>JAUDYJ010000001.1:343178915-343778915 GCA_030761175.1 Masticophis lateralis
TTAATTAGTGGAATAGCTTGTCTTCAGAAGTTGTAGGTGCTTCATCTCCTGAAGTTTTTAAGAAAAGACCTATCTGAAATGGTACTGTGTTTCCCCGAAAATAAGACTGGGTCTTATATTAATTTTTGCTCCAAAAGACGCATTAAGGCTTATTTTCTGGTTAGGTCTTATTTTGTGGGGAATACGATACTAAATGCATCCATCTGGCTGACAGTCTTAACTGGGGCTTATTTTGGGGTAGGGTTTATATTAAGAGCTTCCTGAAAAAACATGCTAGGACTTAATTTTCCGGGTGGGTCTTATTTTCGGGGAAACGGGGTCTATGGTCTCTTGCTTGAACGGGGTTGGATTAGAAGACCTCCAAGGTCCCTTCCAGCTCTATTCTGATTTGTTGATAGTCTCCAGGCCTTTAATCATCCTAGTTTCTCTTCTCTACACTTTTTCCAAAGTCTCGACATTTTTTTGTAATGTGGTGACCAGAACAGGATGCGGCTATTCTAGATGTGGTCTTGTTATGGTTTTATAAAGCGGTACTAATACTTCACTCCTCGTCTCCTGCTTTCTAACCTGGTGTCTTTACACTAGAATCAGACTGGCTTTCTGCTTTATGGCCTTTTGTCCCAAAGATTTACAGATGGATTCCATTTAAACCAAGGGTCTCCAACCATGGCAACTTTAAGCCTGGTGGACTTCAACTTCCAGAAATCCCCAGCCAGAATCCCAGAATTCTGGGAGTTAAAGTCCTCCAGGCTTAAAGTTGCCAAGGTTGGAGACCCCAGATTTAAACAGCCGGGAATCACTTTCCTCTGTGCCTTCCCCCCTTTTGATCATTTATCAGTCAGTCATATTTAAGATCCACCCATTTCCTTCACGGAAGAATTGTGCAATAAATATTTAAAAAGTAATATATATATATATATGTGTGTGTGTGTGTGTGTGTGTAGGTTAAAAAGAGGCTAGAAATGTTAAAATTAATTAAAAGGCGGGAGGTGGGGCAGACTTCCATTTTCTCCCCTTCCTTCCTGTTGGCTGAATGGATGGGATGGGAGAGGATCTCGCTGCCCATCGAGACAGTCCTACACTTAATAACGAATCATTTAGTGACCATTCAAAGTTACAACAGCAGTGAAAAATGACTTATGACCATTTTTCACACTTATGACCATTAAAGCATCCCCGTGGTTATGTGATTTATATTCAGATGTTCGAGAACTGTTTCACATTTATGACAGTTTCAGCATCCCAGAGTCACGTGCTCCCTTTTTGCGACCTTCCGACAAGCAAAGCCCATGGGGAAGCCAGATTCGCTTAACTGTAACTGTGTTACTAATTTAACAACAGCAGTGATTCGCTTAACAAATGTGGCAAGAAAAGTCGTAAAATGGAGCAAAACTCGCTTAACAAATTTCTCACTTAGCAACATAAATTCTGGGCTCAACTGTGGTTGTAAGTTGAGGACTACCTGTACACTCTGGGTGTTAGGAAGAGCTTGATGGTGCAAAGATTAGGGTTAGGGTTACGGTCATCTATGCGGAGCCATATCTGTGGGCACGCAAGCGTTGCCTTAGCTCAGCTCCAGTGCGCATATGTGCACTGATCAGCTGATTTTTCAGCCCTTCCGGACCCACTGGAAGTTAGGAAATGGGTTGTTTCTAGCCTCTGGGAGGGTAGGGAAGGCCGTTTTCGCCCTCCCCAGGCTCCAAGAAACCTCTGGAGCCTGGGGAGAGTGAAAAACGGGCCTACCAGGCCCACCAGTAACCTTTTTGCCGTTGCGTGCCAAAAGCGGGGGGGAGCATACGGGGAGGGATCACAGGCACATGTGGGGGGGGAGGGACATGGGGGGACATTAATTATGGGTGTGGGCACACACACGCACAATCCCTCCACGCTTCCCACGCTTTTGGCACACGATGGCAAAAAGGTTAGCCATCACTGCCCTATAGGAAGATAATCCCCTTGAATATAGTGGGGCTTATACTCATATACAGTAGTGGCCAAAATTGTGGAAACCTTTTGGGAAAAGTGTATTTTCTAAAACTAGCTAATAACATCACTTTTTTTTTGGAGTAGTACCATAAAATTGTATATCAGTGGAAAGATAATTTAGTGAAGAATGTAATGCAATAACTTTTATGAAGGATTTGCTTTTAGAATAGAATAGTAGTTACAGTAAGTAGAAGAAAAGTGAAACACAGAAAAAAGCGAGATATACAAAAATGATCACCATAGAAAAAACGAGATACACAAAAATTATCACCATGTCAGTTAATTCTTAGTTGGGTAATCTTTAGTATGAATTACAGCCTTACAACGTCTTCCCATGCAGTGAACCAAGTCTTTTAGTTCCGCAGTTGTCATAATGTGAAACCAATATTAAATGATTGCTTCTATTAACTGGGTTTTATTGCTGGGTCGCTTCTGACTAACAAGTTTCTTTAGTCAGCTCCATAGATTTTCAATTGGGTTAAGGTCTGGGCTATTCCCAGGCCATTCCACAAATGGAATATAATTATCTTGAAACTCCCAAAAAAAGTGGTATTATTAGCCATCAAACCTCAAAAATGCACTTTTCCCAAAAGGTTTCCACAATTTTGATCACTTTTGAGATAGTAGGATTTGGGCGACAGGATGTTGGCTTGTAAGGAAACCTCTCGATTAGTGATCCTAGCTTGCATAGAATAGCATGAACAGAATTGGGCTTGTGTCCTACAGGTAGTTCTTTACAGATGATGACAACTGGGACCAGAATTTTTATTAAACAAGTTAAGAAGAGTTGTGCCTGATTTTATAGAGTTGTTAAGGAAATGACTACAGTTGTTAAGTGAATCATGCAGTCATTAACCGAATCTGGCTTCCCACGTTGACTGCTGGTTGGAAGCCAACCTGGAAGGTCCCAAATGGTGATCTAATGGATATCTAGGATGTTGCAAACGTCGTCCGCAAAAATAAGCCCTCCCTGAAAATTTTTAAATGCATGCGCAGCGGGTCCCCGCCATTTCTTCTGGTTAGGGTTAGGGAGACAGAGCTGGAAATCAGGTAAGACGGCAAGAGGAGCCCCGTCTTGCTCCACACACCAAAATAATAAAGGCCTCCCCAAAAATAAGACCAAGCATTTATTTTGGTGTTAAAAAATATATAAGGCAGGGTCTTATTTTGGGGAAAACATGGTAATATTTCATAAAAATATAAAATAAATAATAAAATAAATATATGATAGCGAGAGAGAGAGAGAAAGATATTTGAAATTTTATTTCATATTTATTTTCATAAATCCCGTCTGGACTACTGTAATGCTCTCTACATGGGGCTCCCCTTGAAGAGCACTCGGAGGCTCCAACTGGTCCAGAATGCGGCTGCGCGGATGATTATGGGAGCGACTCGGCGCACCCATGTAACACCCTTCCTGCGTGAGCTGCACTGGCTTCCTGTGGTCTTCCAGGTGCGATTCAAGACCATCTTTAAAGCGCTCCATGGCTTAGGACCCAGGTACTTATGAGACTGCCTTCTGCTGCCGATAGCCTCCCACCGGCCAATACACTCCCATAGAGAGGTGCCGGCGGTCAAACAGTGTCGACTGGCGGCCCTCAGGGGGAGAGCCTTCTCTGTGGGGGACACCTGCCCTCTGGAACGAATTTTCCCCAGAGATACGGATGATCCCTGACCTACGCATCTTTCACTGTGCCCTCAAGACACAAGCGGGGCTGGCGTAGACATGATTTTTAATTGGGGTTTATTTTTAATAATTAGGCCAATGGTTTAATATATTTTTTAAATGTTTTTTAAATTTTGTATTTGGATTTGTTTTATTGTTGGTTGTACACCGCCCTGAGTCCTTCAGGAGAAGGGTGATATAGAAATTGAATAAAATTTAAAATCTAAAATCTAAAATAAATAATCTAAGGTGGCGAACATGCTTAATATAGATAGTCCTCAACTTATGACAGTTCTTTTAGTGACCGTTCAAAGTTACAACAGCATTGAAAAAAGTCACTTGAGGCTATTTTTCACACTTATGACCATTGCAGCATCTCCATGGACACGTGACTTACATTCGGATGCTTGACAGCTGGTTCATATGGATGATAATTGCAGTGTCCTGGGGGGTCACGCGATCCCCTTTTGCGACTTTCTGACAAGCAAAGTCAACGGCAAAGCCGGATTCACTTAACAACCTGGTTACTAACTTAACAACTGCAGTGATTCACTGAACAACTGTGGCAGGAAAAGTCTTAAAATGAGGCAAAACTCACTTAACAAATGTCTCACTTAGCAACATGACTTTTGGGCTCAATTGTGATCATAAGGTATAGGTAGTCCTGGACTTAAGACCAGAGTGGAAACCAAAATTAGTTTTTGTGACACTTGTTAAATGAATCACTGTCGTCGTTAAGTAAATCATGTGGTCCTTAAATGAATCTGCCTTCCCCTAATTACTTTGCTTGTCCGAAGCCACCTGGGTAAATCTCAAAACGGCGGTCACGTAATGCAGGGATGCTGCATCCATACTAAATACACATGCTAGTTGCCAAGCGCCCAAATTTGGATCACATGTTCATGGGGATGGTCCCACAATTATAAGTGTGAGGACCAGTTATAAGTTATCTTTTCAGTGCTGTTCTAACTTTGAAGAATCACTAAACAAATGGTTGTAAAATGAGTTTACCTGTACTCCTTCCCCCTACTACTTTGTTTTTTCCAAAACAATAGTCCTATCAGGTGGATTGGGCTATGAGAGTAACTGGCCCAAAGTCACCCAGCCAGCTTTCATGCCTTAGGCGGGACTAGAACTCACCGTCTCCTAGAAATTGGCCTAAAGTCACCCAGCCAGCTTTCATGTCTTAGGCGGGACTAGAACTCAAAAGTCTCCTGGTGATTGGCCCAAAGTCACCCAACTAGCTTTTATGCCTTAGGCGGGACTAGAACTTACCGTCTCCTGGTGATTGGCCCAAAGTCACCCAGCCAACTTTCATGCCTTAGGCGGGACTAGAACTCGCCGTCTCCTGGTGATTGGCCCAAAGTCACCCAGCCAGCTTTCATGCCTTAGGCGGGACTAGAACTCAAACGTCTCCTGGTGATTGGCCCAAAGTCACCCAGTCGGTTTTCATGCCTAAGGTTCTGTGTATTACATATGTCCCAAAAGCAATTAATTCATTAATAATGGCAAAGCCTGTTGCCGAACATAGTGATAATGTTTCATGAGCAATAATCATATTTTATTAAAATAAGTCTACTTCTTTTCAAAACATTATTATTGTACAAATCTCAGTCCTATTATTACCGTCAGTTCTTTCTTTTTCTAATTAAAAACTGACAAAATAGTTTATAAAAATTACAGTGTCATCAGCTGGAGGCAAAAGAAGCTACATAAGTCACTTCCTGCCCCAAAAAGTGCTCGGGAAAGTGGTTTTAGCCCCCTCTTCTTTACTAAAATCAGAGTGAAATGGTGTTTACAGGTAGTCCTCAACTTACAGCATTCGTTTAGTGACTGTTCAATGTTACAATAACTCTGAAAAAAAGTGTCTTATGACCATTTTTCACACTTACAACCGCTGCAACATCTCCACGGTCATGTGTTCAAAATTCAGATGCTTGGCAACTGACTCATATTTACGACGGTCGCAATGTCCTGAGGTCCTGTGATCATCTTTTGCAACCTTCTAACAAGCAAAATCAATGGGGGAGCCGGATTCACTTAACAACGATGTTACTAACTGAACAACTGCAGTAAATTCACTTAACTGTGTGAGAAAGGTCTTAAAATGAGGCAAAACTGCCTTACTTAGCAACAGAAATTTTGAGCTCAATTGTCATAAGTTGAGGGCTATCTATACAACATTTTTGCAAGACAGATCAAACTAGAATCATTTTCTGATTGATCAAAACTGGCTGAATTTAATATATGAAAATGGTGGAAAACCTGGAATGGTATTCTCTTAAACCTTAATGGGATATATTGAGTTCATTTGGAGTGTCCCACAATCACTGGACTCTGATTTATGCCCTCCCCCCCCCCTCTGAAATTGGCATTTACTTCTGGTCTCCAATCACAAACACTAAACTTAAGTGGGTTCACTTAACAACCACCACATCTGCTTAATGGCAGCATTGTTCATTTAATGACTGCCACGTTTGCTGCAAAACAGATTGTAAAATCAGACATGGTCACTTGCTTAACGAATGGCATGATGTGGAACCGTAATTCTGGGCTATATTCCAATCGTAAGTCAAGGACTATCTGTACTTTCCCAAGAAAAGCTGAGAAGGCTGCTAGATACGTGGATTTATTGCAGAGAATTAGAAAGCCACCTACTCAGCAGACTTATCATACCTAAGCCCCAAAGTTTCAATCTTAGGGTGATTAGTATGTTTGGAAGAGTTAACGTTAAATGGAAACCAGGCCTTTAGCCGATTAAAAGAATTGGAAGGGACCTTGTAGGTCATCTAGTCCAACCCCCTGCCTAAGCAGGAGACCCTACACCATTTCCGACAAATGGCAGTCCAGTCTCTTCTTGAAAGCCTCCAGTGATGAAGCTCCCACAACTTCTGAAGGCAACTTCTGTTCCATCGGTTGACTTCTCTCACTGTCAGAAAATTTCTCCTTATTTCCAGGTTGAATCTCTCTCCTTGATCAGTTTCCATCCATTGTTCCTTCCGGTGCTTTGGAAAATAGCTTGAACCCCCCCTCTCTGTGGCAGCCCCTCAAATATTGGAGGACTGCTATCATGTCTCCCCTGGTTCTTCTCTTCGCTAGACTATCCATGCCCATTTCCTGCAACCATTCATGGTATGTTTTAGCCTCCAGTCCCCTCCTCATCCTGGTTGTTCTTCTCTGCGCTTATTCTAGAGTCTCAACATCTTTTTTATAGTGTGGTCACCATCAAGGCTGAAACCAGCCAGAGCATAGAACAACTCAAAGAAGTAGTGCAAGATTGGAAGACGTGGAGAGAGCTGGCCCATAGAATCCAACATGGTTGAATAGATACCATCTTCTTCCTCATCGGGGTAGGACAAGAAGCAATGGGTGGAAACTAATCAAGGAGAGAAGCAACCTAGAACTAAGGAGAAATTTCCTGACAGTGAGAACAATTAATCCGTGTGAATAGCTTGCCTCCAGAAGTTGTGAATTCTCCAACACTGCAAGTTTTTAAGAAGATGTTGGATAACCATTTGTCTGAAGTGGTGTAGGGTTTCCTGCCTAAGCAGGGGTTGGACTAGAAGACCTCCAAGGCCCCTTCCAACTCTGTTATTCTATTCTATTCTATTCTATTCTATTCTATTCTATTCTATTCTAATCATCATATCATCATCATCATCACCAACATCATCATCTTCCTTCCACCTTTTTGAGTCAACAGCCGGCCTTGAAGGTTTCTGCTGACTCGGTCTTGTTTCCAAAAATGGCTTCCAACTTCTCGCCCCTCTCCTTACACCCAGGCAGGCTGAAAACACCTTCACGCAACCAACTCTTACCTAGCAAATCATAGGGGACTCTTTGCAGCAAAGGGAGTAAGAGTGACAGCAGAGGATATTTTTAACTGCTTTTGCATAATAAGTTTTTTTTTATTTTTAACCCACCTTTTTAATATATACTGTGTTTCCTGAAAATAAGACCAGATCTTATATTAATTTTTGCTCCAAAAGACGCATTAGGGTTTATTTTCTGGTTAGGTCTTATTTTGGGGGAAATACAGTACTAAATGCATCCATCTGGCTGACAGTCTTAATTGGGTCTTATTTTGGGGGGTAGGGCTTATACAGTATTACGAGCATCCTGAAAAATCATGCTAGAATTTATTTTCTGATTGGGTCTTATTTTTGGGGAAACAGGGTATACAACTCAAGATGGCAAACATACTTCACACTCCTTCCTTCTCCTGTTTTCCCTACAACCGTGAGTTGAGATGAAAGAGGGACTATCCCAAAGTCTCCCAGCCAGCTTTCATGCCTAAAGTGGTACTAGAACTCACTTTTTCCTGGAGATTGGCCCAAAGCCACCAAGCTGGATTTCATACCTAAGGTGAGACCGGAACTCACAGTCTCCTGGTGATTGGCCCAAAGACACCCAGTCAGCTTTCATGCCGAAGGCGGGACTAGAACTCACAGCATCCTGGTGATTGGCCCAAAATCATCCAGTCGACTTTCATGCCTAAGGCGGAACTAGAATTCACAGTCACCTGGTGATTGGTCTAAAGTCACCCAGCTGACTTTCATGCCTAAGGTGAAACTGGAACTCCCAGTTTTCTAAGCCAACACCTTAGCCACTATGCCAAACTGGCTCTACTTCTGTTCTGCTAACAAACCAGGGGAGAAGAAATCTGGTTCTTGGATCCAGGACTCACATTCCCATCATCATTTGATAGAGGCCATAGTATATTGAGCTGCTGGAGATTGGAATTTAAGAGTATCTGGAAAGCCACTGAGATCTGTTTATCCACAAACACGCACATATACTGTACATCCACAAACACACACTCAGTTTATGTCCACAATTAGGACTGAAATTTCTGTTAAAAAGTTGGAGGCGCATAAAGCGGCCAGACTAAATGACCAGACTTGTTATTTTTCACCATTTTTACCATGGACATTAATTGAATTAGATGGCCATTAAGTGAATCATGTAGTTGTTAAGCAGATCTGCTTCCTGAATAGAGTTTGCTTATCAGAAGCCAGATGGGAAGGTCGCAGGTTGTGATCGTGTGACCCACAAGATGCTGCAGCCGTCATAAATACGAGCCACTTGCCAAGCACCTGAATTGCGATCAGAGATAGTACAACCGTCATAACTTCAAGAATAGGTTTTTAAGTCCTGTCCACCTCACAATTGCATTTTGAGCATTTGGCAACTGATTGTTTTCAGTGTCCTGTGCTCACCTCCCCAAGATTTACATGTTTTTTTTTTCCCCCACAAGAACTGGTGTTTACTTCTTGTTTCAGGCAAAAAAACACCAACTGGCTAAAATGGGTTGCTTAATGACTGCCACAAAAAAGGACATAGAATCAGTCATGGTCACACAATGACCCCTTTTAACAATCAGCATGATTTATGATCGTAATTCTGGGTCTAATTATAGTAGTAAAGTTGAGGATTACCTATGGCTGGCATTGTGTACGGGAACATCTGCACAGTGTATTTCCAAAGCACCAAAAGGCAGGACAAGAAACAACAGATGGCAACTAATCAAGGAGAGAAGCAACCAAGAACTAAGGAGAAATTTCCTGACAGTGAGAACAATTAATCAGTGGAACAACTTGCCTCCAGAAGTTGTGAATGCTCCAACACTGGAAATTTTTAAGATGTTGGATAACCATTTGTCTGAAGTGGTGTAGGGTTTCCTGCCTAAGCAGGGGGTTGGACTAGAAGACCTCCAGGGTCCCTTCCAACTCTCTTATTCTATTCTGAAAATACCTCCAAGGTGCCTCCCAGCTCTTGTTATTCTGTTATTCTGTTTTTTGTATGGGCTAGCATCCCAGGTCCAGATGAGAGATTCCACAGAAGTTTGTGAAGAATAAGAAAGCTAAGATCCTGTGGGACTTCCAGAACCAGCCAGGCAGTAGACAAGGACCTGAAGGCAACAGTAGTGATTGACGTAGCCGTGCCAAGTGACAGCAACATCAGGAAGAAGGAATAGGATGAGATGGAGAAGTACCAGAGCCTAAAGGAGGAACTAGAGAGGATGTGGGAAGTCAAGGCCAAAATGGAACCAGTGCTGGGGATTGCGCTTGGGGCTGTGACCCCTAAGTTGGGAAAGGGGCTTGAACAGATGCCAGGAATGAGATCAAAGCACTCTATCCGGAAGAACACAGGGCCAGGAACAGTTAAGATCCTGCATTGAATCCCTAAACTCCTGGCCTTTTGATAGAAGACTCGAGATTGAGGAAGGTACAAAACACCAACAGAGATAAAAGATTTCTTTAAAAAAAATATCCAGAGTTGTAGGGCAGTATACAAACTTGCTTAAAAAAAAAATCATGTTTCACAAGTAACGCTATTACAAAGGATTAAAACAGTTCAGTAATAAACAAGAATAATAGAGTGAAAAACAGCAAAGCAGATAGGAGCAAAATCTTCAGATCCACATCACTTAAAAGGGGCTTCACTTGCACTCACAAAAGGGGCATGATGTTTGCACTCACGTGTGTGTGTGTGCGCGCACACACACACACACACACCCCAGAATAATGCAAGCCACAGTACAGGTTGTCCTCAAAAGTACGACCACAATTGAGCCCAAAGTTTATGTTGTTAAGTGAGAAATTTGTTAAATTCAGTTTTGTGCCATTTTATGCTTTTCCTTGCTTCATTTATCAAGTGAATCACTGAAATTATTAAATTAGTAACGTGGTTGTTAAGTGAATCCGGATTTCCCCGTTGATTTTGCCTGTCAGAAGGTCGCAAAAGGGGATCACATGACCCTGGGACACTGCAACCGTCATAAATATGAATCAGTTATCAAGCATCCAAATAAAAATCACATGACCATGGGGATGCTGCAATGGTCATAAGGGTGAAAAATGGCCATAAGTCACTTTTTTCAATGATATTGTAACTCTGAATAGTCACTAAGCGAACTGGTCACTAAACTTTGAACTGTGGCTGCTCAAAGTTACAACGGCACTGAAAAAAGTGACTTATGACCATTTTTCACACTTAAGACTATTGTAGCATCCTCACGGTCATGTAATCAAAATTCAACGAGCTGGGCACAACCGGCTCGTATTTATGACCGTTGCAGCGTCCCTGGGTCATGTGATCACCTTTTGCAAATATCGGTCCAGCAAAGTCAATGGGGAAGCCAGATTCGCTTAACGACTATTGTACTAACACAACATACTAACACTAACCACTGTGAGGTGGTGCAGTGGTTAGAGTGCTGTACTGCAGCTACTTCAGCTGACTGCTAGTTCAGCAGATCAGATCTCACCGGCTCAAGGTTGACTCAGCCTTCCATCCTTCCGAGGTGGGTAAACTGAGGACCAAGATTGTTGGGGGCATTATGCTATTTATATACTGTCGATTGTTGTAAGCCGCCCAGACTCCTCGGAGAGTGGGCGGCATAGAAATATGATTAAAAAAACAAATAAGTAATAAATAACATCTGCAGTGATTTGCTTAAACAATGGTAGAAAGAAAGGTAAAATGAGGCAAAACTCACTTAACAACCGCCTCGCTTAGGAACAGATTTTGGGCTCAGTTGTGGTCATATGTCGAGGACTACCTGTATATGTGATACGTACTGTACTTTTTGGAGTGTAAGACACACTTTCCCCCCGCCTAAAAGAGGGTGGAAATGTTGGTGCATCTTATACTCCGAATACAGCCATTTTTGGCTGCCTGAAACCTTGCACTGTGCATCCCGTT
This sequence comes from Masticophis lateralis, assembly GCA_030761175.1. NCBI lineage: Eukaryota > Metazoa > Chordata > Lepidosauria > Squamata > Colubridae > Masticophis > Masticophis lateralis. The sequence continues at coordinate 343,190,275 of JAUDYJ010000001.1, forward strand.
TTCCACAAAAATGGGATGTGCAGAGGGTTTGGGAGGCCTGCACAGTGCTCCTGGGAGCTGGGGAGGGCAAAAACTCCCCTGTTTTTGTGAAAAATGGGCCCATTTTTTGCCTCCCAAACCTCCCACGTGTCACGTTTTTGCCCTCCCCAGCCCCGAGGAGCACTCTGCAGGCCTCCCAAATCCTCTGCAGGTCCCGTTTTTGCGAAAAACAGAACGCACAGAGGGTTTGGGAGGCCTGCAGAGTACTCCTGGGGTCCGGAGAGGGCAAAAACATTTTCTTTTTTCTTGTTTACCACTTCAAAATCTTGAAGTGGTCCATCTTATAGTCCAAAAAATACAGGTAGTCATTCAAAATGGCTCTCCAAATCAGGAGGCAGTTTACCTCTGATTTTGTCCAGGTGGAGAGGATTAAAAATGGGGAAGAAATGTTGTATTCAGTATTTCTGGGCTTCCTGGAGACACACAATGCTGACCTGTCCTGGAAACAAGAGACGAGGTGAAAGATTTTGGTTCCGCTCGGGTGAGTCTCTTCTCAAGTTACCTTGCGAGGTAGGGCGCTGCTGGCTTTTATCAACAGTGGCAGATTGCATTTAGTTTCTTGGAAACAATTTAGAAATCCCTGTCTCCAGATAGATGTGCGATTTATTTCCTCCCACTGTGTTTCAGGATTGCACCCACAGCTTTTCAGACAGACCTCCAGAGACGGCCTTTCATTTTCTTTGGGTTTAGATTGGAGACAAGGTTTTGTCAGCTGTTTAGCTTTACTCTTAGACAGAAACCTGGGTGGATTGGAGGAAGAAATGGATTTGGAACAATATTTACTCCTTTAAAGGTAAAGGAGTCCCTGCAGATTTTACTCCGCTAGTCATTGCCAACTCTAGAGGAAGCGGTCATCTTCATTTCAGGGTCATTGAGCCAGCACTGGCCGAAGACATCTCCGCAGCGATGTGGCCAGCATGACATCATAGAGCGCTGTTACCATCCCACCACAGTGGTACCTATTTATCTACTCACCTTTGAACTGCTAGGTTGGCAGGACCTGAGGCAAGGACAGGAGCTCACCCTGTTCCATAGTGCTCAGGTCTCGAACCTTGCTGGCTTTCCAGCCGACAAGCCCAGCGTCATAACCGCTGAGCCACTGTGCCCGCATTTACTCCTTTAATTTAAAGCATCTAAATCAGTGGGGTCAAACTGGATTTCTTCGAGGGCCGGATCAGTATTGTAGTTCTCCTCTGTGGACCAGCCACCAGGGTGTGGGGGGGAGACAGGACAGACACCTCCTGCAGCACACATCTCCATGCCCCGTTTTCGGCCTCGACAGCCTCCTGCAGCACTCTGTTGGCCAAAATGAGGCATGCCTCATGCGCCCCCCTGTGCCCCATTTTGGCTGCCAGAAGCACCGTGGGCCAGTCCTTTGCTATTTCCAGGCCAGCCTTGCGGGCCAGATTTAAGCACCCCGCAGGCCGATCTGGGCCACGGTCCTTGAGTTTGACACTCCTGATCTAAATCCTGCTTTCCAGCCCCAAAGGGTCCACAGCAGTGGTGAAATGTAAAATTTGTTACTATTGATTCTGTAGGTATGGCTTGGTGGGGGGGTAATATGACTGGGTGGGCATGGCCAACTTTTTTTTTTTAACTTTTAAAAGCATTTTTTCTACAATCTCTTCGGCCGATCATCAGAGGTTTTTTCTTTTTTTTTTTTACTTTTAAAAGCATTTTTTCGTTCGAAGAATTTGTAGAAAAAGTGCTTTTAAAAGTAAAAAAAAAGCCTCTGATGATTGCATGGCTCAGCTGGGCATGGGGAGGGGGCAGGGATTTTTCCTACCGGTTCTCTGAACCACCTGCCTCCATCGCTACCGGATCGGGCGATCCAGTCCGAACCGGGAGCATTTCACTTCTGGTCCACAGGTAGTCCCTGACTTAGATTAGAACACCATGCATTTAGTGGCTGTTCAAAAGTTACAACAGCAGTGAAAAAGTGACTTTACAACCACATAACAACCTCGCACGTAACAACCATTGCAACATCTTCCCAGTCGCGGGATACAAATTCAGGGACTCGACAACCTGCATAGTTGTATTTACAATGGCTGCAGCATCCTGGGGTCATGGGATCGCCATTTGCAGCCTTCCCAGCCAGGTTTTCACAAGCAAAAAGTCCATGGGGGAAGCCCAGATTTGCTTAACAACCACGTGATTCATTTAACGGCTGCTGTGATTTCCTTAAACAACTGTAGCAAAGAAAAGAAAAGTTATAAAATTGGGGGGTGGGGTGACTGGCTTAACAACCATTTTGTTTAACGATGGAAATTATAGTCCCACTTGTGTTTGTAAATCAGTGGCTATTTGTGTTAGTGTTTCTCAATCTTAGCAACCTTAACAGATGTAGACTTCAATTCCCAGAGTTCCCTCGACCAGGGGTCTCCAACATTAGTAGGTTTCACTTACCTTTGCTACCGGTTCAGAATCAGGAGTGTGCTTTGCTGGCTGAGGAATTCTGGGAGTTGAAGTCCACAAGCCTTAAAGTTGCCAAGGTTGGAGACCTCTGCCCTAGCCAGCATTTTGACTGAGGAATTCTTGGAGCTGAAGCCCACAAGTCTTAAAAGTTACCAAGGTTGGAGACCCCTGCTCTAGCCAGCATGCTGACTGAGGAATTCTGGGAGCTGAAGCCCACAAGTCTTAGTTGCCAAGGTTGGAGACCCCTGCCCTAGCCAGCATGTTGACTGGGGAATTCTGGGAGTTGAAGTCCACAAGCCTTAAAGTTGCCAAGGTTTGAGACCCCTGCCCTAGCCAGCATGTTGACTGGGGAATTCTGGGAGTTGAAGTCCACAAGCCTTAAAGTTGCCAAGGTTGGAGACCCCTGCCCTAGCCAGCATTTTGACTGAGGAATTCTGGAAGTTGAAGTCCACAAGCCTTAAAGTTGCCAAGGTTGGAGACCTCTGCCCTAGCCAGCATGCTGACTGAGGAATTCTGGGAGCTGAAGCCCACAAGTCTTAGTTGCCAAGGTTGGAGACCCCTGCCCTAGCCAGCATTTTGACTGAGGAATTCTGGAAGTTGAAGTCCACAAGTCTTAAAGTTGCCAAGGTTGGAGATCGCTGCCCTAGCCAGCATGTTGACTGAGGAATTCTGGGAGCTGAAGCCCACACTGCCAAGATTGAGAAATATTGGTCTATTGTAAAACCATTCAGAAAACCCTCGCCTTCAGATTTACAACCTAAAAGACGTGGTTTAAGAGGACAAGGTTTTAGGAGGGAAGAAGAAACCAATGCAGATTGCTTTATAAGTTGATAGAGACGGTCTTTTCAACAAGAAAAGGACAGAGAATTCCCCCATAATTAGTGTTCCTTGGAGGCAGAAGAGGTTTCTGCCTATAGTTCTGGGCTCCCTGCCTAATGAAAAGGGGACAGAATGAATTAATTTTCAGGCAACTGTTAGAATTAAGTGTTCCTGGAATTGGGCTCTACTTGGCTGCTATATGGAACTCACTTATGATGAGGCTATTGCTTTACAGAAATGCTAATACATAGAATCGCAGAGCTGAAATTCACCTCAGATGTCATCTATTCCAGCCCCCTGCTTGGGGCAGGTAGCATTACAAATAAATATATAGAACTGTAGAAACGTTGTAGGACAGAAGAAATGCCATTCTCTCAGCCTAGTTCACCTCACAGGGTTGTTGTGAAGTATTTGGCATGTTTGCCTCATTGAGATAACGTATAAAAGGTGGAATTAAAATATTATAACAATAATACAGTAATAGTAAAGCAATAATGGGGCATATCTAGTCTAGTGAAAAAAGAAGGACCAGGGGTGACATGATAGCAGTGTTCCAATATTTGAAGGGTTGCCACAAAGAAGAGGGAGTCAAGCTATTCTCCAAAGCACCTGAAGGCAGGATAAGAAGCAATGGATGGAAACTAATCAAGGAGAGAAGCAACCTAGAAATAAGGAGAAATGTCCTGACAGTTAGAACAATTAATCAGTGGAACGACTTGCCTCCAGAAGTTGTGAATGCTCCAACACTGGAAGTTTTTAAGAAGAGGTTGGATAACCATTTGTCTGAAAAGGCATAGGGTCTTCTGCTGGAGCAGGGGGCTGGACTAGAAGACCTCCAAGGTCCCTTCCAACTCATTTATTCTATTGTTGTTCTGTTGTTGTTGTTGTTGTTGTTATTATTATTATCATCCAACATTTCCCAGGGGGTTCTTAGCACAAACCCATGTCTTCTTCCCTCCCAAACTTATTCTGTCCTAGACATATGCAAGACATTTTAGATTTCTAAACTTACAAAATTAAAATATTTTAAGCTTGAAACATTTTCCCACATGCACGAAAGAAGCCCAAAAGGGCTGCTTTGTGCTATAAACAGGACTTTTGCAAACTTGACATGGGAGATTTTGAACACAAAACGGCTCAGATGTAAAGCATTTTGCACACTGCCCTGTTAATGCATTGCATCTGGGCATTTTTAGTTGTAAAACTCAATGCGTGTAGCTTTTTAATGCGGGGGGGGGGAAACCCCTCCTGGCACATACCTCCCTTCTGCCGAAGGAGCGTGGCAAACTTCTGTGCTGTTCGGGCTAATCGAATCCAGCGCCTAAAGCCCCTTTGCTCCATCCCAACCGGGATGACTCCCGCGGCTTCCCCCGTTTCCAGATGTGCTGGATGGCAGCTTCCGGATTGGATAGCTAAGCTCAGGGCTCAGGAAAAAGATGGAGGGAGGTGACAAATGGCTGGCACTTCCAGATGAGGCAGAGTGAGGGATGGGGTGTCGGATGTGACTGGTGCACCGAAGTGAAGAAAAGAGAGTAAAAAAAATAAATAAATATTCCAGCGACACAAATATTACTCGAGGTTTTTTTCTTCTTTTTTCCTCTGTGTGTGTGTGTGTGTGTGTGTGTGTGTGTGTGTGTGTGTGTGTACGTATGCATATGCTGGGGAGAGAGAATGAATTTAGGGCATGTGAGAAAATATATGGTGATAATTATGCAATAATAATATGCATTTATACAGCTCTTTTATTCCTCGGTTGTAGGATATTCAATAATTAATTGCCTTGACTGCATTCTCATGCTCCACCTTCTGCCACAGATCTTCAAGACAGGAGACAGTGTGTTCTCTCGCCAAGGGCAGAGCTGTGGAGAATCAAATATTGGGCACCTCTGACGCTATTCGAGACAGGACTGTGCTCGGTGGCTTTTTCTTCATCTACCAAACTTCAGACACCTGCAGCCGGGAACCAGAGAGGAAAAAAAAGAAATCAGGACAGTTTTCCCTGACCTCCAAAAAGCTTTCCCAGAATTCCCTAGGACTGGCCTGGGAAATTTGCGGTACGGATAGTCCTCGACTTACAACATTTCATTTAGTGACCGTTCAGTTATACAATGGCACCAGGGGTGAAATCCAGCAGGTTCTGACAGGTTCTGGAGAACCAATAGTGGAAATTTTGAGCAGTTCGGAGAACCGGCAAATACCATCTCTGGCTGGCCCCAGAGTGGGGTGGGAATGGAGATTTTGCAATGTCCTTCCCTCAGGAATGGGGATTTTGCAGTATCCTTCCCCTGGAGTGGGGAGGGAATGGAGATTTTGCAGTATCCTTCCCCTGCCACGCCCACCAAGCCACACCCACAGAACCGATAGTAAAAAAAAGTTGGATTTTACCACTGAATGGCACTGAAAAAAACTGATGATCGTTTTTCACACAAATCCATTGTGTCCACATCCCCCCTGGTCACATAATCAAAATTCGCATGCTCGGCAACCGGCTCACATTTATGACGGTTGCACTGTCACGGGGTCACATGGTCGCCTTTTGCGACCTTGACCCAAGCAAAGTCAAGGGGGAGGGCTGATTCGCTTAACAACCATCTTACTAACTTAGCCACTGCTGTGATTCACTTAACAACTGTGGCTGTCAGTTGGGGCAAACTTTCTTAAGAGATGTTTCACTTAGCAACGTAAATGTTAGGCTCGATTATGGCTGTAACTTGAGGACTACCTGTACTCTACAAGGAACCCTCGACTGATAACCACAATTAGGACCAGAATGTTGGCCGCTAACCAAGGACGTTGTTAACTGAGTCGCTCCTGATTTCATGAGCTTTCTTGCCATGGTTGTTAATTGAATCACAGCAATTGCTAAGTTAGTAAGACGGTTGTTAAGTGAATCTGCCTTCCCCATTGACTTTGCTGGTGGAAAGCTGATGGGGAAAGTTGCAAATAGTGATCATATGTCCTTCGGATGCAAGCAGTTCCCAGATGGCTAATTGACAATCCTGGAACTGTTTTTGACCCTGGAAATTTTGATCGTGTGACCATGGGGAATGCTTCAACGGTATTAAATGCAAGAACCAGTCATAAATCATTTTTTTTCAGACCCGTTGTTAACTTTGGTCACTAAAGGAATGTAAATTGAGGCCTATCTACTCCCAGCATAACAGTAAGGCAGTGATTCTCAACCATGGCAACTTTTAGGATGGGTGGACTTCAACTCCCAGAATTCCCCAGCCAGCATTGCTGGCTGGGGAATTCTGGGAGTTGAAGTCCACCCATCCTAAAAGTTGCCATGGTTGAGAATCACTGCATCAGTATAAGTGAGGCTGGGTTTGATTATTATTTTGACCCAAGAAATAAAAGCTTCCTTTAAAACAGAGAGCTTGTGGGCCACATCCCAGCCTAGCAACAGGGCCTTCAGAAATATTCTAAATCTCTATTTACGGTTCTCAAAAGAGATGACGAAAACCTGAAACCTCAACCTAGAAGCATAATGGATCCTGCCCATCACATATTGTGATAACCCTTAAGCAAGACAGCCTCATTTAATGACTCCCCCGCTCCTCCGTAATGCAGTTGTTTAATGACTATGTGAGCACAGGATGCCTCAGGAATGGGGGAGGCTCAGGTCCACTGGCCCCATCCCTTGAGAGACACCCCAAGGTCCACTTCCCACCCCTCAGGGTCCCCCCCCCCACAGGCCTTGCACCCTCTTTCCCTCCCACCCACTGGGTCCCTGCAATTGTCATAAGTATGAGTCAGTTGCCAAGCAACTGAATTTGGTCAGGTGACTATGGAGATGTAAGTGTGAAAAACATGTCATAACTCGCTTTTTCCCGTGCCGTTGTAAATTTGAATGGTCACTAAATAAACTGTTGTAAGTCGAGGACTACCCGTACTGAGCAGATCACTTTAGGGAAGCAAAACGATTCGTCCCTGCGCTGCATGGTGTCCTCTTAGGAGCAGCCACCATTTTGTTTTTCAACCACAACAACCCTGTGAGGTAGACTGGGCTGAGAAAGAGTGCCATTTTTTCAGTTCTACAACATTTCTGTGGTTTTTATATATTTATTTGTAATGCTGCCTGCCCCAAATAAGGAAGTGAAATAGATCAGATCAAGCCCACAAGACTTGTGGAATTCAACTCCCATGGCTGGCTGGAGAATTCTGGGAGTTCAAGTCCACACTTCTTCAAGTTGATAAGATTAAGAAAAACTGCATTAGTATGTTTTTGGCTTGGTGCAGTTCGTTACATGTGAGTTTCCCTGCTATATAAGGATGAATGAATTTCTCAAGTTCCATGTTGTTCAGCCTTTGATTCCCTCTGTCCAGTCTCCATATCCCTTGGCAATTTTCCTATTTTCATATATCTTCTTTTCCTATTGATATTTCCTTTTCTTACTCACTTTTTGCCAGCATTTCCAATAATTTAAAGGCTTTGATTTCATATTTATTTACAAGCTCCACTTCGAGCAGGGTAGGATGTCCTCAAAAATGCATTTGTATGTAAAAAAAGAAATTGACAAAAAAAAAAAAACCAACAAATATACAAGTTGGTCACACTAACACAACGCTTTCAGAGTGCACTTTTCCCTGAGATACACGCTTTCGTAAATGTTTTGCTGATGTGTGCAACCTTGCCATTCAGAATCTGGAAAAATGTATATCTCAGTGGAGAATCTGGTCCCAGTTCGCCTATTGATTTGTGAAGTGCAGACGTAGTAAGTTTGTATTAAATGTTTAGTAAGTGTACATTAAAATATGAACTGAATGCATCCCTGGACATCCTCGTATATAACTTACCTGCTGAGTTTTGATGAACCCAGCTTTTTGGGGTGACATGATAGCAGTGTTCCAATATCTCAGGCTGTCACAAAGAAGAGAGGGTCAACATATTCTCTATAGCATCTGAAGGCAGGACAAGAAGCAGTGGATGGAAACTAACCAAGGAGAGAAGCAATCGAGAACTAAGGAGAAATCTCCTGATAGTGAGAACAATTAACCAGTGGAACAACTTGCCTCCAGAAGTTGTGGATGCTCCAACACTAGAAGTTTTTAAGAAGAGATTGGACAACCATTTGGTGGCATGCGTAGCCATATCGGTGGGTACGCGAGCTCAGCTCCGGTGCGCACAGGCCTCCTGGGCCCACCAGAAGTAGGGAAACACTACTTCTGCCTCTGGAGGGCCTGGAGGGTGGGGAAGGCCTGTTTTTCTCTCTCCCCAACCTCCCCAGCTCTCCCCAGCCTCCAGAGATGTTGGCAAACGAGCTGTTTTCGGCCTCCAGAGCTGTGGGGAAGGCCGTTTTTGCCCTCCCCAGACTCCTAGAAAGGCTCTGTAGGCTGGAGAGAGCAAAAAACGGGTCTATCATGCCAGGAGCAGGGGGAGCGTGGGAGGGTCGTGCGGGCAGGGCGCATAGAATTATGGGTGTGGGCACGCGTGCATGACCCCAGCACCCCCTCCTGGCCAGCGATGGCAAAAATGTTAGCCATCACTGATATAGGATCTTCTGTTAGACCAGAAGGTTTGACTACTAGAAGGTCTGACTCTTGCTATTCTGTAATTCTGGCAAGGCGGTGGGCCCAATTTTAGTTGCCTGATCAATTTTTCATATTTACACTAATACAGGTAGTCTTCGAGTTACAGCAGTTCATTTAGTGACCGTTCAAAGTTACGACAGCTCTGTTATTCTGTTAGTCTGGAGAAAGCTAGCACGCAGGTAGTCCTCAACTTACAACAAGCCACTTACGACCGTTTGCCGTTTTGACAGATACCCCCCAAAAGATACTTATGACTGGTTCTGAAGTTCTGATCACTGCCCCCCGTCATGTGACCACATTTTGGGCACTGTACAACTGGCCCATGTTTATATAAATCACCAACATGATTTATGGCCATAAGACTCCATTACAGTCATAAATTGAAGACTACCTGTTTTTCCAAAAGTTCCTTTTTCTTTATATATTCAACCTCATAAGGATGTTGCATGAAATATATTTATTTGTAGCTTGCCTATCAGTCAGCTCAAACCTCCTTAACCACAGGACACCATATTTCAGTGTTGGTGGGACATTATATTTTGAATATTTATTGTTCTTTCTTATTTATCTTGGGTTTTTTTTTTTCAATCTCATTACAGGTGAGCCTCGCTACAGTCACTAAGTGGATCATGTGGACGTTAAGTGAAGGTTGCAAATGGTGATCTCAGAATTTATATTGACCTGGTGATTCAAAAGAGTTGCATTTCCTTTATTTCCTTGAGTCGCCTGAAAGAAGATCTGAAACCGCTTCGGGTTTAAAAACCTGCTTGTTTTCAAGAGGATGGAAAAGTCATTTAATTCAGGTAGAACCAAGAATGTCCTCTCTTCATTTAGATACTGTGTTTCTCAACCTCAGCAGCTTTGGACTTCAACTCCCAGAATTCCCCAGCCAGCCATGCTTCATTTGCAAGGTGATCTTTCTTCAGTGCAGATACTCACAAATTATCCTTGACAGAAGGCAGCCTTTTGAAAGGGATAAAACGGCCAGCCTTCCTTTAAACACGGTTCAGGTTTTTGTAATGCAATTTCTCTCTCTCTTTTTTTTTTTCTTGCTAAACGATCGGAGGGAGCCTTTAAGGGAGGTTAGATGGGTCTCCTTTTGTCAGCCGGTTCGCTGGGAGGAAGATCAGGGACTCTGGAAAAAGAGACAAAAGGTGAATAACAGAATTAAAGAATAACAAGAGTTAGAAAGAGACCTTAAGAGATCTTCTCGTCAAGGAGACCCTAATACCATTTTGGACAAATGGCTGCCCAATCTCTTCTTAAAAACCTCCAGCGATTTAGCACCCATGGCTTCTGGAGGGAAGCCATTCCACTGATCGATTGCTCTCACTGTCAGGAAATTTCTCTGTATTTCTAGGTTGCTTCTCTCCTAGGTTGTTTCCATCCACGACTTCTTGTCCTGCCCTCAGGCACTTTAGAGCAGGGGTCTGCAACCTTAAGCACTCAAAGAGCCATTTGGACCTGTTTCCCACAGAAAACAAAACGCCGGGAGCCACAAAATCTGGGTGGGCGTGGCCAACTCGATCTCACTCACTTCCACCAGTCACATGACCCCCTCCCTTAGCCATGCCTACCCAGCCAGTCATTAGGGCAAAGAACCAGTTGTTAAAAAACACCGGGAACCACAAAACCCTTGTGACATATCTGTCTCCCTCCCCCCCCTCTGTCTCTCTCTCTCTCTCTCTCTCCCCTCTGTATCTCTATCTCTCTGTCTCTGCCCCGGCCGCTTCTCCATCCCCCGCCATCATCCTTACCTTTGCTCCCTCGCGCACCTTCCCACATGTGCCCAGCCTCGAAAATATCCCTAAATAGGACGGCATAGAGCCTGGCAGGTGGGCGGGCCCACCTGCGATTTCCGCTACCAGTTTGTCTGAACCGGCTGAATAGCACCTCTGGTTGACCCCCCCCCCCCCTCCTATCTCTGACAACCACTCAAATATTGGAACATTGTTCTCACGTCACCTCTAGTCTTCCTCTTTGTTCGACTAGAAATACCCCATTCCTGCAACCGTTCTTCGTTTGTTTTTACCTCCAGTCCCCTAATCGTCTTTGTTGATCTTTTCTTCACTCCTTCCATCTAGAGTCTCACCATCTTTGTTATATTGTGCCGATCAAAAGCGGATGCAAAATTGGCAGCAAGACAAGAGAATTTCTCATTCATCTGCTTTTCTCCAACTTGGAGGGACGGAGAGCACAAACACAGCCCTAAGAAAGTGAGACTCTTGATCGCATTACAGATAGTCCACAATTCAGCAACCGTTCAAATGTATGTTATCATGTAACAAGTGGTAATTATGGCAGGTCCTCATAATCACTGTTTCCCCAGCTTCCAGCAAAGTCAGTGGGGAAGCTGGCAGAAAGCCACATTTGACTACCTGTGACATTGTGTTTAATGTCACAGGATTCACTTAACGACAGAAACCTGAGACCGCTGGAACTGCTGTTGCTAAGTGGCCCATGTTGTACTTAGCAACTGCATCACTTAGCGATGGAAATTCCAGTCCCAATTACCGTCATTAAATGAAGACTACCTGTAATTGCAGCCATTCGCAGCCATCTCTCCCACTGAAAATCTGCAGAGCGATGATTATATTTTTAAAGAATTAACCAGCTTCTGTCACGATTGCGAAGACTGAGGAAAAGTTCAGTCTTCTATCCAAAGACAGACTGGTTGTTTTTTTCAGCGACATTCTTATTAATTGTATTAGATTTTTATACTGCCTTTTTGTAAATAACTCAAGGCAGTAAATAAATCTTAATACCCCTTTCTCCTCCTATTCGGCCGAATAGGTTGGAAAAAAAGCTTTTAAAAATTAAAAAAAAGATCGCGCACCACCGCTGATCACCCCTGCTGCACGCCTCCTTTTAGCATGCACCGCGTATACGCACCTCGCATTTGGTGCATGGTGCGCACTGTGCATGCACTCACACAGTGCACATGTGCAGCCAATGAAGCGGTAATAAACCGGTTCGGATTTCACCCCTGACACAGAGATTTTGGGAGGCCTGCAGGGTGCTCCAGGAGGGAGGGCAAAAAATTTTTTTTTCTTGCTTACCTCTTCAAAATCTTGGTGCGTCTTATACGGTACTCAATTCCAGCAACCGTTCTTCATATGTTCCAGCCTCCAGTCCCCTCATCATCTTTGTTGCTCTTCTCTGCACTCTTTCTAGAGTCTCAACATCCTTTTTACATCGTGACGACCAAAACTGGATGCAGGATTCCAAGTGCGGCTTTACACCAAGACATTATAAAGCGGTCTTGTATGGACACAGCTTTCTGACGTGTGAAAGAAAATGAAACAAACCAGCTCTTCTTTTTGGCAAACACGCAACTCCAGAGTGCTCATTGCAAGCATCTTGCAAACAGGTGCGCAAAATCCTATTGGAATTAGCCTGACTGTCGTGATTTAACAGGGGGAGTCCTTTCAATGAAAAGTCCTGATTTTTCCCTTCAAATTTTGTTCCCTTTTTTAAATTTGAAAACCCTGGCAGGTTTTTAGCAGACTGGCTCTCCCAGGATGTTGGTGGTAGCTACATATTCCCTGGAACCGGCCCCCTTGATTCCTAATTCTCATACACACACACACACACACACACATACACACACACAGCTCTCATTGTGTCTTTTCATACAAGTTATTAGGTTCCCCCTCCATTCTACATTCCTTCCCCCCCCCCCAAAGATCCATCCAGGTCAGATCCGTCTCCTTCCCTCCAGCTGCCGTCAGCAAAAATTGCTCCCCCACCCCACCAGCAAACCCATCATAAAGCTGCCGGCTTGTTGGTCAGTTGTATTCGTTTTCATTTATCAAGCCGAGCTGCCAAGGCGGGTATTTTGTGCAGCCACCTCGGCGATGGAAGAAGACGCAGGAGAAGGGGGATGCCAGGCTGCCGTTGCCCACCCGTGTGGCAGATCTACCTCCCTTGTCTAAAATTTTGCAACGGAAACGAAGCCGGGAGAGGAGAAGGAAACGCACAGACATGGGAGGTGAGCATTGCTTACTCAGCACAACCAGACACCCAACTTATTTCTTCAGGCCAGGATAAAGGCAAGCATTCAGAGCTTGTGCAAAACTCCCTTTCTACTTCCAAATGTTCCTACAAGGTTGTCCTCACCTTATAACCGGTCACTTAGTGACCATTCCAAGTTATGACCAACCTTCCCCCCCAAAAAAGGAGACTTACGTCCCAGATCCAAAGTTCCAATGACCGGGTGATTACTTGACCGATCACCAGGCCTTCACCAATATTGCAGTATTTACAACCGTATGCGGCATCCTGCAGTCATGTGAACACATTTTTTGCAACAGTTCTGGTGAAAACTAGCTGTTGTGACCTAGGCCCAATTAGTTATCACCAGACACAATCAGTCCTAAACAAACATATTTTATTAGAACAGCTGAGAATTACTTCATTCTCAGTTTAGTCCAAATTAATTCCAAAACAAGTCCTTCATAAACAGTCCTTCGGCCTTATCACCAACCTTTGTCTTCTTTGGCACCCTGCCAAAGGCTTTTCTTGGCAAAACCCCACGAAGTTCAGAAGCAAGAGATGCCGACAAGAAACAAATGTAGCAACGTTGCTTTCCTACAAAGATCCCAAGAGCCATTGCTGTTCTTTTAAGCCTTCTGGGAGGGACCAATCATTCCTGGCCTTACTCCTGAGTCGTCCTTTTTGCTTTAGCTGCTTCTGCCTTTTGGCAGCTCTGCGCATGCATGCACTAGGAACAGGCTCTTCCTGTTCTTCTGCCTCTCTGCTATCCGCTTCTGGAGGCTCTGGAGTCCATGTATCACTCCCAGATGGCCCTGGCCCCATCTCTGCCTCGACGCAGATCCCTCGTCCGAGCCTTCCCCAGACTCAAGGACTGGCCCATTGTCCTCCCCAGCCTTCTCACTGTCCGACTCCGCTGCCAGCTCCACAGGCTGCTGGTGGACCACAACACTGGCATTTATAGATAGTCCTTGACTTATAACATTCGTTCAGAGAATTTTCCCCCATTTTACAACCTTGCCACCATTAAGTGAATCATTGCAGTTGTTGAGTTAGTAATATAGTGCAGCCTCACCATAGTCACGTGATTTACATTCGGATGCCTGGACAACTGACTCACATTTATGATGGTTGCAGCGTCCTGGTGCCCTGTGGTCCCCTTCGGCGGCCTTCTGACGAGCCAAGTCAACGAGGAAGCCAGGTTCAACTGAACGACCGTGTTACTGATTTAAGAACCGCAGTGGTTTCACTTAACAACCGTGGCAAGGAAACATAAAATGAAGCAAAATTGACTTTAACCCGTGTCTTCACTTAGCAACGTGAATTTTGGGCTCCGCTGCAGTTGTACGTTGAGGACTATTCTGCATTTGCAGCCAAAGAGGACAAGTGGTTTTCTTTAGCCGCGTCTCTTGGAAGAAGCATCGTGGTTGTTTTCAAACCGAGGTCCTTCCAGGAGCGGTTGGAAACCTTCTCATCTCCATCTCCTATAATGAGTCCTCATTTTCAATGAGGAAAATAATAATAAAAAAAAACCCACACAATTTGTTTTTTGCATTGTTCTTTTCTCCTCGACCTCTGTACTGCCTTTCCCTGATCCCTCCCCAATTTTTTTTCTTTGTAACAATGCCTCTATCTCTCTCGCCCCCCACAACACACACACACACCTTAATTATGCCAGATTCTGAAATCTCCAATCTCTTGCACCCCAGGGGGGGCAGGGGGGGTAAGGACTCTGGATTGGTTGCTTAGAGGCGTAATTTACACTTTTTCTGTCCTGGCTTCAATCAATCTGGCTGTACACACACACACACACACACACACACACACACACACATATATGCATGCACGCACGCGCTTTAAACGAGAAAGAGAGAGAAATCTCTTTTTTTTTATCAAGGTGAAAGGCTTGTTAAAATAAAAAAAATGGCAGACACACACACACACACTAACACAACGCAAAACAGAGAAATCAAAATTATTGGGAGGAGGAAAGAGGCGAAGGGGGGGTGGAATTAAACCGAACAGCTCCCAAGATCCGTCTTCATATCTGCACCCGTAGGAGAAAGGAAAAAATCCCTTCAGCCGTGTGATCCGACAATTATCAATACTGCCTTTTTAAAAAGAGAAGTTAAGGGTTTTTATTTTATCTATTCAGTCAATAAACAGGGCCTCCTAACAATAATTAAAAACAAGGTAAACCTGTACGTTAAGAAATAACATAAAACAGGTGTTTCGAAGTTGGCACTCATCTACGGTTTGTTTAAACTTGGTTTATTAACAACGCACCATTAACCCGATTTGCATTGGAATATTGGAATACTGCTATCAGGCTCAACATAGAGACGTACCCAGTATTGGGTTGCTGGGGGGTTCACAGGAGTTCGGGAGAACCTCTAGCTAAGATTCTGTGCAGTTCAGAGACCCCCCAAATCCCACTCCTGGCTGGCCCCGCCCACCCTGCCCCTCCCAGGGATCCCCACGTGGCCCATTTTGGATGCAGGTAAGTGCAGGGGGCACAGAGGTTCGGGGAGGGTGAAAAATGGGCCTACCGGAAGTTAGAGAAAGCCGTAAACGGGCTCGTTTCTGGCTTCCAGAGGGCCTCCGGAGCCTGGGGAGGCAGTTTTCGCCCTCCCGGAGGCTCGAGCAAAACCGCTGGAACCCGGGGAGGGCAAAAATGCCCCCCCTCCCGCCATGTTACAGGAGGCCGACTACACCACGCCCACCCAGCAACTGGGCAGACAACCCCTTACTAAAATTTTTGAAGCCGTAACCCTGGATGTACCCCAGCACAAAATGCGCTAAGAGGAAGACCACAGCTTCTTTTAAAAGGCTACTGTTTCCCGGAACATAGAAAGGCAGAGTTGGAAGGAAATTTGAAGGTCTAGCCCCTTTGCTCAAGTAGAAGACCCTATACCTTTTTATTTATTTATTTATTTATATTTATATACCGCCCTTCTCCTTGCGGACTCAGGGCGGTGAACAGCCAGATAAAACAAGGTACACAAAAGTTAAAATTTTAAAAACAACAAATATAAATTTAGCCGATAATTAAAAACAAATTAATTTAAAATGAATATCAAACTCTAAAAATTCTAAAAATTTAGCAGGGATCAGGCTGCTGAAAAAAATATGTTTTTAAGGCCCGACAAAAAGTCTGGAGGTCAGAGATCGTTCTCAACTCTGGAGGAAGATCGTTCCAGAGGGTGGGGGCTGCCACTGAGAAGGCTCTCCCCCTGGGGGTCGCCAGCCGGCATTGTCTGGCTGACGGCACCCTGAGGAGGCCCTCTCTGTGGGAGCGAACCGGCCGGTGGGAGGCAATTGGTGGCAGGAGGCCATCACATGCCAGGAAGCGGGGGGGGTGTCACGCACACACATGCCCACACCCATAATTCTACGCACCCCATGCATGTGTTCATGACGCCCCCTTGCTCCCCCCTCCTGGCACGCAATGGCCTGGTGGGCCCATTTTTCTCTCCCCCCCCCCCAGGCTTCAGAGCTTTCTAGGACTCTGGAGAGGACAAAAACGGCCTTCCCCAGCCCCCACCCTCCGGAGGCCAAAAACGGCCCTTTTGCCACCTTCCTGTGGGCTGGAAGGCCCGTTTCTTGCTCTCCCCAGGCTCCAGAGCCTTTCTAGGAATCTGGGAAGGGCAAAAACGGCCTTCCCCACCCCACTTGCAGAGGCCGAAAACGGCCCATCTGCCAATTTCAGACAACTGGCCGTCCAGTCTCTTCTTAAAAACCTCCAGTGATGGAGCATCCACAAATTCCACTGATTAATTGTTCTCATTGTTAAGAAATTTCTCCTTAGTTCTAGGTTGCTTCTCTCCTTGATTAGTTTCTCTCCATTGTCTTTTGCAAAGAAACAATAAATAGAAAAGAAAAGTCTGCAATTGCATCGTTTTAAAGGAAGATTGGCAGATTGGCAGCCCCGGCTTGGAGAAGCTCTGCGTTCAGAGCGTGGCGGGGTCACGAGAGGTCAGGAAGGAAGGGCTGTGGTCAAAACCTGCCCCCAAAGAGAAAAGAGTCAATTGGCGGGAGGTGATGTAGGTCAGGTCAAAGGAGAGGGCCAGAGGGACGTGTGGGGCCTGTATGCATGGAAGAAAGACACGGGGAGAGCTGGCCCAGCTCAGGAGCCGAGTGGCCACCGGCAGACAGGATAGGAGAAAACAAGCTTGAAAGGCACGAACAAGATAAACATGCAAAATCTGATGGATGCTACAAGACCAAGCGAAATGAGAGGCACAAAGCTGTGCCTGACTCTCCACAAATTTTGGAGGTGGTACAGCCTCTTTTTTGGGGGGTGGGGGGAAACCCAGGGATCCCTAACGTCCGGGCCATGGATCAGCAACATGCCAAAGTATGCCAGAAACCAGGGACCCCACTGGATGGAAATGCTGTGAGTTATTGCTGTGAGATATTTCTGGAGTATTTTGAGACTGCTGAATATATTCTGTTTTCCCAAACACTTCTGATGCAATCTGTGCAAAGGGAAAGAATAAAAAAAAAAAGAGCAAAGATAATCTTAATAGTAATGGGAGCCTTGGGTACAATCCCAAAACATCTGGAACATCACTTTAACGCCGTCAGCATTGACAAAATCCCCATCATTCAATTGCAAAAGGCAGCTTTGCATGGAACAGCTTAAATAGCAATAGCACTTAGCCTTATATACCACTTTTAGTTTTTTTAGTTTTATTTGATTTATATACCACCCTACTCCGTGAACAGTGAACTGCCACGAAATAAAACAAATACAAAATTTAAAAATAATATAAAACCGAATTCACAGTGCTTTACAGTCCTCTGTAAGCAGTTTACAGAGTCGGCCTCTTGCCCCCAACAATCTGGGTCCTTATTTTACCCATCTCAGAAAGGGTGGAAGGCTGAGTCAACTTCGAGCCAGTAAGGATCGAACTCCTGTCTGTGGGCAGAGTTAGCCTGCAATACTGCATTCTGACCACTGGGCCACCTTGGCAATACCATTAACGCCATCAAGCAACAAACTTTGTCTACCCCAGAGAAATACTCAGTAGGTGGATAAAAATACCAAATTCACTAAACATCTGGCTGACTGTGCAACCAATCGTAATAAAGCTGAATTGGACCGTTTGGACCGAAAAACAAGAAAACGGATGACTGTTCACTACGCTTTATATCCCTGTAGTGATATTGATAGATTATATTGCCCTGCAGAAATGGAGGCAGAAAGCTACTTTAAAGTCAAACTATTGAAGAAGAATAAAAGCGTGCATTGGCTGATTATGGGGGAAAAAAATCAAAAGCCAAGAACATGCATTGAAGTAAGTTAAAAGAGCCTGGATAGCTCAGCAGACTAAAAGCATTGTGATTAACTCCAGCTGTCTGCAATTACTGTTAAGTTCAAATCTCACCAGGCTCAAGGTTGACTCAGCCTTCCATCCTTTCTAAGGTAGGTAAAATGAGGATCCAGATTGTGGGGGCAATAAGCTGACTTTGTATAAATATACAAAAGTATGAAGGCTGTTGCTTAACGCATTGTAAGCCGCCCTGAGTCTCCTGAGAAGGGCGGCATATAAATCAAATTTTTTTTTAAAAAAAGTGTTTTTTTGCCAGTGGGACCGGTCTGTCAGGGCAACCTGGTCTACCCAATTATGAGATGGAGGCGGTGTGACTCTAAGGCATTATTAGCCAAGGTGTAGATAGGGGCGGGGCGGGGTGAGGCCAGCCAGCAATTTAACAACCAGTTCAGCCAAAGTGATGCGAACCTGTTGAATCCCACCACTGGATGGATCATACTGCTTCTGCTTTTGCCTTTCAGCCCCGATCCAGGGGCCTTCCCAGGCAATCACTTTCACAACAAACTTTTTTGTGTTAAATAGACCAAGTTGCCCTGATCTATTTGTTGTCCAGGTCTTTCCCCTGGTATAGCCAACAAAGCGAGGAGAGCCTGTGGCTTAGAGGTTAATACATCTACCTAATATGTAAGTAGCCTGGGTTCGAATCCCAGAAGGTTATGGCTAGCTGACAAGAACTTGACACAGACCTCTGCTAGTCTCCCTTTATTTCTTTGTCGGTAAAACATAAATTTAACTTGGAAAACTGGAACTTACTAAATGCACAGGAAACAAAAGGTAAATTTTGAAATAATAACACCATGTGCAAGAAAAAGCATTACATTGTCAATTTCTACTAAAGATCCAGGGGAACGGGGATAAAAAATAAAACTTGGCAATGGTTTACAATCTAATGCAGTCAAGGCCGCAACTGAAAAATCATGAAATGATTCAAATTGCAGATTGGGCCAAGAGGCAGAAGAAACAAGAGTAGATCATATACTGAGCTTGTGCAAAAAGATCGCACAAAATGATTACAGGTAGTCCTCAACTTATGACCCCAATTGAGCCCCAAATTTCTGTTGCTAAGTGAAACATTTGAGTTTTGCCCCTATTTTATGACTCTCCTTGCCACCGCCGTTAAGTGAATCACTGCGGTTGCTAAATTAGTAACATGGTTGTTAATTGAATCTGGCTTCCCCATTGCCTTGTAACGTGATTGATCACGTGACCCCCTGAACACGGCAACAGTCATAAATATGAATCAGTTGCCAAGTGTCTGAATTTTGATCACATGACCATGGGGGATGCTTCAATGATAGTGTGAAAAGTGCTCATAGCTTCCATTTTTTTAGTGAAGTTGTAACTTTGAATCGTCACTAAATGAACGGTTGTAAGTCAAGGACTACCGGTATGTACAATGACATAACAAAGTCACCAAAATGATTCCCTGGAACATCCGTAAAAATTATCATGTGCCGGTAATGAAAATTTGGTGGGAACCTATCACTTAAAAAGTGACTGAAAACAAGCAGGCTAAAGTATTACGGTATTTCCAAATACAGGCTGATTCATGGCTCATAATACCCCAAATTTAATGTGATTGAAATGGAGAAAGTGTGGCTAATGGATGTGCAAATACCAGGGGACAGGAGAACAGAAGACAAAAAACTGGAGGAGATCACTAAGTATCGCATCTGAACGTGAATATCTTCCAAGAATGAAGAAGAATCTGATTATGGCATAAACCTGCCATGGAGCTCCCAGTGATTATTGGCACACAGTGGGTACCGTACCAAAAAATCTTGGATGGCACTTGGAAAATCTGCACATTGTCAAAATTTCCATCTGTCAGTTGCAAAAGGTGACTCCGCTTGGATCCACACAAATACCACGCCAATACATGACAACATTCTAGTTTATGGGGATAAACTTTCAGTGCAAATGAAGGCCAACACCAGTTATAGAACTGACAGCTGTGACTTCACATTGTTGTCAATTCATCGAATTACAGAATATGACAGAATAACAGAATTGGAATGACCTTGGAACAGAGGTGGGTTTTAGCAGGTTCTGACCAGTTCTGGAGAACCGGTAGCAGAAATTTTGAGTAGTTCGGAGAACCAGTAGTAAAAATTCTGACTGGCCTCACCCCATCTATTCTCTACCTCTCAAGTCCCAGCTGATCAGTAGTGAATGGGGATTTTGCAGTAACCTGCCCCTGCCATGTCTACCAAGCCACACCCACCAAGCTATGCCACGCCCACAGAACCGGTAGTCAAAAAAATTAAAATCCACCACTGCCTTGGAAGTCTTCTAATCCGGGGTTCTCCAACCTTGGAAACTTTAAGACTTGTGGACTTCAACCTCCAGAATTCTGGGAGTTGAAGTCCACAAGTCTTAAGCTGGTTGAGGAATTCTAGGAGTTGAAGTCCACAAGTCTTAAGCTGGCTGAGGAATTCTGGGAGTTGAAGTCCACAAGTCTTAAAATTGCCAAGGTTGGAGATCCCTGTTCTAGTCCAACCTCTTGTTCAAGCAGCGGGCCCTATACCAGGGGTCAGCAATCCGTGGCTCTGGAGCTGCTCTGGCTCCCTATTGCTCAAAATATGCATCACAACTGCCAATAGGCAACACCTACAGACGCAGAATTTATTAAGCTTTTTGGGCCCCTGTAGGCCAGCCATAGAATAGAATAGAATAACAGAGTTGGAAGGGACCTTGGAGGTCTTCTAGTCCAACCCCCTGCTTAGGCAGGAAACCCTACAGCATTTCAGACAAACGGTTATCCAATCATGGATAAATCAAGAAAAGTTTCAGAAGAAAACAATATTTAATTCAACGATATATGCTAGTTCTGTGGCTGCTCAGGCACGGGAAGAGTTTTGTGGCTCCCGGTGTTTTCTGTGGGAAACAGGTCCAAATAGCTGAGTGTTTAAGGTTGCTGACCCCTGCCCTGTATCATTTTCGACAAATGGTTGTCCAGTCTCTTCTTAAAAACTTCCAGTGTTGGAGCATTCACAATTTCTGAAGGCAAGCCGTTCCACTGATTGATTGTTCTCGCTGGCAGGAAATTTCTCATAAGTTCTAAGTTGGATCTCTCCTTGATGATTTTCCATCCGTTACTTCTTGTCTTGCCCTCTGGTGGTTTGGAGAATACAGTAGGTTGAACCCCACCCACCCCCACCCCCTTCTCTGTGACAGCCCCTCCCCCAATTTGGAAGACTGCCATCATGTCACCTCTAGTTCTTCTCTTTATTAGACTAGACATACCTAGTTCATTCAGTTGCTCATTTTACGGTTGAGTCTCCAGGCCGAAAGGTGCTTTTTCAAGAGGCAAGTGGACTTTCTTGTTTTTCTTTGAAGACGTTTCGCTTCTCATCCAAGGAGCTTCTTCAGCTCTGACTGGAATGTCCATTACTAAGTGATGCTGTCATTAAGTGAGCTGCATCCTATTTTACCACCTTTTTTGTCGCTGGCTGGGGGCATTCTGGAAGTTGATGTCCACAGGTCTTAAAACTGCCGCTGTTTCTAGCCATATCCTTTCTTAATATACATATCTAATAAATCAAATCTAATTCATTATTAAAACCCGGAATAGAAATAAAAGGTGGAATTAAAATGCTAGAATAATTCAGAGAGGGCTCTTTTCACAAAGGGACTTGCAACTCGGAACAAGCAACTCCCTAAAATGTCAGATTTTTTTCCCCCTAACAAGAAATTTACTAAATCTTTCTTAGTTTGAGTGTGGTTTCAGATTTTTCAGAATTTGGCTTAGTCCCGCCTCTCTTCTCCTGACCAATCTGGAATCTAGCCTAACAGGGCTGCCTCAACCAATTAGTGTTCCCTGTGGTGCTGCCCCCTAATGGTAAAGTGGTGACACTATCCCTTATACAGATAGTCCTTGACTTACAACAGTTCATTTAGTGTCTGTTTGAAGTTACAATGACACTGAAAAAGTGACTTATGACCATTTTTCACACTTATGACCGTTGCAGCACCCCTATGTTCATGTGATTTACATTTCGATGCTTGACAAATGATTCATATTTATGGCCATTGCAGTGTCCCAGAGTCACATGAGTCCCTTTTGGGACCTTCTGACCAGCAAAGTCAATGGGGAAGCCAGATTCATCTAACAATGGTGTTACTAACTGAACATTTTTCGCCACATTTCTTAAGAAAAGTTGTAAAATCGGACAAACTTTTGGGCTCTATTGCGGTCATGAGCTGAGGCCTACCTGTAGAGTGCTAGATTAAAATCAGGCCAGGCTGTCACCCCTGAGGACTAGAAACATGAAGAAGGAAGCCTATATGAAGATTGAAGAGACAGCTAGGCAGAAGTTGATAAATCTGACCCTGAATGGGGATTTTACAAGCATTTCATGACAAATACCGCTAAAAGGAGAAAGCGAATTGAAACAATGAGAAATTGCTGGAGATGGGATGAAACCAACATTCAGAGCGTAAAGGGAATTTAAGGGGAGGTTTGGCATTGCCTGATGGGGCTGTGATAAGCCAAAATAGGTCCTGAGGAAGTTGGCCCTTGGCAAGTTGCCAAGAAAACAGAACCCCGGACCAGAAATTGCAAGATATGTGCACGTTTATGTTTGAATTCATCGCCTTTTCTGCAAACAGCCCAACTGACTTAAATTGGTGGCTTTTCCTGATTTCATCATTTCCAGAGTGTCTTTTTTTTTTTTTTTTTGAAACAGTGCAATCTGTTGGGGCAACACTGCCCCCTGCTGGATTAAGGAATCTCTCTATCCCCATCCTGAGACATTTCTAATTCAACCGGCTCGATTGGAAAATTAAAAATTAAAAAAAAGAAGGTTTGCAGGACACAAAGCCAAAATTTTTCCATACTTTCGCCAGAAAATAGCAGCATTTGTCAAGTGGCCCAAAGCCGAGACTGACTTGACGGGTGGGGAATTTGCGGTGAGTGGGAGTGTGTTTGGGGATTGTTATGTGTGTTGGACCTGGTCTTTGGGTGTTAAGTGAATTTCGTTGTATGGGTATACTGCAGTGGTGGGTTCCGCCCGGTTCCACCTGGTTCCGCCGAGCCCGTAGCGGTGACGATATGATGTCACTGAACCGGTTCTGCCCCCCGCCCCCTGCCCCCCCCCTGTTATTCTTACCTTTTATTTGGCCCCACCCCAATCTATTGCGGCTTCCTGAGTCCCAGCTGATGGGCTATAAGGAAAAACTGTTTAAACTCTTGCCGCGGGGCTTCAAAGGGCCGCCCTACAGCTGATCAGTGGTAAAAGGCAGTGTAGTGGTAGACCGGTGCCCGCAAAAATACATGATTAGACCGGTGTCTGCAAAAATAAATGGGTAGACCAGAGCCTGCAAAAATAAATGGGTAGACCAGAGCCTGCAAAAATACATGAGTAGACCAGTGCCTGCGAAAATAAATGGGTAGACCAGTGCCTGCAAAAATAAATGGGTAGACAGTGCCTGCAAAAATACAAGAGTAGACCAGAGCCTGCAAAAATAAATGGGTAGACCGGTGCCTGCAAAAATACATGAGTAGACCGGTGCCTGCAAAAATAAATGGGTAGACAAGTGCCTGCAAAAATACATGAATAGACCAATGCCTGCAAAAACAAATGGGTAGACCGGTACAGCTCTGCAAGCAGTTAAAAGCCTGGTATACCAGTACCTCTGCTAAATCCTAAAGAATTGTCACATGACCATCAAGCCACGCCCACAAAATAAGCCATGCCCACAGAACCGGTAGTAAAAAAAATTAGAACCCACCTCTGGTATACTGTGTATACATGTACAATGACAATAAAGTTGTTGTTGTTGTTGTTGTTATTATTATTATTATTATTATTATTATTATTATTATTATTATTATTATTGGTTAATCTGTAGTGAGATTCACAGCCTTTGAGGCTGGTTAATAGCTCAGCAGCTCGAGTCCTAACCAAAGACCTAGGAACTGTTAAGGCATCGTCGGAGGTTGTAAGCTGTTCTGAGTAAGATGGTTTTTTGTAGAGTCAAAATGTTCAAGTCCGGTAAATTTAGAATTTCTAAATAGCGGGGTAGCCCTTTGGGTATTGCTCCAAGGGCTCCAATTACAATCAGGACAACACACGATTTCTTTTTCCACAGTCACTCAACTTCAATTTGCAAGTCCCGGTACTTTGTGATTTTTTCTTGCTGCTTATCTTCAATCGTGCATCACCAGGTATTGCAATGTCAATGAACCATACTTTTTTTTTTCAGCTACTGTTATGTCAGGTGTGTTGTGGACCAAGTGCCTGTCAGTCTGAATCCTAAAGTCCCACAAGATCTTGAGTTGTTGTTGTTGTTGTTGTTATTGTTGTTGTTGTTGTTGTTGTTGTTGTTATTATTATTATTATTATTATTATTATTATTATTATTATTATTATGGTGGTTCCAGTGGTACTGGGCACACTGGGTGCTGTGCTAAAGACCTAGGCAAGCACTTAAAAACAATTGGCACTGACAAGATCACCATTGGTCAGCTGCAAAAGGCCTCCTTACTGGGATCTGCTCACATAATCCGCCGATACATCACGCAGTCCTAAACACTTGGGAAGTGTTCGACTAGTGATTTGGGATACGAAATCCAGCATGATCATCTCGTTCGCTGTGTGTGCTGTTTAAATAATAATTTATTTATTTCTGCTATCTACAGATAAACAGTGGCTGGCTGTTATCTGAAGCAGAATAATAGAATAAAGGATTTGGAAGGTCTTCGAGTCCAACCCCCTGCTCAGGCAGGAAACTCTATACCATTTCAGACAAATGGTTATCTAATCTCTTCTTAAAAGCTTCCAGTGTTGGAGCATTCACAACTTCTGCAGGCAAGTTGTTCCACTTATTAATTGTTCTAACTGTCAGGAAATTTCTCCTTTGTTCTAGGTTGCTTCTCTCCTTAATTAGTTTCCACCCATTGCTTCTTGTCCTGTCTTCAGCTGCTTTGAAGACTAGATCGACTCCCTTTGTCAGCACTTCAAGCTGCATTTACTCTAGTGCTGACATAGAAGGAGAAAAGCATCTGGCAAGGGACGTTTGACTTTTCACCTACTTATTTTCCCTGGAGATGATATCCCCTAGGAGATGGGATGGGAGGGGGGAAATTCCTTTGAGCTGGAGCGGTAGATTAGGGGCGGAGTGACTTGGAAGATGGCCAATGAGTGCAGAGGAGTGGGGAAAGGAAAGGGAGAGTTTTGGGTCAGGAAGCCAGTATTGGCTGTGATGGAGTCGGGTATTGGTTGCTGTGCTTAAATGACAGATTTTATCAAAGACTTTTTGTTGAAATGCCATTTATTTGAGACGACATCGAAACTTGACACCCTTCATTTTTGTGGCAGCTCCTCAGATATTGGGACACTGCTATCATGTCTCCCCTAGTCCTTCTTTTCACTAAATTAGACATACCCAGTTCCTGCAACTGTTCATGTTTTAGCCTCCAGTCCCCTACTCATCTTCGTTGCTCTTCTCTGCACTCTTTCCAGCGTCTCCACATCTTACAACTTTTGACTTTCTAGACTCTTCAACTTACAACTTCTTTTTAGCGACTGTGTGAAGTTACAAGGGCGCTGAAAAAAAATCTGTGTAATATGGTAGGTAGATTCCTGCGTGGAAAGGTTTTTAAAACAGAGGCTGGATTGTCCTCGATTGAAGAGGATGTAGTGAGGGGTCTGTGGTGCTCTCTGATCTTGGCTGCTTTTTTTTTTAATTTGATTTATATGCTGCCCTTCTCCGTAATGTGGGTGGCTTACAATGCGTTAAGCAACAGCCTTCATACTTTTGTATATTTATACGAAGTCAGCTTATTGCCCCCACAAACTTGGTCCTCAATTTACCTACCTTAGAAAGGATGGAAGGCTGAGTCAACCTTGAGCCTGGTGAGATTCGAACTTACAGTAATTGCAGGCAGCTGAATGTTAATAACAGGCTTTTAGTCTGCTGAGCTATCCAGGCTCCTAACGATTGGCCATTAAGCAGCCCAAACGAAAGCAAATGGACACCCGAGGGGATCTTTTTCCATCTCAAGTGGATCACTGCACTGTTGTTAAGTGAAGCATATGGTCGTTAAGCAAATCCAACTTCCCCATTGGCCTGTGGACGCTGCAACCATTGTAAATGTAGACGTCTGAATTTTGATCACATGACCATGGAGATCCTGCAACAGTCATAAGTGAGGACTGTGCTTAAAATATTCCAATAGAATTGAATGAGCTGGAAGGGACCTTCGAGGTCTCCTAGTCCAGCCTCCTGCTCAAGCAGGGCAAGCTATACCCGTGATGGCGAACCCAGGGCACGCGTGCCACAGCTGGCATGTGGAGCCATATCTGTGGGCACATGAGTATTGTGCTAGCTCAGCTCCAGTGCACATGCGCACGCCGGCCAGCTGATTTTCAGACTTCCGGTCCCACCAGAAGTCGGGAAACTGTCCGTTTCCGGCCTCAGGGGAGGTAGGGAAGTCCATTTTCACTCTCTCCAGACTCCTAGAAAGCCTCTGGAGCCTGGGGAGGGCAGAAAATGGGCCTACTGGGCCCACCGTACCATCGCGTGCCAAAAGCTGGGGGAGAGTGGAGGGGGTCACATGCGCATGTGTAGGGGTGCGGGATGTGGGGAGCATTGAATTATGGGTGTGTGGGCACACATGTGCATGATCCACCCCCCACGCTCCCCCCGCTTGTGGTACGCGATGGCAAAAAGGTTAGCCATCACTGACCTGTTATGTTGTTACTGTTTTGAGCGGGAATTTCAAACTAGGGGTTGTTTCTGATCGGTTACTGACCAGCAGCCAAACTGTATATAAGGAGTGCTGCTGCCTGCATAGCTTTGCTGAAGTCTCACCATGTACTAAAGAGCTGTTGTCACTATCCTGCCTGTGCTGCTCGTTATTGCCCAGCCACTTCAGACCTATCCCATTTCAGATAAGTGACTGATGGAGCACCCATGATTTCTGGAGGCAAGCTGTTCCTCTGGTTAATTGTCCTCACTGTTAGGAAGTTACTCCTCAATTCCAGGTTGCTTCTCTCCTTGATTAGTTTCCATCCATTGTTTCTTATCTTGCCCTTTGGTGCTTTGGAAAATAATTTGACACCCCCACTTCTCTGTGGCAACCCCTCAAATACTGGAATACTGCTGTCATGTCACCCCTAATTGACTGGCCTCAGTTCATCTTTTTTCAACAATGTTGTAACTTTGCTAGACAATTGCTCAACAAATGTTTATAAGCCCGAGACAAGCTGTAAGATAAAATTAGAGGTACCTTTTCTTTTTCTTACCTGGAAATTGTATTTCTTACTCCGTTTCTACGCCATGCTAGGGCTGCCCAAAAGGGAATTGCACAATAGAAAACAACAACAACAATAACAACAATAGCAACTGCCTCCCCTTCTTTTTCCTCCCACCTGACAGCAGGCCCCCTAATATATGTTTTTTTTTCCCCCCATCCCCGTCTCTGTTACTCTGCAGCTGGGAGAACTGCCACTCAGTGTCAGCCTGTCAAAGGTGATGGGTGTACGCCTGACACGGCTCTTCCATTGCAATTCAAAGTGGATTAACTTCCTGAGTGACTTTGCATCGGGCTTGCGCCATTTCCCCTTCTGCGTCTGTCTCCTTGCTTCACTTGGGCAGGTTCTACCCAAACACCGTTTCCTCTTCTGTTCCACTGTCAACATTCAAGAGAAGAGGCAGCGGGCTTACAGATCAGCTTCTCCAAACACACACACACAGGGGCCCCCCAGACTCAAATTCCAACTTTTACAGATAAAACAAGATGGAAACTAGGATCCTTTTGGTCGGGGACTGTTTTTTTGCCAGCGGGCCAAGTCCAATTCAGAACACAATACAGAGTAAAATAGAATAGGAATAGGAATAGGATAGAATAACAGAGTTGGAAGGGATCTTGGAGGTGTTTATTTATTTATTTATTGGTTCGATTTATATGCCGCCCTTCTCCGGAGACTCAGGGCGGCTTACAATGCATTAAGCAATAGCCTTCATACGTTTGTATATACCGGCTTAGTAGAGCTTTCGCCCCCACCCCAAAAGCGGTGTTCTTTTTTTATACAAAGTCAGTTTATTGCCCCCACAATCCGGGTCCTCATTTTACCTACCTCGGAAGGATGGAAGGCTGAGTCAACCTTGAGCCTGGTGAGATTCAAACTTGCAGTAATTGCAGGCAGCTGGCAGCTAAGTGCTATTTAACAGTGCTTTAGTCCACTGCTCCACCAGGCTCCTATGTTCTAGTCCAATCCCTTGTTTAGGCACGAAACCAGCGGTTTGGACTGGTTCAAAAGAACCGGTAATAAAACTGGTGGAGGGATCCACACACTGCCCTGGATATTGTCATAGGCAATCTGAGCATGTGCAGAAGTTTGGTGTGTGCGTGATCCCATTGCGAACTGGTAGTAAAGGTAAGTAGAACCTACCCCTGCACTATACCTGTGATAGAAAACCTATGGCGTATGTGCCACACACAGAGTCCTCTCTGCGAGCACGCGAGCCATCATCCCAGCTCAGCTCTGCCCCGCATGCACACGCACCTCCCGCCGGCCAGCTGATTTTAGTCTCTGCCACATGTGGAGGGGAACAGGGCGCATGTGGGAGATGCATGCATGCATGGGGGCGCACACGGGGGTCGCATGTGCATGCATGGGGGCACACGGGGTCACAGGCACATTGGCCTTATGAATGCATGCGTGCATGCACATTTATGCGCTCACGTGCTTTGGGCACTCGGTGCTGAAAAGGTTAGCCATCACTGCCCTATACCATATCATACAAATGGTTGTTCAATCCAGGGGAAAAATCCAAATATTTTTATTATCGGTTCTGTGGGCGTGGCTTGGTGGGCGTGGCAGGGGAAGGATACTGCAAAATCCCCATTGTCTCCCACTCCTAGGGGAAGGAAATTGCAAAATCTCCATTCCCTCCCTACTCTGGGGCCAGCCAGAGGTGGTATTTGCCGGTTCTCTGAACTACTCAAAATTTCCGCTATCAGTTCTCCAGAATCTGTCAGAACCTGCTGGAGTTCACCCCTGGTCCAATCTCTTCTTAAAAACCTCCAGTGTTGGGGCATTCACAACTTCTGGAGGCAAGTTGTTCCACTGATTAATTGTTCTCACTGTCAGGTAATTTCTCCTTAGTTCTAGGTTGCTTCTCTCCTTGATTAGTTTCCACCCATTGCTTCTTGTCCTGCCCTCGGGTGCTTTGGAGAATAGCTTGACTCAGAAAATAGCTTGATTAAATGTAGCCCTCCACTTATGACCATAGTGGATCCTGCTATTATGGTCATCAGTCATGACACTCCTAAAGGAGGGCATCATATGACCAGTCCTGTTTTTGCAACTTTTCTTATGGTGGTCATCAAGCAAATGCCACGGTTGTTAAGCGAGCACATTATTTGCTATGGATTGTTTTTGCCAAAAATAGAAGTTTTGGGCAAAAAATGCCATAATATGCAGGCAGATGGGATGTTGCTTTGATGGAATTTGTAAAGCTGACCAATTTTTTTTTTCTATTCCCCATAGTCCTCGTTTAACAACTGCCCTGGTTTGGCAGTCGTTTGAAACATTGTGATAGTGCTGAAAAAGTAAGTTTATGGCCTCTCCTTGAATTTACGGCAGTCATTCCTGACTGAAACTGACCAATCGGAGCTGAGCTACCATGTATGATTGACAGCCAAGCTGCCAAATGCTAACCATCAGTGCATGCTCCCTAATTAGATACTATTAAATATCCATCATCAAAAGAACAATACCAGAATACGAAAACCGCACACTTAGAGTCTCCATCTGCATCTTTTATTTTATTTGGAGATAAAATAAATGCCAAAGGCATTAAAAGACGCCCGGAGCAAAATGAAAGGAAAGGATACATATGTTAAGATCGCAAATATTTGTTTGTTTTCGTAGCCAGCCTTCAGTGCAGATGATCCTCGACTTACAACAGTTTATTTAGTGACCGTTCAAAGTTACTAAAGTTACGGCACTGGAAAAAGTGACTTATGACCATTTTTTTCACACGTACGACCATTTTTAGATTCAGATGCTTGACAACTGACTCACATTTATGATGGTTGCAGTGTCCCGGGGTCGCGTGTTCCCCTTTTGCGACCTTTCGACAAGCAAAGTCATTGGGGAATCCAAATTCACTTAAACAACCGTGTTACTAATTTAACAACTGCAGTGATTCACTTAACAATCGTGGCACGTAAAATGGGGCAAAAGAAATTTCTCACTTAGCAACATAAATTCTGGGATTGCCTGTGGTCGTAAGTCGAGGACCACCTGCACAGACAGTCCTCGACTTACGACAGTTTATTTAGCGACCGTTTGAAGTGACAACGGCACTGAAATGACTTGTGATCATTTTTCACGCTTACCATCGTTGTGGCATCTCCCTTTGATCACGTGATCCAAATTCAGCAAAGCTGGCTAGGGAATTCTGGGAGTTGAAGTCCGCCAGGCTTAAAGTTGCCAAGGTTGGAGACCCCTGTTCTACAGCATGGTATCCTTCACTGGCATTAAGACTCCCAACTCCCCAAAGGGATGCTGGGAGTTGTAGTGCCATTGGCAAGGTGCCAGGGCAGGGCAGATGCTGATGGGGAAATGATGGGGGAAACGATCAGTGCTGTCAGCTTATTTTTTTTTTGAAACAGGAAAGGCTGTTTTTCCCACTAAAGGACGCTATCAAAGGCATTTATTCAAATCTTCTGACCCTGAAAGGGAGTGGGATTTTTTTTTGCTTTTTTTTTTTTAATGGAAAACAGTGAATATAATAACAGTTTAGCCTCTCAGCCTGAAAGTGTCTTTTTTGGACTTTAATAACCTTTTTTCCTCTGAGGTTTCCTGCTTGGGGGGAAGATTTTGGTTTTTTATTTTAAAAAAGACAGCGCGAAAAGAGACAGATGGAGCGAAGGAGCTGGCTTTTAGGTGAGCACCAGCTGACGTGCCGGCATGAGGAGGGGGAAGTCGTAGCCTGGGCCCTTTTACAGCGCACACTTCATAGGCTCATTACCCCACAGCCGGAGGTTCTAGGCCCTCCGAGACCCAGGCGCATGGGAGCGCAAAGCTCGGGTTCCTATGACGACCGGTAAGTTCTGGATGTCACCGCCTGCGGCAATACTTTCGGTGGTTACAGATCAAACACAGAAGGGGCAAATCGCGCAAAAGGAAAAATACACCCAGAGCACCGGAGAAAGAATGACTGGAATTCACAACACCCAGTCCCACAGGGGCTGCGGCCTGGCTGGGGCTACTCCTGCCTCTGCCACGTGCCCAGACAGACAGGGGAAAGTGGGCCATCCAAATGCCCAGGCGGGCAGGTTTTTTGAAACAGATGTCCATCATGCTGTCTTATCTGCAGAATCTTATCCTCAAAAATAAGACCCTGACTTATATTTTTTTGAACCCCGAAATAAGCACTGGGCCTTATTTTCGGGGAGGTCTTATTATTTTGGGGTGCGTGGAGCAAGATGGTGCTCCTGTTGCCATCTTACCTGATTTCTAACAGGTGGGGTTCACCATTTAAACGATTTTTAATTAGATATTTTAATTTTGGGTTTTTAATTCAATTGTTTAATAATTGTAAAATTTAATTTTATGATGTTTGTGTGTTTGTGTTTTTACCTTGGCTGTACACCGTCCTGAGTCCTACAGGAGAAGGGTGGTATAGAAATATAATAAATAAATGGGTTTTATACTGGGTTTTTAAATGTCTTTCATAATTGGATTTTAATTTGCTTCAGCCTAATTATTTAATTTATTTTAAATTTTTAACTTTTGTATGACATTGAATTTTAATCGGCTGTTCACCGCCCTGAGTCCCTTCGGAGTGTAGGGCGGTATACAAATTTGAATAAACAAATTTGAATAAACTAAACTAAAACCAAATAAATAAATAAATAAATTTCCAGCTCTGCATTTAAATATTTTCAGGGAGGATTATTTTCAGGGGAAGGCTTATTTTAGCACATGCACTCAAAAGCCTGATTGGGCTTATTATCAAGGGATGTCTTATTTTTGGGGAAACGGGGTATATAGGGAGATAGGTGGGGAAACGATGGCCCCTTTATGACTTGTGGACTTCAAGTCCCAAAATACCTTTGCTGGCTTCAGGAATTCTGGGAGTTGAAGTCCACAAGTCATAAAGGGACCATAGTTGGAATCGGAATAGAGCTGGAAGGGACCTTGGAGGTCATCTAGTCCAGCCCCCTGCTCAAGCAGGAGATCCTATACAGCGGTGAAATCCTCTAAAGTCTGCTACCAGTGAGTCTGCTATTGTGCTTTGCTATCTGAAGTCTGTTATTTGGGGCATGCCCTCACAGCGCTAAAAAAGGAACATTTTGAAGCCTTCCGAATCTGCAAAGGTAAGTAGAACCGTGAGGGGGGGGGAATCCACGTGCCACGCGATTTAGATTAGCTAGAAAGCAGGATATCTGACGATTCTAGCTAATATAAATCGCGTGTCACAGCTGATCGTTGAAAATACCAATTCACTCAAACCAGTAGCATTTTTTACTATCAGTTCAGGAGAACCGGTCCGAACCGGTAGCATTTCATCTCTGATCCTATACTATTTCAGACAAGTGACTTCTAGTCTCTTCTTAAAAACCTCCAGTGATGGAGCGCCCACGATTTCTGGAGGCAAGCTGTTCCACTGGTTAATTGTCCTCACTGTTAAGAAGTTTCTTCTTAATTCCAGCTTCTCTCCTTGATTCATTTCCATCCATTGTTTCTTGTCCTGCCCTCTGGTGCTTTGCAAAATAAATTCACCCCCTCTTCTTTGTGGCAGCCCCTGAGATATTGAAAAACTTGTTATCATGTCCTCCCTAGTCCTTCTTTTGTCTAGACTAAGGGTCTAGACAACTCACATCATCACGGCGGCATCACATGACATAACCCGGGCGTGAGCATGGCCCAAGCATGACACATCTGGTCCAAGGGCCAGGAGTTTGACAGCCAAACTAGCCAAACTAGCCAAACCCAAATCCTCCAATCATTTTTCATATGTTTTAGCCTCCAGGCCTTTAATCGTCTTAGTCGCTTTTCTTTGCACTTTTTCCAAAGTCTTAATATCTTTTTTTGCAATGTGGTGAGCAAACCTGGATGCAGGATTCTAGGTGTGGCCTTGCCAAGGCTTTATAATACTTCATGCGATTTTGATTCTACGTCTCTTTATTCAGCCGGTTCTATCCGGTTCTGTTGTGACCCAGGCCCAAGTAAGTAGTAGGAAAATCAGTCAGTGAAAAAACAAACAAACTTTATTCGAACAGCCGAGAATGACTTCATTCCCAGCGTCGTTCAACTAAATTAAAGCAAATTCCTCCCAACACAAATTCCTCAGTCCTATCGCAAACCTTGGTCCAATTAGGCAAACTGCCAAAGGCCTTTCTTGGCAAACGTTCAGAAGTCCCAGACACAAAAATAAATACAAGACGTAGACAAAGAAGAAGACGAAGCTACCAACGTTGTTTTCCGGCAAAGCCGAAACACTGTTGCTGGTCTGGTTTAAGCCTTATGGGAAGGGCCAATCATCTCTTGGCCCTACTCCTGAGTTGTCTTCTTTGCTTGAGCTGCTTTTGCCTTCTGGCAGCTCTTCTCATGCATGCACTAGGAACAGGCTCCTCCTGTTCCTCTGCCTCTTTACTGTCAGTCTCTGGAGGCTCCGGAGTCCGCACCTCACTCCCCGATGGCTCTGGCTACCTCTCTGCCTCTGATACAGAGCCCTCATCAGGGCCTTCCCCAGCCTCCAGGACTGGCCCATGTCCTTCCTCAGCCTCATCGCTGTCCGACTCCGTTGCCAGCTCCTCAGACTGCTGGCGGACTACAACAGGTTCAGGCGAACTGGTAGTGGCGATTGTGGGAGGCTCCACCCACCTGCCCGGACGACATGCGCGAGCACTGCACATCCGCTGAAGGCCGCTGAAGGCGCGAGCTCACATTTGCGAACCGGTAGGGAAGGTACCCTAGAATCAGGAACGACTAGTACATATGTGCGAGGGGAACCTTTACCTTTACCTTTACCTTTGGGAAGGTAAATTAATTCCACTCTGAACCAAGGATTATATTAGCCTTTTTGGTGGCGGCTGCACACTGTTGGCTCATGTTTAAGTGATCATCCACAAAGACTCCAAGGTCCCTCTCACAGTTAATGTTATGGAGCTAGGTTTTGCCCAATCTGTACTTGTTCCCCACCCCTGTTATATGGCACAAGATACCCGTGCCTTACTCCCCTGGGTAAGGTAGCATTAACACCAGGTGTATTTATTTATTTGTTTGTTTTTTTATCCTGCCTTTACTTTAGAAGTAATTCAAAGGGGTGAACATACAGCCCTGGATTTAGGACCACAATTGAGCCCAGCATTTCTGTTGCTAAGCGAGACATTTGTTCAGTGAGTTTTGTCCCAGTTTACGACCTTTCTTGTCACAGTTGTGAATGAGTGAATCATGCAGCTGTTAAATGAGTAACACGGTTGTTAAATGAATCTGGCCTCCCCATTGACTTTGCTTGCCAGAAGGTCGCCAAAAGGGGATCATGGGATCCCGGGACATTACAACCGTCATAAACATGAATCAGTTGCCAAGTCTCTGAATTTTGACCCTGTGGCCATGGGGATACTGCAACGTTTGAAAAATGGAACGGTCGTAAGTGTGAAAAACAAGTCGTAAGTCACTTTTTTTCAGTGCCGTTGTAACTTCGAACGGTCACTAAATGAACTGTTGTAAATCGAGGACTTCCTATACCTGTACAGCCAACAGTAATCCACAACATAGGGGATACCCAAAGGGGCCGCTGATCTCTCTCCACCCACCCACTTCTCTAAAAAGGCCCCCATCTCTGGCTCTGCCAAGCTGCGTCGCTCCCAAGACCTGATCACTTATGGTCCATTAACCTCATAAAACTCTCTCCCAATTACAGTGCTAATGACGGCCATTTGGAGCACTGGTGATTTTTTTCCCCAGTGCATGCAAAAATATAAAGAGAATACACAGAAAAAAACAGGTGATTTTCTCTCTCTCTCACACACACACACACACAGAGTACATATCTTTCTCCCCCCCCTCCTCTCCACCTCCCTCCCACTCTCCCCCTACTTCTCTCTATCCTTCTCTCTCCCCCTCCTTCTCCCTCCCTTCTCTCTCTCTCTCTCATACACACACATATCTGCATATCTTCCTCTCCCCCTCCCTCCCTACTTCTCTCTCCCTCCCCTCCTCTTTATCCTTCTCTCCCTCCTTCCTTCTCCCTCTCTCCCTCTCTCTCTCACACACACAGCACATATCTTCCTCCCCCACTCCCCCTACTACTTTCCCCTCCCTCCTCTCTCTCTCATACACACACAGTGCATATCTTCCTCTCCCCCTTCCTCCCTACTTCTCTCTCCCTCCCTCCTTCTCCCTCTCTCCCCTCCTCTTTTTATCCTTCTCTCCCTCCCTCTTTCCCTCTCTCTCCCTACTTTTCCCTCCCTCCCCCTCCCTCCTTCTCCCTCTCTCCCCCTCCTCTTTTTATCCTTCTCTCCCTCCCTCCTTCCCTCTCTCTTCCTACTTATCCCTCCCTCCCCCTCCCTCTCCCCCTACTTCTCTCCCCCTCCCTCCTTCTCCCTCTCTCCCCCTCCTCTTTTTATCCTTCTCTCCCTCCCTCCTTCCCTCTCTCTTCCTACTTATCCCTCCCTCCCCCTCCCTCTCCCCCTACTTCTCCCTCCCTCCTTCTCCCTCTCTCCCCCTCCTCTTTTTATTCTTCTCTCCCTCCCTCCTTCCCTCTCTCTTCCTACTTATCCCTCCCTCCCCCTCCCTCTCCCCCTACTTCTCTCTCCCTCCCTCCTTCTCCCTCTCTCCCACTTCTTTCTCTATCCTTCTCCCTCCCTCCCTCCCTCTTCCTCCCTCACACACACACACAGAGTACATATTTCCTCCCCTCCCTTTCCCTACTTCTCTCCATCCTTCTTTCTCCCCCTCTCTCCCCCCCCCACTCTCCCCCTACTTCTCTCTCTTCTCCTTCTCTCCCTCCCTCTCCCTCTCTCTCTCACAGCGTGCATACATTTCATTAAGAGATTTCAATCTGGGGATGGGGACTTGGTAGAAAGGAAAGAGATTTAACAAAGGAAGGAGAATTAAGAAACCAGAGACAGATCACCCCTTTACAAATCAATATCCAAAAATA
Organism: Masticophis lateralis; assembly: GCA_030761175.1. NCBI lineage: Eukaryota > Metazoa > Chordata > Lepidosauria > Squamata > Colubridae > Masticophis > Masticophis lateralis. The sequence goes on from JAUDYJ010000001.1 coordinate 343,226,550, forward strand.
AATAAATAAATAAATAAAAGACAGATGGGTGTTTCCTTTTTAGCAAACACCCTATTTTTTTTATTATTATTATTTTTTAGCAAGAGAAACACTAAGTCTCCCCTGACTTCATTAGGGTAATAAGTAAAAAAAAAACCACTTTTGAAGCTAGGAAAATAGCTTTGAGCTCTGGGGAAAGGAGAGAACGGAGTGCTCTTTAAAAGGACCGTCTTTTGATTTGGCTGAAAGAGCAGATTTCCCAGAAAGAAAGAAACAAACCGTGGCCGAATTAAATTATTTTTTTTAAACCTGATTTTAAAGAGGTGTAAGGTTTTTAAACCTTGAATTTAGCTAGTTCTGTCCTTTGGCTTTTCTCATCAAATACTTTAGAGCTGTGTTTCTCAACCTTGGCAGCTTTCAGATGTGAGGACTTCAAGTCCCAGAATTCCCTAGCCAGCTGGCTGGGGAATTCTGGGACTTGAAGTCCTCACATCTGAAAGCTGCCAAGGTTGAGAAACATGGCTGTAATGGGTGGGGAAAGGAGAAGAATGGGGCTGCCATATCTCCAATCTCAGGTAGACTGTTACATTGTGGTGCAAGGCCAGTCAGCTCAAAAATCCCTTCTCTTTGTACCTTAACCACGCATCATGGTTAAGCGCTGCATCGCTTTTTCCTGCAGTAGCCCCCATTTGCTTGAATTCCCACATCCTATTTAGGCTTGTTTCAGCCAAACAAGTCACAGGGCCGATTTACCTGATCTGTATCAAAGCAGTTATGCTTTGTATCCCATGTGCCACGTGATTTAACATTACAAGTGAAGGTAAATTATGGTTTTTAAACGACTACAGCAGGACGTGCTAATTCAGAGAATGGCTTTTTTAAATAAGAGACTCAGGAAAGGACCTTGGAGGTCTTCTAGTCCAACCCCCTGCTTATCATTTCTGACAAGTGGTTATCCAAGCTCTTCTTAAAACCGTCCAGTGTTGGAGCATTCACAACTTCTGGAGGCAAGTAGTTCCACTGATTAATTGTTTTAACTGTCAGGAAATTTCTTCTTAACTCTAAGTTGCTTCTCTCCTTGATTAGTTTCCATCCATTGCTTCTTACCCTGCCTTTAGGTGCTTTGAAGAATAGTTTGACCCTCTCTTCTTTGTGACAACCCCTTAAATATTGGAATACTGCTGTCACGTCACACATTGTCCTTCTTGTCATTAAATTGAGCCAAGGTGGTGCAGTGGTTAGAGTGCAGTACTGCAGGCTACTTCTGCTGACTGCCGGTGGCCTGCAATTGAGCAGTTCGAATCTCACCAGGATCAAGGTTGACTCAGCCTTCCATCCTTCCGAGGTCACTAAAATGAGGACCTAGATTATTAGGGCCAAGAGGCTGATGTAAACCGCTTAGAGAGGGCTGTAACAGCACTGTGAAGCGGTATGTAAATCTTAGTGCTGTGCTAAATTAGACAACTAGGGACGTGGTGGTTCAGTGGCTAAGATGCTGAGCTTGTTGATCAACAGGTCGGCAGTTCAGGGGTTCGAATCCCTAGTAGCCACATAACGGAGTGAGCTCCCTTTACCTGTCCCAGCTTCTGCCGACCTACCAGTTTGAAAGCACGTAAAAAATGCAAGTAGAAAAATAGGGACCACCTTTGGTGGGAAGGTAACAGCGTTCTGTGAGCCTTTGGCGTTTAGTCATGCTGGCCACATGACCACGGAGACGTCTTCAGACAGCGCTGGCTCTTCAGTTTTGAAACAAGAGATGAGCACCGCCCCCTAGAGTGGAGAACAATTAGCACATATGTGCCAGGGGAACCTTTACCTTTATTAAATGAAACAAATGATTGAAAGAAACCATGGCTTGGTAAATGAATGTAACTGTAACTAATTTGACCTAAAACCAGCTAAAACTGAAAGGTAGGTCAGGAAATTATTATAGCATTTTCTACTAAAATAGAACATCTCAATATGCAGAGAGTAGCAGTAGCAATAGCACTTAAAGACTTATAAACACCTCCATAGTGCTTTAGAGCAGTGGCCCCCAACCTTTTGGGCACCAGGGACCGGTTCCATGGAGAGAGATATTTCTGCAGAACGGAGGGGACGTGGTGTCAGAGTTCCAAGTAACACCCCCAACAAAAGAAGACTCCAAGCCCCACCCAAAGGAAAGTCCAAGTCCCTGCCCAGCACCCACATGCCCATCACATGGTCCAATTGAAACACCATCCCAACTGGAGATGCCTCCCAGTTCCAGCCCTCCAGGTGCAGGGCAAGATGTCCTTGACTCTCTGAGAAAAGAATGTTATTATGACTATATATTACCCTTACTCCATACAATCTCCCTTCCGAGTTTGCCACAGTAGGATATGTGGCAGGCCTGAAGATCCAACGAAAAAGATGGCTTCCAGGCCTGACATATGGTTTGTGTTGCCTGCATCCCGTGGATGGGGCTTTGCTTGTTTGCACGACCCGGTTACTAGCCGGTGCCAATCCATAGACCAGGGGTGGGGGGGTTGGGAAACCACTGCATTAGAGCACTTGCTTGGGTTTACAATTAAGCATTATTTACATATTGACCCCAACAATCTGTGTTCCCCATTTTAATGACTTTGGAAGGATGGAAAGCTTTGTCAATCATGAGCCGGTCGGGAACAAACTCCAGGCTGTGGGCAGAATGAACCTGCAATACGGCATTCTAACCAGTGTGCCATTGGGGCTCCTTTTAAAAAGAGTTAACTTTTTAAGGATTTTGAAACACAGGAGGCATTTGACCAAATGATCCAACAAATAGTTAGCTCTCGACTTTTTAAAAAAAATTTGATTTATATGTCGCCCTTCTCCGGAGACTCAGGGCGGCTTACAATGCGTTAAGCAATAGCTTTCATACTTTTGTATATTTACACAAAGTCATCTTATTGCCCCCACAAACTGGGTCCTCATTTTACCCACCTTAGAAAGGATGGAAGGCTGAGTCAGCCACGAGCTTGGTGAGATTCGAACTTACAGTAATTGCAGACAGCTGGTGTTAATCACAGTGCTTTTAGTCTGCTGAGCTACCAGATTTACAACAGTTCATTTAGTTTCCGTTCAAAGTTACAACGGCACTGAAAAAAAGTGACTTATGACCAGCGGTAAAATCCGGCCAGATCTATCCAGTTTGTGCAAACCGGTAGCGCTGACTATGGGAGGCTCCGCCCACTCACCGGGATGTCATTACGTCCCGTTTTGGACTCTCTGCGTATGTGCATAAGAGGCGCACACGCTCACACTCCCAAACCAGTAGCGAAGGCAATTGCATTTCACCGATGCTTATGATGGTTTTTCACACGGAACAACTGTTGCAGCAATCCCTGAATCAAAATTCACACGCTTGGCAACTGGCTCGTATTTATGTCGGTTGCTGTGTCTCAGAATCCAATGATCCCCTTTTGCGACCTTGGGACAAGCGAAGTCAACGGGGAAGCCAGATTCACTTAACAATCGGGTGACTAATTGAACACCTGCAGTTGATTCACTGAACAACCGCGGCAAGAAAGATGGTGAAACACCTGCAAGATTCACTTAAAAGAAAATCTCACTTAGCCACAGAAATGTTGGGCTCGGTTGTGATCGTAAAAGTCGAGGACTACCTTATAAAAGACTGAACTTAATACTATCAGCAGCATTTTGGTAGGTTTCTGACGGAAATCCACTGGCTGTCATCACCCTTCTAGGGGTTGTTATTAAAATGCTTGGATTAAAACAGAGGTCTTCAAACTTGGCAGCTTTAAGATTTGTGGACTTCAACTCCCAGAATTCTCCAGCCAGCATAGCTGGCTGGAGAATTCTGGGAGTTGAAGTCCACAAGTCTTAAAGCTGCCAAGTTTGAAGACCTCTGGATTAGAACATGAAGGGCCCATAAAGAGAGGAAGCGTTGTTAGAAAGAAGGGATGGGAATAACCTGGTAGCTGTGAGACAGGATAGAAGTCCTCAAAATACGACTCATGAATTACAGGTAGTTTGAAGTCTACTCTTCTTAAAGCTGGCAAGGTTTCCCAGAGCACTAAATGTGGCAGGTCTGAAGATCCAAAGTAAAAGATAACTTCCAGGACTGACACACTGGCCTAAGGCCATCGCAGAAAAGGAATTTGACTAGAAGTAGTCCTTGACTTACGACCACGACACTGAGCCCCCGATTTATGTGCTAGGTGGGACAGTTGGTAAAGGAGTTTTGCCCCATTTTACGACCTTTCCTGCCACAGTTGTTAAGTGAATCTGGCTTCCACACTGACTTTGCTTGTCAGGTTGTTAAAAGGTGATCACATGATCCTGAGACACTGAGACTGTCATAAATATGAGCCGGGTGCCAAGCGTCTGAATTTTGATCACGTCACCGTGGGGATGCTGCAATGGTCATAAGTGTGAAAAACGGTCCTAAGTCACTTTTTTCAGTGCCATTGTAATTTCAAATGGTCACTAAACGAATAGTTGTACTTACTGGCTAGGGAAAAAGTTGCAACCCAACACATCTGGAGTTCATCCTTTGGGGAAGGTCGGAATGCAATAAAGACAATCAGCTCACTGCAAATCCACAAAACACAGTTTTTATTCCCAGGTTTGAAGGAGATACAATAAGCAGGAGAGGAATGTTTATTATTCATTAACTGAAGAATTTTTGGGAGTTTTTTTCTTCCTCTGGAGGCAACAGAAAAAAAAAATCCCACAAACATCAGAGTTTAGCATCGATGAGCTTTCTTAACCTGTTTATTTTTAAAACTGAAAACACTGTATTGCATTGTTTTAATACAAGCTTCCTGTATTAAAATCGTTTTTTTAAAAAAAAACAAAAACAAAAAACTCCCCACCTAACAGCAGCTGGTCCCAATAAACCATCAAAGGACCATGCCTGAACTGATCATCTCGCAGTTCGGTAATATTGCTGATTTCTTGGGTCCCCAAAAATATATTTTTTTACTTGAGGACACAATATCTTTTTTACTGGCCAAATACAGTAACGCAGTGTTTCTCAATCTTGGGAATTTTAAGGCATGTGGACTTCAACTCCCAGAGTTCCCATGACTGGTTGGAGAATTCTGGGAGTTGGAAGTTGACATGCCTTAAAGTTCCCAAGGTTAAGAAACACTACAGTAGCAGAATAATAATAATTATTATTCACTTGTTGGGCTGAACAAAGAAACACCCAGTTCTTATTTCTCCAAATACCATCCTATCCAAAACAATCTTCTGTATTTAACTGGAAATATTATTTTAAAACTGGTTTGCCATAATAAATATGATCACTCTGCAATGGATTAAATGTTCAATATGACAGGGATTAATTTATTTGGGGGTGGGGAGGGGGAGTAGCTTTCCTATCTATCCGGGAAGGGCCAAGTTTTACTAATTTTTGTTTGCAGCTAATGGCCCACCATGCATTCCCTAAAATACCGCTGCTGTCTCATTACATTTTTAAGATGCTATTGGAGCATTTTCTGCTATTCTTCATTTGTAAACAGAGTTTTTCCAATTGTTAAGCAATCTTTGTGGTTTTTGTGTCGCTTCTCCCTGGGAGAAGGAGGGATGGGTCAACATGGATCAAGTTGAGCTCTAAACAGGCTCACTGAAATGGGAATCAATTAAAAAAAAAAAAGGAAAAGAAATTTCTTTGCAAAAACTAACAGGCGCCAGCACCGTGTTTGTAGACATCAAACCAACTGCAAGTTGCTTGCTCCAACAGTTTATGGAATGATATTGCTTCACAAAACAACCAGATTCAAAAGCAGGCAGCCATATTTTTTTTTGGTCTCAAAGACACAACCAGAGGAAAAGTAGAACAGGAAATCCAGGCAGAGGCCAAACGAGGTGGGCAGCCTGCAGTTCCTTAACGCAGAAGCTGATGAATGACCTGGCCTGGCTTTGGTGTCCTCCAACGTGCCACACACCTCACCTGGACCCGCAAACTTTTTCCCTAAGGATGGTACCCGCCGCAAAGTGCATCCTTGAATTTTCCAATCTTTTAAGAAAGTCCAACTTTCCTGATAGGAAAGATCCCATCCCAAGCGATGGGGGCCGGTGCCCACTTCAAACCGAGAATAGTAGCTTTGCATCTCAACCGCTCGTTCCAAAATTGGTTAGCAAGGTAGAAAGACCCAACCTGGGACTCATTTTTTTTTTCCTGCAATTTTGAAGCTCCAGGCAGATACATTCACTGTCGTGGCTGTACGGCCATTCTCTTGTTCGAGGGGCCTGAAGAGAAAGTTTCACGCTGCCAGGTTTTCAAATCGCAAGGAACTTCAGGATTATTATTATTTTGGTGTTTTTTTTTTAAAGTAACAGGAGGTTCAAGTTTCTTCCACAGGTGAAACTACTACTTCTCTGGTCAAGCTGGAAAACCCACGAGTCCTATTATCACCTAGAGAACAAAACAACAGCATTAGACTCAATGGTTGTATTCAATTCAGTACAGGTAGTTCTTGACTTACAGCAGTTTGTTTAGTGACCGTTCAATGTTACAACGGCACAGGAAAAAAATGACTCATGACCGTTTTTCACACTTAATGACCGTTGCAGCATTCCCATGGTCATGCGATCAAAATTCAGATATTTGGCAGCTGGTTCATATTTATGACGGTTGCAGCGTCCTAGGGCAGGGGTGTCAAACTCAAGGCCCATCTGGCCTGTGGGGTGCTTAGATCTGTTCCGCAAGGCTGACCTGGAAACTTTGAAGGACCAGCCCGCAGTGCCTCTGCCAGCAAAAACAAAGCTCAGGAGGGCCATGTGCAGAGGGTTGCAGGAAGCCGTTATAGCCAAAAACGGAGCTCGGGAGCCTGTTTTCTCTGGTAGAGCGCTAGGACCACAGGCGCCCCCAACACGAGTGACCGAGCTGGCCATGCCCACCCTAGCCTCCCGAGGTCAAACACAACCCTGATGCGGCCCTCAATGAAATGGAGTTTGACACCCCTGTCCTAGGGTCATGTGATCCTTTTACGACCTTCTGACAAGCAAAATCAATGGGAAATCCGGATTCACTTAACAACGTTACTAACTTAACAAATGCAATGATTCACTTAACAACATCAATTTTGGGCTCAATTGTGGTTGTAACTTGAGGACTACCTGTAACTGGCTGCCTTTTAAGATAAGTTCATTTTTAGTTTCAGCCGGAGTAAATGTGCCCAGCTGACATCAAGCTTTGTAAGTCTTACTTTCAGTTGATAGAGTGGATTCCTTTGTGCCTTTAGACCAAGGGTGTCAAACTGGCGGCCTGCAGGCCAGATGAGTCACGCTCAGGCCACGCCCACCCCAGCTCTGTGAAGGGGAAAAAACATCACAATACGTCACATGAGGCCGCAAGTTTGACACCCGTGCTTTAGACTGTATTTTGAAATGTGCATATTGTCAGGAAATAATTGTTCTTCAAAACAAAACAGCGATTTTCACTGCTTACAGAATCAGGAATTTAGAGTTATACTTTTCGACCTGATTAAAAAAAAAATTAGGATCAGATTATTTGAAAGACCATTGCAACTCAGATGTCCCTACTTAAACCTTACGATCTGCCTCAAAGATCTTTTTTGTTCCTGTAAGATTAATTCAATGAGCATACATTACATACTCATTGACTTATGACCATCGAGGAGCCTGACAATCATGGTTGTAACTTGTGACAGTCCTAAAACGGGTCAGACATGACCCATGGATTACTGACCCACTGGACTTACCATGACTGACCCACTGGATTACCTTTTTTGCAGCAGTCGTTAAGCAAATACCACATCCACAAAGTGGCTGCCGTAGTCGTTAAGTGGACCAATGATTTGGAATAGTTATGATGGCAAAACCATCATAAAACATGGTCACATGATCACTGGATGCTGCCAACAGCCATAAATGTGCTCTAGCTGCCATGTATGTGACATTCAGTCATGTGACCACAGGAGAGGAGAGGGAACTGTTGTAACTATATAAGCCAGCTCATAACTAGCCCCTAGATAGGTCCATCATAACTTCAAACAGTCACAAACGACAAATTATAAGTCAAGGATTATCTGTAGAGTAAGAGGGTAACTCAAGAATTCTGTGGAAATTTGTTCCCACTGAGATACTCCTTTTGCCAATATTCAAACAGCCTTTAGCTAATTTTTTTGTAAAAAGTTTTCCATTTTTCTAGTCTTAACATCAATAATCCATTAGGTGGCTTGCCGTTTGTCAAGAGGCACAAGAGTTACAATGCTTTAACCAAGCAATCTTAATTGTTGAGGTGCTGTCTGGTTTTATTGTATTTTAATTTTTTTATGTAAGCTGTCTAACAAGGCCACGTGTCCCTAAAAGACAGCACACAAATACTTCTATAAACAAAATTACACACACACACACACACACACACGTATGTATGTATGTATTAAGTGTTTTTCTGTCAAAGCACCTGGTAGACCCCAATATGGGAGGGAGCATACTGCTTCCCTTTCGCCTTTCAGCTCCAATCCAGGAGCCCTCAAGCAGTCACATTCACAACAAACCATTTTATATAAATTTGATATGTATATGTATGTATGTATGTATGTATTTCTTTTCTGAGGTTTTTGCGGGTATTTATATGTAGGTCTTTGGTTATTCGGGTTTTCTCCCGTATAAAATTGAAAGTGTCTTGGCGACGTTTCGACGAAGTCTCATTCTTCATCTTCAGGCTAGTGTCTTCGGCTTCGTGCTTCTAGGAGCAATGTGAGATTGCAGCTGTTTCTTCCTTTTAACTGCTAGTGGGGATGTGAACTGATTGGGTGGGAGCTTGGCTGTGTTCTGGTTGGGTGAAGGTGTGTTCTGATTGGTTGGGGGCTTGGCTGTCGAAATGTCGCCAAGTCACTTCCAATTTTACGCAGGAGAAAACCCGAATAACCAAAGACTTACATATATATGTATGTATACACACACACACACACACACACACACACACACACACATTTATTTCATTACCATAGTTATGCATCTTAGCAGGTAGTTAAGTCAAAGCCAGAAATGAAAAAAAGCGTATTTCCACCAAAATTTACCCTGGGTATGTAATCGTATTTGTTAAAAGCTACAATTTACCGTAAAGCTTCCTTGCCTAAAGGAGATTTGAGTTCACTGTAGGAAGCCAAATAATTAGCTGCGGTTGCAACTCTGTATATTATTTCACTTACATTTAATAATATCAGATAATATTCAAATCAATCAGTTCTTAATTTGAATAAATGTGTCTCTCTTTAGTTGGATTACTACTCTTTCACTGCATAGTTTTTTTCAGTTTCAGATTACTCTGAGGATTAATAGAATTTTTCAGCAGAGCTTAGTTTAGCTCTGGCCTTGAAAAGTAAGGAAGAGGGAACAGGAACAGGGAAAGCAAAACAGGTAGGAAGAGACTCCGACTCTCAACTTGGCCCTTCCTTCCTTCCCTTCCCTCCCTCCCCCCTCCCTCATATATTTAATACTCCTTCCCCCTTCTATTTTCCCCACAACCACAACCAAGCCAGCTGGGTGACTTGATCCAGGGACTGGCTCAAGTCAGCCAGCTGGCTTTCATATGCTATAAATGCCTTTTTAAACTTTAAGTACTAAAATACTAAATTGTTAAAACTTTAAATACTACTTAAAAGAATTGCTGGGAATTGGGCAGTATGTAAGTTTAATAAATTATTATTAAAATGCCAACATTCAATAAGGAAGAAGAGAAATTACAGATCGGTCCACATCATGGTAATACAAGTGACCAATCAGTTTAAAAACTTGAAATAAATTACTCTGGACAGACTTTAAGAGGTAATTAACTAATTAACTGAAGTTAATTCCCAATTCCATAAATTAACCAGAGAAATAAAGAATATAAACACTTAGTTCAACAGAACAGACATAAAACAGTTTCTACAGACTAACTATGGTTAAACATGAGGTTTCCACAGAATTTACTTCAGAATCAATATCCATAGCATTACATTTGCATGTTTCCTCCTTGATTTCAAATTGCCTCGCTTATTTGATTTATACAGTTGCCCTTCTCAGTTGGATAACTCTGGGCAGCTTACAATTTAACATTTACAAAAAAATAGTACAATCAAACCACATAAAGATTATCTAGGAAACCAGTACAAATTAAATTCTGTTCAAGTACTGAAACGATTGAATTAAGCATCATAATCCAGGCTCGCAAAGGCTGATGCAAACATCATCAGAAGGGCCTTAAGGTCTCCAGCCCTGAACAAAATAGGCAAAAAGCAATTAATATGCAAAGAATCTATAATTCCTTGCAATCCAATCACACTATCCTGCAGCCCTGTCCCTAGGAATCATTTGTATTGCTGCAGCAAACTAAAGAACGCACAAGGAAACTGATTCTCACCGTCTCAAATTCCTTATTTCAAATACCGTATCTTCGTCACTCTCTAGAGAAGCCATCTCCATGGGATCTTCTGAGTTGGACAGAAGTCCGTATTTTTTCCGTGGAGGTTTCCTTGTCCTACGAAATAAATCTATAATCAGTTGCGGAATTTATTCACAAATTCAGTTCACAAATCCATACAATGGGCTACCTTCCTCAAATAACTCGACATGGCTAGCAAAGGGTAAAACAGGAACTTGCCTATAAAACCAAGCAAAAAAATGTAATCACATTTTCAAAGCACAAGGCCAACAGGATCAGAGCCATCTAAAGCTCAGGAGGAAGCTGTTCTGCAGGGCAGGTGATTTGACTAAGAAGGCACAATATAAAATGACAAGTTCCATAAAATGACACTGCTTTACAGAACATCCTGGAGGAGGCCCATTTTGCTGTTTGGGTGTTTGGGGCACCACAAATACTGTCCATGCTGCCACATTCTGGATCAGCTGCTTTTCAAAGGCAGCTTCATGTAGAGCATGTTGCAATAGTCCAACCAGGAAGTGACTAAGGCATGTGACTCTGAGTACAGCCTCTTGATACAGGCACAACTAGGCAGAGTTGCACAAAAGCTTCCTGACCACAGCTGGCATCTGCTCTTTAAGACTCAACCATGAAACTAGAAGCACCTCCAAATTTTAGCTCGCCTTAATCTAGGACAGGGATCAGCAACCTGCGGCTCTGGAGCCGCATGTGGCTCTTTCACCCCTCTACTGCGGCTCCCTGTCACCAGTCGGCTCCACAATTGATAGGATTTAGGACTGTCGGTTAAGACAGATAGAGGAAAGAGGCGCTACGCTAGGCAGAGACTCTATGGTGGGGGAACCAGACTTCCAGTTGGCCAAGGAAAAAGGATGCTGCACTAGCAGGAAACTCTACTTCTGGTTGGCAGAGGAAAAAAGGATCTGTGCTAGGAGGAGACTCTATGGTGGGGAAACCGGACTTCCGGTCGGCTCCAGAATTGAATGGGGGGCTTCTGGTTAGGATCTTTGTGGCTCTTTGAGTGTTTAAGGTTGCTGACCCCTGATCTAGGAGAATAGAATCCCATCTAGAACTAGTAATGGAAGATATCCAGATCCAGAAGCCTTTGGGTACCATTGCCTTATTACTTCTGCCAGTTTAAAAGGATCCCCCTTTAAAGGCAATGTTAAATCAAGTTTATGAGACTAATGGGCAGTGTTGGGCTTTAGTGCCTGAAGTCTTAACAGATTTCCACTGTGGCTGATATCTCCAGAGGAATGGCAGTCTCAGGCAACAAGACTAGGCCCCTGATTTTATATGTATATTATTATATTAGATTTATTACACTAATCAATGTGAGCTAAGTAACAACAAATAGATAAGTACAATACAGGTAATCCTTGATTTACAACCAAAACGTTAAGTGAGACATTTGTTAAGTGAGTTTTCTTGCCACTGTTTTTTGATTTCTTGCCACCGTGATTTTTCTTGCCACCATTGTTAAATGACTTACTGCAGTCAAGTTGTTAAGTGAATCTGATTTCCCCATTGACTTTGCTTGAGACGAGGTCACAAAAAGGGATCACATGACCCCAGGACATTGCAACTGTCATAAATATGAATCACTTGCCAAGCATCTGAACTTTGATCACATGACCGTGGGGATGCTGCAAGGCCACAAGTATGAAAAACGGTCATAAATCACTTTTTTCAATGCTGTTGTAACTTTGAACAGTCACTAAATGAACTGTTTTAAGTCAGGGACTACCTAGATATAAAATTGGCTCCATATGCAGTCCTATTGAAGAACTCCTTAGAGTTTCTCTCAGAGAACTGCCGCTACAGGTAGTCCTCGACTTACAACAATTCGTTTAGTGACCGTTCAAAGTTACAACGGCGCTGAAAAAAGTGACATGACCATTTTTCACACTTATGACCATTGCAGCATCCCCACAGACATGTGATTTATGCATTTGGATGTTTGACAACTGGTTCACACTTATGACGGTTGCAGTGTCCCGGGATTATGTGATCATGTTTGGAGACCTCCCGACAATGCTCAGCAGACTAAAGCATTGTGATTAACACCAGCTGTCTGCAATTACTGTAAGTTCGGATCTCACCAGGCTCAAGGATGAAGGCTCAAGCCTTCATCCTTTCTAAGGTAGGTAAATTGAGGACCCAGTTTGAGGGGGCAATAAGCTGACTTTGTATAAATATACAAAAGGATGAAGGCTATTGCTTAATGCATTGTAAGCCGCCCTGAGTCTCCGCAGAAGGGCAGCATATAAATCAAATTAAAAAAAAAAGTCAATGGGGAAGCGATTCACTTAACAACCAGGTTACTAATTTAGAACTGCAGTGATTCATTTAAAATGTGGCAAGAAAAGTCGTAAAATGGGGGCAAAATTCACTTAATAAACGTCTCACTTAGCAACATAAAATTCTTTGCTCAATTTTGGTCGTAAGTAGAGGACTACCTGAATTTATTATCAATCTTAACACTTCCTGTTAATACTGAATAATTATTACAAAGATAGGATGCTTGCTTGACTGCTAATAGTTTCTCTATTAGGAACTGAATAAAAGAGACCCGCCTTTCTTCCAGTTAATACTCTTCACATGCTCTGAGACTATCAACTCTAGCAACTCCAGCTAGCATGCCAACTGACAGGCTGGGTGGAAGCTGAAGATCACAATTTGCGGGAGGGCGCCTGATTGAAGGCAGGTCCGTCCCCCTTAGTCTATAAAAGGCGGCCAATTGGGATTGGTTTCCCTAGAAGTCATCTAGACCCACCCCACCCCGTATGGAAGCCCCCGGCCTTCCTCACCGAAACACGCGGCCTCCGAGATAGTAGAGGAAGCCGATGCCCGCCAGTCCGGCCACGACGTAGAGCGCGCGGTGAAGGGCCGGCAGGCCCAATCCCGACAGCCCCGACGGCGGGGACCCGGATGTCGTCGTGGTTGTGGCGGTGGAAGCGGGCCGGGAGGCGCTTTTCTCTTTCGGCGGCAGGGAAGGAGGGAGAGACGCGGCCTCGACGGATTTCGTTTTATTCGAGTGCGTCGCCGTCGTCGCTGCGACTACCACCATCCAAAGCGCCAGCGGCCAAACGAAGCCAATCGCCGCCATTCGGATCGGCAAACGCCGATTTCTGAGGAAAAACGGACCGGAAGTGCCCCCGGGGGCCGCAGTGCAGTGTCGGACCAACTTCCGGTTTTTTTACCGCAATTGAGGAAGTAGGCCCGGCCGGATTTCTACCGGGAATTGCCTTGTTCTTGGAGCCGTGAATGAGGGTGGTCGAAAGTGGAACCCGAATATCTTAAACCTAAAATAACGAGAGAAAAATCCGCACAGGGTTTTAACATAAAAGAGATTATCGGGTCGACTCGCAGAAACCGGGACTACAGTTCCCATGCAGCATCGCCGCCTGAGTGAGCCTCAGTGGCTATTGGTCAATTTCCCCCCATGCATCACGGGAAAGGGGGCGGGGCCTTGTCAGAAGCGACGTATCAGGCTGTCGGCGGCATGATGTGCTGGGAAATGCAGTTCGGCATGGAGCGAAGTTTTCCTTAGAGTGGGTGGAGTTTATGCCGCGGTGCTTTTTGGGAAAAAAAAACCCTCCGTTCATGTTCGTAAAAGAGTACCTTGTGAGGACGTCTTGTTTCCCGTCATGCCTCGCGGCAAAACTTTTTTTTTTTCCACCGCGGAGCCTGCTGGGAGTTGTAGGCCAGGCCTGGTTGCCGGTCGACCTCTCTGCTTCTCTTCCGCACTGCCCTTGGCTTCGCCATGTTCCCCGTCGGTCGTTTTCTCGCCCGCGCTTTGGTGTTGGGGTCCCGGTCCCCGTCCCGTCATTATGCTGAAGCGGCGGCAGCTGCTACGGGCCCTGCACAGCTGGCCTTCACCTTCGCCTCGCCCTCTCAGGTATTGCCATGGCAACCGAACTGAGGCAGTTATATGGGCCTCGGGGCGGCAGCGCCGGACCTGCTGCTGGGTCGCCCATTCGCCGTCGGAACGGGTCTTATGGGTTTGGGCATCCGTGAAACTCGCGTGTTTCGTTAACCCGGGTTTAGCCCATTGTTTGAACGTGCCCAATGGCGGTTCAGGGTTAACCACATCGAGATGCAAGCAGGTAATGTAGGTGGAGGAGGGGGCTGGATTCGCTTAACAACTACATGATTCGCTTAATAACCCATGGGAAAGAAAAGCTTTGAAATTTGGCAGGACTCAACAGCCAGCTTGGCTTAAGCAATTGAAATTCTGGGTCCTATTCTGGTCATAAATCGAGGATTATCTGTATTGGGCTTCCTGGATTGGATCTGGAGGACATTCGTTTCAAATTTTTGGAAGCCATGGGTTCTGTACCCAGATAATTAATTTTTAAATTTATATCCCGTTTGATTGTCAGCAGCTTTGGGCAGTATATAGGTATCCTTCATATGAATCAAGAATAATAATTATGAGCTCTCTTGCTTTATATTTTTTTAAAAATCCTGCGGCACGGCTTCGTCTCCTTTTCAGGTTCGTTGGAGGTACACCTTTACAGGTAGACCTTGACTTATGACTGCAATAAAATTAGCACTAAAATAATCCAATTTTAATTGGATTATTTTAGTGCTAATTTTATTGTTCTGTTGTTTTATTGTTGTGAGCTGCCTCGAGTCCTTCGGGAGAAGGGCGGCATATAAGTATGAATAAACTAAACTAAACTAAACTAAACTAAACAATGGAGCCCAAAATTAAGGTGTGGATTTTTTTCCAACTTGATGAGCTTCCTTGCCACAGTTGTTAAGTGAATCACTACAGTTGTTAAATTAGTAATATGGTTGTTAAGTAAATCTGGTTTTTCCCACTGACTTTGCTTGTCAGAAGGCCGCAAAAGGGGATCACATGACCCCAGGAAACTGCACTGGTCATAAATATGAGTTGGTTCCCAAGCGTCTGAGTTTTGATCATGTGACCTTGGGGCATGCTGCAATGGTCGTAAGTGTGGGAAATGGTCATAAATCACTTTTTCAGTGCTAAGTTGTAACTTTGAACGGTCGCTAAATGAACTGTTGTATGTTGACAACTAGCTGTATTTTCTTTCCCATTTTTTTCCCTACAGATTTTCTACAATGCTGCCGTTGTGAAACAGGTAGATGTTCCCACCTTAAGTGGATCCTTTGGCATCTTGGCCGCTCACGTTCCCACTCTGCAAGTCCTGAGACCTGGCATTGTAACCGTCTTTGATGAGGATGGCTCCTCCAAAAAATACTTTGGTACGTATGAAAATGATGGCTGGTCAAAGAACAGGAAATTATCTTAGCTGAGGGTATCTTTCAGAAAAAATATGCAGTCCAGTTTTCCGAGAATCTGCAAACTGGGCTTGGGAATCATCAACAATTTTATTTTTTAACATATTAAAAATATGTTACTTTAATTTATGTTGGTTACCGTATTTTTTGGAGTATAAGACGCACCTTTTTCCCCACCCTAAAAGGGGGTGAAAATTTAGGTGCGCCTTATACTCCGAATGTAGCCCAGCCCACCCCGGTGGTCCCCACCCTTTGGCCTCTGTCTTGCAACAGTTACCTCCTCGCAAGCAAACAGCAAGAGAACACAGCTCCTTTCAGCTTCAGCACAGCCTAATTAGCACAGGTTGATTCCATGGCCTCCTGACTCTCAGCTGTTTTGCACAGGGCGCTGCTGCTTGCTACAAAGAGATAAATTGCTGGAGCAGATTTTTTTTTTCCTTGTACTAATCAAGCTATGCTGAAAATGAAAGTAAAGCAGGCTGTTTGCTGCAACGAGGCAAAATTGCTCAGAGGGAGATTTCTTTTTCTTCTTTTCCTCACCAAAAAAGGTAGGTGTGTCTTATACTCCGAAAAACACGGCAATTAGCTAAAGTAACTGCTGAAGTGTTTCTGAGCACACTTCTATTCCTTGAATGAAAACATCCTCAGATTTTGCAAAACTATTGTTCACAGCTAAAGAGAAAGGACCATTCACCTCCTTAAATTAGTTCTCTTTCTTCCAAATATTGACTAGCTATTAACTTCCAAAGATTAATTACCATAATAGCATCAAGGTCAGGACAAATAATACCACTTTATACCACACTAGTGAAGCCACACTTTGAATAAAATATCTAGTTCTGGTCACCATGGAACAAGCATGTTGCTGAGACCTTAAAAAGTGTGCAAGGAAGAGGAACAAAGATAATAAGGGACTTGGAGGCTAAATCCTATGATGAATGGCTAAGGGAAGCTAGGTATGTCTAGTCTGCCTAGGAGAAGAATTAAGGGAGATATGATAACTGCCTTCCAGTACTTGAGGAGTTGTCTCAGAGAAGAGGGGACTGACTTATTCTCTGTACCAGAGAGCAGGACAAGAAGTAATGGGTGGAAGTTTATTAAAGACTTTTAGGTCCAACCTAAAAGTAAGGAGAAATTTTCTGACAGAACTATTATTTATTGGTTCGATTTATATGCTGCCCTTCCCCGGAAACTCAGGCCAGCTTACAATGTGGTTAACCAATAGCCTTTATACTTTTGTATATACCTGCTTAATAGGGCTTTCAGCCCCCCAAGCGGTGTTCTTTTTTTATACAAAGTCAGTTTATTGGTCCTCATCTTACCTACCTCGGAAGGATGGAAGACTGAGTCAATCCTGAGCCTGGTGAGATTTGAACTTGCAGTAATTGCAGGCAGCTGGTAGCTAAGTGCTACTTAACAGCACTTTAGTCCACTGCACCACCAAGGCTCCTATTAATGCAATAGCTTGCCTTCTGAGGTTGCGGGTGCTCCATTACTGGAGGTTTTCAAGAATAGACTGGATAATCATTTGGTCAGGATGGTATAAGCTGCCTTAAGCTGTGGGCTGGACACAGGTCCCTTCCAGTCCTGTGATTTATGTTCTATGTACCTATATATGAACCATGGTGGCGCAGTGGTTAGAGTGCAGTACTGCAGGCTACTTCTGCTGACTGCCACTGACTGCAATTTGGCAATTCGAATCTCACCAGCTCAAGGTTGACTCAGCCTTCCATCCTTCCGAGGTGGATAAAATGAGGACCCAGATTGTTAGGGCCAAGAGGCTGACTCAGTAAACCGCTTAGAATGGGCTGTAAAGCACTGTGAAGCAGTATATAAGTCTTACGTGCTATTGCTATATATGCACAGAAAGGATTAAAAGTGGCCAGGCTCACTCCCTTTCACCCACTGAGCTGAAAAAATGGTACCAGTGTAAGATGCCTGACTCGGCAACATAACTAGTCCTTGACTTACAGCCATTTGTTAGTGGCCGTTACAACTGCACTGAGAAAAATGACTTGTTTTTCAAACTTATGACCCTTGCAGTATCTCATGGTCACGTGATCAAAATTCAGATGGTTTGGCAACTGGCATGTATTTATGATGGTTGCAGTTTTCCGGGGTCACGTGATCACTTTTTCTGACCTTCTGACAAGCAAAGTCAATGGGGGAAGCCAGATTCACTCAACAAACCATGTTACTAACATAACTGCATTGATTCACTTAACACCTGTGGCAAGAAAGGTCATAAAATGGGGCAAAAACTACCTTAACTGTCTTGCTTAGCAACAGAAATTTTGAGATTAATTGTGGTCATAAATTGAGGACTACTTGTACTTTGCCTCAGTTAAGAGTAGAAGCCCCTTACATCCTAATCCACTCTAGTGATATTTAGATTAATTAAGGTCCCTGATTAACTTTCTCCACGCATGTTAGACTACAATTCCCAGGATTCTTCATTGTTTCTTCATTGAAATTTGAATTATTAGGGGAGGGGGAAGGCGGTGGTATTGTTTCTAGGCAAAAAGTAAGCCCTTTTTCTTTGGGGAAATGAGTGGTTTTTTCCGCAATGCATTTTTGTGGAGAAGAGTAAGATATATGGGAAAACCTGAAGGTGTACCTTAAGCATCCACCAGAAATCTTCCTTTTCCTATGGATATTTTAAATAATGAGAGGATTTGTGGTTGCTCTATTTTGCAGGTGGTTTTGCTTTGGCTTTGTTCCGCATTTTCTGACCTCTGGCTGCTCCTTCCACCATCATTGATTGTAGTTTTTTACCTCATGCATTTCATTAGCCAAGCGTCACCCAGAGAACATCCATCACCGCCTATTTAGAAAAGGAATGAAATAAGCAAATCTCTGTAGGGAGGGAATTCTAATCACTCGGGGATGGGGTGGGGGCTTTGTCACTGACTGATTATACCATTTCTTTGCAATTGTGTAGTGAGTAGCGGTTCTCTCACCGTGAATGCAGATTCCTCTGTCCAGCTATTAGCTGAAGAAGTGGCTTTATTGGATCAGTTCGATGCTGCGGTTAGTATTTGTCCGTCTTCTCCTCTTTTCATTTCTTCCCTCCACCTCCCTCTGCAGACAATCCTCGCTTGGCTGCCAAATTAGGAGGGATTTCTCTGCACCATGCTGACTCAGCAGCACTGCAGTTCACTCTCTTTAAAAAAAAAATCAATTCTGCTGCAGCTCAGTTACTATTCCAGTCAGTATTTAAAGTTTTTAAAAAAATGCTTTGGTGAAAGAAGTACCTGTTTTTGTAGTGAAGTTTGAAATGAAGGGTCCTTGGTGAACTCTGAGCTTTCTTGCAGACGGTTCATTGCCCAAACTAGGTGATATCGGTGCTAGTAAGGAGTGGGGTTTAAACTCAGAGCAAATCCCATTCCTTACCTAGCACTGATGATGTTACCTAGTTGGGTAATGAAATGTCTGCAAGAAAACAATTAAGCTCAGAGAGCACCAACGATCTCTCAGCTACTAATCTCTTGAATATTAAAAACTCTAGACACAAGACATGAATGGGACACTCTACTCATTAATGCAAACATGCTGGTTGCCAGTCTGTAGTGTCATCCAGATCATGGTTGTCCCAAAGGTGATTTTTCAGGAGGCAACTGGGCTTCTTTTTTTATTTTGAAGACGTTTCGCTTCTCATCCAAGAACCTTCTTCAGCTCCGTCAGGATAATGTGGAATGGAAAGATTTATATTCCTTGCAGACAGTTGGACATTTGCGTCCTTTTAGAGCAGGGGTGTCAAACTCAAGGCCCAGGGGCCGGATCCAGCCGTGCGTGGCCCCACCAGCTCCATTTTCACTGGCAGATGGTTGCAGGAGGCCGTCACAGTCAAAAATGGAGCTTGGGAGCCCATTTTTGTTGGCAGAGCGCTCGGGCCACCACAGGCACCCCCCAACATGGGTGACGTCAAGCTGGCCACGCCTACCCAGCCTCCCAAAGTCAAACACCACCCTGATGCGGCCCTCAATGAAATTGAGTTTGACACCCCTGTTTTAGAGGGTCATTGAAGGTTTATCTGCGTCCTCAGGGTCACCTGAGTGGTGCTCCTGGTTCCTGTCGTCTGCTATTTTTCCTCTGGAAATCCATTCCTACTCCCACACCATTCCAAGGGTGTTCGTCCCAAATTCTCTAGCTAAAAGTCTGTAGAGATTCTCAGTCATCCAGGTCATCCATGCTGGCAATTCTGGGAGTTGAGGTCCATGCATCTTCAAGTTCCTGAGGTTGAGAAAGGCTACCCTATACAGCAGGTGCCTTTCGGTCCACATCAATTTCTCTTTCCCCACATGTACTGATGTTGCTTCTTTTACCTTAAACCCTGATATTTTTTCCTGTACACAGACAGCCAAGTCCAACTTGGACAAAGCCTTGTCGGAACTCGCATCGGCCACCGACGAGGTAGCAAAAGCAGAAGCGCAGATCAGTGTGGAAGCCAACGAAGCAATTGTGAAAGCTTTGGAGTGAGCAGGTGAGTAATTCCCCTTGCGCTTCTGCTTCGGTTTAGCCTCCGACACCTGCTTCCAGCTCCCTGTTCAGTCTCCAGCTGGCATTTTGTGGGTTTATAGTTGAGGGGTGCAGCGTTTTTTTCTGGTCAGGCAATACAGATAGTCCTTGACTTATGACCACAACGGAGCCCATAATTTCCATTGCTAAGCAAAACAGTTGTCAAGTGAATTTTACCACATTTTGCTGTTTTTCTTGGCATGGTCGTTAAGCGAATCACTGAAGTTGTTAAGTTGTTAACACGATTGTTAAGTGAATCCTGTTTCCTCATGGACTATACTTGTCATAAAAGATCATAAAAGGTGACTACAGGACCCCGGGGGCCCTGCAACCGTCATAAATACATGCCAGTTGCCAAGAGTCTGAATTTTGATCACTTGACCTTGAGGATGTTACAAAGGTCATAAGTGTGAAAATGGTCATAGGTCATTTTTTTTTCAGTGCTGTTGTAACTTTGAACAGTCACTAGTCAAATGGTTTTAAGTGGAGGACTATCTGTAAAGGCTATGTTCTTGAGTGTGGAGCTGTGGGCTGGACTCCAAAAGATTTTTAGGGTCATACGCCGTAAATGCATAAGTCTTCGACTTATGACTGGTCACTTAACGGCTGTTCGAAGTTACAACCAATCTGAAATAGGGGTGTGTTGGGTTTTTTTGGTACTTCTGGTTTTCAGCATCAGCAAATCCATGGTCATTAAGCGAACCAATGGTACTGGGGGGCATGATTTTCCCAGGAACTGGAAGTCAAGGCCAGATTTCAGGAAAACCATCATAAAATGTAGTTGCATGACTGTGGGATGCTGCAAATGGCGGTAAATGCAGCCTGGTTGCCCAAAGTGAGGACCCATGACTACAGCGATAAGGAAACCTCCAGAACTTCGAATCAGGGTTGTAAGTAACCCCAAGGAAATCCACCAAAACTTTGAACAGTCACTAGGCAACCAGTTGTAAATCCAGGAATATCTATACATTCTTACCATTATGGTTAGTGCAAAACGAAACAGAAGGGAGGAGGAAGAGGGAGGAAAAAAGGAAAAAGACAGAGGAAGAAGGAAGGGAAAGGAGAAAAAGATAGAAGGAAAGAGAGCGAAGAAAGGAAAAAAAGAAAGAAGGGAGGAATGGAGGAAGGAAAGAAGATGAAAACAAGAAGGAAGGAAAGAAGGCAAAATAGGGAGGGAGGAAAGAAGGACGGAAGGAGCCACACACAAGCACCTCAAACATTAAAAAAGACCGTGCTCAGCTGAGATTTGGCAGCCGCCTCAGATGTGTGCTGTGGTTTGATCGTGACTTGCTAGGTTTGGTCACTCAGCATATAGGGGTTTTCTTTGTCCCCTTTTCTCTTCCAATTTCCTCTCTGCTCTATGATCCATCCGAGAGTCTTTCTTCAGATCAGCAGCTGTGGATCAACAGTGAAATAAAAAAGCTTCCATAAGGGGAGCACCCCGGGTGGGCAGCCAGAATCCCCAGACTGAAGCTTTCTCAGTGTCCAGTTGAAAGAGAATTGCCAGATGGGTTCACATAAAGCATGAATGAATTTGTGGATTCAGGATATTGGGGGGGGGGGGGGGGGCTTTCCATGGGCAGCAGGGCCTGGCAAGGTCAGAACCTGGCTTGATACCTGGATAGGAGACGCATCAGGAAGTACAAGGACAGTCAGCTAATCTGGGAAATTTAAAATGAGCTGGGAGAAGACAACGCTGTATTGCTGTAAAGGAGCCAATAAAATTGCACAGACTTGTTCATGAAATCACTAGGATTTGGGCTCCACTCAAGGAAGACTTTAACTTTGAGTGGGGGAAACCCAGCTAGATCATGTCTAGGTCCATCATCTGGTTCATGTGTTTGGGCAAAGCCTATCTTGTGAATGAGGGTAATTATAAGTGGCTGTCTGCTTTCTGTCTGAAAAGAGAATGCTGAAAAAGCCACTTCTGGCCACCCAGTACAGTCTTCTCTTGGCATGAAGGAGCAGCTACATTTTCCTCTCTTTTTTTAAAAAACTATGGTTTTCTCCTCTTCCGGCCTAGCGTCTTCCAGATAGATAGGATTGCAACTGCCAGGATTCAGCAGTGTGTTTCCTGCGCATGTCAGGAGCTCTGGCCCAGTGCTTTTGGAGGATGCCTGGCCGAGGGAAAGCTGCATTAGAAGGAAATTATGAAGATGTCCTCAAGATAAGATGGGGAAGCTGGCTGGGGAATTCTGGGAGTTGATGTCCGCCGGGCTTAAAGTTGCCAAGTTTAGAAACCCCTGGCCTAAGTTGCTTGCGAGCAAAAGCATAATTGCATTTCCTCTGGGTTATTCAGTTTCCCAACAAGCCAAGGTAGATAATCCTAGTCCGCTCAGATTATGAATGTCCACTCTGCATCTCTAGGGAGGTAAACCATTGGGAGTGTTGCTCAGCATCTCTCTGCCACTAGGTGGCGCAGCAGGATAAGAAACCTGCATTGACCTGCCTTGAGGCATGCCATCCTGATAAGAACTTAAACTAAATTCACTTTGATTTTCAGTACAGGTAGTCCCCCATTTACAACCGATTGCTAAGCAGCCTTTCAAAGTTATGATGGACCTTGGGGGAAAAAAAGCTTCTTTGCCATCCCAGATTTGAAGTTACGACATCTGCATTTACAGCTGTCTGCAGCATCCGACAATCCTCTGAGTGCAATTTATAATGTTTGCTTCCATTTTCCAGACAAAAGCACCCAATAGCAAACAGTGGGTTTCCTTAAATGTCCGTGGCGTTTCGCTTTGTGACTGCCACATTTGCTGAACGGCTGCCAGAGAAAAGGTCATAAAATTGGGCAGGGCGATTTGGTGTCCCACCTTGCGACCACGATCTCTGATGTGGGCTCAGTTGTGGTCATAAATTGAGGACTACCTATATTTTTAATACAGGCCACTAAACGTCCATATGGAGAAAGAAGCACAAAACTGTCACTTAGTACAGAGAAGTTCTTGTAAAAATTGAGAGGTCAAACTGCATGCTAATAGCCATAGCACTTAGACTTATATACCACTTCACAGTGCTTTTACAGCCCTCTCTAAGCGGTTTACAGAGTCAACCTCTTACCCCCAACAATCTGGGTCCTCATTTTACCCACCTCGGAAGGATGGAAGGCTGAATCAACCTTGAGCCCACCAGGATCGAACTGGCAGTACCTGCAATGTTCATTCTAGCCCCTGCCATCACTGTTCAGATATGTTGCTAAGTTAACTGCTGATGTTACCTAGTTGGGTAGTGAAACTTCTCCAAGAAAACCACCAAGCTCAGAGAGCACAGTTCAACCCTGAGCTACAAATATTCCCTTCTGTTGGATAAAGATCTTCCCGCCTGCTCCTTTTTAATCCTTGGGAAGGTTGCAGCTATGAGAGTTGTGAACATGGAAGGGGGTGATTTTCTGCAGAGCCCCCTCTACCAAACTGCATTACTTCTAGCAGCATTTCCAAAAAATAAATAAATAAATTGCATTGTCATTTTGGGGTAGGAATTAATTCGCTCTTGCTGCCCAAACAAAAACAGTGCTCATTTGCAAATCTTGTCTGTGCCTGACTTGTTTTGATTGGCAGAAGTTGTAGACAGGTTTTTCCCCCCCCAGTCCTAATAGAGATT
Organism: Masticophis lateralis; assembly: GCA_030761175.1. Taxonomy (NCBI): domain Eukaryota; kingdom Metazoa; phylum Chordata; class Lepidosauria; order Squamata; family Colubridae; genus Masticophis; species Masticophis lateralis. Next base: position 343,250,284 of record JAUDYJ010000001.1, read on the forward strand.
AAACACGGGACCTCCTGTATGTAGAACAGGTGTTTTACCACTGGGCCTGTCACTATGGGGAAGTGGAATTATACAGCTTCAGCCTGTCATGAGGGAGGGGGCAGGGAGCAGGACCTGAGCGGCAGTAAAGTTGTTTTTTTGTCTAATTTCTGCTCCAAACCCACCCAGAAAGCAAATAGCCAGGGTCAACTTGCAACACCTGAGCCACACAAAAGCTGGGCTGTAAAATTTCCTGATCTTCCTTCTCTTTCTCCATTACAGGAAATTCCACCCCTGTTGCTTCAGAAGTGGCCTCCTTAAGTTCTGGACCTCTCCTCATCCTTCCCTCTCTTCTTTTGGTCTGTACAGAATTTGTGAATAAAGCTTGACAATTAACTGTTCCAATTAAAGCAGAAGGTTAGGCCAAAGGTCCTGTTTTTATTCCTTGACTTTTCTGTTGGTTCTTCCATTATGACTCCTGAAATTGGCTTGTCATCTTTATAAAATACAGTGGATGCATGGCATCTAAAATCAAAACAGTCTCTGTTTCTTGATCGGGGTAAATTGATGCTCCTCATGGGGCCATCCAGGGGTTAGTGGGTATTGTGTATTGAGAATGAAAAGAAATAGTTAACTTCAAATATCATGGCATCGGACCGGGGTATTTATGAGACTGCCTTCTGCCACCCATAGCCTCTCACTGACCAGGACGCTCCCATAGAGAGGGGCTTCTCAGGGTGCCATCAGCCAAACAGTGTCGGCTGGCGACCCCCAGGGGGAGAGCCTTCTCTGTGGGGGCACTTGTCATCTGGAACGAGCTCCCCCCGGAGATACGGAGGATCCCGGACCTACGCACCTTTCGCCACGCCCGCAAGACGCTATTATTTCAACAAGCAGGGCTGGCCTAGCTCTCCCTTTTAAATTTTTTAAATTGTTAATCTGTTTTGTAATTGGGTGTTTTCAATTGTTCTGGCCAAAATATTTAATAATTTTAATGGGTTTTAATGTTTGTACTAGCTGTTTTTTATCCTGGCTGTGCACTGCCCTGAGTCCCCCTGGGAGTAGGGCGGTATATAAATGTGATTAATAAATAAATAAATGTTTATTTATAATAATAATATGTTTATTAATTAAAATTAATAAAATTATTAATTTTATTAATAATTTTAATTATTATTATTAATAATAATAATTTTAAATAATTATTATTAATTTTATTAATTATTTTATTAATAAAATTATTAACATCATAATAATGTTTATTTATTTATAATAAATAAATAAATTAATAAATAAATGTTTTCTTGCAAGCATTTCATTACCCAAACTAGGTAACATTTTCCGTACGCTGATCAAGTTAGCTAGTTTGGTAATGAAACGTTTGCAAAAAAGCAGCCAAACTCAGAGAACACCAAGGACCCCTCATTTCAACCCTGAGCTACAAATGCTCTCCTTTATTAGAACAGAATATATTATTATTATTATTATTATTATTATTATTATTATTATTATTATCATCATCATCATCTTTATTAACTTTATTGTCATTGTATGTGTATACATAGTGTACACATACAACGAAATTTACTTGACACCCAAAGACCAGGTCCCACACACATAACAATCCCCAAACACACTCCCACCCACCACAATTCCCCACCCCTCAACCACCCAAACATCCACACAACCGACCAAGTAATACTGTCCAACAGCTCACTGATGGTGGCCCTTTAGTTCATGGTTGAGTGCAATTATAGCTCTGGGATAAAAACTATTCAGAGAATGTGTGGTCCGAGTTTTAATTGTTCTGTATCTTCCGCCAGAAGGCAGCAGTCCAAAAAGATTGTAAGCAGGATGGGAAGAGTCTCTGAGAATGTTATGCAACTTCCTCAAACAGCGAGATTCGAAAATGTCGTCCAGGGCTGGTAGCTGGAGTCCGATGATATTCTGGGCAGTTTTAATGATTCTCTGTAGAGCCTTTTTGTCCGCTGCAGAGCTGCTCCCATACCATGCAAGAATGCCGTATGTCAGGACACACTCAATGGTGCTGCAATAGTAGGACAGAAGTAGATGCTGAGATAGATTTATCTTCCTGAGCATTCTCAGGAAGTACAGCCTCTTCTGTGCCTTCTTCACAAGCATGTTAGCATTCCTAGTCCATGAGAGGTCCTCCGAGATACAAGTGCCCAGAAATTTAAAACTACCCACCCTCTCCACCTCCTCACATTTATGTACAGTGGTAGATGTACATCTCTCTTCTTCCTGAAGTCAATTATAAATTCTTTAGTTTTTGTGGTGTTAAGTGTGAGATTATTTTCATTACACCACAATGTCAGCCCTTGTACTTCGTTCCTGTAAGCAGAATAGAATAGAATAGAATAGAATAGAATAGAATAGAATAGAATAGAATAGAATAGAATAGAATAGAATAGAATAGAATAGAATAGAATAGAACAGAACAGAACAGAACAGAACAGAACAGAACAGAACAGAACAGAACAGAACAGAACAGAATAGAATAGAATTCTTTATTGGCAAAGTGTGATTGGACACACAAGGAATTTCTCTTGGTGCATACACTCTCAGAGTACATAAAAGATACATACGTCAAGAATCATAAATTACAACACTTAATGATAGTCATAGGAAAACAGTCAATATAAATCTTAAGGACACCAGCAACACCAGTCATACAGTCGTAAGATAGCTCAGCAGACTAAAGCATTGTAATTAAACACCAGCTGTCTGCAATTACTGCACGTTTGAATCTCACCAGGCTCAAGATTGACTCAGCCTTCCATCCTTTCTAAGGTAGGTAAATTGAGGACCCAGTTTGTGGGGGCAATAAGCTGACTTTGTATAAATATACAAAAGTATGAAGGCTATTGCTTAATGCATTGTAAGCCGCCCTGAGTCTCCAGAGAAGGGTGGCGTATAAATCAAATTAAAAAAAAAATAAGTAGGAGTTTTCAAACAATAATTGGTGTGTTTTCAGTTTCTTTGGAGAGGGTGAGAATCAGTAGGGAAAAATGAAAGACAAAGCCATTTTTGCTAACTCTTGAAAAATAATGTCTTGATAGTAAGAGTTTATCAATGGGGGAATTCTTCACTCAAAATACAGGTAGTCCTCAACTTACAACTGTTCATTTAGTGATCGTTCAAAGTTACAACAGCACTGAAAAAACGGACTTGTAACCAATTTTCACAGCATCCCCGTGGTCACGTGATCAGCATTCAGATGCTTGGCAACCGGTTCATATTTGTGACGGATGCAGCGTCCCGGCGGTCACGTGATCCCCTTTTGGGACCTTCTCACAAGCAAAATCAGGTTCACTTAACAACTGGGTTACTAACTTATCAGTCGCAGTGATTCGCTTAAGCAACTGAGGCAAGAAAAGTCGTAAAACGGGGCAAAACTCACTCAACAAATGTCTCGCCTCACAACAGAAATTTTGGGCTCGGTTGTGGTCGTAAGTCAAGGACCACCGGTATCGAGGCATAAGATGAATAGGTGAATAATCAAGATTTATAAAAGGTGTGATGTAGATAAGAAATTCTAGCATAAAGCTCAAGAGTTGGACAAAATGAACCCTGGACTATCTCCAAATTCTCTCATTCCACCTGGGATACCTTTCAATCAAATAGGAATGTCAAGCCCATGAGACAAAAATCATGTTAAGCATTCAGTTTGCAAGACGATTTTTATAAAAAACAAACATACAGCCCTCATTCCCAAACGTCGTTTCACCAAGATCAGCCCCCCCCCCTTTTTTTTGCCGTTAAAGCACTTCCCTTGAAGCCTGCCTAGCTCCCTGCCTTATCTGATACCTTACATTTAAAAATATTGCCTTAATTTGAAAAACATGTGCTGGCAGTATGCTACATAACAGCCATTCCTGGCATGATCTTTATTTCCAAGACAGCCTCTAGTCCCAGAAGCTTTCTTAGAAAAGAAAATGATGGGGGGGGGGGGAATGCAAAATCGTGTACTGGAAGTGCACCCACGGGTCCCAAATAAAGGCACAGGAGGCGGGGACAGGCGAAAACATTGGATGGAGTCAGAAAGGGTGGCTGTTAAATTAGTTGTATTCCCTACGAGAGTCATTTGTGGCTCTTTTTTCTTTCTTTCTTTCTTTTTTTGAGAATGTAGTCAGAAAACAATCAAAACCTGGCAAGATTTGCTTTGTCTTGCAAAAATTTCAGATACTTTATATACAAGTAGTCCTCAACGCCCAACAATTTGTTTAGTGACCATTCAAAGTTGCAACGGCACTGAAAAATGTGACTTATGACCATTTTTCACAGTTACGACCTTTGCAGCATCCCCATGGTCGCGTGATCAAAGTTCAAATGCTTGGCAACTGGCTCATGTTTATGACGGCCGCAGCGTCCTGGGGGCGTCACGCGTTTCCCTTTTTGCGACCTTCTGAAAAGCCAAGTCAATGTGGGAAGCCAGGTTCACTTCACAACCTGGTTGCTAATTTACCAACTTCAGCGAGTCACTTAGCAAGAAAAGTTGTAAAAAATGAGGCAAAGCTCACTCAAATGTCTCAACAACAGAAACGTTTGGGCTCCGTCGTGGTTGTAAGTCGAGGACTACCTGTATTTACCTTTTAAAGAAACAAATTCATTGGGAGGCACCACAGACAGGACGAGGAGGATTCCTCACAAGCTGTGGTTCTTTTTTAGGCACCGAGTTGGGTGGAAGATATGTTGGAAATGTTCACCACCATGGTTGGAGTGGGAAGGTCATTTGTTTCCAGGGTTTTCCAACAGAAAACTTTACCGACAGTATCTGAGAACAACATTGGCAAAGTTGACCATCCTTGGTGTATAAATGTTTTGATCTTGACTTCATATGGATTATTTATTTATATCCCACCTTTAATAATTTTTACAAATAACTCAAGGCGGTGAACAGATCCAACACAGCTTCCTCCTCCTGTTTTCCCCACAACAACTCTGTGGGTTGGGTTGGGGGCTGAAAGAGAAGGACTGGCTTAAAGTCACCCAGATGACTTTCATGCCTAAGGTGAGACTAGAACTCATAGCCTCCTGCTGATTGATCCAAAGTCATCGAGATGGTTTCCATGCCTAAGGCGGGATTAGAACTCACTGTCTCCTGGTGATTGGTCCCAAATCAACCAGTCGGATTTCATGCTTAAAGTAGGACTAAAACTCAACGCTCGCTTGCTTTCTAGCCTGGCGCCTTAACCATATACCAAACCCAGCTTTTTAGGTTTATGTACCTAAATCAGTTTTGTGTAACCTGGTAGTCCAAGTTAAACCCTGGTTTAGAAATGAGCGATTGTCAAACATCCAGAGAGTGCTGTAATGTAGTTCTTATTGCCATCTGTTTGGGCTTTCTTTCTTTCTTTTTTTCAAAGCACAATGCCAATTTCTCAGCTATATTGCAAAACATCTCAAAAGAGTAGTTTGCTTGTTTTTTAAAAAAAATACTTAGAATATTTGAAATCGGCACAAAGGAAGTTGCAGCTCCAGAGACGGTTGCAGACAAAAATTCCATACAGCATCCATTTTCGGAAGAAAAGTCTGTCCCTGCTCTCATTTGGCTAAACCTCCCTTTCTCCGTAACCCAAATTGGCCCTTTGGTTTCTCTTCTCTCTTCCTTTCCCCCCCCCCCCATCCTCCCTCAAATTTCACCCGTTCTGCTGTGACGCCAGCTTAGTGGCTTGTGCCCACGTCAGCCTGGGTGTGATGATGCCGTTATTTTTGGTCTTGCCACCTAGGATGCAGTGTCGGTCCTTTCCAATCCTGTCTTGTATCACCACCTCTCTTGCGCGCGTATTCTCACTCTCTCTTGCAAGAGATCAAAAAATAGACCCTCTTTTAAAAAAAAAAGAGCCTTTCTTTGCTTTGAGTTTATTAAAAGCAACTAGCAGATTATTCCAAGCTCTTGTCTCCTGCTTTCCTCCCTCTTTCCCCCCCTCCCCTCTCCCCAGTCTCTTCCTTTCTAAAGGTCAGATGTTCCCTCGTGCACAGAACAGAACCAGAGCTGATCCTAATTAAAACATGACAGGAATAACCAGCAACAGACCATCTTTTGACGTTTCCGGCTTGCTTCTCTTTTCAGCTTCCTTCTTTGTTGCACTGCATCATCCAGCCCTTTCTTTCCCCCACCCCTCACCCCTCACCCCTCCAAAAAAAAAGTCAATAATCTGCTTCTGACGGTTTGGTAAAATATCATGGGTTGGCTGGCATGATAGATGTTGTGGTTTAAGCCGTATCTCGCTTAAGAAGTTTGCCTCCTCTTTCTTTCTTTCTTTCTTTCTTTCTTTCTTTCTTTCTTTCTTTCTTTCTTTCTTTCTTTCTTTTTAAAAACAGTATTGAAGAAAGCAGCCAGTGCTGCATTTCTCACGGAGTGGGAGTTATGCAAATTTGGGGGGGCAGAAAATACTAGAAGGAAATGTCTACATTCGCACAATGCACTGATATATCGTGGGATTGGTTTCGGAGGGTGGTGATATGTTGTCTGAATCCAGCATCGGGTGTTTATTAAATGACAGTTTATTAAAATTACAGCTATTGTCTAAACCCATCCAATTGTGGTTGGGTTAATAAATTGTCTAAAGAAGGAGTGTCCAACCTAGGCGAGTTTAAAAACCTGTGGACTTCAATTCCCAGAATTCCCTAGCCAGCATGGGGAATTCTGGGAATTGAAGTCCATAGGTTTTAAAGTTGCAAGGTTGGGTACCACTGGTCTAAAGGGATTCTCCTCTTTCTTTTCCTCTAAATGGGGAGTCCATCCGTTCATGCTTTTGCGAGCCATAAATCCCTCTTTTGCAACCCACAACCTTCAGAAATGGGGCAGGAGGAAGGGCGGGCTGAGGGAGCGACTGCATTCAAAGGGCATTGATGCAAAATTAGGCAGTCTCTTGCAACAAAAATGGCCTGTTTTCCAGATTAGGGGTCTCTAAACATGGAAACTTTAAGACTTGTGGACTTCAACTCCGAGAATTCTGGGAATTGAAATCCACAGGTCTTAAAATTGCAGGTTTGGACACCCTTGGTCTAAAGGAATGCAGGCTTTGCATGGAAAGTGGATCTTATCATAGCAAAGAGATTTCAAATGCATTGTATGAAGAGAGACCATATAATTCCTGAAGACCCAAGTGTGAAGCGCAGCTGTTTTCCTACAGAATGAGAACAAAATTCGAAACGACAGGCCTTCCAATCGATTGCATGAGATGTCCAAGAATGGTCAGTACTGCTGCTTTTAACTCCCGGCTAGGTTGCTTAGGACCAACCAGCCTGACCTTCCCCATGTATTAGGGCTATCCTCCCAGAATGCCTTGCGGGAGTGGCAGCAGAGGGATTCTGGGAGTTGCAGTTTTCACACAAAAGGAGAGAACCAGATTGGTTAAGAGTGCAGCCACTCTCACATAAACAGCATATAACTAATTCAAGCTAGCGAACATATTCCTTCCTCTTCTATTTTTCCACATAATAATAACAAACCTGTGAGGTGAGTTGGCCCGAGAGAGAGTGACTGGCACAAGATCACCCAGCCAATGGTCATGCCTAAGGCGGGACTAAAACTCACCATCTTCTGGTGATTGGCCCAAAGTCACTCATCTGACTTTTCATGCCTAAGGCAGGATTAGAACTCACTGCTCCTGGTTTCTAGGCCAGCACCTTAACCACTACACCAAGCCATCTCTCATATATAGCCAATATTTTCCTCTTTTTCTTCTTTATTGGAATCTCTTGCTACAGGTAGTCCTTGACTTAACGACTGCAACTGAGCCCAGAATTTATGTTGCTAAGTGAGAAATTGGTTAAGTGAATTTTGTCTCCTTTTATGATTTTTTCATGCCACATTTGTCAAATCATTGCCGTTCTTAAATTAGTAACCCAGTTGTTAAGTGAGTCTGGCTTCCCCATTAACTCTGCTTGTCAGAAGGCCGCAAAAGGGGATCACTTGACCCCAGGGACACTGCAACCGTCATAAATACAAACCAGTCGCCAAGCATCCGAATTTTGATCGCAAAGACCACGGGGATGCTGCAACGGTTGTTAAGCGTGAAAAGCAGCGATAAATCACTTCTTTTTTTTTTTGCAGTGCCGTTGTAACTTCCAGCGGTCAGTAAATGAACTGTTGTAAGGTCGAAGACTATCTGTATCCCCTCCTGCCTTTTGAGCGCTGGGCAATCTCCCAGCAGGTCCGCCCAACCATGCCTCGGATTAAATCTCTCCAGCTGTCTGGGGTTGGACTCCTTCCTCTTGCTGCTTGTTTTCAAGGAGTTTTCTCTTTATGTGTTTCACACACACGCACACACACACACACATCTTCCCCACCTCCTCTGGCTGTTTTAAGATGGCTTTTCTCTGGGTAATGAGGTATGAGGTGAGGAATGTGGGCTGCTGGCCAGGAGTCCTTCCCCTGCCCCAGACCACACCAACGCCCTCTCCTCCTCCTCCTCCTCCTCCTCCTTATAAGGCTGGGTCTCCGAGGCCTCCTTTGCTCGCCTCCTTTCTAGGGAAGAGCCATCCGGAGACAGCCGGCCCAAAGCAAACCCTTTTTCCAAGAGCCCAGCCGCCTCCTTCGCCCTTGTTTGCCTTTACCCAGGAATGTCTGAAGCGGCTGGGGCTGCCAGCGGTCTGGCTTGAGCCAAGAGTTTCAGGCCGGTGGCCAGAACAGAAGCAAGAGGGAGGGACGAGAAAGGGGATGGAGCCATCCCTGCAGTTTTTAACAGCCAGGCAACTCCTCCAGGGTTGGTCTGGAGCAGGGGTCTCCAACCGTGGCAACTTTAAGACTTGTGGACTTCAATTCCCAGAGTTCCTCAGCCAGCAAAGCTGGCTGAGGAACTCTGGGAATTGAAGTCCACAAGTCTTAAAAGTTGCCACGGTTGGAGACCCCTGATCTGAAGGAAACCACGTTCCTCAAGAGTAAAGCCCACCTGAGGTAATTCAAATTTATGGGGTAATACAGGTAGTCCTCGGTTTAATGACCACAAATGGAGCCCAAATTTTCTGTGGTTAAGTGAGATTTGTCCCATTTTACGACCTTCCTTGCCACCTTTGTTTAAGTGAATCACTGCATTTGATAAGTAAGTAACCCGGTTGTTAAGTGAATCCAGCTTTCCCCCCCATTGACTTTGCTTGTCAAAAGGTCACAAAAGGGAGATCATAAGATATGAGTCAGTGGCCAGGCGTCTGAAAGCTACAAAGGCTGTAACTGAAAAAGGGTCATAAGTCACTTTTCTTCAATGCCGTGGTAACTTTGAACAGTCGCTAAATGAGCTGTTGTAGGTCGAGGACTTATCTGTAGGTCCTTTTTTGGTACAGGTAGTCCTCGACCTACAACAGTTCATTCAGTGACCGTTCAAAGTTACAACGGCGCTGAAAAAAGCGACTTATGACCGTTCTTCACTCTTGCGACCTGTGTAGCCCCCTCTTGGTCACATGATCAAAATTCAGGCACTTGGCAAATGACTCATATTTGTGACAGTTGCAGTGTCCTCAGGTTATGTGATCCCCTTTTGCGACCTTCTGACAAGCAAAATCAACAGGGAAGGCAGATTCACTTAACAACCTGCCTTAACAACTTGTGTGTGTGGCTGTCTTAACAACTACAGTGATTCACTTAACAACTGTGGCAAGAAAAGCCGTAAAATTCGCTTCACAAATTTCTTGCTTGGTGACAGAAATTTGGGGCTCAGTTGTGGTCATAAGTCAAGGACTACCTCTATGCTCAGAGGCACTGTGCATTTTGGTCCTGGTTGAGCTTTGTTGAGTGGGGAGGAGAGAAAACATCCTTGTATCCCAAGAAATTGGTCTTTGGATATCCTGAGCATTTTTATCCTCATGGAATAAGCTCAGCAAATAATCGAAAATATAGGTAGTCCTTAATTTACAACCATTCATTTAGTGACCATTCAAAGTTACAATAGCCCCGAGAAAAGCGACTCGAGTGGTCCATGCACTTAGAACTTGTCCCAACATCCTCATGGTCACATGATCAAAATTGGGGTGTTTGGCAGCCATCTTGGATTTATGATGGCTGCGATGTCCCAGGATCACATGACCCCCGTTTGCCACCTTTCCAGCTGGCTCCCAACAAGCAGAAGTCAATGCGGGAAGCCGGATTCGCTTAGCGACTCATGTTTTGCTTAACAATTGCACTGTTTTGCTTTACAACCATGTCAAAAAAAAAAAAGGTAATATCGGGCCCAAATTATTTAAGAACTACCTTGCTTAGTAACAGAAATTCTGGTCCCGATTTTGGTTGTTAAGTCAAGGACTACCTGTGTTGTTTGTGTAGTTGGGGTCAGAGGAAGGACTGGGCTGCCTTGGTGTACACATTGTGTATACTCCAAAAACCATGTGCTTCAGTGGTTAGGAGAGCTTGTTCCAACCAGAGAAAGGAAAAATTTGGACCGTGAGCCTCTGACCCAATTTAAACTGCTTTCTCCAGTCTTCTCGCCTGTCTGGGTGCTGAAATTTTCTGCGGGGCAAAGTGGTGGATAACGTGCCCCATTTTCCTTCCCTTAGGGAGAGAATTCAACCTCCTTCCCTCCGAGTTCAGATAAGGGAAACGTGACTCTTGACAACGCAACGTGAGGGCTTGCGAGAAAGGGGCACGACAAATTTGTTCCTCCTCTACCCCATGCCTGTCAAAACCCAATGCAGAACCCAGGAAATATCGACGAGACCCTCTCGTGTTGTACGGAGGCCCTATCCAGATTGAGCCTGTCTCCTCCAGATTGAGGCCTCTCCCTGACTCTCTGTGGAACGGGGTAGGCAAATACGACAACTGAGGCAGAAGTCAAACACCCTCCCCCCCCCCCCCCAGCACAAGTGGTGCTTCGTGTACTAGGAATGGAAGCATCTTCCACCCACCAGCCCTCTGGCACTCGGGATGGTGATTCATATGGACCTGGGTGAACTCTCGGGACTGGGGGGGGGGGGGGCGGAATCTTGGTAGATCTATGACGGTGCAGTAAACCTAGAGAAGAGATGAAGTTTCTTCAAGGTGTCCAACCTTGACAACTTCAAGACCTGTGGACTTCAATTCCCAGAATTCCCCAGCCAGCCATGCTGGCTGGGGAATTCTGGGAGTTGAAGTCCACACAAGTCTTAAAAAGTAACCAAAGTTAGACGAGTTGCTCTAGAGCTGGGATTCAAATCCCACGGGCTGTTTGGGAAACTAGGCCCCGATGTACCTATGCCAGCAGCAGGATGGGGAAAGCGGTGCGAGAACCGGTTATCGTCCCAAGTTGCGACATCTCTAGAAAGGGTGTGACACACATCTCACAAGCAGAACAACAGAGCAGAAAGGATGTTACTTAAGTGTCTGCTTTCCAAGACAGAGAACTACACCGCCACATAAAAAAATAAAACAGTGCGCACTCACAGCTGGTCCGCCTGCCTTCTTGTTTCAAATGGACACTTGACCATATAAGGGGACAGAATCACATTTGGGGAAATGATAAAGTTGAAGAGTCAAAGCACAGCATCTTTATCTTTCCCTCACCTCGTTTTTTTTTTTTTTTTTTTTGGTCCTCGCCTATCCGTAACACGAGAATCAGGCTAACCCTGCAGATTTTGGTCAGGATTAGCCAGCGGCACCACCTCGGTCTGGCATCTTTATATTTTCAGCTGTGGTTAGCAGAGTAGCTTTGTCTCTAATCTCGATGAGGACAGTGAGGAGCTGTGGTTTAAGAGAAAATCCGTAGCAAGAACTGTGGGCTGTCGGAGGGCCAAAGAAGAAGGAAGGATTCTTGTTAAATTCTGGCACCAGGAAGCAGGCTTTTTAAATTCAACTTTGGAAATCGCGTTGTTTGGAGAAAATGTTTAAGCGTAGAGAAGTAAAGCGAGATACGGAGCTGGGCAAACAAGGGATGCTCCATTAACTTTTAGAGGAACGTTAGTTGGGTTTTTTTTTTCCTTCTCCTTCCTAGCTGTGAGATTGGGTTTTTTTAACAAGTAACCGTTTTACGCTGTTAATTGTTCCAGTAAGGCAGTTCTTTGTTTGTTCCTTTCTGTCCCTCCAGAGACGGAAAGATAGTGGCCAACCCACATATGCGCATGACCCAGTCACTACGCTTGAATAGCCTTCAGAGCGATAACCTTAGGTCAGTTGCCCTGGGTGCTGGGCCAGACACACACACACACACACACACTCTCACACGCACACACTCAGAAATTAGAACAGGCTGTGCAGTGAACCTGGTGGTGGAAAACAAGACTTTCCATTCATGGATTGGAAAAAACCAACAATCGTGACTACAAGGTCAACTTCCACATCCGTCTTCCCGGCTTTGTCGGGCAGCGTCCAGATGTATGGCGACTACAGCTCTCATCATGCCCAGCCTGATTTCCACGGGGAAATGACCACTCCGCCTTCATGATTACCACTCAGCTTCTCTGGATCTTTGTGCCTCACTCTTAAAAAGCAAATCGGCTGAGGTGGTGTGTTTATTTTCCCGCAAGCAGCCAGTAGATGGTGCTGGGGCTTGAAATACAATTGTATATTTATTTATTTGTTTATGTGTGTGTGTATGTCAAGGAAACCCTATGGAAGGGCAAGGCAGGGATGGCTCACAGAAATTTCCTTATTTTAGCTCTTCCTCCAGCCTCATTTCAGAATTTTATTAGTGCACCATTTTTTTTAGGGCATTATCCATATCCTCTCTTTTTTATTCCAGAGGAGTGGTGCCCCTTTATATCTCCCTTTCCTTCCTTTTTTTTTTTTTGTAGGAACTAAAGGATTAATTTACTTCTACTGTAATGCTCTCTACATGGGACTCCCCTTGAAGAGCACTCAGAGGCTCCAACTGGTTCAGAATGCGGCCGCGTGGGTGATTATGGGAATGACTCGTCACACCCATGTGACACCTCTCCTGCGCGAGCTGCACTGGCTCCCAGTGGTCTTCCAGGTGCGATTCAAGGTGCTGGTCACCACCTTTAAAGCACTCCATGGCTTAGGACCCAGATATTTACGAGATCGCCTTCTGCCACCGATGGCCTCCCACCGACCAATACATTCTCACAGAGAGAGGCTCCTTAGGATGCCCTTGGCCAAACAATGTTGACTGGCGACCCCCAGGGGGACAGCCTTCTTGGTGGGGGCACCCACTCTCTGGAATGAACTGCCCCTGGGGATACGCATGATCCCCGACCTGCGTACCTTCCACCGTGCCCTTAAGACCCTACTTTTTCAACAAGCTGGACTAGCTTGACAAAAATCCAGACTGGGTGTTTTAAATTCTTGGGTTTTTAAAGTTGGGAAGCCAAATTATTTAATTTGTTTTAACTGTCTTTTAAATTTTGTATACTAGGTTATTTTAATGTGGCTGTGCACCGCCCTGAGTCCCTCAGGAGAAGGGTGGTATAGAAATTCAATAAAATAAAATAAAATAAAAATAAACTTCTGTAGAGATTTTGCATTAGGTCCTGATTTTCGCTTGAATTCACCTCTAGGTTGAGGCATCTTTGCAAGGCTGGGGAGCAGCTAAACTCAAGGACCTATGCACACTTTTCCAAGTTCCTTTGATGCTGGTTGGGATGAAATATTAATTATTATTATTATTATTTGTTCAACTTGTATGCCGCGTTTCTCCAAAGACTCAAGGCGGCTTACAATGCATTTAAAAACCATATATAAAAACATTAAAAATTAAAACATTAAAAACAATTAAAACCCATTCACACCATTCATGGCCGGATCTTGCCAGATCGCAACAGCGAGATCAACAGCCCCAGGCCTGCCAGAAAAACCAGGTCTTCACCACTTTTTGGAAGGCCAATAGGAAGGCCAGTTAATATTTCCAGCACTGCCCCCAAGCAATTTGCTTTATTTAAGCTTGCGTTGTTGACTTGCAAAGTTGTGCACTCCGGCTTATTCTGTCTCCTCAAATCACACACCCCTTTTTTTCAATCAAAAGTAGCTTTCCTTGAAGGTTGGCATTGTACCCCAAGTTTCCCCTCTCCACGTGGTCAAGAAATAAACAACTCCCAATGCCAATATTCCCCAGGGAATTTATCCTCTGATGACCGAGACAGCCTAGCCTGTTTTCCCACGTCAGCTGACAGCTGCCCTTTATTTTTGAAGCAGGCCAAAATCTGGTCGAGGCTGCTTCTTTTGAAGAGGGAGGTGCCCGAATGTCAGGGGTTGGACATCACCTCTTTGATGCCCAGAAATATTACGGGGGTGGTGGAAAAGAGGCAGCTTGTTGGCACCGTGGTGAACGCTTTCTTGGATCATTCACGATTCTCAAGGTGGAGTTCAGAGCTGCAAATCAATTATGGGGCCTAACCTAGATGCAGCCCCATTGGGACATTGGGAGAGGCATATCATTCTTCATGTGAACCGACGGCGTTCGTATGAAGAACGGTTGCAGGAATTGGGTATGTCTAAGTTGGATGAATAGAAGGACGAGGGGTGACATGATAACAGTCTTCCAATATTTTAGGGATTGCCACAAAGAAGAGAAGGGGTCAACTTATTCTCCAAAGCACCAAACAGCACAACAAGAAACAATGGATGGAAAGTAATCCAGGAGAGAAGCAACCTAAAACTAAGAAGAAATTTCCTGACAGTGAGAATAATTAACCAATTGCCTCCAGAATTTGGGAATGCTCCAACACTGGAGGTTTTTAAGAAGAGATTGGATAACCATTTGTTTGAAATGGTATAAGGCAGTGATAGTTAACCTTGTTGGTGCTAAGTGCCCAAATGCGTGCATGCATGCCGGAACCCCCAAAATACAATGCAAGCGCCTCCCTGCACATGTGCCCTGCCCCCACACATGTGCACACATCCCCCATGCTTGCGCCCCCCATGCCCCATTTTGGCTTCCAGGTTGATGCAGGTGGCTTTCCAGGCCCCAAATGGGGGACGGGGTGGGGGGGCTCGTGCAGCCTCCCTGTGCCCCTTTTTGGGCCTCGAAAGCCGCCTGCACCAGTCTGAAAACCAAAATGGGGCACAGGGGCACTGTGCAAGGACCCCCGCACCCTATTTTGGGCCTCCTGCACCAACCCTAACCCTAACCCTAACTCCTGGGCATGTGTCCCACCCCCCTCTGCATGCATACACACATTCTGTGCATGCACAGCAAGGACCCAAAGACCAGATGGCCAGTGGGAGGCACGCGTGCATGCGCAGTGGAGGTGGGCTAGGGTGACGGCTGGCGTGCCCGCAGACAGGGCGCTGCGTGCTATCTGTGGCACGCGTGCCATAGGTTTGCTGTCACGGGTATAGGGTTCCCTGCCTGAGCAGGGGGTTGGATTAGAACAGGGGTCTCCAACCTTGGCAACTTTAAGCTGGTGGACTTCAACTCCCAGAATTCCCCTTCTGAGAATTGAAGCCCACCAGGCTTAAATTTGCCAAGGTTGAAGACCCCTGAAGACCTCCAAGGTCCCTTACAACCCTGTTATTCTGTTAGAGGCACAGGGGCACTTGGCCTTGGGACTGTCTCCTTTCCCAGTTTGGCCAACCTCACCGGGCTGTTGTGAAGATACTATCCATCCTACACACACACACACAGCCACCCAGCAGGTCCGGGCAGGAAAAGCACAGAACAGCGATCAGGCGAGTGGGAAACAGAGAAAGCGGTGGGCAGGGTTGCTGTGGGTCACCATCAGAGGTCAGGCCTGCGCCAAGCCAAGCTGAAGCTGTGGGATCCGACGGGCCGGGCCTGGAAATTGGTGCGCTTGGGTGTGGCATGCGGCGCCCGGTTGGCGTGGCGTTAGTAGCGGTTGGAGGGCCGTGCCCAGCTGGCACAATTGCGTGGGAGTGGGAAACGACGCACACCCGGCGCTGATCTCTTATTAGAGAGGAGGGGGCGGGGGCTGGATGGGGCCCAGATAAGGCAGGGTGACGCGCCTCGCATTGAGGATGCGGGGTGCCTCTCTTGCATGCAGGCAGGGTGCGCACGGGTGTGCGTGTGCAAGCCTGCGCGTGGAAGCCGGGGGGTGGGTGGGGAAGGAGGTACAGCAGAGCCCGGCTTTCTCTTGCACCGCGCCGGCCTTGACAGCCAGCTACGGAGGGCGGCCTCGCAAGCCGAGGCGGAGTGCTTTGGCCGCCGGCCAGGTTCCCACAGAGCCCTGGTTAAGAAAATACATCCCGAGCTGATGGCGGTTGCCGTGGCAACGGGCCAGCTGCCAGATTTGTGGGGGCAGGAGGGAAGCTGGGTAGTGGAGGGGGGGGCGGGAGGCCCCAGGTGCACGCCGAGCTTGGAGGGTTCGCATGCGAGGCGCATTGTGCGCTCTGACGGGGGAAGGGAGGGAGGGGGGAGTTGGGAGGGGGAAAGAGGAGGGGGGAGCCAGACAGGGAGGCAGGCAGGCGTGTTGGTGGACAAGCGAGAGAGAGAAAGAAAGAAAAGGAGCTCTCTCTTTCTCTCCCTCTTCCCCCCCTCTCTCCCCCTTCCTCTGTTCTCTCTCTCCCTACTTCTCTCTCTCCTTTCTCTCTCTCTTCCTCTGTTCTTCTCTCCCTCCTTCCCTCTCTCTCCCTCTTTTTCTCTATCTCTCCCTTCCTTTCTCTCTCTCTCTCTCCCTTCCTCTTCCTCTCTCCCTCTTTCTCTTCCTCTGTTCTTCTCTCTCTCCCTACTGTACTTTTCACTTCCTCCCCCTCCCCTTCTCTCCTTCTCTTTCGCTCTCCCTCTTTTTCCCTTCCTCTTTCTCTCTATCCCTCTTTCTCTCTCCCTCCCTCCCTCTTTATCTCTCCTTTCTCCCTTCTCTCTCGGTTCTTCTCTCTCCCTACTTCTCTCTCTCTCGCTCCCTCTGTTCTTCTCTCTCTCCTTACCGTACTTCTCTCTCTTCGTCTCCCTCCCTCCCTCTGTCCTTCTTTCTCCCTTCCTCTTTATTTGCCTCTTCCTCTTTTTCTTCCTCTGTTCTTCTCTCCCTCTCTCTCTCCCTCCCCCACCCCCGTGAATGGAAGAGCTTTGGCGCGCCCACGCAGGGCACGGGGTGGCGCGCGCGCCTTTGAAGCGAGGGCCCGTGGAAACGGCAGCGGGTGCAGAGGGGGGGAGGGGAGCGCGTGGGTGCGCAGCTGCCTCTCTGAGGAAACGTGGAGGGAGGGGAGTGGGGGAAAAAAGTGGGGAGGGGGTCACCCAGCGAGAAAACGGCAGGAAAAAGAGTAGGAAGGAAGCTTTAAAAGCCCGGGAAGGCGTTCATTGATTTTGTTTTAGACCAAGAAAGTCTACTTTGGTGCTGTTGCAGTGCCAGAGAGAGCGAGAGAGAGCGCGAAGGAGGAATTGGGGAGGGGTGTTGTGTGTGTGTGTTGTGTGTGGACGCGCACAAAAGAGGGAGGCACGCGAGGGTGCCTTGACCCAATTGCGTGTGAACGCGGCCCTGGGCGCCTGCGGCTATCCGCCTGGCTCCCTTTTTAAGTGTACATTAGAGGCGGTTATATGGACACACCTAAAGACAGGAGACGGGAACGGAGGAGGGCACCACCAGGCTTCGTGGCTCTGGAGCGGAGAGCGTGCACAACAACAAGCCCAGTGCGCAAAAAACAGGCCTAAACGCGTCTGGGAGGGGAGGAGGAGGCGTTGTGCCGCAGGAGATAAAGCCCCCTCTCAAACGCGTTGGGGGCTGGGAGGCAGTGATGCATTTGTGTGCGGGTAAGACGTACGGAGAGAGGAGGGAGGGGAAGATAAATAAAAAAGATAAATAAAAAGAAGGAAGGAAGGAAGGAATAAGGAGAGGGAGAGAAGAATGGAAGGAAGGTATAAAGAGGGGAAGGAAGGAATAAGGAGAGGGAGAGAATGGAAGGAAAGAATAAGAGGGAGAGAAGAATGGAAGGAAGGAATAAGAGGGAGAAAAGAATGGAAGGAAGGAATAAGAAGGAGAGAAGAATGGAAGGAAGGAATGAGGGAGAGAATAGAAGGAAAGAATAAGGGAGAGAGGAATGGAAGGAAGGATTAAGGAGAGGGAGAGGAAGCAAGGAAGGAATAAGGAGAGGGAGAGAAGAATGGAAGGAAGCAATAAGGGAGAAAAGAATGGAAGGAAGAGAAGGAGAGAAGAATGGAAGGAATAAGGAGAGGGAGAGAAGAATGAAGGAAGGAATAAGGAGAGGGAGAGAATGGAAGGGAGAGAAGAATGGAAGGAAGGAATAAGGGAGAAAAGAACGGAAGGAAGGAATAAAGAGAAGGAGAGAAGAATGGAAGGAAGGAATAAGGAGAATGAGAGGAAGGAAGGAAGGAATAAGGGAGAGAAGAATGGAAGGAAGGAATAAGGAGAAGGAGAGAAGAATGGAAGGAAGGAATAAGAGGGAGAGGAAGGAAAGAATAAGGGGAGGAAGGAAGGAATAAGGGAGAGAAGAATGGAAGGAAGGAATAAGGAGAAGGAGAGAAGAATGGAAGGAAGGAATAAGGAGAGGGAGAGGAAGGAAGGAATAAGGAGAGGGAGAGAGGAAGGAAGGAAGGGGAACAAATATGGTGGGCCAGATTTTGAGCTATAATTTCCCCAGTTTAAAATTCAGCTCCAATTCTCCCTTCTCTCCTGACAAGGCAAGATGCTCTCCTTCCCTAGACAAGCTGGGACAAATGTTTGCAACATGCAGCCTCCCAAGGCAGCAGTGTGCATGGGTGTTGCACATCCCCTCCCTCCACAGGTTTTCTGGGGCATTCAGCATCTCCCAGCCCAGGCTGGCGGCAGCTTCCTCCGGGTTGCTCCAGCTAAGCCAACGGGTTCAGGCGGGCCCTGCTCCCTCCTGGGCAAGATGCCACAACTGTTCCTATTACAGGAGGGCCTTTTTCCCCACCCCCGCTTTTCTGCCCTCTGGTGATCTGTGAAAGCCAACACTGGGTGGAGGGTGGGGGGGAGGAGGAGGAGGAGGAGGAAGGCAAGCCCAGGGAAGAGGAATTTTACAAATGTGGGAGGGGGAGAGTGACGGGACAGTGTGGTTCTTGTTTCCTTAGGGGCCCTTTCTTTGGTGCCCCCTTCTCCCGCCTTTAGCCAATATATAAATAGCAAATTGCAAGGCCGAAAGGGCAGCTCCAGCCTGACCTTGTCCCCCCACCCGCTTCCCTGCCCTGGGGGGGTCCTGAAAGGGGATCATTGTGTGACATGTGTCCCTCTGTACAAGCACGGCTCCCTGCTTCCCCCAGGATATCATTCTGATTCCTTCTTTGCAATGAAGAGGCCGCACCATTGCTGGGCTTCATGATGTGATCCTGAAAGCTACTGCCGTTTTTGAGGCAGCCACATTGAATTGGGTGTGGAGTGAGAAGTAGGCCCAAAAGCCTGCTGTGACCCCAAAGGAAAGGATCAAAGGAAGCAGAGCACGGGGGTCTTTGGGGTGGAGGAAGGCCAGAGCTAGGCCTCTCCGAGGTACCCCATACTCCACTTAATGACCCACACATTCATTTAATAACTACGTCAGGGAGAGGAGAGAGAGAGGGGTCATAAGTGAGGTGATTAGATGGATATTTCACTTAACAGTCATCACGACTTTCAACTGTAATGGGCGTGCTCCGGTAGGGTCATAGGTTGAGGACAGGGGTGAAATCCAGCAGGTTTCTGACATGTTCTGGAGAACCGGTAGCAGAAATTTTGAGTAGTTCAGAGAACCAGCAAATACCACCTCTAGCTGGCCCCAGAGTAGAGTGGGAATGGAGATTTTACAATATCCTTCCCCCAGGAGTGGGGAGGGAATGGGGATTTTGCAGTATTCTTCCCTTGGAGTGGGGTGAGAATGGAGATTTTGCAGTATCCTTCCCCTGCCACACAAACCAAGCCACACCCACCACGCCCAATAAGCCACACCCACAGAACCGGTAGTAACAAAATTTGGATTTCACCGCTGTCTCCTTCCCTCCCTGCCTCCTACTACGAAAGTTTGCAGCTGGAGCACAACTGGAACCTAGGGATTGAGATTTATAGGGTTGTGGAAGGACCTGAGTGTGGTCACAAGTCCAGGACTACATATATATATGTAGGATATATATATATATATATGTACATATATATATATATATCCTACATATATGTACATATATATATATATATCCTACACAAGTCCAGGACTACATATATATGTAGTCCTGGACTTGTGACCACAATTGAGCTCCAAATTTCTGTTGCTTGAATTTTGCCCCATTTTACAATCCTTCGTGCCACAGTTGCTAAGTGAATCGTCGCAGTTAAGCTATATATATGTAGTCCTGGACTTGTGACCACAATTGAGCTCCAAATTTCTGTTGCTTGAATTTTGCCCCATTTTACAATCCTTCGTGCCACAGTTGCTAAGTGAATCGTCGCAGTTAAGCTAGTAGCATGATTTCCTTACTGACTGCTTGTCGAAATAGTCGCTAAAAGGGAATCGTGTGACACAGCAAACATCATAAATACGAACCGGTTGCTAAGCCTCTGAATTTTGATCACTTGACCATGGGGACCCTACATCAGAAAAATGGTCACTTTTTTCCATGCCGTTATAACTTCGAATGGCCACTGAGTGAACAGTTGTAAATCGAGGACTACCTGTATGCTATGCTCTGATGGACTATCCCTAGACATTAAAAAGATGAATTCAAGTTATATTTGCAGGAAGCTTTTGCTAGAAACCACTCATAGCTGCATTCACACAACATGCTAAACTCGTTTTGGTTTACAAAGAACTAATAGGTGGAAGCCGGTCAGAGAGAGATCCAACCTGGAAATAAGGAAGAATTTCCTGATGGAACAATTAACATCTTGCCTCCAGGAGTTGTGGGTCTTCCATCCCTGGAGACTTTCAAGAAAAGATTGGAAAATCCTGTATCCAAGGAAGTATCAGCCCCCTTGTGTTGGGCAGGGGGTTAGACTAGAGGACCTCCAAGGTCCCTTCCAACCTTATGATTCTGGTTTTCTATGGTTATAATCTACAAAATGGAAGCCTACCTGTTCAATTGGTGCTAGATCAGAAAATGGGTTAACTTAATAAACAACTTCAATGTATTGTGCAAACTTATTCCTGGATGAATTTGGGCCTGATTGTTTCCATCTCTTTCCCCTTGCTGACATCACAAAATGTTAAAAGGATAAATGAAAGGGGGGTGGGGTGGGGTGGGAATTATGCATGGCATTCTGAGCTCCTGATTCATCGAATGTATGAAATCCTATTTAATATATGAATGTAATAAGAACATAGAGGGATGTTTCGTGCACACATGGAAACGTTTGTGCCTTGGGCCTGGAAATGGCAATAAGGGGTAATCTATCATATGTTTATTCCATTTTGCACACTGTTGCTTTCATTCATTTGCTGATGATGTCTTTTTTTCTTTTTTAACCACAGATCACTTTTTGTACAGAATCAAAACCAATGGTCATGTAGTCCAGGGTTTCTTCACCTTGGCAACTTTTACGATGTCTGGACTTCGTGTCCCATGATTCCCCAGCCAACCATGTCCAGACATCTTAAATTTGCCAAGGTTGAGAACACTGATCTTAGCACAATATTTTTCAAACTTGGCAATTATAAGACGTGTGGGCTTCCAACTCCCAAAATTGAATTAGAGTTGGAAGGGACCTTGGAGGTCGTCTAGTCCAGCCCCCTGCTCACGCAGGAGACCCTATACCACTTCAGACTAATGGTTGTCTAGTCTCCTCTTGAAAACCTCCAATGATGAAGCACCCACAACTTCTGGAGGCAAGCTGTTCCACTGGTTAATTATCTTCACTGTGAGGAAGTTTCTCCTTTATTCCAGGTTGCTTGTCTCCTTTGTAAGTTTCCATCCATTGCTTCTCGTCCTGCCTTCCAGTGGTTTGGAGAATAACTTGAATAGCAGTCCCTCAAATATTGGGACGCTGCTGTCAATGTCACCTATCTTTTCTCTAAGATAGCCAAACCCAAATCCTGCAAGTGTTCTTTATATGTTTTAGTCTCCAGGCCTTTAATCATCCTAGTTGCTCTTCTGTGCACTTCTCCCAAAGTCTTAATATCTTTTTTGCAATGTGACCAAAATTGGATGCAATATTCCAGGTTGGGCTTTACTAAGGTTTTGTAAAGCGGTATTACTACTTCATGTGATTTTGATTCTATGCCTCTGTTTATACAACCAAGGATTGCATTAGCTTTTTTGGCTGCTGCCACACTGCTGGCTCGTATTTAAGTGATCGCCCACTAAGGAGTAAGGTGCCTCTCAAAGTTATTGCTATTGAGTCAGGTTTCGCCTAATCTGTACTTGTAACTTTTCTTTTTCCTGCCTTAACTGTAAAACCTTGCTTTTGTCCACATTAAACTTCATTTTGTTGGATAGGGGGGCCATTGTTCAAGTTTGTTGATTCAAGCTGGCTAGGGAATTCTGGGAGTTGAAGTCTACCCTGAGTTGCTGAGTTTGAGAAACACTTATCTAATCCAACTCTCTGCAAAGTACAAGGAAACCAGTTAAATCATTCAGGAGAGACAGATGGCTCCCTAGCCTCTCCTTAAAATCTTTAGAGATGAGAATCTCCCTTGCACGTCCTTGACCCAAGAAATGGCTTGAGACATTTTGCACATGGAACAACAAAAAATTTCCAAACAAAATGAGCACAGGCTGTGTTCTTTTGGAAGGCTTTTTTTTTTTTTTGGTTTTGTTTTGTTCTTTTGCAGGAGCCTTTGGATAAAGGAAGCTGCCTTAAAACCACACACACACACACACAAAAGCCAGAATGAAGCCATCCTGAGTAAACGCAAGGCTGCCTTGTCCCCTCAAGGCATGGCAACTCAATGCACTTTGCACGTGGGCATCGCCGTCATTTTCTCTTTTATCAGATCCGGGATAGGCATTTTCGAGATTTTTTTAAAGTTGGTGCTGGGTTGCCGCTTCTAGAAGCTCTGACTGACTCGCCTTGAAATCCGGCGTTTCTTCCTATTTCAAACGTTGGCTTTTCCTGCCAAGTGCACTGACTTGGCACTGTTGCAAACCACACCAGCCGGGTGCCTTTTGGTACCTCCTCTCGCAGGGTTGGGTGGGCCGCCCTGCAGCCACCCCCTTCCCTTCCTACCCATGGGCGACTTTCCCATCCCTGCCCAATTCCTCCTCCTCTCCCCCCCCCCACATCCCTCTCCCGCATCTTTGCTCTGCCTTCTCCCTTCCCAGGCAGTTCTCAATAATGACAGGGTGTGCCCGCTGCTGCAGGGCTCGGAATAAAAGCCTGAAAGTTGCCACCCAGTAGGAACTGGCTGAGGCGAAGCTGTCCCAGCTGGAGTGAAAGAAGGCCCATCATCAGCTGCCGCCGTGGGTCCCGGCCTCGCTCTCCTGCCCCATTTAATCATGGGATGTTCTGTCTGTCTGCCTGCCAGCCTCTCACTGGTTCCGCCAGCAGCCCTCCTCCTTCCCGTGGGGCCTTCCTCACCCACCTCTGTGTGGACACGCAGGATGACCGCAACCTCCAACCTGGGCACCCACAATTAAAAGACTTTTCCCCAGCTCCCGCCTGCAAATTTAGCTCTGCAGCTTGCCATTTCCTGCTTCCTGAGAAAGCCTCCATCTCAAGACCTTAATTTAAAGAGGCCTCCAATGAGCTTTCATACGTGGGCCGCAGAAATCTGAGCAACCACTGGAGGGCAGTAAAGAGTTAGGTTTTTGTTCTGTACCCCTTTACTGCCACCTAAGTGTTGTCCCGATCAGTGTTTTTTCCAAACTTGGGAACCTGGAGACTGGTAGACTTCTACTCCCAGAATTCCCCAGCCAGCAAAAACATCTTAAAATGGCCGAATTTGAAAAACGCCAGTCTAGATTTCTGCAACTCTGGTTGTTCCCCAGTTGGATGCAAATTCTTTCAAATTTTTCCAAGCCCTTGTTATGTCTGCAGATGTTTGGTCTGCCAATAACTGTGCAGAGTATCCTGGCCTTGGAGAGATATCCGTGAAAGTCAAGGCCGTTGTAGAGAGCAGGACACACCGGTCTTTTTCAGCCTGATGCCCTTGGGATGAGTTGTGAGTGTGACTTCTAGCCAACTTGGTCTCTCCGGGAGCATTTCCAAGCATCAACTGTTTGGAGAATGCAGAGCAAACACTGTCCTGAAGTAGCTGGAACGGATACTAAGACACGTATCGGACTATCCAGCACTGAAACTGAGCAAAACTATGGAGGTTTTTTTCCATATACCTTCACCATTAATTTCCACCACCACCACCACCCCAAAAAAGGGCTGCTGATTCAACACCCGTTAAAACAATTCAGGAACCATCTGCCAGGTGTCTGTACGGCTAAAGGAAGTTGTGCCTATTTTTGCAGTGGTGCAGGTGACCCGTGAACCTGGAGGTAGCCCGTCATGCATGCATTCTGGGAACGGCTTGCTTTGACAGGCCCAGGATCCTTGGGAAGTCGCCAAAGTTGGGTCCTGCCAAGCTTGGCAAATTACAAGATGTGCAGGACTAACTCCTGGGCGTGCCTGCTTAGAGGCCCCATCCCATGGAAATTTAAGCCCTGGAGAAGCCTGTCAGATAGATTGTCTGCCAACTTGGTCGTCCTATTTAGGAATTTATCCAGATTCTTTCTTTCTTTCTTTCTTTCTTTCTTTCTTTCTTTCTTTCTTTCTTTCTTTCTTTCTTTCTTTCTTTCTTTTTCTTTCTTTTTCTTTTTCCTTCCTTCCTCCTTTCCTTCCTTCTATTTTCCCCTTCCTTCCTTTTTTCTTTCTCCTTTCTTTCTTTCCTTCTCTCCTTTCTTTTTTGTCCTTTCTTTCTCTCTTTCCTTCCTTCTTTCCTTCCTTTTTTCCTTTCCTTCTTTCCTTCTTTTTAAAGGAAAGAAGGAATTGATTGATTGATTGATTGATTGATTGATTGATTGATTTATTTATTTATTTATTTATTTATTTATTTATTTATTTCTTCTCTTTTTTGTTCTTTCTTTCTCTTTCCTTCCTTTCCTTCCTTTTCTTTCTCTCTCTTTCCTTTCTTTTTTCTTCCTTTTCTTTCTCTCTCTCTCTCTCTCTCTTTCTTTCTTTCCTTCCTTCCTCCATGTCTCCCTATCACATCTATCTATCTATCTGTCTTTCTGTTGTGGGAAAGGAGGGCTGGACTCCCTTGCCCTGGCATGCTCATTCTCTTCTTTATGGTACAGGTAGTCCTCAATTTACAACCATTCATTTAGGGACTGTTTGAAGTTACAACGGCATTAAAAAAAAGTGAGTTATGACTGGTCCTCGTACTTACAACCATCACAACCATATGAACAAGATTCAGGCCCTTGCCAAGCAGCCTGTGTTTGTGCTGGTGGCCATGTTTTTCACTATTTGTGATCTTCCCGGTCATTTCTGACAAGCAATGTCAGTAAGGGAAGCTGGATTAACTTAATGAACGGATGTGTCAGCTAACGTTTACAGTTATTCACTTAACATCCATGACAAAAGAAGTCATAAACTTGGGCAATGCTGAAGTGATTTATGACCAGTTCCCGAAACCAGGTAGGTGATTGTAGGCCAGGCCCTCTCTCTCAGCCCAACCCACCTCATATAGTTGTGCTGGGGAAAATAGGTGGACGAAGATGTCAATCAATCAGAATAGAACTGAAAGGGACCTTGGAGGTCTTCTAGTCCAGCCCCCCCTGCTCAAGCAGGAGACCCTATCCCATTTCAGACAAATGGCTGTCCAGTCTCTTCTTAAAAGCCTCCAGTAATGGAGCACCCACAACATCTGGAGGCAAGTAGTTCCACTGGTTAATTGTTCTCACTGTCAGGAAATTTCTCCTTAATTCCTGGGTTGCTTCTCTCCTTGATTAGTTTCCATCCATTGCTTCTTGTTCTACCCTCAGGTGCTTTGGAGAATAATTTGATGCCCTCTTCTTTGTGGCAGCTCCTAAAATACTGGAGTACTGCCATTATGTCATCCCTAGTCCTTTTTTTCTCTAGACTGACCATACCCAAGGTCTGCAACCATTCTTTATATGTTTTAGCTCCAGGCCTTTAATCGTCTTAGTCGCTCCTCTATGCACTTTTTCCAAAATCTCAACATCTTTTTTTGTAATGCGGCGACCAAAACTGGATTAAGGATTCCAGGTGTGGCCTTACTAAGGCTTTATAAAGGTAACAATAAAGATTCCCCTTGCACATATGTGCTAGTTGTTCCCAACTCTAGGGGGCGGTGCTCATCTCCGTTTCAAAGCCGAAAAGCCAGCGGTATCCCAAGACATCTCCGTGGTCATGTGGCTGGCATAACTCAACGCCGAAGGCGCACGGAATGCTGTTCCCTTCCCACCAAAGATGATCCCTATTTTTCTACTTGCATTTTTTACCTACTTTCGAACTGCTAGGTTGGCAGAAGCTGGGACAAGTCACGGGAGCTCACCCTGTTACACGGCGCTCGGGTTTCGAACTGCTGAACTGCCGACCTTTCGATCAACAAGCTCAGCGTCTTAGCCACGGAGCCACCATATAAATAAAATAAATCAATAATAATAATATAAATGAATAATATAAATAACAATACAAATAAAGCGGTACTAATACGTTGGACACATTCTTCCCCTTGAGTTATTTGTAAAAATAATAAAGGTGGGGTACAAACAAACCAATCAATCAATCAATCAGCGAGCAGCCTCGAGTAAGGAAGGAAAAAGTCTGGGAAGCAGACTTTTTAATTGTTAAATCTTAAATTTATAAACCAGACCAGATAGACTTACATAATGCCCTGCCTAACCGGACTCCACCCGCCTTATCACTCGGTGAGCATAAATAAGGCAGCTTTATGTGTGTTTCCAGCTGCCGGACAAGAGGAGGGAAGGGAAGGCGGATGGTGTTTGGACAGGAATGAGAAAACAAAGCAAGTTCCTTGTAAATGCAGACTGTCAGGCCACAAAGGAATGCATTCTTCTACTCCATGTGTTGACCGGCTCTTCCTGCTAGGAATCCACCCCAGGCGACAACAAGCGTTTTCCGGATCAATGCCTCCTTGTCCCGTCCGTCCCCCACCCCAGGATGTCCTGCTACCTCCATTGTTCTCGGTCCCCTCTGCTGCCCGGCAGATGGGCAGCCGGCCGAGGGGGAGGCCGACACAGGCCAGTCTCCAGGCAGCCTCAAATCCAGGAAAGGGGGTGGAAAATAGCACTAGACTTACACAGGTAGTCCTCTACTTACAACAGTTCCTTTAGTGACGGTTCAGAGTTAACAACGGTACTGAAAAAAAAGTGACCTAGGACCATTTTTCGTACTTATGACCATTGCAAGCATGTCGTACGGTCACATGATCAAAATTCAGATGCTTGGCAACTGACTCGTATTTATGATGGTTGCAATGTGCTGGAGTCACATGTGATCCTCTTTTGCGACCTTCTGACAAGGGGGAAGGCAGATTCACTTAAAAACTGGGTTATTAACTTAACAGCGGCAAAGTTTCACTTAGCAACCGTGGCAAGGGGAAGTCGTAAAATGGGGCAAAACTCACTTAATAGATGTCTCGCTTAGTAACATTCATTTTGGCTCAATTATGGTCGTAAGTCGAGGACTACCTGTACACCACTTCATAGTGTTTTCATAGCCCTCTCTAAGCAGTTTACAGAGTCAGCCTATTGCCTCCCAACAATCTGGGTCCTCATTTTACTGACCTCGGAAGGACAGAAGGCTGAGTCAACCTTGAGCCAGTCAGGATCGAACTGCTGGCAGTGAGCAGAGTTCACCCACAACACTGCATAATGCGAAGGAAAACAGGTTAGCCAGGGATGGAGAATAAACTACCATTGGTTTTTGAAGGGGTGCCAGTTGGATGAGAGCAATCCAATGCCCAAAACAGCCACCCAACTTTTGATTGTCCAACAACACAGGTCCTCAACTTACAACCATTCGAAGTTACAATGCCGCTGAGAAAAGTGACTTATGACTATTTTTCACACTTACAACCCTTGCAGCATCCCCGTGGTCATGTGATCAAAATTCAGACGCTTGGCAACTGACTCTTATTTATGACGGTTGCCATGTTCAGGAGTCACATGATCCCCCTTTGGCGACCTTCTGGCAAGCTGAGTCAACGGGGAAGCCAGATTTGAACAATTTGACTAATTCAACAACTACAGTGATTCACTTAACAACTGTGGCAAGAAAGGTTGTTAAACAAGGCAAACTCACTCGTTAAAATGGTTTCAACCTAGCGACCGAAATATTGGGCCCAGTGTTGGTCTTGAGTCGAGGACTACCTGCATTCAGAAGGGGCCGAGGAAAAGGAATTGGAAAAGTGAGAAAGACAGGTGGGAGAGGGCTACTATGAAACAGCCACACCCACTTGGCTGCGCATATAAACCTCATATTCATGGTTTATTGAGTAAGTCCTCCATGGATGGATTCATGGCACCACAGTGCTGTGCAAGCCTCATTCTTAACCAGGGGTGAAATCCAACAGGTTCTGACAGGTTCTGGAGAACCGATAGCGGAAATTTTGAGTAGTTCGGAGAACTGGCAAATACCACCTCTGGCTGGCCCCAGGAGTGGGGTGGGAATGGAGATTTTGCAATATCCTTCCCCAGGAGTGGGGTGGGAATGGAGATTTTGCATTATCCTTCCCCTGGAGTGGGATGGGAATGGAGATTTTGCATTATCCTTCCCCTGGAGTGGGGAGGGGAGGGGGATTTTGCAGTATCCTTCCTCTGCCATGGCCACCAAGCCACACCCACCAAGCCACACCCACAGAACCGGTAGTAAAAAAAATTGAATTCCACTACTGTTTTTAACCCGTTATGATATAATCCCTGCAATAAAGTTATCCAAAAGCCAATGGCCTCAGGAAGATGGGGAGGGAGCTAAGGTACCTGTTGATTGGGGAATTCTGGGAGCTGAAGTCCACCCAACTCGCCAAGTTGGAAAAAGTTCACACAGTCCCTTCCCATCTCCATTTCCCCCTCCTGCTGATGAAGCCTAAATTGTCGGCTTTCAGGGGTTTTTTTTCTATTGGGGGCGGTATGGAGATAGCCCCACCTAATTAGCCACCCACCCACTAATACTTTCCCCGTGCTTGTCAAGCCTGCTTGTTTTGGCAAGCTTCCCCATTGCAAAGTTGGGGAGGAAGAGTTCCATCCACCCCTGGATTAGCTCCAGGCAAGGCTGATTAGAAAGGGGAGAGCCAGGTGGAAGAGACCAGTTGCAAAATTATTTTCTTTTTCTCGAACGGGCTAGCTCGCCTCCAGGACTCTCTTTCCATTCATGTATTTATTGTTGTTAGTTGCGAAGTCGTGTCCAACCCATTGCGACCCCATGGACAACGTTCCTCCAGGCCTTCCTGTCCTCTACCATCCTCCGGAGACCATTTAAGCTTACGCCGACTGCTTCAGTGACTCCATCCAGCCACTTCGTTCTCTGTCGTCCTCTCCTCCTTTTGCCCTCCATCGTTCCCAGCATTAGGCTCTTCTCCAGGGAGTCCTTCCTTCTCATTAGGTGGCCAAAGTATTTGAGTTTCATCTTCAGGATCTGGCCTTCTAAAGAGCAGTCAAGGTTGATCTCCTCTAGGACTGACCAGTTTGGTCGCCTTGCAGTCCAAGGGACTCGCAGGAATCTTCTCCAGCACCAGAGTTCAAAGGCCTCAATTCTTTGACGCTCAGCCTTCCTTATGGTCCAACTTTCACAGCCATACATTGCAACTGGGAAAACCATAGCCTTGACTATAATGTATTTATTGACTATTACATTTATATAGTGCCCATCTTGCTGTTTAGGGAGACTCTGAGCAGCTTACAATATATAGATAGTCCTCAATTTACAACCATTCAATTATCAATAAAGATTAAGTTTTATCTCAAACTTTTGATGCGTGTGTTAACCAATCAGAAAAGTTTGAGATACATAAAACCTCAAGAGGTTAATCTTTGCTTGCAAAAGTTCGTTTAGGGATCTGTCGGAAGAAATATCCTTCTGGGTTCGGCTCCAAGTGGGGAAAAAGACACTGGAAACATGGAGACTGCTTGGAAAAATGGTTTAATGGTGGACAGGATCACATGGCTTGAGTTCCTGAACAGAAAAGGGATGAGATACAGCGAATCCCCAGGTTTTATGCTTTCTCTGGCTTTGAACTTCCTGGAGCCCTGAAAGAGTATCCTGATTGGTTGTCAGACTCCCAAGGGGTGGGAGTCTTAGCTAGCCTTGCTGGCTGATGTAATCTTCCCAGGTGCCATGTGATGAGTTTCTGTCCTAGATGGGTCCCATTGTGTTAGTTTCTGTTGCTATTGTGTTGCAGATGAGTCCTATTGTCAAATATTGAGTTTCTGCCTCTGGCCCATTAACAAAGTGGGGGAGGCAGGAAGGCGGGAGTTGCTTTGTCTTTAAAACATGTTTCTCCATTTCTCAACCAGGGAAACATAATAATCTGCCTTTTTAATATTTCCTAAAATATTTCATTCTTCCAGGAAAGGGGTGGGTGCTAACTTCCTACAGATCGAAGTTACAACAACATTGAAAAATGACTGACAACTAATTTTCACCCTTCTGACTGTGGTGGCATCCTCACGGTCACGTGATCAAAATTTGGACGCATGGCAACTGACCAGGATCATGTGACTCCCTTTTGTGAGCAAAAATTTAAAATTTTTCATAACTCCACTTTTGCCCGTGAATAACTATGAGCATTAATTTCAGGTTCACAAATCAGTTTTAGCAACGAGGTAAGTTTCTAAATGCAGAACCCACAAATAAGAAAATAACTCTGATTTGGCTCAGCACCCTGAAGCAGGGGTGGGCGCTGGGGGTTCGCAGGGGTTCGGGAGAACCTCTAGCTAAGATTCTGTGCAGTTCATTCTTGGCTGGCCCCGCCCACTCCTCCTCTCCCAGGAGTCCCCACGTGGCCCGTTTTGGATGCAGGTAAGTGTAGGATGTGCACGAAGGCTTGGGGAGGGCGAAAAATGGGCCTACCAGAAGTTCAGCCTTCAGAGCCTGGGGAAGCCGTTTTCATCCTCCCAGAAGCTCAAGAAAAGCCTCTGGAGTGCAGGGAGGGCAAAAATGCCCCCCCCCGCCTACCATGGTGCAGCAGCCCAACTAGGCCACACCCATCATGGCGACGCCCACCCAGCAACTGGGCAGAGAACCCCTTGCTAAAATTTTTGAAGCCCTGCAGGAATAGATCAGAGGGAACGATGGGTGGCTCAGGAATTCTGGGACTTGACGTCCACAAGTCATAAAAAGACCATCGTTCTCCACCTCTGGAATAGATGGAAGCCATGATTCCTGAGTGAGGGAAGGATTTTTAAAAACAACAATTTGCAAGGCAACAAGCCCAGATGGAAACGCACCACCTTGAAAACAGACCAAACCACACCACACCGTTGCAGCCGTTGATTGAACCCAGGCCAGCTGAGCGGGAGAGGGTTGCCAGTTGCAGCGACAACTCACTGCCGGCTGCCAGGAGTTCGATCCTGACCAGTTGAAGTTGGTAAAATGGGAGCCAGATTGTTGGGGGCAAGAGGCTGACTCTGTAAACCGCTTAGAGAGGGCTGTAACAGCACTGGAAAGCGGTATACTTCTAAGTATTATTGCTATTGCTATTGCTATTGCTATTGCTATTGCTATTGCTATCTCCTGCCTGCCTGTCTCTATCTTCAATCTATCTTCAATCTATCTACAATCTCTTTTTCTCTCTTTCTCTCTCAAGAGCTCTGGTAGCGCAGTGGTTAGAATGCAGTATTGCAAGATAGGGTTATAGGGTTGCTATAGCATTGCTCACTGTCATGAGTTCAGTCCTGACCGGCTCATGGTTGACTTATCCTTCCATTCTTCCAAGATTGGTAAAATGAGGAGCCAAATTGTTGGGGGCAAGACACTGACTTTGTAAAGCACTGT
Source organism: Masticophis lateralis (assembly GCA_030761175.1). Taxonomy (NCBI): domain Eukaryota; kingdom Metazoa; phylum Chordata; class Lepidosauria; order Squamata; family Colubridae; genus Masticophis; species Masticophis lateralis. The sequence goes on from JAUDYJ010000001.1 coordinate 343,281,949, forward strand.
GAATCAGTACATATATATTTATTTATTTATTGGTTCGATTTATATGCCACCCTTCTCCGGAGACTCAGAGCGGCATACAATGCATTAAGCAATAGCCTTCATACTTTTGTATATATCTGCTTAGTAGGGCTTTTGCCCCCCTCCCTCCCCCCCACGGTGTTCTTTTTTATACAAAGTCAGCTTATTGCCCCCACAATCCGGGTCCTCCTTTTACTTACCTCGGAAGGATGGAAGGCTGAGTGAACCTTGAGCCTGGTGACATTTGAACTCGCAGTAATTGCAGGCAGCTGGCAGCTAAGTGCTACTTAATAGCACTTTAGTCTGCTGCACCACCAAGGCTCCTATAAGTGCTATTGCTATCAGATCAAACACAGGTGCGCAGCTAGGACACCTTTATGACCTGTGACTCAGGAATTCTGGGAGTTGAAGTCCACAGGTCATAAAGTTGCCATAGCTGCCCACTCCTGGGATAGAAGCTCCCAGACCCAAGAACTCTGCTGGACAGGTGTCTTTTTTTAAGTGCTTCCACCCAATGTACACACCTTCACACCCGCAGTCTTCAAGAGATGACCAACCCAAAGTGGGTTTCACACACAAGGGCCAGCCAGGGTTGTGTGTTATGTACTTAACCCGGTCAGCCACCAAACCCAACCAGAACTGGGTGGAATGGGAAGCGCACAAAGTTCCACAAACTGAGCCAGAGGTCAAGCTTTCAGGTATATAAACCCTCCATTACTTCCTGCTGGAGCATCTGTATTTACATCATCCCTGGTTCATTGGCCAGGGAGGCTGTTGTAGGCGTGGCTTGAAGGCTGCGGCAGCCTATCAGGGACTGGAGATGACTATCCTCTGCTTTGATCCACCATCTTTTTTTAATCTGAAACTCCTTCTCATTCCTCCTCTAATGTTGATAAATTTTTCTTCTGTTGCCCACTCAAAGATGGGCAAAGAGAACTACCGTATTTTTCAGACTATAAGACACATTTTTGTCTCCCAAAAAGCCTTGAAAACGGGCCAAAAAAAGCCCCTAAAATGGGCCAAAAAAAGCCTCAAAAATGGCCCCCCAAAAGCCTCAAAAATGGGCCAGAAAATGTCCTGAAGAAAGGCCGAAAAAAAGCCTCAAAAACAGCCCCCCAAAAGATGCGAAAATGGGCCAAAAAAGCCCTGAAAACGCCAAAGAAAAGCCTCAAAGCGGCCCCATAATAGCCTCGAAAACAGGCCAAAAATGCCCTCAAAATGTGCCGAAAAAAGCCTCAAAAACAGCCCCCCAAAATCCTGGAAAATGGCCTTAAAAACGCCACGAAAATGGGCCAAAAAATGCCCTGAAAACGGGCCAAAAAAAGGCTCGAAAACATGCTGGATCTGTAGCGCTTGAAGTCTGCTATTAATTCCCGTTCCAACAGGTGAGAGTCCATTTGTAATAACAGGCATCTTAATAAATAAGATTGCTTTTAGGGAAACAGGCTATCAAGAATACATATTTTTCTCAGATGGCTAGGAATGTGTTTAGTTTAATGAAAAGAAGGACCAGGGGTGACATGATAGCAGTCTTCCAATGTCTAAGGAACTGCCATAAAGAAGGGGGAGTCAAGCTATTCTCCAAAGCTCTCGAAGGCAGGACAAGAAGCAATGCATGGAAACTAACCAAGGACAGAAGCAATCTGGAAATAAAGAGACATTTCCTAACAGTGGGCACAATTAATCCGGGGGTTCTCCTGGACTCGTGACTCCTGCTCAAAGGTGGCGGTTGTGGCCAGGAGGGCCTTTGTGCAACTATTGGTTGTACACCAGTTACGCCCTTTCCTAGACCAACAGTCCCTACTCATGGTCACTCATGCCCTAGTCACTCCTTAACTTGACTATTGCAATGCACTCTACCTGGGGCTGCCCTTGAAAAGCATCCGGAAGCTCCAGCTGGTGTGAAATGCAGCGGGCCACATGGTTTTTTGCAGACTTCCTGCGGGAGCGCTATTGGTTGCCAATTTGCTTCTGGGTGCAATTCAAGGTGCTAGTGGTCACCTTTAAAGCCCTTCGTGGCTTGGGACCAGGTTATCTGAGGGACCGTCTCTTTCGGGTCACATCTACCCAACCCACCAGAGTGGGGAGGCAAGGAATGTTGCGGGTCCCATCTCCTAGGCCTATGGAGATACAGGGCCTTCTCCGTGGTGGCTCCCTCTCTCTGGAAGGAGAGATTAGAATGGCCCCCACTCTGCTACTCTTCTGGAAGGCGCTGAAGACCTGGTTCTGCCAGTGGGCCTGGAGAGCGCAGAGTGGGATGGAGGCCATTAAATGGTTTGTGTGCAGTGGTGGGATTCAGCCGGTTCGGGCTGAAAACCGGTAGTTAAATTGCTGGCTGGCCCAGCCCTGCCCCGTCCCTTCCAGGAGTCTTCACACACCCCATTTTGGCTCCCAGGTAAGTGCAGGGAGGCCTCCTGGGCCCAAACTAGGGTGTGGGGAGGGGGGCGATGCAACGCGGGCCCCCCATGGCCCATTTTCGCTCCCAGAAGGCTGCAAAGAGGCCTACTAGGCCCAAAACGGGGCATGGGGGGATGGTGCACACGCCCACCTGCGACCCATTTTGCTCCCAATGGGAGGCCATGTGCCGCCTGTCACACTCCATGGCCACGCCCACCATGGCCACGCCCCACCCAGCCGGTCATTAGGGCAGAAAACCGGTTGTTATACTATTTGAATCCCACAATTGCTTGTGTGATGTGTTGTTGCCGGGATGGGGGAGTTATTTTATTATATTATTTTATTAATTTATTATATGATTCTCTCTTTGATTACTTGTATCATTTTTATATGAGGTTTTTATAATCTTGTAAGCAGCTATTCATTATGTGCGAATAGGCAATATAAATTTCTTAAATAAATAATCAGTGGAACGGCTTGCCTCCAGAAGTTGTGAGTATGCCATCACTGGTCAGGTTTTTTAAGGAGAGATTGGACAACCAGTTGTATCAAATGGTATGTGGACTCCTGCTTGAGGGGGTGGTGGTGGACTAGAACAGGGGTCTCCAACCTTGGCAACTTGAAGACTTGTAGACTTCAACTCCCAGAATTCATCCTGAGGAATTCTGGGAGTTGAAGTCCACAAGTTTTCAAGTTGCCAAGGTTGGAGACTCCTGGATTAGAAGACCTCCAATAACTCTGTTATTCTTGGTAATCCAAGACTCTGTAGGTCTTCAATAGGCCCGGCAAGGTTTGGAAAGAGATCAAAGGTGATGGGTGGAGTTTGATGGAATCTGGGCAAGGCTATGCTTAGGATCCCAGTCTCCTTCCCAAGTGACGTCAACCTGGGAATGAGTAGGTGTCAACCTGAGCAGCTCGTAACAAGAGCAAGTGGACCTGTGGCTCTCTGCCTATGAGGCACTTTTGGACCTGAGGTAACACAGCTTAGTGGCATTGTCCTTGCCTCGGGAGCAGGAGGTGCCAGCGTTTCATCCTTGGCATCAACATTTAGAAGGATCTGAAGGAAGATGAGAAAAGCCTTGGTACAGAAGGAACAAGCAGGATCCATGAATCACCTGCCTTGATGTTGGGCCGCCCGTCGTTCCAAAACTCTGTGATTCAGCGAGAGAAAGGTCACCTCCATGGAGAAGGTTCCAGGTTGCAACCTTGATGTGGCCTGTTTCCACAACCTCTGGATAGATTTGTCATTCTTAGGAGTCACCCAAACAAGATAAGCTCTATGTCTTTCCGTGGGAGGATGCAGCTTCCTCCAAAGGAAGCTAGACACATCATCTTTGAGTAGAAGACCCATGGTCATCTTGTTTTTCAACTTGCCCTGAAGGTCAGCTTAAGCCACCAGGGGAATAGACTCATTCCCGGGGGCTGTTTTGAAGGCATCTGAGGACAGTTCTGTTTGAAGTCTTTGGTGCTCTCTGAGCTCGATTATTTCCTTGCAGATGTTTCATGACCCAGCTAGGTATCATCATCAGTGTTAGAAGGATATAGCGCCAGGTTCAGAGAGCACCAAGCACCCCAAAAGTCAACCCCAAGCAATAAATATTCTCTCCTATCAGTTCAATTCTCTTTGGATCTCTTTGTCCCTTCCCAAGACAAGACAAGTGTACAACCCCACCCCAGACCCAAATTGTTCCCCTCCCAACTTCCTACAACTTCCTATCTTTTTGTCAGCGCGCCTGAGCCTGGCTCAACCAAGGCTGATAGGCATCAGCAGGCCCGAAGACGCCTTCCAATATCCAATCATCCCGTCCTCTGGGAGGGGGCAGGAGTTGGAATCACGCATCGGCAAATACCCTGAGGAAGTGAGTTCCGGAGATTAATTGCTCAGAGTATTTTTTTTTTTAATAAGGAAGCAGTCGGCTTGTTTTTTCCTTCCTCGGTCGCTGGCAGAAACCGCCTCATGACTCACTGCTACACGTGCCACCCATTTAGCTAAACATCGCTAATGATAGAAATAGAGATAGTTTCCTGGTGTCTCACAACTTTGCCCTCTCCCATCACCCAGCAATTGTAATACAAGGAACGGGAAAACAACATTGTTGACACTTGAGATGGTGAAGCTGGCCCCAGATTTGTCGAGAATCCTGGTCTCTCCCTGATTTTGAGTGAAATCAAGGTCTTCAAAGTTGGCAACTTTAAGACTTGTGGACTTCAACTCCCAGAATTCCTCAGCCAGCTTTAAACTTGTGGACTTCAACTCCCAGAATTCCTCAGCCAGTTTAAGACTTGTGGACTTCAACTCCCAGAATTCTTCAGCCATCTTAAGATTTGTGAACTTCAACTCCCAGAATTCCTCAGCCAGCTTTAAACTTGTGGACTTCAACTCCCAGAATTCCTCAGCCAGTTTAAGACTTGTGGACTTCAACTCCCAGAATTCTTCAGCCATCTTAAGATTTGTGAACTTCAACTCCCAGAATTCCTCAGCCAGTTTAAGATTTGTGGACTTCAACTCCCAGAATTCCTCAATCAGCTTAAAACTTGTGGACTTCAACTCCCAGAATTCCTCTATCAGCTTAAGACTTGTGGACTTCAACTTCCAGAATTCCTCAATCAGCTTAAAATTTGTGGACTTCAACTCCCAGAATTCCTCAGCCAGTTTAAGACTTATGGACTTCAACTCCCAGAAGTCTACAAGTCTTAAAGTTGCCAAGGTTGGAGACCCCTGTTTTAGTGTATTCCTCCATATTTTTATTCAAATGATCCCTGCAGCTGACATGCAATAGACAGGCAGCCCTCCACTTACGAACACTCGTTTAGTGATCGTTTGACATTTGACGGCACTGAAAAAAGTGATTTAAGACTGCTTTTCCCACTTAACAACCGTTGCAGCATCCCCAATGGTCGCATGATTCAAATTCGGGTGCTTAGCAAAATGGGCATGTATTTACGATGGTTATATTATCCTGTTGCTATGTGATAGTCATTGAGAAACCTTCCCAGCCAGCTTCCAACCAGCAAAGTCAATGAGGGTATCCAGATTCGCTGAATGACCGCATGATTCATTTCACAAGAGCTGTGATTTGCTTAACGACTGTGGCCAGAAAGGTTGTAAAATGGGGCACAACTCATTTAACAGCTGTCTTGCTTTGCACTGGAAATTTTGGGCTCACCTGAGGTCATAACTGGAGGACCACTCAAAGGTAACATACAATCAGTTGCCTTATGACCGTTCAAAATTATGACGAATCCCCCCTCTCAAAAAATAAATCTTCCTTATTTTCCTCATCTTCATAACTGTGAACCGTCACTATCCGAGACAATCATTAAGCAAGGACAACCTGTATTGATTAATAGCTTTTTTTTAAAAAAACACTTTTTGTCAAAAAGTAGGACAAGAGAAAACCCAAGGAATCTAACACCGTACTAAAAAAAATTCTGCAAACTCAAATCGCCACTGAAAAAAAGTCAGTTTTCTGAGCTGGCAAATTTTTACGCAGGGTATGCCTCACTGGGTGTTTTGCAAACCAAATAATTTAGACATGAGACAAGCAGCCACTGTTTTGCAATGTTTCCTTGGCTAGTGATTACAAACAGTTTAGTAAAATGCTCCAAAAAGGTTGCGAGGTTGTCCAGAGGCAACTAAAATGATTTGCTAAAATGATTTGCTAACATTCATGGCGGTTTTGAGATTTGTGGACTGAATTCCCTAGCCACCAATTGTGGACTTCAGCTCCCAAAATTCCCCAGCCAGAGGTACTGAATTCTGGGAGTTGAAGTCCACACGTCTTAAAGTTGCCATATTTGAGAAATACCTGGCTAGAACTTTTCTTGAAACCATACATACAATTCTTTATATATACAATTCTTTATTGGCCAAGTGTGGTTGGACACACACAAGGAATTTATCTTTGGTGCATATGCTCTCAGTGTACATAAAAGGAAAAGATTTTGATCATTCATTAAGAATCATAAGGTGCAACACTTAATGATAGTCATAGGGTACAAATATGCAATCAAATCATACTAGGAAACAATCCTTATAAATCGTAAGGATAGAGCAAGAAGTTACAGTCATACAGTCATAAGTGGGGAGGAGATGGATAATAGGAATGATGAGAAGATTATTGGTAATAGTAATGCAGACTTAGTGAATAGTTTGACAGTGTTGAGGGAATTATTTGTTTAGCAGAGTGATGGGGGGGAAAACTGTTCTTGTGTCTAGTTGTTCTGATGTGCAGTGCTCTATAGCCTCGTTTTGAGGGTAGGAGTTGAAACAATTTATGTCCAGGATGCGAGGGTTAGGGACCAGGACTAAAGATGTTTAAAAACAAAGGAAGACCAAGAGTGCAAGATGTCAGATTATCCCAGATATGATGCACTCCTGGCTTCATCGCTCACCCAGTGGTGAATCAGGTGTCAGCAGGAAAAATTGCCAAATTTGGCAAAAATGAGACACTGTGTGACAAACTGCCCCATATACTCAAATGAGTAAGCAGTGGCAAAGAGACTCATGGAAATGCTTGGATTAGCAATCGGTTCCCTTGGCAGACTGAAATCTCCTGGTCCCTCCTCATCTTATCTCCAGAGAGGCTCAGATTCAGCATCCTACCTTTTCTCTCTCTCTCTTTTGTATTTATTTTCATTTTATCAGCAAGAGTAAAACACAAAACAGAAAAACAAACATCCAACGCTAACAAAGAAAAAAAAATGTACATTAAAAAGGGAAGGGAAAAAAAAAACCTAAACGTCAAATATATCTTAACGTTAAACATCTTTAGGTTTAATGTTAGATATACAGGAAGTCCTTGACTTACGACCACAATGGAGCCCCCAAATTTATGTCGCTGAGGGAAAAAGTTGTACATTAAAAAGAGAAGGAAAAAAAACCCCAAACGTCAAATATATCTTATCATTAAACATCTTTAGGTTTAATGTTAGTCCTTGATTTAGGATGACAAATTTATGTCACTGAGAGAAACATGTTCAATGAGTTTAGCTCAATTTTACAATCTTTCTTGTCGCTGTGCAAGTCATGAGTTTAGTAACACGTCGTTAAATGAATCTGGCTTCCCCCATTGACTTTGCTCGTCAGAAGGTCACTAAAGTGGGTCGCATGACCCCGGGACACTGCGACCGTCATAAAAGAGAGTCAGTTACCAAGCGCCTGAATTTTGATTACATAACCACGGGATCGTTGTAACTTAGAATGGTCGCTAAATGAAACTGTTGTAAATTGAGGACTACCTGTATTTGAGCATCCTACCTTTTCTAGCCTCTCTCTCTCTTTACATCCCTGAATGACTGTGAAAAGTAGATGAGGGAGCCCATTTATTCTTTTTTTTCCAGAGTCAGTAGGGGCTGCAAACCAGCTGTTCTAAAATATAGATAGTCCTTAAATTACAGCCGTTCATTTAGTGGCCATTCAAAGTCACAACGGCACTGAAATAAAAACAGACTTATGACCATTTTTCACACTTAAGACCGTTGTAGAATCCCCATGGTCACGTGATCAAAATTCAGACCCTTGACCACTAACTCATATTTACGACGGTTGCAGTATCCTGGGGTCACGTCATCCCCTTTTGTGACCTTATGACAAGCAAAGTCGATGGGTAAGCCAGATTCATTTAACAAGCGGGGTATTCATTTAACTGCAGATATTCACTTAACAACAAGCGAGGGAAGGAAGATCGTAAAATGGGGCCAAATTCATTTAACAGCTGCCTCGCTTAGCAAGGCTCCGTTGCGGCCTTAGGTGGAGGTCTATCTGTAAGGAAGAAAGGACTAGGTTGGCCTGTCCACTCATGCCAACAGAAGGGGCCTGCTGGGGACCCCATCAAAAAAGGAATTCCAGAGGTGGGTTCCAGGAGAAGAGTCCTTTCTGCTGTGACTCCCACCCTCTGGAATATCATTGCCCCTCGAGGTGAGATCTGCCCTCACCTTCTAGAGCAGGGATCAGGATTGGGCTGTTGGAGGTTTGCAGGGGTTCGGGAGAATCTCTAGCTAAGATTTTGTGCAGTTCGGAGAACCCCCAAACCCCACTCCTGGCTGGCCCCACCCCACCCACCCCACCCTGCCCCTTTCAGGAGTCCTCACGCAGTCCGTTTTGTATGCACGTAAGTGCAAGGCGCATGCGGAGGCTTGGGGAGGGTGAAAAACGGCCTCCCGGAAGTTTGGGAACGCCAAAAACAGGCCCATTTCTGAACTCCAGAGGGCCTCCGGAGCCTGGGGAGGCTGTTTTCGCCACCCCAGAGGCTCAAGGAAAGCCTTCGGAGCCTGGGGAGGGCAAAAACGCCTCCCGCCATTGTGCAGGAGGCCGACTAGACCATGCCCACCATGGCGACGCCCACCCAACAACCAGGCAGAGAACCCCTTGCTAAAATTTTTGAAGCCCACCCCTGGTAGGGATTTCAAACTCAGGGCCCGCAGGCCAGATCTGGCCTACGGGGTGTTTAGATCTGGCCCGCAGCGCCACCCTGAAAACAGCAAAGGACCGGCCCATGGTGCTTCTTGCTGGCAGTGGGTCGCAAGAGGCCGTCACTGCTGGAAACGAAGCTTGGGAACCCATTCTTGGGAGCGCTTGGGCCACAGCCCCCCCCCCCCAACACGAGTGATGTGGAGCTGGCCACGCCCACCCTGGCTCCCCAAGGTCAAACACAACCTTGATGTGGTCGTCAATGAAATTAGTTTGACACTCTTGCTCTAGGGCAGTGATGGCTAACCTTTTTGCCATCGCGTGCCAAAAGCAGGGGGAGCGCGGTGGGGTCCCACGCATGCGTGCCCACATCCATAATTTTATGCGCCCCGCGCCCTCCCTGCTTTTGGCACGTGGTGGCATGGTGGGCCTGGTAGGCTCGTTTTTTGCTCTCCCCAGGCTCCAGAGCCTTTCTAGGAGCCTGGGGAGGGCAAAAATGGCCTCCCCCCCCCATAGGCCCTCCGGAGGCCGGAAACAGTGTGTTTCCTGACTTCTGGTAGGCCTAGAAGGCCCAAAAATCATCTGGCTGGCACACGTATGCATGCCGGAGCTGAGCTCGCGTGCCCACCAATATGGCTCTGCATGCCACCTGTGGCACCCGTGCCATAGGTTCGCCATCATAGCTCTAGGGGATCCGAAAGAGCTCCAAAACCTGGTTCTGCTATTTGGCCTGGGACACCTCCAGCTTTCCATGCTGGAGATGGTTAGTGGAGTCAGGAGAAGATCCCATCCTGTTGTGCAGGTAGTCCTTGACTTACAACCATTCGTTTAGCCGCCATTCAAAGCTACAACAGCACTGAAAAGAAGTGTCTTGTGACTCGCACTTACGATGTGATTATACACCTTTGGGTGCTTAGGAACCAGCGTGTGTTTACAACAGGTGCAGCATCTCCTGGTCAAGCCATTCCCACTTCTGACCTCCCCATCCCACTGCCACAAGCAAAGTCAGTGGGGGAAGCTAGACTTGCTTAACAACTTTGCGATTCACTTAACGACGGTGGGAACGTGCATAACAATCATGGCAAAAGAGGCCGTCAAATCGAATGTGAGTCGCTTAACAACCTTTGCAACAAAAATTCTGGTCCCAATTATGGTTGTAAGTCAAGGACTACCTGTATGTTGGTTTTTATCTTACATAGTCTCTGTTTAACTCTGGGAGACGGTGAAGGACCGGGTCTGGGGGGGGATGCTGGTGTGTTGTGGTCCATGGGATTGTGAAGAGTTGGACACGATTTATGACTGAACGACGTATCTCTGTTTATGTTAATATTGACTGTTTTAACATTTTGTAATTGCTTTTACAATGTTGTCCACCACCCACAGTCACTTGACAGTGGGATGGGCAGCATATAAATTTGATTGATGACAGAGAGATAATAGATAGAGAGATGATAGATAGATAGATAGATGATAGATAGATAGATAGATAGATAGATAGATAGATAGATAGATAGATAGATAGAGATAGACAAACAGACAGATAGATAGATACATACATAGATACATAGATACATACATATATACATACATACAGTACATAGATACATACTGTAGATAGATAAGCAAGCAAGCAACAAGTTGGGGGGGGGATTTTCTTTTTCTTTTTCATTTTCTATTACTTTCTCTTATTTTATTCTTTTATGGTCCCACCAGCTCATTCCAGTGGAGTCCTACCTGTTAGAAATATTAACCTGAGTTAGCTGAAGTCAAGAGCCTGACAGGTTTTGACAAGCATGGATAGCCATAAGATGTGTGTCTCCATAACACCCAACATGGATAGGCTGTCATTAATCCAGAACATTGTTTTGCAAGCAAATCTCTCCCACTCCCCGTTTTCCTACTTGGAGGAGGGGGACGACAACATTTTCCTGTTGTAAAGATTACCAGAACTCACAACTCTTGGGTGATTTTGTGTTGCAGAAACACAACGTTATGGGTTGAGGCTGGCAAGGCCTTCTTTCGTTGTATGTTTTTAGAAATCCAGTTGGCGAATGGGAAGCCTTCTTCTCGGTCAGTATTTCTGAACCTTGGCACCTCGAAGATGTGGGGATTTCAATTCCCAGCATGGCTGGCTGGGGAATTCTGGGAGTTGAAGTCCCACATATCTTCAAGCTGCCAATCTTGAGAAACCCTAATCGAGATGCTTCTCATCTCTTGCCAAGGAGCGGAATAAAAATGTCTGGGAATGTAAAGAGCAACAGAGCAGAATTTTTCAGCCAGTCTGAAATGGGCAGAGTAAAAAAAAAAAACTCAGGAAAGTTTGCTACCTCTATAAATTAACAACAGTTTAGTGTCTTCTCCAAATTCCAGGGAAACAGATTTGGGTAGGATTAAAAAGAAAAACTCTTTCCTTTTTAGGGTGTTGAAACCTCTCGATTTGTATAAATCAGAGGTGGGATTCAACTGGTTCGCGCAAATCAGTAGTGGCGACCTGCGGATCTGCCCCCGCCCCCGCCCATCCATCTGGGTGCAATCCCATCCTATATCACTGTGTTTTTGATGTTGCACACATGTGTAGATGGCACGTGTGAGTGAATTGCTGTGTTTTGTGATGCCTCACACAAATGTAGATGGTGCGCATGACCGAATTGCCGTGTTTTGTGATGCAACACGCATGTGCAGCTCACATTTCTGGTGATGGGTGAACCGGTATGAAGCTGACCTCTGGTATAAACTATTTGGAAATGAAGGGCAACCTCACCGAAAACATGATACCCATTGCAATGATTTCCTTCCCAAAGCAAGCTGAACTGGGTATGGTACAGGTGATGCCATATGAAGTATTGTTCAGGGTGAAATCCAGGTGGTTTTTATGATGATGAGGATGACGATTGTCCTTCCCGCCATCCACAATCATTTCACAAGAAGGCTGGTTGCTATTTTTTTTTTAAAGAAAGCGGTCAAGCAAATCTCTTGCATTGGAGAAGAAGAAAAAAAAACATCTTAATTGGGGTGGCACCCTTTTGAAATGTTAGTCATGATTTCCCAAGCTGTTAAGCCAGTGGATTTCTTTTCTCTTCTTCTGAAAACAGAGGGCATTATATTCTGAGATGTTTTCAGGCTAAATTGTGCCACAAGGAGGAAATCTGGCTCTGAACCCACTGAAACCTTGCCTCTGAGTAGACCTGTTTCCAGATTACACTTTGCAAGTAATCTACCTGAATCATTTCCCTAGCCAATCATGTTGTACTGCTACTGGCAGCTGTTCCTGCCTGTTGGTGTGTGTGATCCATAGAATTGTCACCCGCCCTTCTGGCCAGTCTTTGGGCATTCAGGAAGGGTGGCCCAGTGGTTAGAGGAATCCAGCCCTGGCCCAGCTATGAGCTTGGATGGTACACTGACAAGGCTCTGAAGCATCTCTTTCCTCCTTCCAGAGCTGCTTGGCTAATTCTGTAATGCTGCCCTAATGATAACCATGATTTTGAAGGAGAGCTTGTGGCAGTGCCAGTCATGCAAAGGCGTAGGGAACGGAGAGTGGAGAAGAAGAGGAGACAGGGAGGGAGGGAGGAAGAGAGAGAGAGAGAGAGAGGTTGGCAGAGAAGGCTGAGACGGGGAGGCAGCCAAGAATCCCATTAGTAGGTGGAAACTAAGCAGAGCTGGGAGGACCCGTTGTGTCAGAGGGAAGGTGCAAATCTTTCAATCAGCCCTTGGTCTGCGGCTTTCCAGAGGGATGGAATACCCATAATTCCTAGCCTGATGCAAGAGATCTACATGCATTCTGTTGGAGGAGAAGGAGGGAGGAGGAGGAGGAGGAGGAGGAGGAAAAGAGAAGAAGAGGGGGAAGGGAGGAGGAGAAGAAGAGGAGGAGGAGAAGGAGGGAAGAGGAAGAGGAGGAGGAGGAGGAAAGGAGAAGAAGAGGGGGAGGGGAAGAGGAGAAGAAGAGAAGGAGAAGGAGGGAGGAGGAGGAGGAGGAAAGGAGAAGAAGAGGGGGAGGGGGAGGAGGAGAAGAGGGGGAGGAGGAGAAGGAAGGGGAAGAAAGGAGGAAGAGAAGGAAAGGAGAAGAAGAGGGGGAGGAGGAGGAAAGGAGAAGATGATGGGAGGAGAAAGAAGAGGAGGAAAGGGGGAAGAGGAAGAGGAGGAGGGAAGGAAGAAGTTGAACAGAGGAGAAGAAAGAGGAGGAAAGAAGAAGGAGAAAGAGGAGAAGGAAAGAAAGAGGGGGAGGGAGGAGAAGGAGGAGAAGAAGAGGACAATACAGACAGCGTGGTCATGGGGGATTCTAGTTTAAAATACCTTGTGTACACATCAATTCCTTTCCTAGACGTCTTTTTCACCTGTACTTCTATATATTCCGATGTTTCAGTGTAGGAAGAGGGGGAAATGGGAGATCTCTGTACTGCCCATATGATTTTGCCTGTCTCTCATCTACCCTTCATTGGTCCTGTTGTTTTCCAAGCACCCAAATGTTGAAGGATACCAGTGAGTGTTCAATTTCTAATAAGCCATCCTTGGAAGGAAACCTGTTGAAACGAGCAAATAAAAATAAGAAATAACATGTACTCTAAACTTACAACTAGTAGCTTAGGATGATTGCATGTTGGACGCTGGGCAATTGGCCTGAATTTATGGCCATCTGCAATGACCTGCAGTCAGATGATCACATTTTACGACAGTCTTGGCTCGCTTCACAATTGCAGCATTCAATTAATGACCACCTTAAAAAAGGTCGCAAAATCCACTCATTCACATGAGTGATCTGATTTTCAACCATCACGATTTATGACCATGATGGGCAGGCTTCATTACGGTTGTAAATTGAGGACTATTTGAACTGCTGGTTGATCGATTGATTGATTATAGTGCCCTTAAGTGTGCCAAAGAGCCTTGGTGGCGCAGCGGACTAAGTGCTGTTAAAGTAGCACCAGCTGCCTGCAATTACTGCAAGTTCGAATCTCACCAGGCTCAAGGTCGACTCAGCCTTCCATCCTTCCGAGGTAGGTAAAATGAGGACCCGGATTGAGGGGGCAATAAGCTGACTTTGTATAAAAAAGAACACCGCTTGTGGGGGTGCCAAAAGCCCTACTAAGCAGGTATATACAAAAGTATGAAGGCTATTGCTTAATGCATTGTAAGCCGCCCTGAGTCTCCGGAGAAGGGCGGCATTTAAATTGAACCAATAAATAATAAATAAATTAAGTGGTTGTTGACTCTCAGTGACCACATAGATATTTAATTGGAAGGAAACTTGGAGGTCTTCTAGTCAAACCCCTTGCTCAAGCAGGAAAACCTATATACCATTCCAGACAAATGATTTTCCAATCTCTTCTTAAAAACCTCTAGTGATGGAGCACGCAATATTTCTGGAGGCAAGCTGTTCCACTGGTTAAGTGTTTTGGTTGTCAGGAAATTTCTCCTTAGTTCTAGGATGAATCGCTCCTTGGTTAGTTTCCATCCATTGTTTCTTGTCCTGCCTTCAGGAACTTTGGAGAATAGCTTGACTCCCTCTTCTTTGTGACAGCCCCTCAAGTACTGGAAGACTGCTATCATGTCACCCCTAGAATTTCTTTTCACTAGATTAGACCTACCCAATTCCTGCAACTGTTCTTTATAATGTTTTAGCTTCCAGCCCCCTAATCATCTTTGTTGCTCTTCTCTGCACTCTTTTCTAGAACTTCAACATCTTTTTTGTATCGTGAACCCTGGAAACTTTCAAACGAAAAATGCAGCGTCTAAAAATCACAGGAACTGAACTTCTGCAGCATTTCCTGGGTATTAAAACGATGTATTTCAAAAAGAAAAAAAAATAGTTGAATTGATTGATTGATTTGTAAAATGCATCGGTTTTACTTTTGAGCCGTGCTGTCTGCTTAACGTCCGTGTTGCACATGGGCTTTTACAAAATGCAAAAAGGGCAGAGAGGTTATGACTGGAAATTAGATGATTAAATTAGATTGTGCAGCGGCAGCCAAAAAAGCCAATGCAATCCTAAATTGCATTAATACAATCAAGATCAAGTGAGGTAATAACACCACTCTATAAAGCCTTAGTGAGACCACACCTAGAACACCGCATCCAGTTTTGGTCACCACACTATAAAAAAGACACTGAGACGCTAGAAAGAGTGCAGAAAAGAGCAACCAAGATGATTAGGGGTGTCAGCCTCATGATGCTTGCTTGCTTTCGGCTGCCATTGTAACGGGAGTGGGGAGGTATTGTAGGTATTTGGGAGGCAGGGAAGCAAACTGGTGGAGATGTCTCAAAAAAGGGAGGAAAATTCTCGCTGTATTTTTAGCAGCTGCAGAGAGAGCTGATTAACTGTTAAGGTCAACCGTTCCTGCATACCAGATAGATGGAGCCGCCTAAAGAAGTACCCAGTGGTGGGTTGCTCCTGGTTCGGCCCGGTTCGGCCGAGCCGGTAGCGGTGACGCTATTACGTCACCGAACCGGTTCTCTTTCTTCGGGAGCTGGGCCCTCCCGCCTGCCCCCGCATTATGCCGACCCTATATTTCTTCTTTTTTCGCCCAGCTGAGAGGTGCGGCAGAGCGGATTGCCGCACCTCAGCTGGGCAGAGTCGCAAGACGCTTATGCAAAGCCGAAGAGGCGATCACATGTGAAGCGCGTGTACAAAGAGAACTGGTAGTAAAGCCGGTTAGAACCCACCTCTGGAAGTACCCCACATGACACCTTGGGGAGATGTGGATTGGACATTTACCTTGGGACTGCGGGGGAGAGATTTGGGGGATGCTTTCAATATGTAATTTTCGCGCCTACTGCCTCAGACTTGGCTTTTCTTTGGCTGCATTCAGTGCACTCAGTAAAAGTATCTCTCTACAAACATTGGATAGCTCTGCAGACTAAGCACCCTAATTAACATCCAGCTGTCTTCAATTACTGTAAGTTCGAATCTCACCAGGCTCAAGGTTGACTCAGCCTTCCATCCTTTCTAAGGTAGGTAAATTGAGGACCCAGTTTGTGGGGGCAATAAGCTGACTTTGTATAAATATACAAAAGTATGAAGGCTATTGCTTAATGCATTGCAAGCCGCCCTGAGTCTTCGGAGAAGGGCAGCATATAAATCAATTAAAAACAAAACAAAACATGGAGTTGGGGTTTTTCCTTCTTGAGCTTTGAACCGAGGCAAGCCTGACAAGGAGACTGGAGACCAAAACATACGATGAGCGGTTGCAGGAACTGGGCATGGCTAGTCTAGTGAAGAGAAGGAGCAGGGGAGACAGGATAGCAGTCTTCCAATATTTGAGGGGCTGCCACAGAGAGGAGGGGGGTCAAGCTATTTTCCAAAGCACCCAAAGGCCAGGCAAGGAATAATGGATGGAAACTGAACAAGAAGAGAAATTCAACCTGAAATAAAGAGAAATTTCCTGACCGTGAGAACAATCAACCCATGGAACAGAAGTTGCCTTCGGGAGTTGTGGGAGCTTCATCAATGGAGGCTTTCAAGAAGAGTCTGGACTGCCATTTGTCACAAAGGGTGTAGGGCAGGGGTGTCAAACTTGAGGCATCATGGCGGCGTCACATGAGATAGCGGGACTTTTTTCCCCTTCGCTAAAGCGGGCCAGGGCAGAGCCAGCACGTGACGCATCCGGGCTCACAGGCCACAAGTTTGACACCCCTGATGTAGGCAGAGGTGGTATTCAGCAAGGTCTGACCAGTTCTGGAGAACTGGTAGCGGAAATTTTGAGTAGTTTGGAGAACCTGTAAATACCACCTCTGACTGGCCCCGCCCCCATCTATTCTCTGCCTCCTGAGTCCCAGTTGATCGGGAGGAAATGGGGATTTTGCAGTAACCTTCTTCTGGAGTGGGGAGGGAATAGAGATTTTAGAGTATCCTTCCCCTGCCACGCCGCCACGCCACACCCACCAAGCCACGTCACAGCCACCAAGCCACGCCCACAGAACCGGTAGTGAAAAAAATTTGAATCCCACCACTGGATGTAGTGTCTCCTGCTTGGGCAGGTAGGTGCGGGTGGACTAGATGACTTACAAGGTCCCTTCCAACTCTGTTAATCCGTAACCAGTGTCTGTCGATTGAAAATTACCGGTATATCTGTGAACAACTGGATGCACGGTTGGTATTTCCCATCCCAGGATTTTCATTCTCTTTCTTGCACATGTGGTAGGCGTGTGTCTTTTCAATCCCGCCTTCAGAGAAAATTAAAACACACACACACACACACACAGAAGGAGAGAGAAAACTGCCTGCAGGCATGCTCTGGGCACTGGTACACTTGGGTGCAATTTCCCACCTCCTACGGGCTGGGTGGATGACAAGGGGCAGTGTTGCATTTCTGGCTGGGTGCCAACTGGGACACTGGCACGCCTTGCCTTGGCGTGGGAATGCCTAGGCTGTGAGTGTGTCCTTGTGTTCTGCGTGACAGCCCCGTCGCGTCACCGCCAGGCCACGCCTTTGGAGGGGGAGGGGAAGCAACACACCCACGTAGCCCTTCTGACTCACTCATCCTGAAGGCACTCTGGATCTTCCCTTTCCCGGTTTAGGAGTGTGAAACCTTTGAGAGGGTTCGAAGAGTTGAGCAGGCCGGTTTGAGTCCTGGAAACTCAGTCCTCAGGCACCAGCAAGTCTGGGAGAAGAAGATGGGAGAGTTAGAGCAGGGACCTCCAATCTTGGCAACTTTAAGCCTGGTGGACTTCAACTCCCAGAATTCCCCAGCCAGCAAAGCTGGCTGGGGAATTCTGGGAGTTGAAGTCCTCCAGGCTTAAAGTTGCCAAGATTGGAGACCTATGAGTTATAGGACATCCTCCCCGCCTCTCTCCCATAGATTCCCCAAGCTCGGCCAAGGCATCAAATAAAACTGATAATGATAATTGATAATACTCCAGCAGGAGACCCTATACTATTCCAGACAAGTGGCTGTCCAATCTCTTCTTCAAAACCTCCAGGGATGAAGCGCCCACAGTTCCTTGAGGCAAGCCGTTCCACTGGATTATTCTTCTCACTGTTGGGAAATTTCTCCTTAGTTCAAGCTTGGCTCTCTCTCCTTGATTCGTTTCCACCCGTTGCTTCTTGTCCTGCCCTCAGGTGCTTTGGAGAGTAGCTTGACTCCCTCTTCTTTGTGGCAGCCCCTCAGATATTGGAATATTGCTATGTTGTCACGCCTAGTCCTTCATTTCACTAGATTAAAAGGTAAAGGTTCCCCTCAAACATATGTGCTAGTCGTTCCTGACTCTAGGGGGCGGTGCTCATCTCCGTTTCAAAGCCGAAGAGCCAGCGCTGTCCAAAGACGTCTCCGTGGTCATGTGGCCGGCATGACTAAACGCCAAAGGTGCACATAACGCTGTTCCCTTCCCACCAAACGTGGTCTCTATTTTTCTACTTGCATTTTTTACGTGCTTTCGAACTGCTAGGTCGGCAGAAGCTGGGATAAGTAACGGGATCTCACCCCATTACGCGGCACTCGGGATTCGAACCGCTGAACTGCCGATCTTCTGATCGACAAGCTTAGTGTCTTAGCCAATGAGCCACCACGTCCCTTTTCACTAGATTAGACAGAGTGATAGACCCAATTCCTGCAACCGTTCTTTGTGTGTTTTAGTCTTCAGTCCCCTAATCAACTTTCTTGCTCTTCTCTGCACTCTTTCCAGAATCTCTACAGCTTTTTTTTTGTAATATGTTGACCAAAACTGGATGTAGTATTCTAAGTGAAGGCATTATAAAATGGTACTACTAACACTTAACGTGGTTTCTATCCTTCTGTTAATGCAACCTAGAATTGCATTGGCTTTTTTGGCTGCCGCCGCATGCTGCTGATTCGTACTCAACTGACCGTCCGCGAGGACTCCAAGGTCTCTCACTTCCAATCTTGCACTGCTTCTATGAGTTTTTCTACGCTCTGGCCGGTGCCAGCTTTGAACAGCCTGTTCTTCGGCGTCCTTGTTCCCTTTTACTGCTAACTCTTCCAAGCATCATTGCTTTCCCCTAGTGAATTGTCCTGCATGACAGGGCCAAAACAAGTGAAACATGGCCAAAATAAATAAAGTTAGGGTTAAATAAAAATAAAATCACCTGATGCATTTCAACAGGTATCTCTCTCATCCCCAGTCCAAGTTTCACAGGTCACCTGCAAAAAGCGAGAGGAAAATGTCCCAAGGACTAACATGAGGTATGTGCACACAACCTGCTTGACTAGCTAATTTATGAACCTGGTTTACAAACCTCAGCACAGAATTTTAAGCTTGGTTAGAGTTAATCCTCCTCCTCCTTTTTCTCTTCTTCCTCCTCTTCCTTTTCCTCCTCCTCTTCTTCCTCCTCCTCTTCCTCCTCCTCCTTTTCCTCCTCCTCCTCTTCCTTCACCTCCTTCTTTCCCTCCTCCTTGTCCTTCCCTTCCTCTTCCTCCCCCTCCCCCTCCTTCTCTTCCTCCTCCCCCTCCTCCTCCTCCTCCTCTTCCTCCTCCCTTTCTCTTTCCCTATGTGATTTCCCTATGCAACCTTCCCAGCTGATTTCCCCACAAGTAAAATCAACGCAGGACGTTGGAGTCGCTTAACGACTGTGTGACTCACTTAACAACTTCAGTGATTTGCTTAACAACTACGGCAAAAAAAAAAAAAGATCCCAAAATTGGGCGTGACTCAGTTAACAGCTGCCTTGCTTAGCAATGTGAATTCCGGTCCCAATTGAGGTCGTGAGTCGAGGACTCCCTGCAAAATTGTAACTTGAAACAATTAAGCCCGTCGCTACATTTGGGCAACACAATTAAATTGCTGGTTGAGTTAAGCCCTCTACGAGGTTGTCCCAAAGGAGGTTTTTTTCAGGAGGCAACTGGACTGTCTTGTTTTTCTTGGAAGACGTTTCGCTTCTTATTCAAGAAGCTTCTTCAGCTCTTGGCTGGATGGTAGACAGTGGAAGGATTTATGCTCCTTGCTGGACATTTGCATCCTTTTAGAGAAAGGTTGAGGCCACTTGGAAGTTTATCTGTGTCCTCGGGGTCCGTTGAGTGGTGCAAATGGGCGTGGAGCCTCCTTGGAACTGCTGAAAGGACTGTGTTCATAGAGTGGAGATAGATGGTGTCTTCAAACGAAGGAAGTCCATTGGCCTCTTGAAAAAGCAGCTTTGGGACAACCATGACTTGGATGACTGAGTATCTCCATAGACAATATTCTAGGTTCAGCCATTGCTAGGCAGGGGTGGGCTTCAAAAATTTTAGCAAGGGGTTTTCTGCCTGGTTGTTGGGTGGGTGTGGCCATGGTGGGGGTGGCCTAATCAGCCTCCTGCACCATGGCGGTGTGTGTGTGTGTGTGTGTGTGTGTGTGTGTGTGTTTGCTCTCCCCAGGCTCTGGAGGCTTTCCTTGAGCCTCTGGGAGGGCGAAAATGGCCTCCCCAGGCTCTGGAGGCCAGAAACGGGTTCATTTTCAGCCTTCCTGGTCTTTTTTTTTTTTTTAATTTGATTTATATGCCGCCCTTCTCCGGAGACTCAGGGCGGCTTACAGTGTGTTAAGCAATAGCCTTCATACTTTTGTATATTTATATTTATACAAAGTCAGCTTATTGCCCCCAACAAACTGGGTCCTCAATTTACCCACCTTATAAAGGATGGAAGGCTGAGTCGACCTTGAGCCTGGCTGGGATTGAACTCACAAGTAATTGCAGGCAGCTGGATCTTAAATGCTGCCTTTGTAGGAGGCATTACTCCCCTACGCTACTCAGGCTCGTCTTCCAGTAGGGTTATGGTTTTTCACCCTCCCCGAACCTCTGCACGCACCCTGCATTTACCTGCATCCAAAATGGGCTGCATGGAGACTCCTGGGAGGGGAGGGGAGGGGTGGGGCGGGGCTAGCCAAGAGTGGGATTTGGGCGTTCTCCGAACTGCACAGAATCTTAGCTAGAGGTTCTCCCAAACCCCTGCGAACCCCCAGCAGCCCACCCCTATTGCTATTTTGGGCTTTCAGTTTGGTCAAGAATCTCATCGCAAGCCAAACTCTTTCCACTTAACAGCATAAAGAAAAAAACAAACCCGTGACGGAATTAATCAGTTCCTTGAAGAAGAAGAAAAAAACTCAGTGTACAAAAGGTGTTCCGGTTTCATTCAGAAAAACCCACGTAGTAAATCTGTAATCTGCTTCTTCTGAGCCATTCCCTCGAGTTCTAATGACTCAAGTAATCCAAAGTTTATTTTAATGTGCAGGGCAAAAGATCAGCGTCGGAATTAGATAGCTCAGATAACGCAGTCCAAAGTTTTTCTCGGGCTTACCTCGAATAACCTAAGGAAGGGTCGATTTCTCGGTGACTTCTGATTTTCTTCCTGCGACTCCTCTCCTGCAAAGTTTACCCTTAAATTTTATTTTTTTTAAAAAAAAAAAGCTTATATTCGGTGCCCTGGTTGGTTTTCCTTACAAATTGGGCAGAGATCTCCTTTGATTGCCGTGCCCCAAATTCTAAGCTTTGATCAAAAGGAATGCCTTAAGCTAGCAACTCAGGTTTTGCAGAGATTTATTTGCCTCCGTGGCCCTGGGTAATTGCTGATTGCCATCTGTTGTACTTCTGCCATTCATCCAGAGCATAGATTCCAGTTTGCAGCAGGGAAAGGTGTAATGCCCAGGCTGTGAGCTACAGCAGTGAACCACGAGCTCAAAACTCTGACTATCTTGGGGTGCTGGAATCCCACAACTGGTTCAGAGCAAAGGAGCCATGCCAGGAAAGGGAAGGAGGGTTGGGGTTGTTGTGTGTTGTTTTCTTTTGCATGTGTGTGAAGTGTGTGTGTGTGTGTGTGTGTGTGTGTGTGTGCAGCCAGCAACATCTGCCATTTCTGATCATTTCAGGCCAAACAGGCAGAGCTAGGCAGACGAAACCATCTGCCGCCAGTCTAGAAACCCTGGCACACAACGTTGCTAGCTGCGAGGTTTCGTGGCACGCTGGGTGGAATTAAAATGAGAATGCGGGGATTTAATCTTATGCTTTTTACATTTGTGACGGAAAGGGAAGCAGCTTTCCAGAAAGACAAGCCTGCAATCGGTTTAGCTGAGCAGAATTTACCTGGGCGGGGGGACGGAGGGGGGGGAGAGATAACCAAAATCTCAAAGATATGGAGTGAATCCAATGGAGGGTTGCCCCTGGTTCGCACCGATTCTATAGAACCGGTAGTAAAACTGGCGAGAGGCCCCACCCACCGACCCTGACATCATCAAAATGCTTCTGCACATGCTCAAAAGCTTCTGCACTTGCGCAGAAGAGCAGGCCCCACTGCAAACCGGTAGTAAAGGTAAGTAGAACCCACCCCTGAGTGGACCCCGAGCAAGATTTGGGGTCCCCTGGTCCAGCGAAGCACTTCCTCCTCCGATTCTTGCTTTTTGTGGCCCATCCAAACTCACAAGTCCAGTTTAGGGCAGGGGTGAAATGCTAGCGGTTCGCTCCGGTTCGGGCAAATCAGTAGTTAGCTAGTGCTTCAGTTGAACCGGTAGTTTAAAAAAACTACCAGTTCCTCTGAACCAAAGGTGGATTTCAGCAGGTTCTGACCAGTTCTGGAGAACCGGTAGCAGAAATTTTGAGTCGTTCGAAGAACCGGTAGTAAAAATTCTGACTGGCCCCACCCCACTCTATTCTCTGCTTTCCAAGTCCCAGCTGATTGGGAGGAAATGGGGATTTTGCAGTAACCTTCCCTTGGATTGGGGAGGGAATGGAGATTTTATAGTATCCTTCGCCTGCCACGCCCACCGAGCCACGCCACACCCACAGAACTGGTAGTAAAAAATTTTGAAACTCACCACTGCTCCCAATTGGTATTTCTGATGATCAGCTGTGCCGCGGGGTTTAGCTTTGCTAGAAAGCAGGAAATCCTGCACAGCTGATCCCCCTCCCTCGCTGTTCTACTTACCTTCTCAAGCTTCCTTTTGGTGGGCAGCGTGCATGTGTGGCCAGCAAACGGGTAGCAAACCGGTTCAGATTTTACAACTGGTTTAGGGCATGCGGGCGGTAGTCCTGCAGGGAGGGCAAAGCCCTCCACACAGGGTCACAAATGTTGCCCATGAATTATGTATACTCACAAACACTGGACAGCCGTTTTCAAGCTTTGGTAGACAAAATTTAGGATCTGTTCCGAGGTGGACCTCAAACATTCATTGATGCTGAATGGAAAATCGCTCAAGCTTGGAAAATCGCTTAAGCTTGGAAGGAGAATCGGGTAGAGGAAATATATAGCTGGATTCTACTAGAATAGCTACTGTGTGGTTAAGAATATTTTTTTTCTACCTGGCTGCAGTTCTTTGAAACAGACTTCCACTAGAATTAACGCCTGGAATTGGGTCATTTAAACTTTAAAACAATAAAATGGTGTGTTTTTGATGCGTTCTCCCCACCACACAGGAAAGGTGCTTTAAATCCATAAATAGCTCCATGTTTGCTTATTACTTGGTTAGTAGAAATAGTCCTTGACTTACAACCATTTGTTTAATGACCGTTCAAAGCAGTGGTGAAATCCAAATTCTTTTACTACCGGTTCTGTGGGTGTGGCTTGGTGGGCGTGGTGTGGCTTGGTGGGAGTGGCAGGGGAAGGATACTGCAAAATCCCCATTCCTACCCCACTTTGGGGCCAGTCATAGTTGGTATTTGCCGATTCTCCAAACTGCCCGAACCGGTTGTTAAATCCTACCACTTGTTGGAGTAGAAGACCTCCAAAGTTCCTTCTGACTGTTATTCTGTTAAGGATATTTTGAGGTACATCAAGTAGCAGAAAGAGTTTAGGGATAGCAAGGCAAGAATCCAGTCGGAAGACCCTAGCAACATCACAAAACAAGCATTCAAAAATCATTTTCTCTTGAAATCATGTCAACCTCCACCTATCCTGTTTCTCTCCGTCCTCTGCCACCTCTGCCTGGGGAGAGCAAATCCCTGAAAATATAATCCGCTGATATTACAGTGGATTATACCTTTAACTTTTTATGATACCTTTAACTTGTAGGTGGGAGCAAGTGACACATTGAACTGGCCTCTGGGAGTATCATTCAGAAGAGCTGGGTATTTCCCACACTTGCAACCATTAATCTTAGGATAAGGTCCTTGTTTCATAATTAATGATGCAGCAGCCCTGGACTCAGCTTGTTCAAAATGTATTAAGAACAAAAATTGGGTCCTGACTTCTAACAAGGAGCCGGAAAATCTAGGGCAGGGGTGTCAAACTCAAGGCCGAGGGGCCGGATCTAGCGCACACGGTGCTTAGATCTGGCCCATGGTGCCACCCTGGAAACAGGGAAGGACCAGCTCACAGTGCCTCTGCCAGCAAAAATGGAGCTTGGGAGGGCCAACCTCCATTTTCGCTGGACGCCATCGCAGCCAAAAATGGAGCTCGCGAGGGCCACATGCAGCTATCCTGAACTCTGTTTTTGCTGGCAGGGGATTGCAGGAGGCTGCCACAGCTGAAAACGGAACTCATGGGGTAGTGTGCAGCTATCCCGAGCTCCATTTTCACTGGCAGAGGGTTGCAGGAGGTCGCCGTAGCTGAAAATGGAGCTCGGGAGCCCGTTTTCACTGGCAGAGTTCTTGGGCCACCACAGGCACCTCCGACATGAGTGACATCGAGCTGGCCACACCCACTCCAGCCCTCCAAGGTCAAACATAACCCTGATGCAGCCCTCAATGAAATTGAGTTTGACACCCCTGATCTAGGGCAATAGTGACACATTCTCCAGCCCAGTGTTTTTCAACCTTGGCAACTTTTAAGATATGTACACTTCGCTGGCTGGGGAATTCTGGGAGTCAAAGTGTACATATCTTAAAGTTGCCAAGGTCGAAAAACGCTGCTCCAGCCGTAGGAAATGAGTGCAAGTTTTCCAGGAATTTAAAAGTCACTGAAGGACAAAAACAACTGTCAGGCCTGCCCCATCTTGGTCTTCTAGGAGAGAAATACTCTCGACTCCAGAGGTAGCAAAAAGAATTCTTTCACTAAAAGCCAAATGGTTACAATAAAGCAAAGCCTGATCTGAGGTTTCATGCACGAAGGTTTCCCAGTGAACTTTCCCCTTTGTGTTCCTCCCCGCTCCCCCCCCCATTATCTCTAACTGTCCATTTGAAGATGATGTTTTGATAACTCTCCTTGAAAGGCAGGCTGGATCTCGAGCCATTGCATTCCATTTCCCAGCTTGTGGCCTTGGGGTGGTGAGCCTACCGCACGGTGCTTAGTTTCAGATTTTTTTCCCCTTTTGCTCCAGCTCCCTGCCCCTGTAGTTCATGGCAAATCAGCATCTAGCAAAGCAAAGCAAAGCAGGAGCAAAAGGAAGGCAGTCCTGACAGCATCATTTCGGATCACAAGATGGTGGAGCCCAGTGAATTAGCTGAAGCAAATCGGCTCGGAGGTATTTGCAGGGAAGAACCAAAGGGCCCAGAACCCTGCTGAGTCTAGATCCCAAACAGGATCTAGATTCTGATCTGAGAACAACTAAAAAGCTGGAGAATTCCAGTAGAGAATCATGAGAAACTTTGTGGGATAATTAAAAAAAAAACAATTTTTTTTTGGCCCAGCGTCGCCGGTGCCGTGTAACGCAGCCTGGTTCTCGAGCTGCCTTTCGCCTGGGGCCTCTGTGATCCCGAGGCCAGCGTGGTCGCGCTGAGCTGGCAAGTGTAGGTGAAACTCAGCCCAGCCCAGGAATTGCTGGAGGTGTGCTGCAAATCTGGATGTGCCGCTGTCAGCTTTCGCAAACCAACGAGTGGGAGACTTTGAAAGCAAGCTGGAAAGGCTTCTGGTGGCAGTCCACAGAGGGAAAGGATCGTGGGAGGCACCAAGCTAGCAAGAGCTGTGGGGAGGGTGGGGGAGCCACAGGTCAGGGCTCGGGGTGGGGTATCTACAGGCCCCAGAGGGAGGGAGGATGCCTGAGCAATGACGTTCACCTAGACATGGCTCTTTTTGTGATAAAGTAAGCAAGTAGGAATGCTTTGTGCACCGTAAAACGTTTGCCAACTTTCTCTTGTCCAGGTGTGGATGGCAGCTGTGGCAGGCTCCCAAGACAAACACTCAAGGGCAAGGGAAAGCTGCTGGCTTATACAACCAAACTGGGTTTATTTCTGGGGGTTTGCACGAACCTTGAAGGTACCCAACTTGCTGCTGCAAAAGTATAAAAGCCAAGTGTGTTTGTAGATTCTCAATCATCCAGATCATGGTTATCGCTACTGTGCTTTTTTTTTTTTCCCAGAAAGCAACTGGACTTTCTTGGTTTTGTTCTTTGAAAATGTTTCGCTTCTCGTCCAAGAAGCTTCTTCAGTTCTACAACATGCAGCGCAATCAGTTCTAGACGGTGGTGAAATGTAAAATGTGTTGCTACCGGTTCTGTGGGCGTGGCTTGGGGGGGTAATGTGACTGGGTGGGCGTGGCCAACTTTTAAAAAAAACTTTTAAAACCATTTTTTCTACAACCTCTTTGGCTGACGAGGTTGTAGAAAAAATGCTTTTAAAAGCCTCTGACGATTCCAGCTGAGCCGTGCGATCATCAGCGGCTTTCTTTTTAACTTTTAGAAGCATTTTTTCTACAACCTCTTTGGCTGACGAGGTTGTAGAAAAAATGCTTTTAAAAGCCTCTGATGATCCCAGCTGAGCCGTGCGATCATCAGAGGCTTTTTTTTTAACTTTTAAAAGCATTTTTTCCGCCGAAGAGGTTGTAGAAAAAATGCTTTAAATTTTTTTTTAAAAAGCCTCTGATGGATTGCGTGGCTCAGCTGGACATGGAGGGGGGGCAGGGATGTTTGCTACCGGTTCTCCGAACCACTTGCCGCCATCACTACCGGATCAGGCGATCCAGTCCGAAGTGGGAGCATTTCACCCCTGGTTCTAGAATTGAAGAAGCTTCTTGGATGAGAAGTGAAGGAAGTGAAATGTTTTCACAGGAAAAAAAAACATCAAGGAAGTCCAGTTGCCATTTGAAAAAAAAAAAAAGCTTTGTCTCAAAATGCCAAATTTGGACTAGCCGGCTGACGGCTTTGCATGTCAATCTCCTCTCCCACCCACCCCCACCCCCGTTTTCCTCCTTGGAGGAGGCAACGTTTTCCTGTTGTGAAGATTACCGGAACTCGCAACTCTTGGGTGATTTTGTGTTGCAGAAATGCAGAATTAGGGATTGAGGCTGGCGAAGCCTTCATTTGCTCTATGTTTTTCGAAAACTAGTTGGCGAATGGGAAGGCTTCTTCTAGGTCAGTATTTCTGAGCCTTGGCAGTTTGAAGATGTATGGGGAATTCTGGGAGTTGAAGTCCCACACATCTTCAAACGGCCAAGGTTGAGAAACACTGTTTTAGATCAGGGGTCTCCAACCTTGGCCACTTTAAGACTTGTGGACTTCAACTCCCAGAGTTCCTCAGCCAGCAAAGCTGGCTGAGGAACTCTGGGAGTTGAAGTCCACAAGTCTTAAAGTGGCCAAGTTTGAAGACCCCTGTTCTAGATGATGCTGGGGCCCAACTCCCATCAGCCAACCACCGTGGTTTGAACAGATGGGAATTGTGGTCTGATCCCTGCTGCAGAGGTAAAAGCAGGGCAGGGCTGGGCTGGGCATGGAAGAAACAGGACGTATCGTTGTTGCACAGACATGTTAAAGATCATCTGTGAGAAAACACACGCGAGGCAAGAGGCTGTTTTGCCGGAGAGCAATCAGGCTGTGAGCTGTTTATAGAATTCCTCTGTCCCACTTTTTGTTCAGGAGCTCAGTGCCGCTTGATTCTATTTTCTCCATAAACCCAACCCTGCAAGGTAGACGAGACTAGAAAAATGGGGAACAGCAGCCCAAAGTCATTCAGGGTGCTTCAAAATGGCTGAGGTAGAACTAGAACTCCCCACTCCTACTTCAGCCCCTTTTCCCGCTACAGCTCATTGGTTCTTGAACGGAGAGGGCGGGGTCCAGAGTCAGTCAATCAGCTTCTGGAAATGAGGTAGGACTAGAACTCAGGTCTTTACAATCCAGCCCTTTCCCTCACTACACCTATTAACAGTTGAGCTGAGAAGGAGGGACTGGCCAAATTCAGCCAATCAGCTTCCAGGGATGAGGGAGGTGTAGAACTGGATTTCCCCCACCTAGTCCAGTCATCCTTCCCACTACACCTGATTGGCTCTTGTACCGAGGGGGAGGGATCATCATGGAGTAATCTATCTACAAGTATTCTTCAATTTATATCTATAATTCAGCCTGGATTTACAGTCATGGCAGTTGTTAAGCAGATCACCACATAACCGCTCTGGATTTTACAACTCTTTTTGTGGCGGTGAATTGCAGTGGTCATTAAATGAATCTGTTTTATCCAATGGGCTTTTTTAAAATGGAAATTGGAAGTAAATGCTGGAAACCGGCCCAAAAATGCCAAAAATCAATCTTGTGACCATGGGTCACTAAAAACAGCCATAAATGCGAACTGGTTGCCAAGCGCCCAAAATGTGATCATGTGACCGCGGGGAAAATGTGTGTGTGGCCTTTGGAACGGCATAGCTGGATCATAAATACCGTTTTGGGAGTCTGTGTGACTTCAAATGGTCACTAAGCGACAGGTCATTAAGTGAGGACTGCCTACGTGGTCCCCAGGAGTCAACGATGACTTCATGGCATATAATCAGTCAAAACGCTGTCACAGAAAGGAATCTAAGGCTCCAGTTTTTAACAATACAAATTGGAACCAAATAGTAATGGCCTTAAGGTCAAATTCAATTCCAAACAGCAGCAGGTCTGATGACAACGACAATAATGACAATAGACACGGTAATCTCTATACAATTTTTTTTTTTTTTTGGCTAATGATGCACATGTGGCTTCTCTTCGCCTCCATCTAAAATTATCCCCTGGGATTTCTTTGTGGTGTCTCATCCACATCCAGCCAGGTCTGACTCTGCTTAAATTTGAGAGATCATTCAAGGCCAAACTTTGTTTTGCCACCTACTACTTTGGAACCGAAGCAGAGAGGCGAGTCTATTTCTTCCTCCCACCCACGGATTTGTTACCTACCTCTGCAGGAACCATTCTCCTTTTCTAGGAAGAATGACAGCGGGCAGCCGAAGAAGTGAGGTGGGCAGGGCTGTGTCACCTACCGTGGGCGAGACCAAAAATTGTTTGCCTGCAGTGCAGTGGGGGAGGGGGAGGGAGATTTTTTTCCATTTTCCTTTTTTAAAACTGTCCTTTTAGATTTCATACTACAGGAGGTCCTCGACTTACAACAGTTCATTGAGGGACCATTTGAAGTTGCAGCGGCATGGAAAAAAGGGACTTGGTGACTGTTTTTCATCCTTGACGCCCGTTGAAGCATCTCCATGGTCATGTGATCAAAACTGGCACCTGGCATTTATTTATGACGGTTGCAGCACATGGCGATCCTGAGCTCACCTTTTGGGACAAGCAAAGTCAATGGGGAAGCCAGATTCATTTAACAACTGGGTTGCTAACTTGACAACTGCAGTGATTCGCTTAACAGCTGTGGCAAGAAAGGTGTTGAAATAGTGCAAAATTCACTTTACAAATGTCTCGCTGAGCGACAGAAATTTTGGGGTCTGTTGTGGTCATAAAAGAACTAACTATATACCAGATAGATAGATAGATAGATAGATAGATAGATAGATAGATAGATAGATAGATAGATAGATAGATAGATAGATAGAATGGATGGATAAATAGGTAGATAAGATAGATAGATAGATAGATAGATAGATAGATAGATAGATAGATAGATAGATAGATAGATAGATAGATAGATAGATAGAATGGATGGATAAATAGGTAGATAAGATAGATAGATAGATAGATAGATAGATAGATAGATAGATAGATAGATAGATGATAGATAGATATGGATGGATAAATAGGTAGGTGATATAGATAGATAGGTAGGTAGGTAGGTAGGTAGGTAGGTAGTAGGTAGGTAGTAGGTAGGTAGGTAGGATGGATGGATAGATAGATAGATAGATAGATAGATAGATAGACAGACAGACAGACAGACGGACGGATGGATGAATTGATAAACAGGTAGATGACAGAGATAGATAGATAGATAGATAGATAGATAGATAGATAGATAATAGATAGATAGATAGATAGATAGATAGATAGATAGATAGATAGATAGACTTAAACTCACTTAACAAATTTCTCACCTAGCAAACTACGTTTTGGGGTCATTATATATACACGTCGTAACCAACTTATGACCACAATTCAGCCCAAAATTTCTGTTGCTAGGTGAGATATTTGTTAAGTGAGTTTTGCCCCATTTTACAACTTTTCTTGCCTCATCTGTAAAGTGAATCACTGCAGTTGCTAAATTAGTAACACGGTTGTTAAGTGAATCTAGTTTCCCCTTGGACTTTGCTTGTCAGGTGGTAAAAGAGAGGATCACACAACTCCAGGACACTGAAACGGTCATAAATGTGAGTCAGTGGTCAAGGATCCGAAAATAAATCACATGACCATGGGGATGCTGCAGTGGTTGCAAGTGTGAAAAATGGTAATAAATCACTTTTTTCAGTTCGTTGTAACTTTGAACGGTCACTAAGCAAGCTGTTGTAAGTCAAGGACCTGCATAGCTGGCTGGGGAATTCTGGATGTTGAAGTCCACTCTGTCAGGGTTCCAAATAATACCCCCAACGAAAGAAGACTCCGAGGGCAGAAGTTCCTCAAAGTGCCATTTTATAAGAGATGTCATATTGGCACATCTGGGAAAACCTGAATCTGAAGTCTTCCGGATTCTCCCCACCCCAAAGGAAATCCAAGGCCTTTCCCTTGCACCCACATGTCCATTACAAGGTCCAATCCGGCCACCATCCAGAAGATCCAAAGGAAAAAAATGGCCTCCAGGGCTGAGACACTCATCTTAATCAAACAAGTCTGAAAAACTCTGGTTTAGGTTTTATACCTTGATCTTGGAATAATGGGGACATTATTGGCACTTCTTCCGTTACAGCAGGAAGGTAGAAGAATATCGTTTTGATTCGGTTTCTTTAAGCCAGATTGGTGCAGCCGACTCAAAAGGATTTCACGGGATGGTAAAATTGCATTTAGACTGGTTTTAAAAAGCAGGAGACCTAATGAGGAATGTTTTGTTAAAAAGTAAAGGTTCCCCTCTCACATACGTGCTAGTCGTTCCTGACTCTAGGGGGCTCATCTCTGTTTCAAAGCCGAAGAGCCAGTGCTGTCCAAAGACATCTCCGTGGTCATGTGACCGGCATGACTCAACGCCAAAAGTGCATGGAACACAGTTCCCTTCCCGCCAAAGGTGACCCTTATTTTTTCTACTTGCATTTTTTACGTGCTTTCGAACTGCTAGGTTGGCAGAAGCTGGGACAAGGCACGGGAGCTCATCCTGTTATGCAGCACTAGGGATTCGAACCGCTGAACTGCCAACCTTTCGATCGAGAAGCTCAGCATCTTAGCCCCTGAGCCACTGCATCCCTAATGTTTTGTTACAGGAGGCTAAAAGGCAAATGTTCAGAGTGAAGCTGGCTGTTTTCACATAATCTACTGCAATGCTCTCTACATGGGGCTCCCCTTGGGATGCACCCGGAGGCTCCAACTGGTACAGAATGCGGCCGCGCGGGGGATTATGGGAGCGACGGGGTCTCCCACGTGACACCTCTCCTGCATGAGCTGCATTGGTTGCCGGTGGACTTCCGGGTGCGTTTCAAGGTGTTGGTAATCACCTTTAAAGCGCTCCATGGTTTAGGACCAGGGTACTTACTGGACCGCCTTCTGCCACCAATTGCCTCCCACTGGCCGGTTCGCTCCCACAGAGAGGGCCTCCTCAGGGTGCCGTCAGCCAGACAATGCCGGTTGGCGATGCCCAGGGGGAGAGCCTTCTCTGTGGCAGCCCCCACCCTGGAACGATCTTCCTCCAGAACTGAGAATGATCGCCGACCTCTGGACTTTTCGTCGGGCTTTGAAAACTTATCTTTTCCAACTTGTTGGACTTGCCTGATCCCTTCTATTTTTAAAATTTTTTAGAGTTTGATTGACCTATTTTAATATTTATCTGTTTTCAATTTTCAGCCAAATTTATATTTGTTTTAGTATGATTTTAACTTTTATGTATTGGTTTTTTAGTCGGCTGTTCACCGCCCTGAGTCCGTAAGGAGAAGGGTGGTATATAAGTCTAATTAATAAATAAATAATCAATTATGTATGGGCCACCAAGCAATCAGTGTCCATTCGTGGCAACGGTATGGATCTTATCTAGGAGGATCCCTAACCTGGTCCTTCAGATCTTCCAACCGTGCCCCACTGTATACTGAATCTATCCACCTGTCCTGCTGCTCTTCGTCCTTTTCTTCTCTTTTCTCTTCTTCCCTTCCCTTTCCCAGCCTCCTGTTCAACATTACAGGTAGTCCTCGATTTACAACTAGGAAATCATCTGAAATTACAACAGCATTGGTAAAAGTGGTTCTTGCACTTAGACCATTGCAACATCCACATGGCCATGTGATCAAAATCCTGTTGCTTGGGACCAGCATGTATTTCCCCCGATTGCAGCATCCCAGGGTCTCGAGGTCAATGGAGATTCTCAGTCATCCAGGTTGTCCCAAAGGTGCTTTTTCAAAAAGGAATCTGGACTTTATTTTTCCTTGAAGACGTTTTGCTTCTCATCCAAGAAGCTTTTTCAGTTCTGGCTGAATGGTGGAAGATGGAAGGATTTATATTCCGTGTAGTCATCTGGTAACCAGCAAAATACAGTGAGAAATATACAGATCTGTACACAGGAGAAACAAAACAATCACTTCACAAAGGCATGGCACAACATAGGAGAACAAACCCATCCGGACAAGATTCAGCAGTTCATCTGCATTTAAAAGACAAAGGCCACTCTTTTGAAGACAGCAAAGTCCACATTCTGGATAGAGAGAACCACTGGTTTGAATAAAGGGTCAAAGAGGCCATCTACTTTAAGATTGAACAGAGCTCTCTCAACAGAGGGGGAAGGATATGAAATCATCTACCTCCTGTTTACAACACAGTCCTCTCAGCAGTTCCAAGAAGGCCCCACACCCATTTGCACTAGTATTCAGGTGACCTTAAGAGCAAACACAAACCTCCAAGTGGCCTCAATGACTCTCAGAAAGAATGCCAATGGCCAGATGACTGCAGGGGAAATAAATCCTTCCCTCCTCCACTCTTCAGTCAGAACTGTAGAAGCTTCTTGAATGAGAAGTGAAACGTCTTCAAGGAAACTTGACTAAATTAAACTAGTCAACTAAAACATATGAAGAACGGTTGCAGAAACTGGGTATGTCTAGTTTGATGAAAAGAAGGACTAGGGGGGATATGAAAGCATTGTTCCAATATCTCAGGGGCTGCCACAAAGAAGAGGGAGTCAAGCTATTCTCCAAAGCACCTGAGGGCAGGACAAGAAGCAATGGGTGGAAACTAATCAAGGAGAGAAGCAACCTAGAACTAAGAAATTTCCTGACAGAACAATTAATCAGTGGAACGACTTGCCTCCAGAAGTTGTGAATTCTCCAACACTGGAAGTTTTTAAGAAGATGTTGGATAACCATTTGTCTGAAGTGGTGTAGGGTTTCCTGCCAAAGCAGGGGGTTGGACTAGAAGACCTCTAAGGTCCCCTCCAACTCTGTTATTCTATTCTACTCCCCAAAACAAAGTCCAATTGCCTTTTGGAAAAGCGTTTTCGGGACATCCCAGGATCTCGTGATCACCATTTTGTGACCTTCCCAGTTGGTTTCCGACCAGCAAAGTCAATAGGAAAGCCAAGATTCAGCGAACAACTGAAGCGACTCACTTAACAACCGTAGTAAAATAAGCCATAAGTCGAGGACTACTTGTAGTGGCCATGAGGCGTTTTCTTGAGCCAATTGGGTGAATTTAAGAGCTGGGGGGAGGGGGGCGCACACGAAGAAATGGTTTCAGTGTTTGCCGCGAATGGTTTAAAAAAAAAAGGCAAGATGGCAGCCGCAGTGAGGCGATCAAAGCTGTGTCTATTATGACCACACCCTAATTAATTACATTGATTTTATTGTACCGTGCTGACTCTTGTAGCAGGAGACAGCCAAGGCGGTGTGAATCTGAGTGAGCTTTGGAGACCGTCTAGTCAAATTCAGCATGGAAAAGGGACAGGAAGCTCTTAGTCACAGCCCAGCATGCGAGAAAGCTATTAGCATTCCCCGCGAAGCCTCTCCAGTGACTAAAAGTGGTTTAGTCCTCAGAGTTTAAGTAAGAAGAGAAGCCATCCAATCTGGAGATATAACGTGATCGAGATCCTATCTTGGCTCTCAATTGCTTCCCATAGGTGACCTCCTTTTAAAAGGCACAAACAGATTGCATCAGGGCCTCTGAGCATGCACAGAGCGCCATTCCCTCATCACTGTGTAGCCACTGTCTAATAATAAAGATAGCCCTCAACTTACGACCGCCACTGAGCCCCAAATTTCCGTTGCTAAGGAAGATGGGTTTATCATGAGCTTTGCCCCGATTTTATGACGTTTCTTGCCACAATTGTTAAGCAAATCATTGCCATTAACACCGTTGTTAAGTGAATCTGGCTTCCCCATACAGACTTTGCTTGTCAGGCGGTTGCAACAGGTGATCACATGACCCCGGGATGCTGCAACCGTCATAAATATGAATCACTTGCCAGGCATCTGGATTTTGATCACATTTTCATACATGCAAGGGTCGTATGTATGAAAACCGCTCAAAAGTCACTTTTTCAGTGCCGCTGTAAGTTTGGTCACTAAACATTATAAGTCAAGGACTACCTGTAAACCAGGGGTGAAATCTACTTACCTGCCCTACCGGTTCGGATGCACCCGCGTGCCATCATCACATCCAATGTTTGACCCTCTGTGCATGCACAAAGCTTTCTGTGCATGCACAGAGGGTTAAAAACCGCTTACTTCCTGGTTAAAACCAGGAAGTAATGATGTCTGGGCAGGTGGGCGGAGCTTCATGCTGCTGCCCTACTGGTTCGCCAAACCATGTGCCGTCGCCGCTACCAGTTTGAACCGGTAGGATTTCACCACTGCTGTTAACAATATTCAAGGCCCAACATTTCAACTATCTTTCTCTCTAATTACAAAGGTTCAAATACTTGATGTAGAGGGGATGCCTTGTGGTCCTCCACTTATGGCCATTCATTCAGCGGCTGTTTGAGGTTACGACAGTGCTGAATGGATTTAACACCGTTACTCGAAATTCTGCAGATTGCAGGACCCTCTGTGTCACATGAACGAAATTCAGGTGCCTCGTAAACCACTTACAACCACATGCAGCATGCTGCAGTCACATAATCAGAATTGGTGACCTTCCTTATTGGTTTCTTCCAAGCAAAGTCAACGAGAAGCTGGATTTCTGATTTTTTTAAAAAAAGAATTGCTTATACTTTATAATTTATTTGTTTTTTTTTGTAGTTCCTACCTTATGAACACAATTTGGACCATAATTTCCGTTGCTAAGCAAGGTGTTTGTTAAATGAGTCATGCTCAAATTTCCTAACCTTTTTTGCCACAGTTGTTAAGTGAATCATATGGTCATTGAGTGAATCCAGCTTCCCCCCTCCCCGCTTTGGCTTTCCTTGTCAGAAGCACACGGAGTAGGATTTGCATTCAAATACAGAAAATTCTGTAAAGTGAATGTAAAGATAAAACCAGAGACTTTTCTTTTGGGATTAATGGAAAAAAAGTCTTAGGGAAAAAATTGGAACTTTGATGCTACACAAGTTGATGGCCACAAGGCTACACTACGCATCAAAATGGAAGGACACTTCAACCCCAACAATGAACATATGGCTGCAAAAGTTGACGGAGTTAGCAGAGATGGCTAAATTGTCTGCTTTGATCAAGGAAAAAAAAACACAAGTACTTTTTTTTTCTACTTGGAAACCGCTTCTGGACTTTGTGCTTGAGGCAGAAAAAAACCTGAAACTTTGATTTTGGGTTTTACTAATGAGATAGATTGATTATTATAGAAATGGCTTGTTTCAACTATGATGTAAAAAGTTGTGGTTTGAGGTTGCTACCCTATCCTACTGCACCCAAAAGAGTCAGTGCCTTTTCTTTTTTTTCCCCTCCTCTTTTTCACACTTTCCCTTCCCTTTTTTTTTTGTATATTATAAACCGATAATATTGGGTTTTTTGTTTTTTGTTTAAAAAAACGGTGAACAGATGATTCTGAATGGTGGCAACCATTTTAAATACAGTCAGGTTGCCAAGTGCCTGAATTCTGATCTGCAGGGATGTTGCAACAGTCGTAAGTGCAAGGACGGGTCCCTTTTTTCAATGCTGTTATAACTTCCAATGGTTGCTCAATGAATGGTTGTAAGTTGAGGACCGTCTGTCATCCCCAATCGTTGCGTTCCAATCTTGTTTGTCTTTACCTTCAAAGGAGGGAACTTGCTCAACTGCACCTTATAGCAAATGCAACTACATAATAATAATGACAACGACAACAACAGAGTTGGAAGGGACCTTGGAGGTCTTCTAGTCCAACCCCCTGCTTAGGCAGGAAACCCTACACCACTTCAGACAAATTCTTCCAACATCTTCTTAAAAACTTCCTGTGTTGGAGCATTCACAACTTCTGGAGGCAAACTGTTCCATTGATTAATTGTTCTGTCAGGAAATTTCTCCTTAGTTCTAAGTTGCTTTTCTCCTTGACTAGTTTCCATCCGTTGTTTCTTGTCCTGCACTCAGGTGCTTTGGAAAATAGCTTGACTCCCTCTTCTTTGTGGCAGCCCCTGAGATATTGGAACACTGCTATCATGTCTCCCCTAGTCCTTTTTTTCACTTAACTACACATACCCAATTCCTGCAACCGTTCTTTATACGATTTAGCCTTCAATCTCCTAATCATCTTTGAAACCTTCCCAGGGCCTTCCTTAGCTTGCCTACCCTCCCTTCCCAGGACGCCAGGAGGGCCAAATTCAGGGCACAGCCCAAAGTGCAACTAGGCAAAAGTGGCATTTTGTAATCTTGTGTGTGTGTCTGTGTGTGTGTGTTGGTCTTGCTAGCCCAGGCAGCAAGCAATTCATGTAGGGTTAAAAGGGACCGGGAGTCCTTATCCAAACACTGCTGTTTGCCTTCTTCCACCCCACCCAAAACGTTTTGGAATATTCCGCTGGTTGTTTTTGAAGCCCTGGCCCAAGCTCTGGGTGAATCCAAAGCAAAGAAAAAAGGGAGAGAAAGCCGACCTTTGCCAGCTGAG
Organism: Masticophis lateralis; assembly: GCA_030761175.1. Classification (NCBI taxonomy): domain Eukaryota; kingdom Metazoa; phylum Chordata; class Lepidosauria; order Squamata; family Colubridae; genus Masticophis; species Masticophis lateralis. The sequence continues at coordinate 343,318,892 of JAUDYJ010000001.1, forward strand.
TCATCGGCCACAAGGACATCTCTGAAGGCAGAAGGGAGCAGAGGCACTTGGGGATGGATCCTGCCACAATCTGGTGCTCCATAAAGCTATTATTGCTCGTGTTTGATTAGATCTCTTGTTGGTGGGACGCAATGCAGGTAGCCCTCGACTTACGACCACAATTGAGCCCAAAATTTCTGTTGCTAAGGGAGACTGTTCTTAAGTGAGTTTTTCCCCGTTTTACGCCCTTTCACAGTTGTTCAGTGAATCACTGCAGCTGGTAAATTCGTAACCTGGTTGTTAAGTGTAATCTCCATGGACTTTGCTGGTCAGAAGGTCGCAAAAGGGAGGTCACGTGACGGTCATAAATATGAACCACTTCTCAAGCATCTGAATTTTGATCACGTGACCATGGGGATGCTGCAAAGGACGCAACTGTGAAAAATGGTCATGTCACATTTTTCCGTGCCGTTGTAACTTTGAACGGTCACTAAACGAAATGCTGTAACGCAAGGACTACCTGTACAGATGGTCCTCGATATGCCACCATTCATTTAGTGGCCTTTAGAAGTTAAAATGGCACTGAAAAAGTGAATGATGACCGTTTTTCACACTTATGACCGTTGCAGCATCCCCATGTTCATGTGGTCAAAATTTGGAGGCTTGGCAACTGGCATGTATTTATGACCGTTCCAGTGTCCACTGATCACGTGGTCACCTGTTGCGACCTTCTGACAAGCAAAGTCAACAGGGATGTGAGATTCACTTAACAACCAGGTTACTAACTTATCAGCTGCAGTGATTCACTTAACAATGGTGGCAAGGAAGGTCGTAAAATGGGGCAAAACTCACTTAACAACTATCTCACTTAGCAGCAGAATTGCAGTCCAAAGTCAAGGACTACCTCTCCTTCTACAATGAGAGAATGACATGACTATCTCTTTGAAACCAACAGGAGCTGAGCACAGGGGTGGGATTCTACCGGTTTGGACGAATCGGTAGCTCCGACGATCAGTCGGGAGCAAACTGATTCGCTGCAACGATCGGAAGCCCGCCCACTTTTGCGCTTTACTGGTCTATATCTTCTCAGCTGATTTGCGTAGCAGAGTGGATTGCCGCAGTGATGAAATCCAAATTTTTTTACTACCGGTTCTGTGGGCGTGGCTTGGTGGGCATGGTGTGGCTTGGTGGGCGTGGCAGGGGAAGGATACTACAAAGTCTCCATTCCCACCTCACTTCAGGGGAAGGATATTGCAAAATCTTCATTCCCAACCCACTCTGGGCCAAGCCAGAGGTGGTATTTGCCGGTTCTCTGAACTGCTCAAAATTTCCGCTACCGGTTCTCCAGAACCTGTCAGAACCTGCTGGATTTCTCCTCTGGATTGCCGCGCCTCAGCTGTGTTACTCCCCAGCAGTAACGCAGAAGGTAAGTTTTCATAAAAATGTGCACGTGATCACCGAACCGGTTGATTAACTGGCAGGATCCCACCACTGGCTGAGCACCATATAAAACATTTGCTCACGCGAGTGGGGCCATGAGCAACAGGATATTCGTGGCGATGCTCACGTGAGTGGGGTTGTGTTTAATGGCCAGCTAGTCATGCGGCCCAATGGTCAAATAGGTTGGGCCCCCTGCTTTAGACCCTTAGAAAAGGATGGGAAGGTCAGGGCCAACCTGACATCTGTGGGGGGGGGGGGCAAGATGTTACAGAGGGCAGAGAAGGCCCTTCTCCTGGACCCAACTAGTTGGAATAATCGTCCTGATGGGACCCCACAGGATGCCTCCTCTGCTGCATGGGTAGGAGTTAAAAACTGCCTTATATAGCAATGGAAATCCTGGTCATAAGGATGAGTCATGTAGTCATAAATCAAGGACTGCCTGTACTAGGTTTCTATATGGGTTAGATTAAGTTTCATGGTAAAGGACAGAATTCATTCTATTTAAATATGTGAATCTTTTGTCTTCATCTTAACCGCTCGTGTATAAAAAAAAGTTAGATTGTGCGATCACTGTTGTGTCATAATAACTTACTATTTTGGTTACACTTGATGAATAATAACATTAAAATAGAAAACAAGGAAAAATGCTGAAAAAAATGGCACCCAGCTGGGATTTGCAATTTTACTGGGTCAAGAACAATGTGGCGCCTTTGTCCTAAGGCTCACAAAAACGAGGCCAACAGAATATTAAATTTAATATCATTTATTTACACTTGGATTGTGGCCTTCTCTTCTCCTGGATGTTAAGAGTCGCATCCTCATTTTTTAATATTGGAGTTTTTCTAAGGTGTTTTTAAATATAGGTAGTCCTCAAGTTACAACCGGTCATTTAGCGACTGTTTTGAGGTTATGACAGCCCTACCGTGAGGGTACGTACAATCTGGATCTGAAATTTTGACGGTTGGACCCCCTGTGGACACATGACCAAATTTTAGTTGTAACAGGGCTTCATTTGCTGTTTGTAGCGTCCTACATGCTACAAACACATGATCACACTTTACGACGATTTTGCTGAAAACTGGCACTTACTTCCAGTTTTCTGCCAAATCATGTCTAGCGCAAACTATGGGTTTGCCTAATGACTGCGGCATCCACTTAACGACTGCTGCAAAAAAAAATTGTAAAATTGAGTTTGGTCATGTGACTGACTCATTTTACAATCACCATGAATTTATGACCATAATGGGCAGTCTCCATTATGGTCATATATCAAGGACTACCTCTTTAACAGATTAACAGAGTTGGAAGGGACCTTAGAGGTCATCTAGTCCAACCCCCCAAGCAGGAGACCCTACACCATTTCTGACAAATGGCAGTCCAGACTCTTCTTGAAAGCCTCCAGTGATGAAGCTCCCACAACTTCCAAAGGCAACTTCTGTCCCATGGGTTGATTGTTCTCACTGTCAGAAAATTTCTCCTTATTTCTAGGTTGAATCTCTCCTTGTTCAGTTTCCATCCATTATTCCTTGTGTGGCCTTCGGGGGCTTTGGAAAATAGCATGACCCCCTCCTCTCTGTGGCAGCCCCTCAAATATTGGAAGACTGCTATCATGTCTCCCCTGCTCCTTCTCTTCATAGACTAGCCGTGCCCAGTTTTTTCTTCTTGCCCATGGAAGAACCAGCCTGCCTGGGAGCGTTTCCTGGGCTTCTCTCCCGCCCCCTAATCTCCAAGCCTCGCTTTGCGACCCTAATGGATAGGGAAAAGCCAATGCTGAGCTGGCCATCCCGCAAAAGCCCCAGTTGGGCAGAGCTGCAAGGGAGAGGGGAGGGGGGAAGAAAGAAGCGATCAGATCCCGCCTGCTTGCGCAGTTTATCCCTGCCCGCCACTAATCTCCAAGCCTCGCTTTGCGACCTTAAGGGGTCGGGAAAAGCCTAAGGCTGCCTGGCCACCCCGCAAAAAGCTCCGATGGGCGGAAAGAGGCGATCGGCCGCCGTGTCCGGGGTTAACCCTAACCCCTCCCGGCTCCCGCCCCCTAATCTCCAAGCCTCGCTTTGCGACCGTAAGGGATCGGGAAAAACCTAAGGCTGGCTGGCCATCCTGCAAAAGCTCCGGCGGTCGGAGCTGCAAAAAGGATGAAAAGAGGCGATCGGGTCCCGCCGCCGTGCCCGGGGCTAACCCTAACCCCTCTCGGCTCCCGCCCCCTAATCTCCAAGCCTCGCTTTGCGACCATTAGGGATCGGGAAAAGCCTAAGGCTGGCTGGCCACCCTATAAAAAGCCACGGCAGTAGGAACTGCAAAAGGGGGGGGAGTGGGGATCGGGTCCCGCCGCCGAGCCGTCCCGCCACTAATCTCCAAGCCTCGCTTTGCGACCGTAAGGGATCGGGAAAAACCTAAAGCAGACCGGCTGGCCATCCTGCAAAAGCTCCGGCGATCGGAGCTGCAAAAAGGATGAAAAGAGGCGATCGGGCCCCGCTTGCCGTGCCCGGGGCAATCGCACACTTCACCCCTCCCGCCCCTAGTCTCCAAGCTTCACTTTGCGACCCTAATGGGGTGGAGGAAAGCCAAAACTGAGCTGGCCATCCCGCAAAAGCCCCCGTCGGGCAGAGCTGCAAAAGTGGGGGAAGGAAAGAAGAGGCGATCTGCTCCCGTAGCCGAGCCCCGGGAACGATCTGAGCTTTGCAGATCAGAAAGCTTGGCAGTTCGACGGTTCGAATCCCTAGTACAAGTCTCCTGGTTGAGCAGGGAGTTGGACTAAATGACCTCCAAAGATCCCTTTCCAACTCTGTTACTGTTATCCCCACCCCACCCCACCCGGATCGAAGGGCAAGCAGCCTCCCCGGGCTGAGCTCGCTTTTGGGCGCCCGCGACCGCCCGCCTCACCAGCCTCGAACCGGCAAGGTTGGCGGTGTGACGTCAGCGGGCAAATCCCCCTATGCTGACTTTGCAGCCTTGGGGAAAGAAGCTCTGGCTTGGCCCCGCCCCTCTCCCCCCTCCCCCCCCCCCGCCTCCCTTTCTCTCCTCTTTGAGTTGGAGCTTTTTTCTCTCTCTCTCCTCCCTCCCCTCCTCCTCCTCCTTCGCAAGCCCCACCCATCCCCGTATGACTCTCCTTGTGTGCGCGCGAGCGCGCGCCCGTGTGTGGGATTAAAAAAAAAAACTTTTTGGAGCGCCTCCCTGAACATTAAAAAAGCCACCGGGGCTGGCAGCCGGACACCTTTGGAGAACCGGGCAGCGCAGGCGGCGGCTGCTGCTGCTGCTGCTTGCAACAGCGAGAGATCCTCGCCTTCTCTGCCGCCGCCGCTTTCCCACGACCATCACCCGGGTTTGGGGGTTCTTCATCTCCTCCTGTTTTACGGATCTTTTTGCCGGCGTTTCAAAGACAGAGTTCCCCGTCTTGGTCCGGAGCGAAGGATACCCCTTTATTTCCGCGGAGAGGAGGACGTTTCGGATTGTCGATTATTCCAGTTGATTTAAAATTCCTGTTTTGTTTTGACTCGGGATCGGTCCGGCGGAGAGGCGTCTGACGGCATCGGTGAGTGAGTCCCCTTTGGAAGCGCTTCAGAATTGCCCAGAAAGAGACCCGAGGCGGCTCTCGGGGCTTGGAAACGCGAATCCTTGGTACTTGGGTTTAGCCCGGTTCCCACGTTACGCGGAGGAGACGCGGGATCAACTTTCCCATGGGAAGCAAAGAGATCGGGTCGGAACCAACTGGGCGACCCTTCTTTGATAGGGTGGTTTTGTTTTTTTTTTTACCTCTGTGGCTGAGTTGCGGTCTTTCATTTTACTTCGGAGTAAATCCTACTCAACCTAGTAGAGCCGAGCAGCGAGTAAACCCATCCAAAACTACTTTCCCAAAGTTATTTTAAAGCGACAACCTGTATTAGAAGCCCCTTAGAGTAGGGACGTGTCCTCTTGAGTTAGATCCGCTGAAGACTTGCTGGCACGCTGCTAGATCGAGAAGAGATCGTGGTCACAAATAATAAATCGGGCGGTGCTGGAAGAAGCAGGTTAAAAAAAAAATATAAAACGATCGGTCATAACTAACCTTTGTATCTTTAGGGTGGCAACTGCCTTGGAGAGTTAGGTCCGGTTTATGGTTCTTGGGGAGGATTCAATCCGGATTAAACAAGCCTCTAGCATCACAAGGGGAAGGGCTGTTTTAGGATGTGACCCCCATCCTGGGGCTTATTCCCACCAAGTTAATATAGAATATTAGGTCTTCACATTTTGTGGGTGAGAGGGGAAAAAAATTGTATGCTGTTTTTCCTCTCTTTTTTTAAATCCCAGAAAGATTCTCCCTTTTTCCACACCCTTTTCCAGGGAAGAAAAAAAAAAGAAAGAAATCAGTACAATGGGCCGGAAAATCCCTGTGGATATAAAACAGATGTGGGATTTCGGAGGCCGATAGGAGCGAGGATGGGCGAGCGAGCGTGACAGCGAACAAAGCTTTGTGTGTGCTTCCCTCCAGCTTTTGTGGGGGGAAAGCTTTTTTTTCCCCCTTCAACCAGCCAGATGTTCTCTCTGAACTAAACTTTATAGTTTTACATGACAATGAAGAAATAATTAGGAAGAAATAGTTCCGTGCTTTAATTTAACAGAATCGGCCACATTGGGAAGAGGAAAGGTTGGCATTTAAGTCCATCTGGCTTGACTTTTCTTTCTTGGCATCTTGATTCTCTCTCTGGGTCTACCTGTGAACATCTGTAAAGGGTTAGGAAGCCTTTCCTGAATTACCAATGTGCTGGGGGGGGGGGGGAGGGAAAGAAAAAAACTAGAGGGAAAAAAGAGGCCTGCTCCAGTTAGAACTGAAGAAGCTTCTTGGATGAGAAGTGAAATGTTTTCAAGGGGGAAAAAACCCCAAGAAAATCCAGTTGCCTTTGGGACAACCAAGATCTGGATCAGGGGTCTCCAACCTTGGCAACTTTAAGCCTGGAGGATTTAAAGCTAAGACTTAAATCAGGACAGGCTGGCTGGGCAATTCTGGGAGTTGAAGTCCTCCAGGCTTAAAGTTGCCAAGGTTGGAGACCCCTGATCTGGGATGATTTAAGAATCTCCATAGACTTTTAGCCTGTTTTGAAGGACCCGGTCAAAAGAGAGTCCCTTGGCTTGTGGCTTGAATGGCCCTCTAAACTTTTCCAACCCTTCCCAATCTATTTCTGAATATCGTAAGGACTTAAGATGCTTCCCTGTCCTGATTTTTTACGGGAAGTTGGGGTATTTAGACAAGTCCAAGAGAAGCCAGAAAGACGGTCCTAAGTTTTTCCTTTCTCCTTTCCTAGAGAGAAAGGCAAGATAACACAGATGGGGGAAAAAACATACATATATTATGCAGAATATGAGATGTCTGTTGGGGTAGAATCTGTGTCTCCCTTTGAGGGAATCCCATTCATTTATCTGACCGCTTTTTTTCCTGCCCAACAACGCAAGGGCCCTCCCTTGGAGAGGTGGGACAGCCAGCTTCTGCTGAGCCCTTCCACCTCCCATTGATTTTTGCCCACGTCGGCAGGATCTGACTTAATCCCCGTGTCTGGCGCCCACCCTGTCCCCCTCTTTTCCTTTGTTGCATTGTCAGGATCTCTTCCATTCATCCTTGTTTCCCCCCCCCCTTCCCCAAACCCTTTTTCAGGAAAAACTGATCCCTACTCTGCTTTCCCAGCTTCCTTTCTATCTCTCTCTCTTTCTCTCTCCCACTCCATTTTCAGGCTTCCCAGAAACTCCTAGATATGGTGGGAGTACAGCGTGGGTGACCAGAGTCCGATGCCTCCTTCTAGGCAAATAGATTAATGCACACACACACACATGCATATTAATTACGTTATTCTCTTGCATGGCTTCTGACCTGGAAACCTGGGTGTGTGTAAGCTTCTTTGTTTACTCTATGATGAAAGATCTGTACTCTGAATATGCTCAGGAAGACCGTGGTTCATACTTTATATTCTCCCCAATCCAGGAGCCGGAAAAAATTAACTTGGTGGACAGAACTGGTTCCGATGATGTAGGAGGATCCAATCTGGGTCGGTCACCGGGACCAGAAACCGAAATAGCTCAGTTGGGGAGAGCGTTAGACTGAAGATCTAAAGATCCCTGGTTCCATCTGGGGTTTTGGCAATTGCTTTGGAGGCTGCCTAGGTGGCTCAGTGGCTAAGATGCTGAGCTTGTCGATCAGAAAGGTGGCCGGTTCAAATCCCTAGGTCTCCTGCGAGAGCAGGGGGTTGGACAGTAAGAGAGTTGGAGAGCAGGTCCCTTCCAACTCTCTTACTGTTACTTTGAGAGGTTTAGTCTTCCGAGCTTTCGGACTTGTGCTGGAGTCAACTTCTCTCTCACTCGGACATGTGACAAAACCTCTGGTCTCGGTGACATCACAGATTGGATCCTGGGACATTATCCTGGGACACTATTTGCCTTCGCTCATCAGGTTTGGATTCGTGGGCAGGGAGGCCATCTTTCACTGCTGCTCTTCCTCTTCTACTGCTCCTCACCCCCCACCCCATTTAAACCCTCCCCACCTTGGGATGGCCTTCCACACTGCCCTCCTCTGCCTCTGGGCTGGATCTACAGCTGTTTTTCTTTTCCTTCTCTTTCCAGTCACCGCTTCGCTGGCCACCCACTTGTGTGGCCTTGGGGAAACTCAAGGATGGTTTTGCCTTCCTGATGGAAGAAGGCGGGGGGGGGGGAAGGGAGGACAGTTTGGGTGGTGAGTCCCCCAGCTCTCCCGAATCCCCCGGAAGGCGGGGTGGGAGATTGAAGGCATCGTTTGGCGCCCGGGGAGAGGAGGCCGCTGGAAGTAGGAAGGTGGGTGAATCCAAAGATGTGTCACTGAAGCATTCAGAAAATTAAACTCGGCCACGCGCAACGCCCTGCGCATTGGCAGAGGCTGGGAGGAGAGGGGTGGGGGGGAGAGAAGAAAGGAATCTCAGGCCATCAGAGTTTGCCTGCCTGAGTCACGCAGGTCCCAAGCTCTTCTTCTCTCTCCACTTCAAATATTGCTTCAGCGTTTGCCATTGTCAGTTAAAAGGGGGGAGGTTTTCCGTGGGCAAAATATGGGCTTGTAAGGAAGGCCCAGAACTCCTCTATGGGCAGTGATGGGGGTGGGGAACTACTGTCCTTTGAGGACAGGGTAGAGATGTATTGCAAAGTAATCCTGACACCAAATCCTGCCACCTCATTTGTTCAGAGTAGCTTGTAGACGCCAGTAAAAAAAAAAAAAAACTATTTTTTTTGCCCTTGATTCTCAAAGAATTGTGGATTTGGTGAGGCACCGGCAAACTTTGGTCTCTTGGGTTATTCCTGTGTGCCAGCATCTTCAGACCCCTTTTCACTCTGTGTTTCTGCATCTGAATTTGCAGGTCTTAGTTTATGGCATTGAATCTGCCAGCATCCCCCCTCCGCCCCCCCAGAACACATTGATGGAAAGACCCTGAAATCTCCTGTAGGTTAATGTTGCTCCTTTTAATTAAAAGAAGGAAAAAGAAAAACAGGAATCGTGCTACCGGTTTGCAAATGGCAAGGAGTTTTTTCCTCTCTCTTTTGGCCTTTTGCGTTGACACTTCTGCCCCTATTTTGTCTGGAGGATGGCCTGGGGAAGGGATATACATTCACTCACCCACCCGCTTTCTAGGGTTCTATAGTCCAGAAAGCATGTCGCTGACTTTATTTTTCCTTGGTTTGAAAATAAATCGGCTTGCAGGCTTAAGTGGTTGGTGCGGAAGGGGTGTGAGCTTGCAGTGCCTGTCCACCCCATCTCACTTGGAAAAAATGCAGCGGGGCTGGAAAATTTCCAATCTCGTTTTGCAGGCCAGGGGAACGGCACTGCAAGGCCTTTTGACATTTTGAAATTGGGGACTCTTTCTACTTTCCTTTCAAACAGGAGTGGGTGCTGCTCCCACTGGGGACCTTCGGATGATACCCGGAAGGCCCTGCTTCAAAAGGAAGGGGAGGGGATGGGAATGTCCTCCGTGGGAGATTATGTTGAATTAAAAGTCAGCTGCAATTAATACGCCCTCCACACACACCCAGGCACGCTGAATCCTGTTCCTTTTCTGACCGGTTCAAACTTACGAGGTCAGCTTGGAGGCAGAAACCTCCCAAGCTTTGGGGAGTGATATTTATTTGTTTGTTTGTTTGTTTGTTCAATTTATATGCCGCCCTCCTCCAAATACTCAGGGTGGCTTACAATGCCCTTATAACAATAGCCTTCATTCTTTTGTATTTTTTTTTAAATTTGATTTATATGCCGCCCTTCTCTGGAGACTCAGGGCGGCTTACAGTGCGTTAAGCAATAGCCTTCATACTTTTGTATATTTATACAAAGTCAGCTTATTGCCCCCACAAACTGGGTCCTCATTTTACCCACCTTAGAAAGGATGGAAGGCTGAGTCGACCTTGAGCCTGGCTAGAATTGAACTCGCAGTAATTACAGGCAGCTGGTTCTTAAATGCTGCCTTTGTAGGAGGCATTACCCCCCTACGCTACTCAGGCTCAGTTCAATATACCTGCTTATTAGGGCTTTTGGACCCCCCATAAGTGGTGTTTTTACAAAGTCATTGCCCCCACAGTCCGGGTCCTCAATTTACCTACCTCGGAAGGATGGAAGGCTGAGTCAACCTTGAGCCTGGTGAGATTTGAACTCGCACTGATTGCAGGCAGCTGGCAGCTAAGTGCTATATAACAGCATTTAGTCTGCTGCACTACCAAGGCTCTTCCTTGCCTTCCATGCAAATGAAGAAGGAATAATAATTAGTTGTTATTGACTCTTTGGCCTTGGGGGTTTAACCGCACATTTCCCTTCCTGTGCCACTTTGGAGAGAGGGGGGCTCACACAATACCCGAATTTCCATTGCTAAGCAAGATGGTTGTTAAGGGAGTCGCACCTGATTTACAACCTCCTCCCCCCCCAATTATTAATCATTGAATCATTGCAGTTGTTAAGTGAATCATGCGGTCATTAAGCCAAGCCAGCTTTTGCTCTATGGCAGGGGTCTTCAAACTTGGCAGCTTTTAAGACTTGTGGACTTCAACTCCCAGAATTCTCCAGCCAGCTATGCTATGCTATGCTGGCTGGAGAATTCTGGGAATTGAAGTCCACAAGTCTTAAAAGCGGCGTTGCTGGCTGGGGGATTCTGGGAGTTGAAGTCCACCCATCTTCAAGCTTCCAAGGTTGAGAAACACTGGTTTAGGATTACCTGTATTTTTCCAGAGCTAGAGGATGCTATAAACAAGAGCGTTGGTTGTTAGCTGAAATGCTCTTTGCATGGGGAAAGAGAAACACAGAGAAAATATTTCTGCCTCTCCAGAAATTTGAAATTAGTTTCAACCCACAATCTGAATTCCGAAAGCCCATCCTGGACTCACTAAGGCCTTTCAGACAAACCGGCAGGAAAGGTTGCAGTTTAACATGGGTGCAGCCGTGATTACATTGACCCCCCAAAAGAAGTTTCCATGGAGGGCTTCTCCCCTCACCCCCACCCCACCCCACCCCACCCCACCGTCTTCAAACCTCCTTGGATTCTCTTTCACTCCATAGGATTCTATTTGGGTTTCTCCCAGCAGAGGGCGCTCTTGCTTTGCTGACTCATTCTTGATAATACCCCCTTTTTGGCTTCCACATCTGCACACCTTAAGCGGCCACCTTAATACAGAACATCTGTAGTCAGATTAGCGTGGAAAGCAGGCTGCTGAAGCCCTATAGCAGTGTCGCTCAGGCTTGGCAGTCTTTTAAGAGATGGGGACTCCAACTCCCAGAATCACCTGGCCCATGGGGAAATTGGCTGGGCATTCTGAGGCATTCTGGGAGTTGAAGTCCCCATCTCTTAAGAGATGCCAAGGTTGAGAAACACTGCTCTTGTCTTTACATCCTATCTAACATGCCGGCTAGGGAATTCTGGGAGTTGAAGTCCACACCTCTTAAAGTTCCCAAGGTGGACAAACATTCCCCTATTGGCTTTTTGCAATAAAACCAGAATCAGTCCCTTAGACCAGAGGTCTCCACCTTTGGCAACTTTAAGACGTGTGGACTTCAACTCCCAGAATTCCTCAGCCAGCAAAGCTGGCTGAGGAATTCTGGGAGTTGAAGTCCACGCGTCTTAAAGTTGCCAAAGGTGGAGACCCCTGCCTTAGACACTCATTCTAGGCCTGGCCTTTGTTCTTAGTCCCCTTTAAAGGCAAAAGATCCAACTTAAGCTTTCATTGCATCCTCAAAGCACTAATAATGGTCAGTGAAATCAGATCTGGGGTTGTAGCCTAAAGATAAACTGGAAGGAATTGACTGATTAAATTCTTGGGAGAATTATAATTATCCATACGTACTGATAGGAGAGAATATTTGTTGGTGTTTTCTGAGCTTGGTAGTTTTTTTTGCAAATGTTTCATTACCCAACCAGGTAACATCATCAGTGTTACTAGTACCAGCAGTGATGATGCTACCAAGCTCAGAGAGCACCAAGGACCCAACTATCTATCTATACATAATTATTTCTGTCTGTATCCCTCCACCTTCTGACCTCTTTCTGCTATTATTCTCTACTCCAGCTGCTGTGGTCTAGAGGTGGAGCTCTTGCCTCCCAATCAGGAGGTTGTGAGTTCAATCCTAGGTAGAGGCAGATGTAGGGTTGGACTAGATGACCTTGCAAAAGATCCCTTCCAACTCTGTTAATCTATTAAACCCAGCCCAAGTCTTTCAAGATAATCTGATGTTGATCTATAATTCATCAATGTTTCTTCTTCTGTTATTGTTTTTTTTTTCTTGCTTAGCTTTTAACATTCACAAGGCACATGTTTTTATCATGTGATGATTTGTCTAGAAAGCCTTTGCCAAGATAAAAATCTCTTGGAGGTGATCTGGTTCACACATCACTTTTCGGCAGGAACTGAACAAAAACCACAGCATGTGACTTGCTCTAAAACAGGAATCCGGCTCATATTTCCTTGGTCTCTTGTTTTAACTTTGTGAGCATCTTCTCACAATCTCCACCTGAAAGTGACATAATTCTCGATTCAGTCTAGAGAAGCCCAAAAGCCTGCATTGATTGTTGGGGGGCAATATGCTGACTTTGTAAACTGCTTAGAACAGGGGTCTTCAATCTTGGCCACTTTAAGGCTGGTGGACTTCAACTCCCAGAGTTCCTCAGCCAGCTGGCTGAGGAACTCTGGGAGTTGAAGTCCACCAGCCTTAAAGTGGCCAAGGTTGGAGACCCCTGTCTTAGAAAGAGAGCTGTAAAGCACTGAAGAAGCAATATATAAGTCTAAGTGTTACTGCTATTTCTGATTTTAATCTAATTATCCGTACAGCATTCGGTTCAAGGAATCTTCCCTGATAATCTTCAACACATTTTCTCACTGATTCAGTTCAGTCTGGGGTCGTGGGTTAGTCTTCAGGCATTTTTCTCACACGGCAGATAATAAAAACTTCCCAAATCATAAACAAGGCATCAGGCCCAGAGGTGGGTTACAGCAGGTTCTAACCAGTTCTGGAGAACCGGTAGTGGAAATTTTGTGTAATTCGGAGAACCAGTAGTAAAAATGCTGACTGGCTCCACCTCCATCTGTTCTCTGCCTCCAAAGTCCCAGCTGATCAGGAGGAAATGGGGGTTTTGCAGTAACCTTCCCCTGGATTGGGGAGGGAATGGAGATTTTACAGTATCCTTCCCCTGGTTTGGGGAGCGAATGGAGATTTTACAGTATCCTTCCCCTGGATTGGGGAGGGAATGGAGATTTTACAGTATCCTTCTCCTGGATTGGGGAGGGAATGGAGATTTTACAGTATCCTTCCCCTGGTTTGGGGAGCGAATGGAGATTTTACAGTATCCTTCCCCTGGATTGGGGAGGGAATGGAGATTTTACAGTATCCTTCTCCTGGATTGGGGAGGGAATGGAGATTTTACAGTATCCTTCCCCTGGTTTGGGGAGGGAATGGAGATTTTACAGTATCCTTCTCCTGGATTGGGGAGGGAATGGAGATTTTACACTAATCTTCCCCTGCCACACCCACCAAGCCATGCCACGCCAACCAAGCTACACCCCCACAGAACCGGTAGTAAAAAATTTGGAAACCCACCACTGATCAGGCCTATCTCCAGTCATCAAGAACTCATGCCCACTTTTATATTTTTCTGATAGATAGATAGATAGATAGATAGATAGATAGATAGATAGATAGATAGATATTTATTTATTTATTTATTTATTTATTTATTTATTTATTTATTTATTTATTTATTTATTTATTTATTTCATGGATGTAAATTGCTATCACATTGAAATCATCATGCCAGGGCAATGGGTTAAGCTGTGATCTGTTAAAAATCATGGCCTGCTGAACAATAGCTAGATTCATGCCTCGTACCACACCAAGGTTTTCTCAAACCTTGACGGCTCGAAGATGTGAGGATTTCGACTCCCAGAATTCTGGGAGTTAAAATCCACATAGCTACAAAGCTGCCCTGCGGTTGAGAAACACCGCAGTAAGCTGTCAGTCATGGTTTACAAATGATTGTAATTCATTTTCAGCTCATAAATTGTGCTAAGTCAGGACACGGCAAACCACAATATGCTAAGGAGCTTAACTGGTTGATTGACCAGGCAGCTGCGTTTCCACCCCATCGTAAACATGGTTAGCATTCCTCTTGGTTAATTTTTGTTAACTAGCCAGTATGCCAGTTTCAATCGGAATAGAGTTGAAAGGGACCTTAACAGGACTTCTAACCCAACCCTCTGCTCAGGCAGGTGGCTCAGTGGCTAAGACACTGAGCTTATTGATCAGAAAGGTTGGCAGTTCGGCGGTTCGAATCCCTGTACTAGGGATTCGAACTGGAGATTGGACTAGATGACCTCCAAGGTCCCTCCCAACTCTATTGTTGTATGAGCAGGAGACCCTATATCATCTCAGACAGGTGGCTGTCCAGTCTTTTCATAAAAGCCTCCAGTTGATGGAGCACCTACCACGTCTGGTGGCAAGCTGTTCCACTGATTAATTGTCCTCACTGTTAGGAAATTTCTCCTTAGTTCTAAGTTGCTTCTCTCCTTGATTAGTTTCCATCCGTTGTTTCTTGTCTTGCCTTCTGGTGCTTTGGAAAATAAGTGACCCCCTCTTCTTTGTGGCAACCCCTCAAATACTGGAATACTGCTATCATGTCACCCCTAATCAGGGATGAAATTCAGAAGGTTCTAACAGGTTCTAGAGAACTGGTAGCAGAAATTTTGAGCAGTTCGGAGAACCGGCAAATACCACCTCTGGCTGGCCCCAGAGTGGGGTGGGAATGGAGATTTTGCAATATCCTTCCCTCAGGAGTGGGGTGGGAATGGAGGTTTTGCAGTATCCATCCCTACCAATCCACACCATGCCCACCAAGCCACGCCCATAGAACCGGTAGTAAAAAAAATTGGATTTCACCATTGCCCCTAATCCTTCTTTTCTCTAGACTGGCCATATCCAATTCCTTCAGTGGCATGGTAATTTTGAATTCACTAAATGTATGGTCGTAAGTCGAGGACTACCTATATCTCGCCCGAGCCAGAGAATACATGCTATGAGCCAGGTGTCGGTTTTTATGTGAGATATGTTGGTTGAATGCCCCTTTTTGTGTAGAGACGAGAGAAAGAGAGGGAATTCTGGTGGCTCAGTGACTAAGACACTGAGCTTGTCGATCAGAAAGGTGGGCAGTTTGGCGGTTCGAATCCCTAGTACAGGTCTCCTGAGTGAGCAGGGGGTTGGACTGGATGACCTCCAGGGTCCCTTCCAACTCTGTTACTGTTAAAATTCCGTTTCCCCCCAGAATTTTGATTTGGTTAGTGGCCCTGTGAATTTTTTTTAAAGCCAGTGTCTTAAGTTCCTGAGAGTCCCTCAAAGTTGTTTCAAACTGTGAGATGGGCGGCAAATAAATTAGATAATAGTATTTTTTTTAAAAAAAAAAAACCAGGTGTTTGCATTTGCATCTTTGTTTTAAAGGGAACTGAGAACCAGGAAGATAAATCACTTCCCCTCTGGAGTGACCAACCCACTTAGGCATGTCCTGTGAATATGATTGGCACAAGGGCCAAATTATGTGACTGGACTGGTCAGAAGGAAGCCAGGGTGTTGCCCTTCTCGCTGCTAGGCTTGGTAGGGAGATTTCTGGCTGGTTCTGGCTTTTTTTCCTTTGCCCTTTGTTCACCAAGGCGGAAACCTTGCAAACTAAGCACAAGGGATTAGAACAGGGGTCAGCAACCTTAAACACTCAAAGAGCCACAAAGATCCTAACCGGAAGTCCCCATTCAATTCTGGAGCTGACTGGAAGTCGGTTCCATCACCATAGAGTCTCCTCCTAGCACGGCATCCTTTTTCCTCTACCTCTCCTAACCGAAAGCCCTATCAATTGTGGAGCCAACCAACAACTGGGAGCCTCAACTGCATTAGAGGGATGAAAGAGCCACATGCAGCTCCAGAGCCGCAGGTTGCTGACCCCTGGATTAGAACATAAGAGTCATAGGGCTGGAAGGGACCTTGGGAGGTCTTCTAGGCCAGGGGTCTCCAACCTTGGCAACTTTTAAGACTTGTGGACTTCAACTCCCAGAGTTCCTCAGTCAGCAAAGCTCTCTGGGAGTTGAAGTCCACAAGTCTTAAAAGTTGCCAAGGTTGGAGACCCTTGTTCTAATCCAACCCCCTGCTGAAGCAGGAGATCCCTTTCCATTTTAGGTAAACCGTGGTTCTTGATGGCCTCCTTGCAAGGACACGAAGACCTGGGAAGGTGGAAGGCACCACTTCTAAACCATGGTTTGTTTCATTATGGTTTGTTGAAATCGCAGGGGGCCGTCTGCCCACCATGCTGATTCAAAACCAAAGCAAGTGTAGCAAACCAAAGTTTGCTTCGGGTAGCAAAGCAAACTTTGGATGATTATGACCCGTCTCTTGCTCAGCCTGCCAAGTATAAGGCTAAAACATGATATTGTATCGGTGTTTCTCAAACCTTGATCAAATAGATATAGAAATAGAATAGAATGAGTTGGAAGGGACCTTGGAGGTCTTCTAGTCCAGCTTCCTGCATCAAAAAAGAGCCTTGGTGTGGCGTAGGGGACTAATTGCTGTTAAAGTAGCACTTAGCTGCCAGCTGCCTGCAATTACTGCAAGTTCGAATCTCACCAGGCTCAAGGTTGACTCAGCCTTCCATCCTTCCGAGGTAGGTAAAAGGAGGACCTGGATTGTGGGGGCAATAAGATGACTTTGTATAAAAAAGAACACTGCTTGGGGGCCCCCCGAAAAAGCCCTACTAAGCAGGTATATACAAAAGTATGAAGGCTACTGCTTAAAAGCATTGTAAGCTGCCCTGAGTCTCCGGAGAAGGGCGGCATATAGATCAAACTAATAAATAAATAAATAAATAAATAAATAATAAAGCAGGAGAGCCTATACCAGTTTAGATAATTGACTGTCTAGAAGACTCTTCTTTAAAACCTCCAGAGGTGAAGCACCCACGATTTCTGGTGGCAAGCTGTTCCGCTGGTTAATTGTCTTCATTGTTAGGTAGTTCCTCCTCAATTCCAGATTGCTTCTCTCCTTGGTTCTTGTCCTGCCCTCTCTGGTGCTTTGGAGAATAATTTGACCCCTTCCTCTTTGGAGCAGCCCCTCAAATACTTCTCCATGCGGAGGGAAGAATTTAAATCCTGACACATCTGGATGTGAGAACCCAGAAAGCGGATTATGGCACCAGTGGTTTTTATTTTATTTTTTTCCTTCCTGTTTGTGACACCGAAGAGCTGTACTAATTTGAACTCTTTTCTCCCGACAGTTGGGATTTTTAACTTTTGCTGGTGTTAAAAGAAGCTGAACACACGCAAGCCCATTTTCCCTGTTTCCTGCCTTCTCCAAAGGGAATTTAGGTTCTTTGATTTTCAGTTCTTGTTCACCATCTGAACAAACAGTTTTGGGGATGCAGTGAAAGCGGGGAGGGGCGCTCTGTTTGATGGGTTTGTGCATTAGGAGACTAAGAAAAGGATTTTCCTATTCTTGAGAAAAAAGGTCTATTGAAACTCAGGTTGAGAGGTTTTCTCATCAGTGTCTTGTATATGCTGGCCGGTTGAAGGGCCTATCAATCAGAATAGAGCTGGAAGGGACCTTGGAGGTCTTCTAGTCCAACCCCCTGCTTAGATAGGAAACCTTCAGATAAATGGCTGTCCAGTCTCTTCTTAAAAACTTCCAGTGTTGGAGCATTTATAACTTCTGGAGGCAAGGAGTTCCACTGGTTAATTGTTCTCACTGTCAGGAAATTTCTCCTTAGTTCTAGGTTGCTTCTCTCCTTGATTAGTTTCCACCCATTGCTTCTTGTCCTGCCTTCAGATGCTTTGGAGAATAGCTTGACTCCCTCTTCTTTGTGGCGGCCCCTGAGATATTGGAATACTGCCTATTTCACACACACACACACCCTCAATAATACGGGGTAGGGGCAGAAAGCAAAGGAATCACAGAAGGCTGAAATCACATGGGTCTGATCTGTGTGACATAATCGGTCAGTTCCGAATGGCTAGATGCCTATTGCAAAATCACAATCTACATAGGTAGTCCTCAACTTATGACAATTGGCACCAGAATTTCCATTGCTAAAATCAATGGAACAAGTCATTGTTAAGTGAGTTGCGCCCAATTTTGCCACCTTTTTGCCAAAGTTGTTAAGCAATTTTTTAAAAAAAATTAGATTTATATGCTGCCCTTCTCTGAAGACTCAGGGCGGCTTACAATGCATTAAGCAATAACCTTCATACTTTTGTATATTTATACAAAGTCAACTTATTGCCCCCACAAACTGGGCCCTCAATTTACCCACCTTAGAAAGGATGGAAGGCTGAGTCAACCTTGAGCCTGGGGAGATTCGAATTTACAGTAATTACAGACAGCTGGAGTTAATCACAGTGCACAATGCGTTAGTCTGCTGAGCTATCCAGGCTCTGATGCAATTGTCAAGAAAATCACATGGTCATTAAGCGAATCTGGTTTCTCCCATTGACTTTGCGTGTCGGAAGCCCGCTGGAAAGGTCACAAATGATCACATGACCTCAAGACATGCAACAACCATGTAAATATATGCCCCTTGCCAAGTGCCCGGTTTTTGATCATGTGACTATAGCGATGCTTGGGGGGGTCATAAGTGCGAGGACCAGTTATAAATTCCTATTTTCAGTGCCATAGGTAACTTCAGTCTCTAAGTGAATGGTTGTAAATTGAGGACTACCTGTAAATTGTATCCCTGCGCTATACAAAGCAATCTACTCTACAAATTATACAAGTTGTGAAGCATTTCTAGTTATCCAAAGAAAAGCAAGATTACAATGGAATAAGGAATACAGGGTTTGTGTGCTTGTCATCCTTTTTTTTTTAAACCGCATTTAATGAGACTTTGATCAATTGAAATCCTTTGGGATCTTGTATTAATTCTATTGTGACTAACAACATGCTAACTTTGGGTTCCCCCATTCAGGTTTCTAGCCCCTCTTGTTCCTACCAACCCCCAGTGAGACAATTGCATAACTCAGGTGATCTGGTTGATTCTGTTCCTGCCCGTTTTAAAGCTATTTTATGCAGACAGATAGTGGGGGGGAAGGAAACATAAATAGGACCGGTCACATTTACTTTCGAGTAAGCCCCAGGGACCAGTCGAAGTGACTTCCAGTAACAGTAACAGAATTGGAAGGGAGGAGACCTATATTAGGGATTCGAACTGGCGACCTTTCCGGAGAAGAACGTGCAAAGTAGCCAGCTCGGAGGAGGCTTTTTTTAGGTTTTTTAACTAGGTGGCTCAGTGGCTAAGACCCTGAGCTTTGGTTGATCAGAGAGCTGGGCAGTTCGAATCCCTAGTAGTACAGGTTCCTGTGTGAGGAAGGGGGTTGGACTAGATGACCTCCAAGGTCCCTTCCAACTCTACTGTAGTTAGCCCAGCATTGGTTTCAGCCGAAAGAAGGTTCAATCCTAACAGCCAAAGAAATCCTAAATTAAATCCCTCCTTAAAATAATTACATGCAAAAAGCTATGGCAGCGTTTAAAAAAAAAAAACCACCGATTTTTTTTATTTTTTGGGGGGGGGGAGCAAAAAAAAGGTAAATAAAAAAGCCGAGTCATGACGTTCGAATCCACCCTCCTGGCCTCTTTTTAATTGCATTCCTCCCACCCACCCCCAACGTCCGTTTTACGAATTGCGATCCCTCCGTGTGCGTCTCTCTCCGTCTGGATTAAAAAAAAAAACCCCAAAACTCCCGCACGCCGTATCGTTCTTTCTTTCTTTCTTTTTTTTTTATATAAAGCTCTTTGTTGTAGAAATAATACATCATGAATGGCCCTTTAAAAAAAAGAAAAGAAAGAAAAAAGAGCGGGGGGGGGCGGAGGGCGAGGAAATACGGGGGCTGGCTTCGCAGAAGCGGGTGGGCGGAGGAAAAACTCCATTCTGGCACCCGAAGCCCCGCCCACTATTGGTTGATCGCTGGCGGGGCCAAGCGGGGAGGGAGAGGCGGTGAGGCGAAGCATCCGGTCTCCTTCCACGTGGGGGCAGAGCCGCGAAGCGACGCCCATTGGTCGGCCGGGCTGGCGTCTTGCGGGGAGGAGAGCTCCGATTGGCTGCGGCGGGGGCTGGCTGGGCCGAGAGAGAAAGAGAGAGAAAGAAGGAGTAAAGAATGAATGGGGAGGCGGAGAGTCGCTCCGCCCATTTAGAACGTTGATACATTCTAACTTTTTTTCCCCTCCTCTCTCTCCTCCTCCGCCTCTTTCATCTCCCCTCCCTTCGCCTGTGTCTTCCCGGCACTGGGTTACTTTCACACCAGACTCCGGGAGCAGCAGCAGCGGCGCGGCGGCGGGAGCCGGCTGCTTCGCTGCTCGGTGGGTGCGCGCGTTTGGCCACGGGTTCAAAGCCCAGGTGGGGAAAGCCAAGCTTAGCCCGGCGCGGGTCTTGCTTATGTTGGTTTCCTCCTTTGGGTTTTTTTTAATTCCCAGATTATTATTATTATTATTATTTTTAAAATCTTCCCTGCTGCATTTCCATAAGAAGGTAGATAGTATTATTTGGGGGGATGGGATGGAGTGGGGTGGGGGGAAATCTGGGATAGAACGCGTTATCGGTTTTTTTATTTTTTTGGTCCCCTTTAAGGATCCAGCGAAGGAGGGAAAATAACTGAGCTTTCTGGGGGGAGGGAAAGGGGGTCGTGAAAGGACAAAAGACCCCCCTTCCCCCTTCTCAGCGATCTCTGCGCAAGGAGACTTGGCGGAGCGGAACTTTTCATTTTTTTTAAAACAAAAAAGATCCGAAGACCTTAGTTTGTACTTGAATTTGCGCCCGGCCGAGGGAGGCGGAGGAAGGAAGGATGGGTGGGTGGGAAAGAGAGACAGAGGAGAGACGGAGAGACGGTCGCTCCAGGGTCGTGTAAACGCGGCGGGGGGAAAGGAGGCCCTCCTTTGTCTGCGGGGCAGCCTTGTCTACCAGCTTCGTCGCCTCATCTCTCCCTCCTCCCCCCTTTGTCCCCTCCCCCCCTCCCAGGTGAATCGAATGGACCACCAACCCACCCCCAGGAGCTGCAGCCGGGGACCCCCAGCCTGCGACACTGTCCAGAGTGACCCTCCTATGAATGTTTTCATTCACACGACCACCGGGGCCCGGTATGAGCTCTCTGTCCCCGTGGAAGAGACGGTGGAAGGTCTGAAGAGGAGGCTGTCTCAGAGGCTTAAAGTCCCCAAGGAGCGACTGGCTCTCTTACATAAAGAAAGGTATTCACTCTTGTTTGCTTGTGGGTGTCTCTCTCTCTCTCTCTTTCTTTCTTTCTCTCTCCCTCCCTCTTTCTCTTCCTCTGTTCTTCTCTCCCTACCGTACTTCTCTCTGTCTCTGTCTCATCTTTCTTTCATCCATTTCTCACCACCACCACCCCTTTGGAAATAAAGAAGATGATAGTAGGAAGTTAGAATTTAAACCCATTTGTTTCTTCTTCTTTTCTTTTCTTTTTTTTTCTTTTCTTCTTTTTAAATTGGGAGAGACCTTAATTTAAAAGCTGTTTTAGCTGCTTTGCACCTCAGGGAATCTCCTTGAGGTTCAGGTGTGAAGGCAATATTCAAGAACGGCTTGGGTTTTTCTGGGTAGGCAGGCAGCCTTCAAAAAACTTCCTTCCAAGTGTACGGAGAGTACTCGGTACTCTCCTCGGCCAGCCGCCTTGAACTTTCTGGGGTATGGCGTGTGAACTCCTGCAGAAAACCTTTGTGCATGCCTGCCATTGTATATTGGCCTTTTTTTCTTTCTTTCTTTTTTTTTACAAAGAAAAAATGTTAGAAATGTGCTGATTGTGGAATACTGTTTAAATAAGAATCCATGTATCTCTACGGAAGGGAGACAGTAGATATATAGAGGGGGGGGGAAGAGAGAGGGAAGGAGGGGTTGCCGTGCGGCTCATTTTTGACATCCAGGCGTATATCATAAAATAGCCAGAGGGAGTTTATATGGAGTACTTAGGCAAGGAGAGAAAAATACAGCTTTGAACCTCTTTATGGGGTTCTACAAAATATCTTATTCCTCCGGTTATTCCCTTGTTTAAAAAAATAAAAAACTCAGAAGGCTTTTGTAAAGAGTGGAGTGTAGCCCCCCCCCCCCACTCCCCATAAATAAAGACTGGGTAGTCTTAATTGGCAGAGTTGGCACTCCCCTTCCCATTCAACCTCCCCCCTTTCCCTCCCCCCCACTCTTTCTCCCTGCTGGGGAAGAAATATTAATATCTATTGATCGGATCTCAGACTCAGAATTTATCCTGGCAGCTTTGCTGAAGAGGAAGGAAGAGAGGAAGACGAGGAAAATAAAAGACAATCCTCTTTAAACCAGTCTTCCCCCCCCCCCCCCCACACTCACACAAAAGAGATTTATTGGGGAATCGGGCTTCAGATTCCCTTTCTGTCCTTAGTCTCCCTTCCCTTGGAGAGGTGTCCTTTGTTCTGAAGGTTGAATTTGGGTAGCCTGCAAGTGCATAGAGAGAAATGTACACCTCTACACACACACACACACACACACACACACACAGATTCACCCTTGCATGCACACGGGTGCAGGCCACCTTCTAACTGCTTTTTTTTTAATTTGGGTGGGGGGATCTCTAGAGAATCTTAGAGGCACAGAGAAGGCTAGCTGGGGCTGACTTGAATGTCCTTTGTGAGGGGGAAGAGCGGAAGGGTTTGGGGGTGGGGGAGGACAGGGCTAACTGGAGTGTCTGAGCAACTCTCTTTGTTTAACTAAATCCCCCCCTTAGCTTTGTTAGCTGAATGCAGAACCCGATCAGTCCTTAAGATGCAAAACAGCCCTGGCTTTGTACAATCCACTCTCTTGCTGTACCAGGGCCTCAAAATCTTCCAAGTCCTCCCCTCCTTTACCCCTTTCCCAGCCCTCTGAGCTTACGGGCACTGGAAGAAGACCTAAAATCTTATCAAATCTAGCTTTAAAAAAAAAAACACTTGAAGTCATTTTAATCTGCCAGCTCTTCTGGCGATTAAGAAGTTCAAAGTTATCGGTTCAAGGTTTTAGGGAAATATGCTGATTTTGGAATAATGGTAAATGATGAGCCGGATTCCGGTTTTATCAATCCCAAAAGCTGCCTTCCCAACCATCCTTTTTGAGAATCAGACTGGAAAAATTAAAATAAAATTCACCCACCTTCTAGTCTCTTTCTTCTAGAAACCCCTCCCCCCCCCAAATATTCAATAGCTCCTGATGGGATTCTTTATCTGCTCACACCCCCCTCCCCCCCCCTTTAACCTTCCTTAGCTTCCCAGATCTATCAATTCAATTGTCTGGAATTGCCTGCAGAATCACAGCCCTTCTTTCTCCTGGGGGCAGCAGAGGGAAGAGACAGACTTATAATATTATGTTTACATAAGGAGCGGAAAGTGGAGCGCCTGTTTGGTGGGAGGGAGAAAATGAAAAAAATAAAAGATCTCTCAGTGGCTGCATCTTTATTAGAGATCGGAAAAACTAATTTTGTCCAGGGGAGCCATTTTAATAATAATAATAATAATAATAATAATAATAATAATAATAATAATAATAATAATAATAGCAACAGCAGCCCTCTTATTTATTTTAAATCACAACTTCCTCAGTAACCCCATGCTGGTTTTTTTTTTCTTTTTCTTTTCCTGCCTTTATAACAGTTGCAGTTCTCTGGCCTTAAGAATGTTTCAGGAAGTTGTTGTGTCATCGCTGTGGCTCCTTCTGACACTGTAAACTGAAGTCTTCTCACTTTTTTTCTTTCTATTCCTTGCTTTTCTCCTCCAGTCGTCTGAATTCAGGCAAGCTGCAAGATTTGGGGGTCGGAGAAGGGAGCAAGCTGACTTTGGTACCCACGGTGGAAGCTGGCTTGATGGTAAGTTGTTTTTTTTTTTTTTTTTTAGCCCTCTTGCTGAGCCATGGTTTTGGGCCGGACACTGTGAGCATCTGACCAAGGTCACTCTAGGGGCAGAAAATTCAGAAACCTAAACTTCCTCTCTTCTTTTCTTCCACAGTCTCAAGCATCTAGGCCCGAACAGTCGGTGATGCAAGCATTAGAAAGTTTAACTGAAACTCAGGTAAGATGCGACTCAGGTAGATACCGATAAATTGTCTGTTTTCTTTTTTTTAAAGGTTCTGTTTTGGGCCAATTCTTCCATCTTTAAGAGAAAGAGAGGTGCAAAAGCCTTTTTATAGTATTATAGTAGATATATAGGACTGTCACTATGGGGCCACTGCAAAGGGAATAGGATTCCCCCCCCCCCCCGGTTGGGTTTTCTTAATCTCAACCACTTTAAAACATGTGGATTTCAACTCCCAGAATTCCAGTGGCTGAAGTTGAGCAACACTGCTATAGAAATTTGGACTGCAATTCCCAGGAGTCCCAAGTGGTTTGGCACCTCAGGCCACAAAGCAAAACATTGAAACGACATCAGGATTGGTTCCTTTTAGTTTAAATCTGTCAAGAATCTAGTCCATGGGAAGATTGGTGGGTTTAGCCCATTTCCCTTCTATCTAAGTGGTTGCTCTTCTCTTGTATTCATTATTCAGTTCTGTTATACTTTTATTTATTATTATAATAGTAATAAAAAAACAATCCTCTACTTGAGGCCCTAGTTGTACGCCAAGATTTTCTAGAATTCCCCAGGTAGCATGCTAAGAGAGGAATTCTGGGAGTTGTAGTAAGAAAGCAAGCCTATTGAGTTGGTTGTCTCATCAATGCTAGTTGAGTGCTTTAAGTTTTTGGCTGGTTCTTGTGCTCTCTATTTGGGGAGCCCTAATCTATTTGGGGTGCTCTAATTCTGTTTTGGTTCTCTTCTGCAGATCTGTAGACGGATTGATTTAAGCAACTTCCACTTGCTTTTAATGTCTGTCGTTTTTTTGCTCATCCTTCCTGATCTTCAGTCATTCAGACTCTGTTTAACCCGTTGAGTGTTCTTTAAAAAAAAAAAACCCACCTCCAAATCTGTCTGATTTTTAACTCCTCTAGATCTGTCTCCACTGATCAATTATACCAATGAATGAATAACAGGTAGTCCTCGACTTACAACAGTTCATTTAATGAACATTCGAAATGAAAACATCACAGGGAAAAAGTGACTTATGACTGTTTTTCACAACTTGCAACCATTACAGCATCCCGATGGTCACGTGATCAAAATTCAAGTCTTTTTGGCAACTGGCTCATACTTATGACGGTTGCAGTGTCCCTGGGGCCATGTGGATCGCCTTTTACAACCTCCTGGCAAGCAAATTCAATGGGGAAACGATTCACTTAACAATCCGCATTGCTAATTTCACAAGGGCAGCGATTCACTTAACGACTGTGGCAAGAAAGGTCGTACAATGGGGCAAAACCAGTGGTGGGGTTTAGCCAGTTCGCACCACTTCGGGAGAACCGGTTGTTAGCTTTCTGAGCAGTTTGATGAACTGGAAGAAATCATTAGGGCAGAGAACCGGTTGTTAAATTATTTGAATCCCACCACTGGGCAAAACTCACCGGTAACCAATGTCTCACTTAGCAACAAATTTGGGGCTCCGTTGCGGTCGTAAGTCAAGGACTACCTGTATTATGAGAAGGTTCATGGTGTGCTTGATCACAAATGCAAAGTTTGGTGAAGGCTGGTTGAGCTGAGGATGTAGAAAGATTAACTTTGATTTTATGGGCCCTATTCTCTTAGGTTTCCCTCCTCTCCTCACCCTTTTTTTAAGGAAGTTTTTTTTTTAAGAAAAATTGCTTCTGAGAACAATAGGGTTTTCTCCAAGCAGATAATAGTATTTCTTAGCTATCTCCACCCTGGGAAGAGAGCTATAGGTTTACTTCCTCATCCCCTATTCAAGGTGAACCCCCTTAACATTTTTGCATAAGCTGTCTCAAAATCCTTGCATTTTAATTGCATGTTTGCTCATTTGTTCCTCCCTATCTCTGAAGCGTTTTGCATCCTTCACTTCTGTCCCCAGCCCTTCCCCCACCCACTTAGCAAGGCAGTCTTCCAATATCTCAGGGGCTGCCACAAAGAAGAGGGAGTCAAGCTATTCTCCAAAGCTCCTGAGGGCAGGACCAAAAGCAATGGGTGGAAACTAATCAAGGAGAGAAGCAACTTAGAACTAAGGAGAAATTTCCTGACAGTGAGAACAATAAGTGGAACAATTTGCCTGCAGAAGTTGTGAATGCTCCAATACGGGAAGTTTGTAAGAAGATGTTAGATAACCATTTGAAGTGGTGTAGGGTTTCCTGCTTAAGCATGGGGTTGGACTAGAAGACCTCCAAGGTCCCTTCCAACTAGTCTTGTCTAGTCTAATCTAGTCTAGACTGGTCTATTCTTCTACCCTACCCTCCTAATTATTCTATTCTATTCTATTCTATTCTATTCTATTCTATTCTATTCTATTCTATTCTATTCTATTCTATTCTATTCTATTCTATTCTATTCTATTCTATTCAACACATCAGAAAAGGCTTCTTCCCTTCCAACTTTTCCTTCACTTAATTCTGCTCCTTCCCTTGTTGCATGTGACTCTTCTAATTTTTTTTTAACCCAACGTAACACCCCTTCCTGTTCTTTTGCAATTTAAAACAAAAACATCGAGTTGCAAGGGATGTTAAGGGATTGCAGAGTCCCCTTGATGGGAGGTGTGTGTGTGGGGGGGGACATGAACACGGCTGCATCCAGTTGACAGGCAAGAAGAGAGGAAGGGTGGAAGGAGGGCTACGGAAGTCGGTCAAGCTTACTGTATTTAAAATGGAGAAAAGGAAGGATTGGATGGAATAGGGAGACCTTTTGGAGGAAATAGATAATGGGGCTGGGAAGGATACTAAAGAGCGGTGAAGAGTGACTTGCTAGCTGGCCTTGTGTTTGTGGCAGCTCTGGCTCTGATTAAATTGCCTTTGTTATCTGTGCATTCCTTCCTCTTTACACACACACACACACAAACCCTGGCATATTTTCAGGAGCGAGAATGTGGCCATGAGACTAAGATGGTCTTGCTTGGAGGAGAAAGGGCAGTTTATGGCAGCGGGGTTTTTGATGTGCCTTTCGTCTTGAGCAGTGGGGTTGGTCTAGAAGACCTCTGGGGTCCCTTCCAGGCCCTATGAGTCTATGCATCCTCAATACTATTAAAAGCAGGAAGTTTTTAAGTTCCCATTCTGAAAGGCAGGAGTGATGAGGAGAGAGATAAGCGGGCACAGGGCTCTGTGGATTAATCTGTAAACAGTTCTGGGCTTTGGCAAAGACTTGGCGTGGCTTATTTCTCAAGAAATTGGATAGTGTGGGGGGGAGTGGGAGTAGAAGGAGGACCACAAAAAGCTAAAAGTTGCCCATACCTTTTTTGTTGGGCCTCACTGGAGGACATATGCAGGTGTTCTGTGGGTCAAGATTTCAAAGGGAAATGGAAAGACACTTTTGGAATTAAATCCACCCACTCCCCAGGTATTTTGAGGATCCAGTATAACGGGCCTGCAGCCTTGGCAACTTTAAGCCTGGGGGACTTCAACTCCCAGAATTCCCCAACCAGCAAAGCTGGCTGGGGAATTCTGGGAGTTGAAGTCCTCCAGGCTTAAAGTTGCCAAGGCTGCAGGCCCCTGAGGTATAGGAAGCCCATATGTGGTAAATTTGGATACTTTTGCTCTTAATTATTAATTTTGAGGGCAATGGGGTGATGTCCTTTTAACGTGGGCCTCTCACGTGGCCCTTGATGCTTTCTGGATGTGGGGGTCCCCCTCGGCCCTTTGATGGGTTCCAGATTGAGGAAGGCTGAGCAGGGCCTCTAGTAAAATGCTTTATTTTATATTTTTTAAAAATTGCCCCCTCCCCCAACCCATGGCTGATACTTTAAAGGGGGGGGGGTGTCTTCCAAACTTGGCAACTTTTAAGACTTGTGGACTTCAACTCCCAGAATTCCTCAGCCCTCCACCAAGAGATGGATAAGAAGAAAAGCAAGAAGGGTCTCTCTCTTCCTTTTGCCCCACCTATTCAACTTAGGAAACAACCAGGAGCCTCTGCTGATATTCCTGGTTGTATTACAAATCCCATTGTTTCTTCTGGCTGTGGATGCTGGGACCAGGGGGGTATCATCTGACACCGGAGGGCATTCCTGGTTATGAAATGAGGCCGGGCACCTCATTGCTGCCAAGGAGATTATCAAACCCAGCTCACTCTGTGTTTACAATGCCACCACCCACAGCCGGGAAAAAAAGCCAGGGTTAACTTAGGCCAGGCGTGGTTGAATGCCACCAGGGGGAAAAAAATTGGAGTTTAATCTGAATTTATCTCTCTTGGTTTTGGAAGCCGGACTTTGCTTTCTGATTCCATGGAACTTTGCTCTGGATTTTCTTCCTCTTTTGACTAGATCCCATCCCCCTCGGTCCCTTTGGAGCAGTGTTTCTCCATCTCAGTAACTTGATAAATATCTGGACTTTAACTCCCAGAATTCCCCAGCCGGCTGTTAAAGAGAAAATCCAGCTTCCCTATTGGTTGTGCTCGTTGGAAGGCCAGCTGGGAAGGTCACATAAGTGGAGATGGGGTGACCTCTGGACACTGCAACCATTATAAATAATATGCCAGTTGCCAACCTCCCAGGCGCGACTGTTGGGACATTGCAATGGTGTGATGACTGATCATAAATCACCTTTTTTTCCAGTTCCGTCGTAAATCCAAATGGTTGTTGAACAGATGATCATAAGTTGGGAGCATGAAAGGGCTATATAAGTATGTGTATCCAAAGTAAGGTAAACATTTAAAGAGTTTGTCACACCTAAGAGGAACAAGATCTGTTCTGTTTTGGTTATAGGGCAGGTGTCTGATCAATAGGAAAGTGGTTTTTTAAAAATATTTTTACATTAGTAAAGACTTCTCAATGTTTTTGTTACAGTATGGCCTGTCTCTGAAGGGAGTTGTCTTTCCTTTCCTGAAGAGGCTTGAGTTGTTCTTTGACATTCATTTCCCCTTTGGGCGGGGGGTCAGACTAGATGACCTCAAGGATTTATTTTCCAGTTTGGTGATTATTATCATTTGTGCTTTTTTTCCTTCTACTTTTCTGAAACTCTGCTCTTACAGCCAAAATCCTTCTCAGATGGGCGTTTTAAAAGATCTCTAGCACCCCACCCGTTCTGCATGAAAATCTTGGGAATTACACCTACAGGTTTGAGATTAGGATGGATTTGTTGAAGCTAAGAGCTCTTTCCTGGAGGTGTTCAAAACCCAGGCTGGATAGGCTGGGGTCCCTAGTGTTTTAGTAGACCCTGCGTCGAGCAAAAGGGTAGTCTAAATACCTTTGGAGGTCCCTCCTTAAAGGACTGCCTGAATCAAACCAGGCTGATTATTGATTGCCCTGGACAGATAGGCTCCCGTTTTGTGACCTCTTTGACTCTCCCAACACCCATGATTTGGTGTGCAAATCATGGGTGTTGGAAGCAAAGGTGGCTACGTTTCCCCTCTCTGCTCACCCACCCCATGT
Organism: Masticophis lateralis; assembly: GCA_030761175.1. NCBI lineage: Eukaryota > Metazoa > Chordata > Lepidosauria > Squamata > Colubridae > Masticophis > Masticophis lateralis. Next base: position 343,348,225 of record JAUDYJ010000001.1, read on the forward strand.
CCCTAGAGGGGGAGGCAAGCAGCTTAGGAAAGGACATGTTGGCGCTGCCAAGAATCCTGTGGCACGCCAGGGCCTGGTCACGGAGTGTTCCAATTTTTTTGGAGGGGGGGGAGGGCTGAGGCTGAGGCTGAGTGAGTCATCCCACAAAAGAGTGGGGAGAGGTGTCCGGGGGAGATCTCCGCTAACCGAAGATTGGTCTCTTTGACGTCAAAGGGATCTGGATGAGAGCAGAAGGGATGGGAAGAATTTTCCTCCTTCCCCTTCTTGGCCCTGTCCGAGAGAAAGGTGCCGGCCTGATCCTCAGCGGGGCAAGGAAGGGGGAAAACGGATGGAGGTCTTAAGATGGCCAGCTCTCCCAAACCCAGAAGCAGGGGCCGAGATCTCAAGAGCCGTGGATTTAGTTCCCGTGCTCCGTGTGGAAAGGGGAGTGTGAGGATCAAATCTTGGGCAGGTTGTTTCAGAGAGATTTCCGTGATCCCTTCTGGGTTGGAGGCACAGCTTAAGCTCCTTTGGCTTAGATTGAAGAAAGCAGATTTGGGTGGATCTTGAGCCGCTGTTTTTTTCAACCTTGGCAACTTTTAAGAGGTCTGGGACTTCAACTCCCAGAATTCCCCAGCAATTATGGGGAATTGGAAATTCTAGACCCTTTTAAAGTCCTCTTTGTGTGTCCTTTCCTGCCTTTCCCCTTTGTGTGGTGTGGCTGTTGGGAGGGGGGGAGGGACTGTCCCCCTTGGCAGCCCTCCCTGCAAGGCAGGCCACTGCAAGATCGGAAAGAGACTATAAAAAAGGAGGCCGTCTGGAAACCTTAACCCTGGGCTTTTCCTAGACCGGTATCCTGACCTGCTTCCCATTCTGAAAAAAAAGAAATTAATAAGATCTGGGTTGTTTGGCAACCAAGAAGACAAAGAAGCGCTGAGAGCAGATCTGGGAGGAGGGGGGCTCCCCAGCCAAGGACCCCCCAGTCAATCAAACCTTTCTGGCTGGTTTTTTTTTTTTTTTTTTTTTTTGCATATGGTAATTACCATCTGTGCTGGATGTTCCAGGGAGAACAAAGGAATGATTTGCATTCAGACACCAAGAAGAGGGAATTCCAGGGAGGGAGGGAAAGGGCCGAAGCACATCAAAACGACATGCATGCATGTATGAAGATGGAGGGGGGGGGGAAGGGTCCTTGTGCAGCTGGTGCTCTTGTTCTCCTTAAAGGAACTCCCCCCTCCCTTCTCTTCCCCCCCCCCTTTTTTTTTTTGCTTTTTAACCGCTTTTGCGGTAGGCACTGTCTTGGGTGGGTGCCTAGCGGTCTTGAGGTGCCGCCAGTGGGGGCGGGCGCCGTGCGCACGGGGAGCTGAGTGCGGATGTCGTGACTGCAGGGAAGGCAGCCTGCTGGTAAGGGAGCCTTTTGTGACTCTTGGGTTGATCTGGAATTTCGTGACTGGTAGCATAAAGAAAAGGCTGGGCGATCGGAGATGAAAGGACAGGCTGCAGGGGTTTTTTTGTTTTTTTTAAAAAAAGAAATATATAAAGCTTTTAACCAATGCTCCCACGTTTCAAGGTAACCAGTTTTGGAGACCTGAGGTTTAAGGCCCAGGAATCTCCAAACCAACAGTTGTATCCCCAGTTACCATTCCGAGGGCTGCAGCCCATGGGGGTACTTATTGGAGAGGGGTGGGGGCCTTTATTAGTTCCTTGACACTTCAATCTGGCGGTCCCATTTATTGGTGGCAAAGGCTGTTTTGGGCCCATCTTTCCCTTGTGAGCACAGGATGGTAAACGTAGATAGATTACCGTAAAACATCAATGGCACTTAATAAGAAAAAAAGTGAAGATTTGGATTGCAGAAAGTGGAATTTGGGAATCGCTTTCTCCAACCTGGTGCCCCCCCTTCCCCCCAAATTGTACTGGATTATTAATTTCCATCAACTGTGCTGACTGGCTAAGGGCAATGGGCATTGTAGTCTGGCATTCCTGCAGGGGCACCGAATTGGAGAAGATTTTTTTCCCCATCGCAATTCCTCACCCTATTTGGGATTGAATTTAGAGTTCACTGTTTTACTCCCATTAATGCCTTTTAAATCCACGAGGAAATCTAAATACTTGATGCTGGTTGTGATCCAGGGTTCATTTGACATCCCACAGGCCTCCATCCATTTTGATGTATTTTGAAAAGCCTCATCTGTCCTTAAGCGTCTGCTTAGCGTTCGGGGATAGAATGCCCCTGTAAATGAAGGCTCCACTCTTGGTTACGTATCGCAAAAGATCTTACTGGATTCTGCTATCCTTTGTGATTAACCTTGCTGTGGATTTTAAAGCTGGGGGAGTAATGGAAGTCAGTCTGCTTAAAGAAGGATTATTGCTTACCCAGAAATTAAACGGTGCTTTCAGTCCTCTGATCTCAAAAAGCATGCACCTTTCAACTTGCAATAATAACATGGAAAGGAAGGAGCAGAGGTGTTAATTATGCAATCACCCTTTTCTTTTGCTGGGGTGGCAAGGAGGGGTGTCCTCTGCACATGCTCAGATGCCCTCTTGGTAGAATAGGACTTAGATTTTTCTCTAGCTTCCTCCCACTCTATTTTATTTTATTTTTTTAAAAAGAGTTTCTTTTCTTCAAAAGTCCTACTCACTGGCTTTGGTTGCTTCCCCCCACCCTAATTTTTTTTCCTACTTGGTGTCCGAAACTCACCTCCCCACCCACCTCTTCCTCCCGTAGATGCTCCACTGTGCACGGCCAGCCGCTTCTCAGGCCGCCACCTTCCTCGAGCTGCCGTTCCCACGGGTTTCTCAGAAACCTCCCACCCTCCCTCCCATCCGTGCTTCCGTCTTCGCAATGAAGGCACAAAGGTGGGGGGAGAGGGTGAAGGCTAGAAAGGCAGAAGTGGGAGAAGGTTTTGCAATAAACTTGGGTGTTTTGAGCTGGAGGCATGGATAACGCATAATCCGGCCGCCTTTCCTTTCTCTCTCCCCCCCCCTTTCTCATTTTGCTGACGTTTTTGCAGAGGCGAAGGAAGATGAGATGCGGGGGGCGGGTGTTTGTTGCTGCTCCGCGCATTGACAGGAAGCAGGGAGTTGTGTGCAGAAGGGTGATTCTCCGTCAGAGAGGCGGGACAGGTCCTTTTCTCGGTCTGCTTTGTTTTCTGAAGCCGTAGGTTGCCATTTGCACCTTCCACAAATGATGCTCGTGCATCATTTGCGGTCCTTGTTTTGTCCTCCATCTCTTGTGTGCATGGTGCTGCTGAAGGACATGGCGTCCTCCATGAGATCTAGCCACTTGCTGGGTGCACGTAGGGTTGGAAAAAGCGGCTCAGCTGCTCTTAACTTGCTTGCATGCAAAATGGGATCAGACCGGCTGGATGGTGCCAAAGCCCTGTTTGGCATACCTTTCCCAGTCCCTTTACACAAGAGGTGGCAGTGCCTAAGAGACAGATAAACAGACAGAGGGACCCATCCATACCAGTAGCATCAGTCCTCGGTGCCCAAGTCAGTACTTGTGGCCTTTTCCCCTCCCCAAATTTGGGGAGGAGGCCACCCTATCATCCTGGTCTGAAGATGGCTTCTCCTCTTCTGTAATACCTCAGTTCTGACGTCAAAAGACAGCTTGCCAGTCCAGCCTATTTTTCCTTTTCTTTCTTTTACTAAAAAAAAACCCTGCCACCTTTCAACTACAGGCCCCACCTGGTTCAGCAAATATTGACTGCTCTGGTATTTCCTAGCCAGTCTCCATCTGCTAGGCCTCCCTCCTGTTCTGAAGGCCTCTCTGGGGTATATTATGGCCTGTCTCTAAATCAATCCATCTCAGCTGGGCATTTGCCAGAGAAGCCAAGGAAAAGAGGAACATCTTTCATTCTCTTTGGCCTCTTGTTCTGCACTCACAGGGGTGGGGAATTTAGGCCCCTTTATGACCTGTGGACTTCAACTCCCAGAATTCCTGAGCCAGCCGGCTCAGGAATTCTGGGAGTTGAAGTCCACAGGTCATAAAGGGGCCTTAATTTCCCACCCCTGGTCTACAGAGACTACTTTGACCAGGAGCTTGTGTTTTCTTGAACACTTTATTTTATTTTATTATTATTGTTTTATTATTATTTTATTTTATTATTTTATTATTTGGTTGTCACCAATCTCGCTGTACCAAGGCAAGTCATGACGGAAAACAGCAACTTTAAGATCTGCGTGATGCGTCTCTTAGTTTGATGATTATGCCAGCAGTGCACCAAAGACAACCTAAAATAATAAAAAAAATATTAATAATACATTTGCTTTTCATAGCAAATGATGATGTGTTCCCACAGATCCACTAAGCATAGAGTGCCGAAGCCCCCTGTCTCCTAAGAAAGGACCAAGAAATCTTAAAGACATGTTTTCAGATGCAGGTGGTCCTTGACATACGACCACAACGGAGTCTTCCCATTATGGTCACGACAGTCATAAAACGGGTTGGTCCTGTGACGAACTTGATTTTACAATTTTTTTTTTGTGGCACTTGTTAAACAAATGCCGCAATCAAGAAGCAAACGCCACAGTCGTTAAATGAGCCAGTCGTCGCTATAGGCGCAGTTTTGTTGAACACTAGAAGTGTCAAATTTTAACCCTAAGTTTGGTCATGTGACTGTGAACAGAGTCTGACAGTCTAAAACTAATTTTCATCTGTCACTTGTCTTGGGGAGGGTCTAAAACTTTGAGTAGCAAATTCCTTTTTTTCAGATTGGTGGTGATTTCGAAATATCACTAAGTGAACGGTCATAAGTCAAGGCCTGCCTCTACAGTATTTGCGGGTGTAGTGTTATAATTGCAGTAATTTAAGATTTCATTATTCCTTTAATTTTATCTGAGCCTGCACCAGGTAGCACTAATTTCTATCTACCACTTGTCCGGGTGTGTGTGTCCAGGAATAGCTTGGTGCCCAGTTGAAACTCCTGGCTTAAAATCAGCCATCTGATCTAACCACTCCACCTGCTGTCCTCTTTTCCAGGTAAATGACTTCCTGTCCGGGAGGTCCCCCCTGACCCTTGCCCTGCGGGTGGGCGATCACATGATGTTTGTCCAGCTGCAGCTGGCAGCTCAGCAAAACAGCGGGCAGCTCCAGCACCGCCACGTGATTGCCAGCCGAGGAGAACAAGCTGGAGGCACCACGGTCCCTACGCCGGTGCCGGCGGCTGGACCAGCTGCCTCCAGTTGCCGTACCCTGCCTGGGAGCACTCCCGCCGCCTCCCCTACTTTTGCCCGGCTCCCCACGGCGCCCGCTTGTCCGCCAAGCCCTGTGCCCAGTCCTGCTGCTTCTCCGTCGCCAATGCAGACTATGCCTCTCTACTGTACCACCGCTAACCCGACCCCCGTCACGGCAGGGATGTTTCATTCACACGGGACCAGCGCACAGACGGTCAATGGAGGGGGAAGCGGCAGCGTCATGTCTCCATGTTCAGAGGTCAGTCCTGGGATGCTTTGTGGGGTGTTGAAACCAACGAGGGTTGAACATGAGTAGAAAAGGCTGGAGTCCTGACCCATGGCAGCTTTTAAGGCACCAGGCTAGAAACCAGGAGACAGGGAGTTCTAGTTCAGCCTTAGGCGTGAAAATCAAATAGGTGACTTTGGGCCAGTCACCAGGAGACAGCGAGTTCTAGTCTGACCTTAGGCCTCAAAACTCTCTGGATGACTTTGGGCCAATTACCAGGAGACAGAGAGTTCTAGTTCAGCTTTAGGCATGAAAAGTCAAATAGGTGACTTTGGGCCAGTCACCAGGAAACAAGAGAATACTAGTCAAACCTTAAGTCTCAAAACACTCTGGGTGACTTCGAGCCAATCACCTGGTGACTGTGAGTTCTAATCCCGTCTTTGGCATGAAAGCCAGGTAGATGACTTTGGGCCAATCACTTACTATTAGCCCAGCCTACCTCAAGGGTGGTTGCGGGGAAAATAGGAAGAGGAAGATGTGCTGGACATGATTGCAACCTTGAATTATTTGTAAAAATAATAATAAAATAAAACAGATTACAATTGGTCATTAGGTTTCCTTCCACCCTCCCGCAAATCAAAAAAATAATACCTAGCTGCATTGGGAGAGTTCTGCTATGAACAATTGTGAGACATTGTCTTCTGGATTTTTAAAAAGGCTCAGCATTTATTTTTTTTTTAATCATTAGTGGCTGCAGGGCAGAGAAGAGAAGGAACTGGGGCCAGAATTAGGGAGAGTCTTCCTGTATTCGTTAGCTTTTTATCTCACGAGAGATAAAGCATCTGGTTCAGAAATCACCTTGTAATCCAGGTTCTTTGAAACACATAATATAATCTCCCTCCTATTGATCCAGGGAGATTCATAGCCGGGCATTGCTCTTCATAAGTTGTGTGGTCTATAATGGCACCTTGTCTGACATAGGGTTGGGGAGGGTTCGTTCTCGCCAGGCTCCAGCCCTGCTTAGCATCTGTTCTTTGGCTTTTACAGGTAGACTGCGCCTCAAGAAGTAAAAGTTCGCCCAGCAGCAGCCCCACTCAGGCCTCTCGGACCCGGAAACATGGCGCTGTGATAGAAAGCTTTGTTAACCACGCCCCTGGGGTTTTTTCGGGAACGTTTTCTGGTACGTCTGTGTTACATTTCTCTTGTCTGCTCCATAAGAGGAAATATGGGTAGAAGGTAATATACGCAATTTTCAGAGTCCCATAGGGCGCTCTCTGATTCGATCAGTGTTACCATGGCGATTGTAAGATGGGTGGACTTTAACTCCCAGAATTCCCCAGCCAGCAAAGCTGGCTGGGGAATTCTGGGAGTTGAAGTCCACCCATCTTACAATCGCCACTGTTGAAAAATACTGGGGAACATAAAGAAACCAATGAAGTATCCAATGCTTTGCCTGGGTCGATACTCTCCCAGGAAATACAGCAACCATATCTGATGGGTTTGTCCTTATTTTAAGCCAAATGAATTTTTTTGCTTTTCACCCTCCCCCTTCAACCGGTGGAACTCATTGTCTGCTGATGGCTGCAGACCTTGTTCAGCTTGTAAAAAAATACATCATGGCTAATGGTCACAGTCACCATTACTCCTGAGCACTCAGTGATCCATCCGTGATAAATGCAGCCTCTTACAGCTTTCAAAACTGTCTTTTCATCCTTTTTTTTTTTTTAAACTTTTTTCTGTAGATAAAGTCTGAATCATGAGGAGAATGTACTTGGCTTAAAAAAAGATAAAAGAATAGTTGCATGCGTTGCCTTCTATTATAAAAAAAGTTGAATAATAGCCTTGAACGAGGGTTGGCTGTGCTTACAGACATGAAGGAAGGGCAGGATCTGGCTCCTTCAAAGAGAAGAAAGTTTGCTGATCCTTCCCCTGAAGGACTAGCACCTTGGCTTGTTGGAAAAGCCACGAGAGAGTTAACAGTTTGAAAATGTCTCACTGCAAGATATATATCCTTAGGCACTTGAAGGTGTGTGTGCACTTCAACTCCCAGAATTCCCCAGCCAGCTCTGACCCTGCTGGCTGGGGAATTCTAGGAGGCTCTGCTGGCTGGGGAATTCTGGGAGTTGAAGTCCACACACACCTTCAAGTGCCTAAGGTTGAAAAACCCAGCTATAAACCAATACTGTTGTTTTTTCCCCTGCAATAGATTTTATGCACTGCTACAACCTTTCCTACTTCTCCTTCCACCCTGCAGGCACTTTGCACCCCAACTGCCAAGACAGCAGCGGCCGGCCGCGCCGAGACATCGGCACCATCCTGCAGATCCTCAACGACCTCCTGAGTGCCACGCGGCACTACCAGGGCATGCCCCAGTCGCTGACGCAGCTGCGGTGCCAGACGCAGTGCTCCTTGTCCACCCCACCCTTGGATCTCAACAACCACACTACCTCAGAAAGAACGGCAGCTGCTGCTAACCAGCCCTTGCACTTGGGGGTCCAGTGTCCGAGCCAAGCAGCCAACTGCAAGCCCACCGGTGAGTTCACAAACCTGATTTTGGGGTCCTTTTCCTTGTGTCCCCCCTCCTCCATCTTTCTCAGTCTTCCAGAGAAGTAGAGAAATCAGCTGCTTTTTGCAGACTGGTCTCTGAGCAGGGCAGAAGGTCCTTCCGGTGGGTGGGGCTTGGGCGGGTATTATTTTTGGGGGGGCGGGTATTATTCTTGGGAGGGGCATGTGCAGAGTGGGCAGGGGAAGTGATGGCTTGGGGTTGGGACTGTCCTAATTCTGCAGGAGTTTAGAGCAGCATCAATAGAATATCCAGCATTATTCTTGTTACAATATCATAAGTATTCCTCCACTTACGACCATTCTTTTAGCAACTGTTCAATAGTACTGAATAAAGTGACTTATGACTGTTCTTCATACTTAACTGTCACAACATCCCCTGATCACAATCCCCTGGCGGTGTGTGTGTCATGTGATCCCCATTTATTTATTAAATTTTTATGCCACTCATCTCACCCTGAAAAGTAACTCTGGGTGGTTTATAATTAATATCAACCTTCCTAGTGAATGTTCCCCCCAATCAATGGGGGAAGGTGAATTCACTAAAAAAAAAAATTGTAAAATTGGGTGAGATTCACTTACTGTCTGTCTCACTTAGTGACAGGAGTTCTGTTATCCCAATTATGGTCATAAATTGAGGATTAGCAGTATTATTATTATTTGTAGTACTATTACAGTAGTTGTTATTAAGTTGTTTTTGTGTAATAAATGTTTGGGCGGGGGTCGACGAATAATCCTCGCAAAGGGGATGAACTGAGTGCATGTAGGGTTGAAAAAAGAGTTTGGGGAATCCTGGTTTAAAGAGAGTCTGATTTCAGTTAGAACTTTTACCCGTTTGTTTTCAGTCGTGTTACTCTTGCAGTTTGGATTTCCAGCACCGTGACATTGGGCAACTGAGATGAATAGACTGCCAAAGAAACTTAAGTTGCAGTGAACTTTTCTGAATGATTTAATTGGATTCGTATGTTGAATTCCTCAGGCACAGTAGAATTGGTGCGATTTGTTGTTACTCATCCAGAAAAATTGTCTGAAAGGCGGAAAAAGAGGGCTTCCCTGTATAAGTCAGCGTTACTCCTGATGTCATCTTTTCTTTTTCCTGGTTTGTGCTGTTTTAATCCTTTGCCAAAGAAGTTTATGGCTGAGTTTTTTGGGGTTTTTTTTTTTTTTTTGAAATCTAAAAAAGCCCTGGAAGTGCCAGTTATTACCAGAGTTGCAGGATGCCCTGAAGGAAGAAAGGACTCAGTAAACCATAGATCATTTATCACCATGATACATTCATGAGAAGGTGGCTGATTGCCTTAGCCATGATAAAACATTTGTGAGAATGACAGCAAGCAGTAGGTGCACTCTATCTGAAATGAGCAAACAGGATCCCTGACTATGCAGTCGTGGTATATTGCAAATTACCAATATACGTGGGGGTACTGTACTTCAGGCCTTTTTTCAGAGGTAGCTTAAAAAATAATGATAAGGGCTACGAGGAATTGTGATTAATTTTTCCAGAGGTATGACCTCATTCTCAGAATCCTTGGATGGGTATTGCGTCAGTTCCATTCCTGGAAAATAACAATCGCCTCCGCAGGTTATGATTCTCACAACTGAGCCTTTTTCTAAAGCATGCAATTAACTTTCTTCCTGTCATGAGTACATGTGGCAGGATACGACCCTGTGAGGTAGGATGGTTTGTGATCTAGGCCTCGTGATCTTGGTCGTCTAGATCGGCTTGCCTAGCTTTTTGAGTAATGCTTCTCCACCTTGGCAATTTGAAGATGTCTGGACTTCAGCTCCCAGAATTCCAGCATGCTGGCTGAGGAATTCTGGGAGTTGAAGTCCAGACATCTCCCAAGTGGCTAAGATTGAGAAATACTGTCTTAGTGTGGTCTTGGTTGATGAAAAATTATTCATTTTTGCTTTTAAGTATAGGTGGTATTTTTTATGTTTGTTTGCTTTTTGGGTGTTCTGGCATACGTGTGTCAGTGTCTTGTTTTGGTCCCTACCCCAGATGTCAGCTCTTCCTGCAGACGTGCAAAGCCTCCACCCCATAATCCACTCCAGCCCAAAATGCAACGAAGGAGCTGTGAAATCAAAACAGATCTACATTTCCTTCAAGATCAGCCCAATACTTCCTCCTGTTTATCTGATTGGCCTTGGCTGAAGTCCAAAAGCACAGCCTGGGTTGATTAGTTTTTGGGAAAGGAGGCCACCAGGAAATTCAAAACTAGATTTCCTGCTGAGGAATGAAAATCTTCCTCTTCTATATCACTGCTGAGAAAACTGCTAGGATATGTTTGTTCTTGTAGTCAGGAATTAAATGTGACTTATATGCCGCGTGAACTCGGACATTAAATAAATCCTGATTTAAAGCTTGTTTCTCAACTCAGTTCTCAAATCCCAGAAATCCCCAGCCAGCATGTTGGTTCAAAACCACACCTGAGCTCTGTGAATTTTTTGCAACTATCTAAGGTATTCCATCTATCAACCTAGTAAGGCCTAGGTTACTGGGACCCTGAAGCATAATGGAACAATAGATTATCTATTTGCTTTTGCTAACAGATGGCATTAACCCATTGCCTGCCCAAGAGGCCTTGGATTTTTCTTCCCTCAGGACATTTGATTACTATTTTATCACCTTTGAATTTGCATATGTAAATAGACTGCCTGCTGATTAGTGGAGAAATGATAACTAGGTTAAAGTGGGCACAAAACTTTCACGCATAACCAACACATTCATTGAATATTGGTCAATGACCCCCACCCTTCCTCCACCAATGTGTTTGTATATGTGAAAACAGTCTTTTTCCCATTCAGACTTCCCTTCTCCTGTGTGAGTGTTTGTGTGCATCTTTTCCAGTGGAAGTGGAATACGGCTTTTATTTTTTTATTTCCCTTGACATGGCGTGAGTTTGGGAATAAAGAGGCAAGTACTGTAAATAATAATAATAAAGATGCATTTGGTTGAAAAAGGCAGGGTCATAAAGCTCTTGCAATCAGCGTCTCCTTTAAGGTTCCTTGATGTCGGAGGCGTGAGTTTGAAGGAAAGTATGGGAATTGTAGTCCCGGCCTATCTAGAGGACATTAAGTTGGAGAAGTTAGTGTGTTCAAAATATTTGCACATCTAAATCCATCTCGATAGCTACTGTCGGCCCTGGGATTCAACGTTGGGTCTACCTGGTTTTGAACCGGCCACCGTGTTTAGCGTTCATAAGTTTTAGTGTTGTGAACACAATGTTTCTCAACCTTGGGCAGCTTGAAGATGGGTGGACTTCAACTCCCAGAATTCTCCAGTCAGCATAGCTGGCTAGGGAATTCTGGGAGTTGAAGTCCACCCATCTTCAAGTTGGTACTGTAGAGAAACATACGGATATAGATTCATTATGTTAGTTTTGGCTCTTATTGGTCCCTTAGTCTTTGCATCATGTGTCCAAAGTAAATTAATTTGAGCCTGGTCATTTGTGCTTTGAGTGTGAATTCTGAATGGATTTGTTTGATGATCCATTCTTCTGTTTTCCTGGCCGTCTATAGCAGGGGTCTCCAACCTAGCTGGCTGAGGAATTCTGGGACTTGAAGTCCACAAGTCTTAAAGTGGCCAAGGTTGGAGACCCCTGATTTATAATATTCTTAGGAGTCTTCTTCTACACCAGATTTCAAAACCCACTTGCCAGTTTAGCATCTCTGGTGTGTCAGAGGAAGAGCAAAACAAATAACATTGCACGATTCCAGATAACTTTTCAACTATGCTAATCACTAAGAGTAGACTCCTTACATTTTAAGAAGTTTGCAGAAGATAGAAACTTAGGTTGAGGAGACTTTTTAATTCTGTAATTGGAAGGAGAAGCCCCCCACCCCCACCCCAAAGGATAAGACTTGGAGGAAAGAGAAGGGGGGAACGAGAAGTCCCAGGCCTTTCCTTGTGATTGCTTGAGAAGTTCTTGGCCTTTCAAGTTTGGGTTGCAGATTCTTATTTTTCCTCAGACTCAGAAAATGACAGGAAGCAAAGGGACACAGACTAACAGGGCTGGAAAGGACGTTAGAGGTCTTCTAGTCCAACCTCAAGCAGAAGACCCTACACCATTTTCATCAAATGGTTATCCAGCCTTTTCTCACAAATAGCCTGGTAGCTCAGCAGACTAATGCATTGTGATTAACTCCAGCGGTCTGCAATTACTGTAAGTTGGAATCTCACCAGGCTCAAGGTTGACTCAGCCTTCCATCCTTTGTAATGTGGGTAAAATGGGGACCCAGTTTGTGGGGGCAATAAGCTGACTTTGTATAAATATACAAAAGGATGAAGGCTATTGCTTAACGCATTGTAAGCCACCCTGAGTCTCCGGAGAAGGGCGGCATATAAAGCAATTTTTTTTTTTTAAAGTCTTGAGTTTTGGACCACCCACGCCTTCTGAAAGCAACTTGTTCCACTGAATGACACCAGAAGTTGTGAATGCTCCAACACTGGAAGTTTTTAAGAAGATGTTGGATAACCATTTGTCTAAAGTGGTGTAGGGTTTTCTGCCTAGGCAGGGGGTTGGACTAGATGACCTCCAAGGTCTCTTCCAACTCTGTTAATCTTATTAATTGTTCTTACTGTCAGAAAGTTTCTTCTCCTTGGTTCTAAGTTGCTTCTCTCTTCATTCAGTTTCCATCCATTGCATCTTGTCTTGTCTTGTCTTCTGGTGCTTTGGAAAATAGGTTGACTCCCCCGCCCCCCTCCACCCTTTGTGGCAGCCTGTCAAATATTGGAACAGTCAGTAGTTAAATCTGTTTCCTTAAGAAAACTCCTTGTAGAGCCTTCTCCATTATTGTTTTGGCTGCATGGTGTTGGGATAGCTGTCCAAAACAAGAAAAATATTAGGAAACTATTAGGAAACCCAGCAAGATGAATCATAACAGAGAGATCACTGAACTTGACTTTAACACCTTGACCTGGGCCACTTTATGATATGTGGACTTCAATTCCCAAAATTCCCCAGTCCGCAAACGAGGCTGGCTGAGGAATTCTGGCAGTAGTTGGTCCACCCATCTCAAAGTGGCCCAGGTTGAGAAACAATGCTTTTAACGCTACAAATAGTCCTTGACTTGCAACCATTCATTAAATGAACATTCAAATTTACAACCGAAACCAAGTGCCGTGACCAGTCCTCGGATTTACGACGGTTGCAAAATCCTCGCTGTCAGATTGTCAAAATTTGGCTGCTTGGCAACCAAACTTGCCCTTTTGGGCAAGTTGCAGCACTGTGGGGGTGGGGGGCACGCGGTCTCCATATGTGACCTTCCCAGCCCGCTTCCAATAAGCAGAGTCAATGGGGGGAAGCCAGATTTGCTCAATAACCATGCAATTCCCTTAGCAAAAGAAACATGGCCAAAAAAGGGGGGGGGGGGTTTGTCATAAAATCGAGTGCGATTCGCTTAACAACAAACTTGCTTAGCAATGGAAATTGTGGTCCCAAGTGTGATTGTAAGTCAAGGACTACCTGTATTGTGCCTGAATTCGAGAGGTGAGAAATGGACGCTGAGCCCCTGCCCCTGCACCCATAGTGAGAAGGTTGGGTGAGAAACCCGCCGTGTGCCTTCCCTTGCCCACATGAATCAGGCCCTGTGCTGGAAGTTGCAACACTCTGCTGGTTTCTAAGGCTGTCTGGACTGGCTCACCCAGAGAGATCTTGAGATCCCCTCCCAACCACCTCCCTTGCTTGAGCAACCAGCTGGAGCCAGCCAAGGCCGGAGCCTCTTGCCTGCTTGCGTCAGAATCTGGCTTAGCGTCGTCCCTTTTTTCGGCTCTGCTGTTCCCGCGGCAGGGTCACTCCAACCTACGAACGCTGCCGCCACGGAGGAGGCTGTCTGCCTTTCAAGGCTGCTCCAGGGAACTGGCACTTCCCATCCCTCCCTCCCCCCCTCCCTGTTTTCTGGGAATACACAGCCTTCCTTTCCCCGCCTCCCTCCCTCTTCCCTTCTCATGCAGCAAAGCCTCCTCGGCACACAACGCACATCGGATAAGTTAGGACGTCACCCCCCAACGCCTGGGAGGTTGGCAACCACAGAGGCACGCTCCTTGGCACACGGCAATTTTATTAAAAAAAAAAAAAGGAAAAGAAAAGAAAACCTCAACGAGGGAGATGTCCAGCTGATGGAAGCCAGCAGGTGCCACCTGCCTGAAAACCCCAAAAGGAAAACGGTTGCAAGTGGGAGTGGGAGTCACATTTTTAAATGGGTATTGCACAGGAAGTGTTGTTGCGTTGCATGCTTCCTTTGCTGTTTCAGCCCTGGCATCTCGAATGCTGCTTAGTCTCTGGTTCCTACGGGTCCCCCGCCCTCCCGCAGCATTGGTGCACACACACCCACACCCACGATATTTTTCTCTTCCCCAAACAAAGAGCCCCAGAATGAATGGGGAAGGAACGGAAGGAAGGAAGAGAGAAACTAGAGAAAGGAGGTTTTGAAATCACAAATGCTGCATTGAGCACTTTGTAACACACACACACTGTTTGGGCAGTTGTCTGCAGCCAAGTCGGAGAGATGCACAAACCAGTTCTGGGGGGTGAGGGTGGAAGAGTGCTCTGTACCGCTCCCTTCATAATATTGGGCAGGGGGTGGAGGGTGGGGAAAGGGTCAGTCCTTGGGGCGAATTGCATTTTTCATAGACACAAATTAAGGACACAAAGACCCCTTTCTTCTTTTTTTTTTAAACTTTCCACCTTCTTTCCCTTCGTTTAGTGGTATATGCTTTCCACTGCTTCTATCATGCAGAGGAAAGTAAGTACGCGGGAGAGGCCCTCTCTGAGCATAGGCAGAGGGTGGCCCGGTGCCCTTCAGCCATTCTGAAATCGTTTTGAAAGGGTTAACCCACTGCCAGTCATCAGCCTGGGTTGCTTTCAAAAAGGGGAAAGTTAACATTTCCCCATTAGATATTTACTTGGTAAGGAAGGAGACAGTGACCCCCCCCCCCATAACTTGTTGACATCCAAATGGGATTTGTTTCCTCCCTCCCTCAAATATAGCTAACTGATCCCTTCCGGTCCTGCATTTAATTTTTTCCCAGGCAAACCTGAGCCCTCCACCTACCTCTCTTCTCAAGGGTTCACTTTCCTTTCCATGTGAGTCTGGGAACTTTGCTGGTTATTTTCATCAGGCTAAGCACTACAGCAGTGGGTCTCAACCTTCCTAATGCTGCGACCCTTTAATACAGTTCCTCATGTTGTGGTGACCCCCAACCATAAAATTATTCCTAACACCATTGAAAATATGTGTTTTCTGATGGTCTTAGGCAACCCCTGTGAAAGGGTCGTTCGACCCCCCAAAGGGGTCCTGATCCACAGGTTGAGAACCACTGCACTACAGCAATACGGAGGCTTTGGGGGTGGGGGGAACCCCAAATCCAGAGACTTCCCCCCCTCCCACAAATGCCAGATATTTGCACTCTGTGTGCAAAATGAGAGGAACCCAGTTCTGCTTCAATAAACTACATATAGCCGTGGACGACGGATCTGCCACAATTGGGACCAGATCTTCCGCAGCCACTAAGGGATGCGGTTGTTGTGTTAGGCCTCTGGTGAGAAGAATTACAGAAATGAAACAGGACAATGTCTTTGGACCGTTGCCCGAATCCTGCAACATACAGTGGAGGAAGTGAAGGAATAGGCAGAAGAACACACGAATCGTGTGTTATCTGTGTGTCATCCATTTCTTTTGCACGCTTAGGGATGGGGGGGGGGGGTCTTCTCAGAAAAGAGACCCGGGAGATGCTTGCACTCAGTGGTGTGCAAAGGACTGGAATGCTTTTCTGCTTACTTGAGGGGTGTAAAAATGCTTGGAATGGCTGTACAAAGAGATTTGACAAAAGAGAAGGGCCTGGCCCAATGGTGGGAGGTTGATTTTGGCGGGGGGGGGGGGGCTGTATCTGCAGGAAGATTGGTGGGAAGGGTTTTGTAGCAGTTCTGAGAATCTGAGCTGGTCAGGAGGTATTTCAAGTCAGGAAGAGAATCGGCTTCTCTCAAAATAACAGAGTTGGAAGGGACCTTGGAGGTTTTCTAGTCCAACCCCCTCAAGCAGGAAACCCTGTACCATTTCAGACAAATGGCTGTCCAATCCCTTCTTTAAAACCTCCAGTGTTGGTGCACCCACAACTTCTGGATTCAAGTTGTTCCATTGATTAATTGTTTTAATTTAATTATTTGTCAGATTACACTATTTTTTTTTCTTTGTTTTGGGATGGTTTCTAACCATTGGCTCAAGTTTACGCTGATCTTTGGCTATAATAAAAATTTGAATTGAATACAGTTCAGTTCAATGGATGGATTCGATTTGAGTTGTCGGCTTACATGGCCCCTACTTTAATGTTCAAAAGCATGATGGGAATCGTAGTTCGGAGTACTTGTTGTCTGGACATTTGAATATCGCTGTTGCTGCTGTTACTCCATCACTGTAGTAATTTTACAAAGCAAAAGAACTGGTCGCATTGTCTCAGTTTTCCAATTCCTGGGGATTTGACAGTATTTCCCAACCTAGCTAACTCCCAGATGCTTGGACTTCAACTCCCAGAATCCCCCAGTCAGATGGGCCATGGCTGAGAATTCTGGGAGTTGAAGTCCACTCCCCTCACAGAAAAGCCCAGTTTGGGAACACTGCATGACCGGGCCAGATAAAGATTGAGGAGATCCCAGTTCAAATCCCTCCTGTCCACCATAAAACTAACTGAGGGAACCTTGAGTCTGGCAGAGTCTCATCCTGGTCTACCTTGCAGGGTTGTGGTAGAGGCCAAAGGAAACTCTATTTCTAGAGTTTCTTGGGGGAGTGGGGGAAAAAAGCAATCCAATTAAAAGCAGAGGTAGGCAATGATGATGGCCCCTTTGTGATTTATAGACTTCAATTCCCAGAATTCCTGAGCCAGCATAGCATAGCAGACTCGGGAATTCTGGGAGTTGAAGTCCACAAGCCATGAAAGAGCCATCGTTCCCCACCCCTAAATTAAAATGTCGATGGAGAGAATGAATCCCCACTATTTTCCTCAGCTTGTCCACCGAGTCAAGTTTTTCTCTCCGGGGGTGTTTGCACATTTGTGATCTGTTCGGGTAAATTCCTCCAAAATAAATGCCGCCTCCAGCTTCTGTCCTGCCTGTCACCAGTGCAAATTAAAAAATGCCCTTCTACATTTTAGGGCCATGATGGCGAATCTATGGCACGTGTACCACAGGTGGCACGCAGAGCCATGTCCCCTGGCACGCCAGCTCAGTTCCAGCGTGAACTGAGAAGGCTAATTTTTGGGCCTTCTGAGCCCACCAGAAGTAGGGAAACAGGCTGTTTCCTGCCTCAGGGGGGCCTAGTGGGTGGGGAAGGCCCGTTTTTTTTTTCTCACCTGGCTCCAGATCCACTCTATGCATCTGGGGAGGGCAAAAACAGCCTTCCCTACCTCCTTGGAGGCCCGAAACAGCTTGTTTTCCAACTTTCAGTTGGACAGGAAGTGATTTTTTTGCTGTCCCCAGCCTCCAGAGCCTCTCTAGAAGTCTCTGGAGGCTGGGGACAGCACAAAAGTCACTTCCTATACAACTGGAAGTTGGGAAACAGGCTGTTTTGGGCCTCTGAGGGGGTGGGGAAGCCTGTTTTCGCCCTCCCCAGATGCATAGAGAGGATCTGGAGGCAGGTGAGAAAGAAAAACCGGCCTACCAGGCCATTGTGTGCCAGGAGCGGTGGGAGGGGGCATGTGCATGCACAGGGCAGGGCACATAGAATTATGGGTGTGGGCACACGGGCACGTGAACTTCCCCCCCTTTCCTGGCTTGCAATGACAAAAAGGTTAGCCATCACTGCTTTAGGGCATGAGATCAACTAATAAATTCTTAAAATGCTTGGCTTCTTTCGGCCCTTCCAAAACTGGCATAGAATGGCCTTCCTCTCATATGCGTGTTTCCTCCTTTTTCCTGATTCCAGGGATGCCTATTCCGACATTACTTTCTCATTGTCCCTCTGGGGAGAGGAAACAAGGTTTAAATAATGGACAGCATAAAAAGAATGGTGCTGTGTGAGTTCAGGTTTCAGCTTTTAAGCAAAACGGCGAGGTTTAAATTCAGGTAGCCCTTGGCTTACCACCATAAATTGATATCCAAAATTTCTGTGGTGAGCTTCGCCTCATTTTACGACCTTTCTTACCACAGTTGTTAAGTGAATCGCTACAGTTATGTGTGCGACACGGTTGTTAAGTGAATCTGCCTTCCCCATTGACTTTTGCTGGTCAGAAGGTTGCAAAAAGGTGATGGCATGACCTCCAGGGAAAATGCAACCGTCAGTTGCCAAGCATCTGAATTTTGATCATAGGTCCATGAGGTTGCTGCAACGGTCTTTAAGTGTATAAAACAGTCATAAGTCCCTCCCTTTTTTTAGTGTCGTTGTAACTTTGGCCACTAAACGAATTGTTGTTAAGTCGAAGGTTACTTATCATGTCAGAATAAGGAGTGGTGCCCTGTTATTTCAGGTTTCATTTTTTTAGCTAAACCTCCTCCTTTCTGCCTTTATATATATATATATATATGTTTTCTGAGGTTTTCGTGGGTGTTTGTATATAAGTCTTTGGTTATTTGGGTCTTCTCCCGCGTAAAATTGGAAGTGTCTTGGCGACGTTTCGACGAAATCTCATTCGTCATCTTCAGGCTGGTGTTCTCGGCTTCTAGAATTTGCTCCTGGAAGCATGAAGCCGAAAACACCAGCCTGAAGATGACGAATGAGATTTCGTCGAAACGTCGCCAAGACACTTCCAGTTTTATGCGGGAGAAGACCCAAATAACCAAAGACCTACACACACACACACACACACACACACACACACACACACACACACATTCATATTCTCTCACCCTGGTGCCCCTGGAGTCATTGACACAGGAGACCCTGGGAAAGAAAAGGCCATGGCCAAGTCTTGTTTGAGGGGGCTCCACTTTTTTCTGTCTTCATTTTTGTAAACGTTCAATTGTTCACCCACCCACGGCCTGCTATCACGAGGAGGCAAAGAAGAAGAAATAAAAAGAGGAATTTTCTTTCGAAAAAGCGTCCTCTTGTCTCGGAAGCTGGGAACGGAGCGACTTTGGGTTTTTGTTTAAAAGCGGGAAGCCCTCTAAACCTGGGAAAGGGTCAGAATAAATGTCCAGCACCATTGTTTACCTGCTGTTTCAGCATCCTGACTCTGTTGCCATGGTGACGGTGACCTAGATGAAGCCCCTCCCGTGGCTGAGATGCCTAGTGGGCCTTTAAGTGCATGGGAGGGGAATCTCACATGACAGACCAGGGCCTTAGGGGGAAGAAAGTGGCCTGATTTTTAACTTAGCTTAACTTTTTAAGCTTTTTAATTTAGTTTAACTTTTTAACTTAACTTATTGTTAACTTTTAACAATATATCCAAGGAAGGGAAGTGGTCAGCCAAGATGGGCCAGTGAAGCTGGCGAGAGGATCCGAAAGCAAAAACACAACTTTTGTAACTCTCCTCCAGCAGTTGATGCATGTAGTCCTCAATTTACAACCACAGTTGGAGCCAGAATCTCCGTTACTAACCAAGGCAGTTAAGCGAGTCACACCCGATTTTATGTCCTTAGTTATTTTTTTTCCCCTCCCAAGGCGATTAAGCAAATCTATGCAGTTGTTAAGTGAATTACACAGTGGTTAAGCAGATCTAACTTCCTCAATTGACTTTGCTTGTCAGAAGGAGAAAATGAGTGTTGATCATGCGACCGTGGGGACGTTGTGATGGTCATAAGTATGAGGACCTAGTCATAAGTCACTTTCTTCAGTGCCCTTGTAACTTTGAATGGTCACTAAGCGAATGGTTGTAAGATGAGGGACTACCGGTAGTTAGTGGCAGGGCGTTTGGTATGTTTTATTTATTTTGCTTGAGTTAGCTATTGCTATACTCCATATGGATTTTCTAACCCAGCAGCTGTGGGTTTCTTCTCTTCCTCCGAGGATCAGCTTTGCTAAACTAGGATTATTCCTGTGACTTGTGGCAAGGAGTTCCACTGAGTGCTTTTTGCATTGGGTAAACAAGCCCCAAGCTTAAGCAATGTAGCTACCGCTTCTCTCCTCCAACACAGCTGCTTGCATACAGGACAAGGCAGTGGGCATAGATGAAGAATTCACAAGGAGGATCAGACAGAAAATACCAGACCAGGATGAGCTAATTCTCTGCCTTAAAATTATGCAGATGTGAGCTAAGCCAGGAGTGTCAAACTCAAGGCCCAGGGGCTGGATCCAGCCTGCAGGGTGCTTAGATCTGGCCTGGGGGGGCCACCCTGGAAATAGCGAAGGACTGGCCTGCCGTGCTTCTGCCAGCGAAAATGGGCTCCCGAGCTCCGTTTTCTGCTGTCATGGCCTCCTGCAACCCTCCACTGTTTGCCAGTGAAAACGGAGCTCGGGAGGACCGCGTGGAGGCTGTGACAATGGAAAACGGAGCTCGGGAGCCCATTTTTGCTGGCAGAGCACTTGGGCCGCTACAGGCGCCCCCGACATGAGTGACATCGAGCTGGCCCCATCCACCATGCCCATGCCCAACCCGTGTCCCCCACCCACCCACCCCGAGGTCAAACAGGACCCTGATGTGGCCCTCAATGAAATCGAGTTTCACATCCCTAGGCTTAAGCCCTCTCTCTTCTTTGACTGCCCCTTAGGCAGCATCTCTTCACCCTGCCTCCCAGGCCGTTTGCACAAGGTGTAGCCTTTTTTTAAAGTTTTGCAACCTTTCTTAAATTGCGTCATTCGTCTGCTTGCCTTTGAGCCGTATCTGGGTGCATAAGCCAGTTAGGAAAAGTGAGTTTTTCAATCAAAGGGAATATATTTGTAGCTCAGGGCTGAATGAGGGGTGCTCTCTCTGAGCTTGGCTGTTTCCTTGCAGACGTTTCATTAGCCAAATTAGTAACATCATCAGTGTTGTCAGAGTGAGGTTTCGAGGAAGATCAGGCCAACAGCTAAGCTTTCATTTCTGGGTTGTTGAGAGAACAAAAATTTAGAACTGACGGGAAGTATTTTGTCCTCTCCCCTCCAAAGGAGACACACCTGGTGCACAGGAAGAAAAACAATTTATTTTTTTAGTTTTCTGTGTGTGGTTTCTATTCCTTGGGCAACGAGAGGGGATGACTAAAATCAAGAGGCTTCTCTTGCATTATTTTACTTTCTGATTTGAACCACTTGGTGAATGAACTTGATCCGGGATGGCTGAATGCACCATTAAGGCGAGACTGGAGACATCTCACCCTGGATCAGGTTTAGCTAGGAGCCAACACTGCCTTGATGACGCATAGAGGTAGTCCTCGACTTATGACCACAGTTGGAACCAGAATTTGCATCGTTAAGCAGGGCAATTCTTAAGTGAGCCACATCTGATTTTTTTAACAACTTCTTTTGCCACAGCTGTCAAACGAATCACATGGTCATTAACTTTGAAGCTTCCCTCATTAACTTGGTTAGACGGTCACAGATAGCAATCATGTCACATCCCCTACCCCCAGATGCTTCAACCCTAATTATGTGACCCTGTTAGGATGGTCATAAGTATGAGGATCAAAGCGTAAATCAAAGTGCCATTGTAATTTTGAACGGCTACTAAACAAATGGTTGTACGTCAAGGACTAAATGTAGTCAATTTTGGGGTGGGGTGGGGTATAAGGTAAAAAGAATAGTAAATCTGTATCCGGGAGCCCTATATCTTTAAAGCGCTCCATGGCTTAGGACCCAGGTACTTACGAGACCGCCTTCTGCTGGCGATAGCCTCCCACCGGCCAATACGCTCCCAC
Organism: Masticophis lateralis; assembly: GCA_030761175.1. NCBI lineage: Eukaryota > Metazoa > Chordata > Lepidosauria > Squamata > Colubridae > Masticophis > Masticophis lateralis. The sequence goes on from JAUDYJ010000001.1 coordinate 343,369,930, forward strand.
AGAGAGGGACTCCTCAGGGTGCCATTGGTCAAACAATGTCGACTGGCGGCCTCAGGGGGAGAGCCTTCTCTGTGGGGGCACCTTCCCGTCTGGAACGAATTGCCCCCAGAGATACGGATGATCCCTGACCTACGCACTTTTCGCCGTGCCCTCAAGACGTAACTGTTCCAACAAGATGGGCTAGCCTAAACATGAATTTTAATTGGGGTTTACTTTTAACGATTAGGGCCAAATTATTTAATACGTTTTTAAACTGCTTTTAAATTTTGTATTTGGGTGTGTTTTACTGTTGGCTGTGCACCGCCCTGAGTCCTCTGGGAGAAAGGCGGTATAAAAATTAAATAAATAAATAAATAAATTTTAAAAAACCCTCCTTTTTCACAGCTGAACGACTGATCTGATTCCATCTCAACTCTTCCTCTCCTAACCTTCGTTTGTCTTCGTCTCTCTGCTTTTAGGCGACCGTTTGCGGCAGACGGAGAACCGCGCCACCCGTTGCAAAGTGGAACGCCTGCAGCTTTTGATGCAGCAAAAAAGGCTGCGCCGGAAGGCGAGGCGGGACGCCCGAGCCCCCTACCACTGGCTGCCCAATCGAAAATCCGGCCGCACCAGCAGCAACAGCAGCGTTTCCAGCGAAGGCAGCCTTGATCTGGACTTCGAAGATTCGGTTTGGAAACCCGAAGTCAAAGCGGAGATGAAATCCGAATTTGTCGTAGCATAAAAAATAATAAACCTTGGGTAGGGGAAATGGCATCTTTTGGGGTGGGCAGGGTGGGGCAAGGGAGTGTTGGGGGGGGAAAAAAAGAACCGAGAGACCATTTAGTAATAATAATAATAATAATACATTTTTTGGTCCGTGAGAGCAAAGTTTTTGGGTGCTTGATTCTAACACAAGACTGGATTGCTGTGGATTGCGTTGAGTGGACCTCGTCTTCAGCTGCACCGAAATGGATCACCCAGCCTTGGAACAGTATTTTCTATTTTCAAAAAAAAAACAAAAAACACTGTTCTGCTTTTATTTTAAGAACTGAAACAGCTTGGGGGGGGGGGGCAAAGCAGGCGAGTGAGACAATTCGGAAAGCAAGATGGCAAACCTGCGTCTTGGGGAGGGTTTACTTTTGATTTCGGAGAGAAGAATCTTCAAATGGCTGCCTTAGAAAAAAAATGTGTAGAGGGAAAAAAGCTGGACCGATCATGGATTGAACGGAGAGCGAGAGAGCCGCGAAGACTTTAAACCTTCTGACTTCCTAATTTTACTTTTATCGTTGGGGATCGGAGGGCCAAAGAGGAAGGGGCGAACCCACCAACAGTTTGCGTGGGCTGAAAAGCTGCTTCCTCCCCACCCGAGCATTGACAAAGTGGGGTGTGTGTGTTTGAAACTGGAGGCAGGGTTGTGTCGGAATGCTTCCTCCTTTTTTTAAAAAAAGAAAACAACAACACAATTATTATTATTTTTTATTTGGGTGACTTTTGTGTAACGGGAAGCGCTGTGCATTCTTCAGATTAAGGGAGGGCCCCGATGGAGGGTGGGTGGGTAAAAAAAGAAAGAAAGAAAAGAAATGAGGGTGTATGCTTGTGTGTGTGTGTGTGTACACACGTCTTATCTGTGTGTGTTTCTTTCCCTTCCTGGATATGTAGCATTTCTGAATTATTCTTGACCTGTCTGATCTCCCCTTAAGAAACCCCACTGCTCTCCCCTGCTCACTTCCAAGGATGTTTTCCACCACGGGCATTTTAAAGAAATGTGACTGGTGTGGGGTGGGGGGGTTGGGAGACCCAAAACCCTCAAATTTGCGGGGGGGGGGGGAGTTTCTCAAACGATGAGGAGTGAGAGGGGATATGGAGTGGGGGACACAGGGTAAAGGAATACTGTACGCCCTCCATTTGAGGGCTTGTCCTCTCTTCACATTGTGAATGCAACCTGAATGCAAGATAACTGCAGCTTTTTTTTTTAAAAAAAATGTGCATTAAACTTAAAGAGGGGATTCGATCTTGCCTGGTTTTTTTTTTTTTAAAGAACCAATAAAGTATGTTACGAGCTGAGGGGGAGTAAGATTTAAAACCTACCATTCTGGAGCACCATTGGATCAGCTAGAAAAGCGTTGTTGTTGTTTTTTTTATTTAAAGTTTGTGCTATTTCTGGTTTTGTTTTTTTGCCAACTGCATCCAAAATCAACCCTAATATTTTGGCCCCTTGGTTCTCCCTGTGGCAGAATTCTCACCCGGTCCCCTTTTGTGTTTACTTCATCCATGTTGGGTAGCTGCTGAGAGGGTTTTACCTCATCCATGTTGGGTAGCTGCTGAGAGAGTTTTCAATGCTTCTGTTTAGCCCCTTAAAAAAAATGGCCAGCATCCTTGATCCTGCTTCCCATATCCTCCGTGAAAAGACCCAGGCGCTCTGTCCATTCTCAGAGGCCATTTTTCCAAGGCATATATACACACATACACAGGAGACCAAATTACACCCTCTGGTTACAGAGACCAATTCCTTGTTCTCATCCACTTTTTTTTTTAATTAGGTTTGTGGTTTTTTTTTTTTTTAATTAAGGGACACAAAAGTAATCTCTGGAAACTTAAATGCTAGGATGGTGGGGGTTTGGTTTTTTTTTTTTTTTTTTTTTAAGTTGCTGATTGATGATGATCTGAGCCAGTAATTTTTCATAGGCAGTAAAAATTAGTTCTCATTCTTTGCAGACCTAGCAGCCACAAATACATTTGTGGATATGTATGTGTGTTTGTGTATGTGATGACTGAGTTTCAAAGATAAGACCGTGTGGAGAACTTGGGATCATCCATAGATCCAACTATTGAAATACAAAAATTTAATCTGCCAAGTCCCATCTCTTATGAAAACCTAACAAAGAGGATCCCTGGCTAAGCATCTCTGGGTCATGACATGAATATAAACATATGTTTATAAAAATATCACAGCTCTCCCTGAAAATGAGGCCAGAGGTTGCAATGGTGACTCATAGCTGGATCTTTGACAAATCATTTTTGATGACTATATTCCCTGTGAATTAATTTCTAGGTTCCCCAACCTACAGTAAACTTAGATTTATGAGAAGAGAAGGTCACAATACATTTTGTTAAGTCTCTTTAAGAGCAAGTAGGCAATTCCTGACTTGCCTTGTGACCAGCATGGTTGGGTAACTTACTCCCTCTTAAAATGCTGGATTGCGTTTTTCACAATGGACCAGGGATGAAGCTAGTACAAGTTCTCCCATCGCCTCTTCCTTTAAACATCTGAGCCATTTTTGGTCCGTCCATCCAGGCTGAAGAGAAAAAACTCCTTTTCCAACGCATGTTTTGGCTGCTTGAAAAGGTCAAAAGCTGGAAAATGGTGCCTTTTTCTTCTTCCTTCAGCCTTCTGTTTCATTTTGAGTTTTCATTCAAGTTGTTCAAGTGGATTTTTGCAGATGGGAAAACCACAACTGGGGGAAAAGAAAATAACAGGGGTCCCTCTCCTTTTATCATTTTTCTCTTGCTTATCCACCGTTCCCATCTCTATGGCAGGGGTCTCCAACCTTGGCCATTTTAAGACTTGTGCACTTCAATTCCCAGAATTCCTCAGCCAGCAAAGCTCTGGGAACTCTGGGAGTTGAAGTCCACAAGTCTTAAAGTGGCCAAGGTTGGAGACCCCTGTTTTATGCGAACCTTTTCCATAGTTCAGGGAACATCTTGGGGTACAGGAGAAAAAGATACTTCTCCATCCATAGCTAGCCTCATCCTCAGCCTAGAAGTTTGTAACACTACTAAGTACCCAGTGTTAATTCCCCTTTTAAAAAAAAGGGTAATCAAAACCAGAATAAATCTCTGAAGCAAATGCCTTTTTTTAAAAAGATTTTCCTATCAATTGCTCCACTACTTTCCCTCTCTTCTCTTCTTTTTAGTTTGTGCCAAATTTGCACCTGCTTGAAATGATAATTTTTTTCAGCGGTTGGTGCCTTAAAACGCGCGGCTGAGACCAAGAGAGGCATTCTCAAAAAAAAAAAAAAAAAAAAACCACGGGGGGGAGGTCCTCTTGGGAGGTTGAAGCTGGGATATTCTCAGTTTTCCCCTTTTGGGGGTGTGTGGGGAGAAATGCACAAAACTCTTTGTAGCTCAGTGGAAATATTCTTGCCTGTTCAAACTATGTGCCGTTCTGTGTCCGTTACTTTTCGTTTTCCTCCTATCTGTCAACTCTGGAGATTTGTGATTAGAGACCTAGTCAGCTCTTCTGGCAAAGTTTATAAACAGTTTAATTAAACTTGGTTTTCAGTTCACCACTCAACTTCATGGGGTGGGGGGTGGGAATAGAGTCTCTTAAGAGAGGGGGGGGGCAAACTTTGCATTTGAGTTTGGCTACAATTTTGCAGCATTTCATGGCTAGAAGTCAGAGTTGAAGACATGGCCTTTTCTCCTTTGCAGATTAATGACAATTCCAGAAAGTTATTAAAAGGAAAACTTAAAAGGTCCTGTAGAGAATGGAAAGTCACTCCAAATGTGTTGGCCAGTTGCTCCAATGAGGTGCAGCAACACATCTGGATAGATCCAACACATTTGGATGGATTGCAGAAGTGTTCGGGAGAGCTCATCCAAATAAGATCTTAAAACAAATTTTGGGGTGCCTGCATGATGTCAGGTTGTTGCTTCCACATGACTCCATTTATATTTCTCTCTTGTTGGTCGCCCCAACCTTGTGTTTAGCAAAGATCCAGGGTAACCCCTTCATCTCATGTTCTGCTTGTATTTTAAAGCAATTGCACAACTCTTCACCTTCCCTACCTTCTGAGGCCACCAAAATTTTGCATCCCTTTCTGGAACTTTCTTGCCAACTAAGGGAAGCGGGCAACCGCTCCTCCTTGGATCAACTTGTGTCATTACACTTCCTCTTTTCTTTCCCCTAGATGTGAAATTTCCTTTGTATGTGATGCTGTAGTGGGATTTTTTTTTTAAAGATTTTTAAAATGTTTTTTTAAGTGTGTATTTAAATGTACTACTTTTTGTATGATGTGTGAGTGTATATATCCTTACTTCTTGCCCCTCCCTAATTCATCCAATTTTTCCCAGTCACCTGGGGGGGGGGGGAAATCAGCTGTTTTCACCCCATGCTGAACGTTTAGGTAACAGCAAAAATGAATCCCAGAAGCATTATTTAAAAAAGATAAAATAAAATAAAGATCCTCCTGTATGTGTGATTTGAAAGAATGTTTTGGGGGGGCACAAGGGGAAAACTCATAGACTTGTTTTATCACCTCATTTAAGTTACCTGTATTAAAAAAAAAAAGAAACTTTTAAAATGGTTTAAAAAATAATAAACACAAAATAAAGATTGCTTGAGCCACACATGGGTTGTAGCCTAAATGATTCTCTTACATTTTGGTATAAAATTAAACTTGGGGGGTGGGGGGAGCGAGAGAAAGATCATTTTTAACTCCAGTTGTGTTTTTCTGTGGTTTGGTTTGTTCACAAACGCAGAAGCATAAGTGTTATTTGAGACAATGTGCCTCTATTCCAGTTTTCTCCCCAAAGCTCTGCATATGATAAGGAAAACATGTGATCTGGAAACAAATTTCTTTTCCTACAAGTTTCCCCTTGGTGATTCAGATATTTATGTTTGTTTTTTATGTCTACGTCCCACCTGTATTATTTTTTATAAATAACTCAAGGTGGTGAAAATAACCTTCAGTTTTCCCCACAACTGCCCTTTGAGATGAGTTGGGTTGAGAGAGAGAGATGGTAGAGTCATTCAGCTGGCTTTTGTCCCTAAGGCGGGACTAGAACTCACCGTCTCTTAGGGATTGGCCCAAAGATACCCCTCCAGCTTTCATGGCTAAAACGGGACTAGAACTCACCATCTCCTGGTTTCTAGCCTGGTGCCTTAGTCACCGGACTAGATTAGCTCTAATTTCCAATATATTTGTAATTTCCAACTAATGTTGGAAATGGGAGCACTGGAGTTTTAGACTTTGGTCTGGACTCAAAATGGAAGTCTGATCCGTTCTTGCACTCGATCGGCTGAAATCTAAGCCCCTCTGGGGATCTTACTTGAAGCCAAGTAAATATACTTTCCTCTGGTCCTCACATTGTGCTCGATATCGTGTTGTCAATACTAAAATATCCTATTTTGGTGAGCAGAGTTGTTGCTCTTGCGCTGTTTATGTGGGGTAATTCCAGGGCAGCGACTGATGGATTCCTGCCCATCCTTTCCCTCCTGGTCCATGTCACCCACCAGCAACCCAGTCTGGCTCCAGAATATCTGGTGGGTAAGCCCTTAATTGTTCATCGGTCGATGTGGCCTTAATTTTTCTTCTTGACCACATCCTCCTGACGGGACTATCGGTCTTCTAGGAAAGTGATAGGCTTACCGAGAAAAATCTCAAGCATCAAAGAAAGGATGCTTCGGAAAAATATCATTGTGGAACCTGCTAGCAACCAATATACCACAGGTTGAGTGGTTTCTTCTTGCAGGAGACAAAGGTGATGATTCCAGAAAAAATACGTCCCCCTGTTGTCCTTTTTGAAATACCAATGTTTTCTACTCAAGTGACCCTTCAGCTGGAGAAATATCTTCCTGCTGTCACTTCCTTCTCTTTCTCCATTAGAACTGAAGGTGACAGGTGTGAATCCAGGGATTTGTGCACTACGAGAAAGTGACAATTGGCTGCCTGGATCACTTCCTCCTCCTCTCCTCTTTCTTCTCTCCATCCTCTTCTACTTTTCCTTTTTCTCCTCCCCTCTTCCTCCTTCTCGTTCTCTTCTTCCTCCTCCTGTTCCTCTTCCTTTTCTCTTTCTCCTCTCCTTTTCTTCTCCCCCCTCTTCCTCCTCCTCTTCCTCCTCTTCTTTCTTCTCCTCCTTTTTCTCTTCTTTCCTTCCTCCTCCTCCCTCTCCTTTCCCTTTTTCTCCTCCCCTCTTCCTCCTTTCTCCTCCCCCTCCTTTTTCTCCTCCTTCCTCCCCCTCCTCCCTCTCCTCTTCTTTCCCTTTTTCTCCTCCCCTCTTCCTCCTTTTCCTTCTCTTCCTCCTGTTCCTCCTCCTCCCACTCCTTTTCTTTCTCCTCTCCTTTCTCCTCTCCTCTTCCTCTTCCTCCTCCTCCTCCTTTCCTTGTTCTTTTTCTCCTCCTCTCCTCTTTTTCTTTCTTCTCTTCCTCTTCCTCCTCCTCTTCTCTTCCTCCTCATTCCCCTCCTCTTTTTCTCTTTCTCCTCCTCCTCCTCCTGCATTTTTCCTTTTATGACGCTGCTACATAAAGCCTTTTCCCCTGCTAATCTTTGCATTGCACAACTCTGTTAAACTTTGGCTTCCCTGTTGGACCTCATGCTCTGGGACTTTTTTTTCTAGCATTCCTGAGGGAAAGTGGAAATGAGACAAACGTAATTAAAATCAGGGGAAAGGAGACTTCTCTTGCGGTGGTTTCCTAAAGACATTAGCCATGAGTGGTTCCTGCCTGGAATAATTCTTTTGGATGTTCCCCTCTCCTCAGAGGTTAGTGTGATAGCACCCCTAGTTAAACAAAATAATAATAGAAGAGCCAATACCCAGAAAATTATGGAACAGAGCTATTTAGATCTGTGGCAGGGTAAGATAGTTCTAGAAGGGGATGGACCATTTTCCTCTTTCGATTCAAAGTTCAACTTTGGGCTCTTTCTCAAAAGCAAGTTTCTAGTCCATAATGCTTTTTTCCAACTACCAAGCTGGAATGATTTTAGGGAAGATCTCAGCTGCTCCTGTAGAAACGGAAGCCCAGAAACAGAGCTCCCTTCTGGTCAGGCGACTTTGAATTTCCCAGCCCTCCCCAATCTCTTTTTAAGCTCCCCTGGGGCCATTTCAGGCTTCCCGGAAAGGCCTGTTTACATGTTAACATGGCAAGTCACTGGCAGAGCCTTGGAGGCTGGACTCCCTGACCCACTTGGTTCCTCCCCCCTCAGGTGAAAACCTTTGCAATCCCAATGAAGGAGAATATTTGTAGTTCAGTGTTGAAATTTATTTATTTATTTATTTATTTATTTATTTATTTATTTATTTATTTATTTATTTATTTATTTATTTATTTATTTAATTAATTATATTTGTATACCTCCCTTCTCCCGAAGGACTCAGGGCGGTGAACAGCCATGGTAAAAACAATATACAAGACAAAATTTAAAAACATATTGAAATAATTCAATCCTTGACCGGATTTAAAACTCCCTGCTAAAACCATTTAAAACCACTTTTAAAAACCCAATTAAAACCGTTTATCCCATCAGACCGGCTTGCTGGAATAATAGAGTCTTCAGAGCACAGCAGAAGGCACGGAGGTCGGGGATCCTTCGTATGTCCGGGGGCAATTTATTCCATAGGGCAGGAGCCCCCACAGAGAAGGCTCTCCCCCTGCGGGTCGCCAGTCGACATTGTTTGGCCGACGGCACCCTGAGGGGGCCCTCTCTGTGGGAGCGTGTCAGTCGGTGGAAGGCAATCGGCGGCAAAATGTGGTCCTGTAGATAACCAGGTTCGCCTGATTTCCCAGTTGCGTCCCTTTCTGGATCAGGACGCTTTGCGCAGAGTCACTCACACCCTCGTCACTTCCTGTCTGGACTACTGTAACGCTCTCTACATGGGGCTCCCCTTGAGGAGCACCCGGAGGCTCCAACTGGTCCAGAATGCGGCCGCGCGAGTGGTTATGGGAGCAACTCATCGCTCCCGGGTAACTCCCCTCTTGCATGAGCTGCATTGGCTCCCAGTGGTCTTCTGGGTGCGTTTCAAGGTGCTAGTCACCATCTTCAAAGCGCTCCATGACTTAGGACCGGGATACTTACAGGACTGCCTTCTGCCACCGAATGAGTCCTTCGGGAGAAGGGCAGTATAGAAATGTAATAAATCACTCAATCAATCAATCCTTATGATTTATATTGATTGTTTCCTAGTATGATTCAATTGTTTATTTGTACCCTATAACTATCATTAAGGGTTTTACCTTAGGATTCTTGACGAATGTATCTTCTCTTTTTATGTACACTGAGCAGTGGTGAGTTGGCCCCAGTTTGCACCTGTTCTATAGAACTGGTAGTAAAACCGGTGGGAGGCTCCGCCCACCGACTCAGATGTCATCAAAATGCTTCTGCGCATTTTGCGAAGAGCGTGCACACGGCCCCATTGTGAACCGGTAATAAAGATAAGTAGAACTCACCCCTGACACTGAGAGCATATGCACCAAAGACAAATTCCTTGTGTGTTCAATCACACTTGGCCAATAAAGAATTCTATCTATCTATCTATCTATCTATTCATCATCTATCATCTATCTACCAACTATCTCTATCTATCTATCTATCTATCTATCATCTATCTATCATCTATCTATCTATCTACTATCATCTATCTATCTACCATCTCTATCTATCTATCTATCCATCTATCATCTATCATCAATCTATCTATCTACCTACTGTCTGTCTGTCTATCTATCTATCTATCTATCATCTATCTATCTATCTACTATCTAGCAGCTATCTATCTACTGTCTATGTATCTATCATCTATCTATCTACCATCTCTATCTATCTATCTATCTATCTATCTATCTATCTATCTATCTATATCTATCCATCTATCCATCTATCATCTATCATCAATCTACCTACTGTCTGTCTGTCTATCTGTCTGTCTGTCTATCTATCTATCTATCTATCTATCTATCTATCTATCTATCTATCTATCATCTATCATCTACCTATCTATCTACCTACCTACCTACTATCTATCTATCTATTCATCATCTATCATCTATCTACCAACTATCTCTATCTATCTATCTATCTACTATCTATCTATCTACTATCTATCATCTATTTATCTATCTATCTATCTACTATCTATCTACTATCTATCATCTATCTATCTATCTATCTACCTACCTACCTACCTTTCTATCTATCTATCTATCTATCTATCTATCTATCTATCTACTATCTATCATCTATCTATCTATCTACCTACCTACTATCTATATCTATCTATCTATCTATCTATCTATCTATCTATCTATCTATCTATCTATCTATCTATCTATCTATCATCTGTCATCTGTCATCTATCTACCTACTCTCTCTCTCTCTCTATCTCTCATCTCTCATCTATCTACCTACTATCTGTCTGTCTATCTCTCTCTCTCTCTCTCTCTCTCTCTCTCTAAATGAATGCAAACAACCAGAAATATCAATCCTTCCATTCCCCACCATCCAGTCAGAGCTGAAGAAGCTTCTTGGATGAGAAGTGAAACGTCTTCAAAGAAAAAAAACGAGAAAAGTCCAGTTGCCCCCAGAAAAAGTGCCTTTGGGTTAGCAAGAAAACAACCGTGCTCAGAGAGCACCAAGAATCCCCTCACCTCCTTGGTGTTCTGATCGACCAACTGTCGATCAGAAAGGTCAGCAGTTTGGTGGTCCGAATCCCTAGTACAGGGTTCTTGCATGAGCAGGGGGTTGGACTACATGACCGCCAAGGTCCCTCCCAACTCTGTTAATGTTACCTGTTAGACCTCTGCAGTCTCCTCTATACAAAAAAAAAAAAATAATAAGGGGATTTTTTTTTTTCCGAGCTGTTTTTCTATTGGCCGGGAAAGAAAACTCCACCACCTTCCAACATTCTGAGGTTTGCAGGACAGCAATTTTGCTCCTGGGTTTTTTAATCTAATTAAGCCAGGCTGCCAGGAAGGCGAAAACAGGAGGATGAAGGGAGCCCCTCTGCTGATTCTTACCAAACGAGGGAAATGGCGTTACCCGCATGCCCAGGAGGCAAGCATAACCGTCTCATAATTGCTTTTCCGGGTCTGCTGAAAAAACCAAGGGATGGATCAGAACTCTGCCGTGAGGCACATCCCCCCATCATCTGATCCCAGGAGTGGAGAGGGCCTTATCTAACACCGGGATCTGCCATATCTTTCGGAAATCTGTCAAGGCAGAGGAACTGGGCTGGACTGGCCCACTGTGGTTTGCAAACTCTGTGTGTGTGTGTGTTTAAATGCAAATAATTAGCATTCTGCATTAACGCAATCATTGATTGAAGGTCGATCAACCAATCAGGTTTAGTAGGCCATTGATTAGTCCAACACGTGAACATAGACAATTTTATATTTTTTGCTGCTCTCCAAGCTCCCAATTTTTGATCGATGGATTACGGTATTTTTCAGAGTATAAGACACACCTTTTTCCCCAAAAAAAGAGGGTGAAAATCTGGGTGCATCTTATATTCCGAATGTAGCCCCGCCCGGCTTCTCAAAGGGAGGTTTCAGAGGCTGAAAAAAGCATCAGAAATGAAGCTTCAGAAAAGCCCCCAAACAGCCTCAGATAGCTCAACAGGCTAATCGCCTGTTATTAACATTCAGCTGTCTGCAATTATTGCAAGTTCGAGGCTCAGGGTTGACTCAGCCTTCCATCCTTTCTAAGGTAGGTAAATTGAGGACCCAGTTTGTGGGGGCAATAAGCTGTCTTTGTATAAAAAATATACAAAAGTATGAAGGCTGTTGCTTAACACATTGTAAGCTGCCCTGACTCTCCGGAGAAGGGTGGCATATAAATCTAATTTTAAAAAAAAATGAGCTTCAGAGGCTTTTTTTCTGACGCTCTGTTTCGGAGGTCTTCAGAGGCAGAAAATAAAGTTTTTTCTGAAACAGAGTTTCAGAAGTTTCAGAGCCAGGAAAAAAAAAGCAAAAAAAAGCAAGGCATAGAGCTCACAACCAAGGAACCTGTCATTAAAATTCACCTCTGGAAATAGCTGACTGGGGATATTCCAGGAGGCTGATCCACCTGCCAATCAGCTTTTTTCTTATTTTCCTCCCCAACAACTAAGGTGCGTCTTATACTCCAGTGCATCTTATACTCTGAAAAATACGATACATGCCCTCAAGTTGTTTTTGATTCCTATCAAAAATCACACAGATAGGCTTTCTCCAATGCTTAAGACCACAACTGAACCCCAAACTTTTGTTGCTGAAAAAGTTAAGTGAGTTTGGCCCTACTGTGCCGCCTTCCTTGCCACAGTTGTTAAGTGAATCACTGCATGTCTATGGAGATTCTCAGTCATCCAGGTGCTTTCTCAAGAGGCAACTGAACTTTCTCTCAGAGCTGAAGAAGCTTCTTGGATGAGAAGTGAAATGTCCTCAAAGAAAAACCATAAAGTCCACTTGCCTCTTGTAATACCACCTTTGGGGATGAATCATGGCATTTGTTATGTCAGTCAGACGGTCGTAAAGTGAATCTGGCTTCCCCATCGAGTTTGCTCGTCAGAAGGTTGGACAAGGAAATCACATGATCCTGGGAAACTACAACCGTCATAAGTACATGCCAGTTGCCAAGCATCTGAAGTTTTGATCACGTGACCACAGGGGATGCTGCAAGGGTCGTGTGAGAAATAGTCACAAGTCACATTTTCCAGTGCTCTTGTACGGTCACTAAATGAATGGTTGCAAGCCAAACGGTACTATGAATTATCACAGGAACATTGGTGGGTTCTGTCCACCATGTAAGATAGGACCAAATTAGCTCTCTTCTGGTCCTGTAAATTAAGCCATCTCAACCAAGAGGGAGCAGGGGTAGGATTCTACTGGTTCAGACCGGTTCGGGCTAATCAGTAGCTCTGGCAATCAGCTGGACGCCGCTCCCCTGCCCCTGCGCATTACTTACCTTTATCTTCGCAGCTGATTAGCACAGCAGAGCGAAATTGCCATGCCTCAGCTGTTTTAATTCCCAAGCACTAATGCAGAAGGTGATTTTTTGTTGAACTGTGAACATGCACAGAGGGCACAATCACCAAACTGGTTGTTAAACCAGAAGAATCCCACCACTGAGGGGGGAGCCCTTGTTTTCTGAACCTCTGGAACAGCATCTCTAGAGCAGTGTTTCTCAACCTTGGAAGCTTGAAGATGGGTGGACTTCAACTCCCAGAATCCCCCAGCCAGCGCTGCTGGCTGGAGGATTCTGGGAGTTGAAGTCCACCCATCTTCAAGCTTCCAAGGTTGAGAAACACTGCTCTAGAAGTTTGCATGATGTCCACCTTCCCATTGGCCCAGAACAATGTTTCTCAACTTTAAGCCATTTTAAGATGGATGGACTTTAACTGCTACCTGGGCAGAGGTGAGTTTCAGCAGGTTCTGACCAGTTCTAGAGAACTGGCAGTGGAAATTTTGAGTAGTTCGGAGAACCGGTAGTAAAAATTCTGACTGGCCCCGCCCACATCTGTTCTCTGCCTCCCAAGTCCCAGCTGATGGGGAAGAAATGGGGATTTTGCAGTAACCTTCTCCTGGAGTGGGGTGGGAATGGAGATTTTATAGTACCCTTCCCCTGTCACGCCCACCAAGCCACGCCCACTGAACCAGTTGTAAAAAAATTTGAAACCCATCTCTGTACCTGGGGTATTCTGGGAGTTGAAATCCACCCATCTTAAAATGGTCAAGGTTAGGAAACGCTGGCCTAGAAATTTGAGATGTAAATAAATATTGGAGGACTTTCCCTTCTTTCCTTGGTGAAACAGATTCCCTCTCTCTTTTTGTTCCATGCACAGAAAAGACATTTTCCAGATGCCCCTACAATCTCTATGACCTTTCTTAAGGGATTCTCCGGTTTGTGTCTTTTCGAGAAATCTGATATCCCTAATTACCGTATTTTCCGGCGTATAAGACGACTGGGCGTATAAGACGACCCTCCTCAGAGCCATTTAAGGCTCGTCAGAGCCTTTCGGGCTGGTCTGCCTGGTTACAGGAGAATGAGACCCGGCGTATAAGACGACCCCCGACTTTTGAGAAGATTTTTGTGTGTTAGAAAGTAGTCTTATACGCAGGAAAATACAGTAGTTCTTATCTTAGAGATAAGGTTCTCTGGCTAGCTACCGTAATGTTCAGAATGGAAGCTCAGCTGGCAAATACAAAATAACGCAGTGACAACAAGAAACAATGGATGGAAACTAATCAAGGAGAGAAGCAACCTGGAATTGAGGAGAAACTTCGTAACAGTGAGGACAATTAACCAATGGGACAGCTTCCTTTCAGACGTTGTGGGTCCTTCATTACTGGAGGTTTTTAAGAAGAGACTGGGCAGCCACTTGTCTGAAATGGTATAGGACCTTGATGGCAAACCTATGACATGTGTGCCACAGATGGCACATGTAACCCTGAGCACGTGAGCACATGTAACCCTGAGCACGTGAGCTCAGCTCCGGTGGGGACTGGAAGTTGTCAAACGGCCCGTTTTCGGCCTCCAGAGGACTTCCAGGGGGCGTGGGGAAGGCTGTTTTCGCCCTCCCCAGACTCCTAGAGAGGCCCTGGAGCCAGATGAGAAAGAAAAATGGACCTACCAGGCCATCACGTGCCAGGAGCGGGGGGAGGGGGCTCCCACGCACATACGTGGGGGTTGGACACATAGAATTATGGGTGTGGGCACACGTGTGCGGGACCCCCCTTTCCTGGCACGCGATGGCAAAAAGGTTAGCCATCACTAGTATAGGATCTCTGCTTGAGAAGACTTCCTAGATCCCTTCCAGTTCTATTTTGATTCTGATTCTTTATTGCCTGTCAGCAGCCAGACTTTCAGATATACGGCAGGATATCCATGCGGGCCGGAGGTTCAGGTACTCCTTGATTTACGACCACAATGGGACACAAAATTGTTGAGCACAACTGTCGTTGAACGAGACAGTTGCCAAGTGAGTTTTGGCCCATTTTACAATCTTCCTTGACACAGTTTTTAAGCGTGTTGGTTAGTGTACCGGGCTGGCCTGATTCTATGATAATTTTAAAGTTTGATACTGATTTTAAATTGAAATGTTTTAAATTATGGGCCAAAACTTTATTTAGTTACTTTTAAAATTATTTTTACTTTTCTGTACAAATGTCTTTACTCCTGGCTGTTCACCGCCCTGAGTCCGTAAGGAGAAGGGCGGTATATAAATCTAATAAAAGATAAAGATAAAGTAACTGTTAGTAACTGTTAGTTAGTAATCAGTTAGCAACCCGGTTGTTAAAGTGAATCCAGCTTCCTCATCGACCTTGCTTGTCGGAAAGTCGCAAAGAGGGATCACATGACCACCCCCCACTCCCTGACGGTCAGACATGGTGACCGTCATAAATATGAGTCAATCGCAAAGTGCCTGAATTTTGATCACGTGACAATGGGGACGCTACCACGGTTATGGGGAAAACGGTCGTGGTCGCTTTTTTTCGGTTCTGTTGTAACTTCACACGGTCCTTTAACGAATGGTTGCAAGTCCTCTATTAAAATCTGCACAATGTTTTTGGATCGTGTGGAGCCAGCCTGTTTGATCTGTTCATGATTCACGCCTTTTGAAACTTAGCAGAGTCGGTGGCTTTAGTCACCGAGTTCAGTGTGCGTCACGGCAGCCCCACAAAAGTACTATCAGGGGCACAGTTCAGCTTAATTTGCGTAACATCGTAGTCCCAAACCTGGTTGACTAATCTGTGGTTCGGTTGCGTTGCATCCGCCTAGCCAGGGTGGTTCCCTGTGGAAACCTGGGCAGTTGGATAAATGAGTTAAACTATTATCTGTGGTTTAGTAAATTGCACAAACATGGCCTTTGACTGCTGACTGAACGTCCTTTCACACAGTACAGTAATAGGTTGATTTTAATTACTCCTGGACCAGGGGTGAAATCCAGCAGGTTCTGATAGGTTCTGGAGAACCGGTTGCAGAAATTTTGAGCAGTTCGGAGAACTGACAAATACCACCTCTGGCTGGCCCCCGAGTGGGGTGGGAATGGAGATTTTGCAACATCCTTCCCCTAGGAGTGGGGAGGGAATGGAGATTTTGCAGTATCCTTCCCCTGCCACGCCCACCAAGCCACGCCCACCAAGCCACACCATGCCCACCAAGCCACACCCACAGAACCGGTAGTAAAAAAATTTGGATTTCACCACTGTCCTGGACAATAGGTATAAGTAGTCCTGGATTTATGACCATGAGAAATCCAGTCGTAAGTCATTATGATGTAGATCAAGGCATCTACATGACTGGAAGTAATTTTTGGGTCATTTTTGCAGCGGTCATTAAAGCAAACACAGCAGTTGTTAAGCGAACCCGTTCATTTTGACGGCCGTTGTTTTCTGAAAAGCAGCCAAACATCTTGCATATAGCAGTCATGTGACCATGGACCAATCTGCTGACTTGCCCAACATGCAGTCACATGACCATGGAGAGGCGTTTTATGAGGGCTGGAGGTATATTAGGTCCCTGAAACGGCTCTCTAAAATCTCTTTAAAATAAAAATATATTTGAGAATCATTAAGGTAGAAGGATATATATGCAGACAATAGGCACATTGTTGTTTTTTCTCCCCTTTCAGACATTGTAGTAGTTTCTCAACCTTGCAAGCTTTAAGATGTGGCTGGCTGGGGAATTCTGGGAGTTGAAGTCCACCTATCTTAAAGATGCCAAGGGAAACACTGAATTAGAAGGAGCAGAACTGGACAAAGTCTACCGGAATATGTTTACTCATCATTCAAGGGGGCAGAAGACCCCATGGCAGGGGTGGGCTTAAAAATTTTTTAGCAAGGGGTTCTCTGGCGGGTTTCTGGGTGGGCGTGGCCATGATGGGTGTGGCCTAGACAGCTTCCTGCACCACAGTGGTGGGGGCACATTTTTGCCCTCCCCGGGCTCCAGAGGCTTTCCTTGAGCCTCTGGGAGGGTGAAAATGGCCTCCCCAGGCTCCGGAGGCCCTTCCCAAACTTCCGGTAGGCCCATTTTTTGCCCTCCCCGAGCCTCTGCATGCACCCTGCCCTTACCTGTATCCAAAACAGGCCGCGTGGGGACTCCTGGGAGGGGCAGGGCAGGGTGGGAGGGGCCAGCCAGGTGGGGGTGGGGGTTGGGGGTCCTCTGAACTGCACAGAATCTTAGCGAGAGGTTCTTCCAAACCCCTGTGAACCCGTGGCAGCCCACCCCTGTCCCATGATTGTTATTTTTGCTGACAAATTGAGAAGAAAAGTCCACATTGCACAAAGATCTTGCACTTTAACTCGATGTGCAAGATCCGAACAGATCCTTTCTTGGCACTGTGGCATAGCTGGAGTCCCATGTCACCTGGAAAAGGGATTCTTTCGGCTGATCCCAAGAGGAGATCCAGTGGTGGAAGAGAAAGAAAGAGAAGGAAGACCCAGAGAGCATGAAACCCCGAGAGAAGTTTCTCTTCCCCTTCGTTCGTCACCGGAGGCCTCAGGCGGAGGGCTGTGGGTGGGACACGGCAAGACATGAAGTCTGAAAGCAGTGTGGAGGATGAGGACAGGAAGCGCAGTGGCTCATTTTCTGGGAAATAAAGACAGCCATATTTCCTTGCTTTGGTCGCCAGAGGCTCAATGTTTGTTACTTGCCCTCTGTGAACTACAGAAGGTTTCAGAGGTTGAGAAATGGTGCGTTGTGGCTCTCTCGGGTTATTTCGACAAAACTTTGTCCCCGCCTCTTACGAGCAGGAGAGACAAAGGCTGCATGAAATCCAGAGCAGCTGAATTCAAGAGAAAGAAGAAGGAGGAGGAGGGGGGAGGGGAGGAGCAGAAGGAAACAGAGGAGGAGGAGGACGGGGAAGAGAAAAGGAGGAGGGGGGGAGGAGGAAGAAGAGGAGGAGGAGGGGAGGAGGAGGAGAAAAAGAGGAGGAGAAGGAGGAGGAGGGAAAAGAGGAGGGGAGGAGGAGGAGAGGAAGAGGAGGAAGAAGGGAAGGAGGTAGAGGAGGAGGAGAGGGGAAAGAGAAAAGGAGGAGGAAGAGGAGGAGGAGGAGAGGAAGAGGAGGAAGAAGGGGAGGGGGAGGGGGGAAGGGGAAGGGGAGGAGGTAGAGGAGGAGGAGGAGGAGGAGGAGGAGGAGGAGGAAAGGCAAACTCAGCCACTTATGAAAATCAAAAACTAGAGGTTAACCTTGTGTTGAACGGCAACAAACGGGCACCTCCTGAGGTAGCCCTTGACTTACAACCATTTGTTTCATGCCCATTTGAAGCCACAAGGGCACTGAAAAGGGTGACTTATGTTTATGCCTTGCACTTACGACGGTCGCAGCATCCCATTCCTTACGGTCACAGCTCGGCCAAGGGCTCGTCTTTACTGCATGGCCGTTTTTAAAGTTAAAAACCCACAGTTTAAAACCCACCATGGGCTGGGTTTGCTCAGGCTACATCCCCAGTGCCCTGTGGGTGTGGGGAAAGAGCTGCCGGTTTCATCTCCCCCAATGTCTCTGGGGCAACCTGTCCCAGTTTGTAGGCATTTATAGGAAAAATAAATGGCGGCCGCTACTTAGCGGCCCAGCGGTCCCGTTTTAATCTCCCAAATGCCGCCAATGTAATTTGCTGTCGGGATTGTGGGAAAATTCAACGTCAGCCTCTTCGGAGCCAGGAAAAACCCCAGGGGTGGATAAGGTGGCCCAGCCGGCAGCTAGTCGCAAAGGACGCTGTCTGAGACAGAGCAGGCTGGCTTGGTAGCTGCCATAAAGCTTTACTCACCTTTCCTTCTCATTAAGGAAGGTGAGGCACTTGCCTCTCCCAGCTAGATCTCACCCTGCGGGGAATTGTCCTATGCGGGGGTTTTGAGTAAACTCTGTCACAACTCGGTCTTCAGTCCCACACCGCTGAAGCTGGAAGTGGCCTAACCTGTTCTCTGACTGCTGGGTGACCTTTTTAACCAGTCACCTACAGAAGGATGTCACTCACCTCATCAATCCTCACTTTGACTCATACCAACCTTGTTTTAAAAAAACGACAATGAAAACCCTTCCCGGCTTCAGTTCCCTCTGACTACTGACACAGAAACCAGCTATCTCTAAGAACTTGATCGGCAGGACAGATTTGAGGGAAGGTGTTACACAACTCACACCGCAGGTTGGCAACTTGGGGGCGGCGTGTCTTCTAGTTCTCATGGAGGCAGTAGTACAGGGCGTCCTCGACTTACGACCGCAATGGAGCCCCAGATTTTCTGTTGCTAAGTGAGAAGTCTGCCAAGTGAGTTTCTTACGACTTTGCTTGCTGTATTTGTTAAGCGAATCACTGCCATTGTTAGGTTAATAACACGGCTGTTAAGTGAATCAAAGTCAGTTTCCCCACTGACTTGGCTTGTCAGAAGGTCGCAAAAGTGGATTGCGTGACTCCAGGATGCTGCAACCGTCATAAATGTGAGTTCAGTTGCCAAACATCCGAATATAAATTGCATGGGGATGCAGCAACGGTCGTTAAGTGTGAAAAATGGTCATAAGCCACTTTTTTCAGTGCCATTGGAACGTCAAACAGTCACTAAGAGAACTGTTGTAAGTCAAGGACTACCTATACAAGTTATCCTCAACTTATGATCACAGTTGAGGGGGGGCAGAGTTTCCCTTGCTAAGCAAGGTGGCTGTTAAGTGAACTGTGCCTGATTTTACAGCCTTTTGGGCCACTGTTGTTAAGCAAGGCTCTGTGGTTGTTAAACGAATCGTGCAGCCGTTAAGTGAATCTGGCTCCCCCCCCCCCACATTGATTTTGCTTGTTGGAAGCCGGCTGGGAAGGGCACACATGACGATCACGTTACTGCACTCGCCGTAAATACATGGGTGATCGGAAGTTCAGTTAGCAGGACTCTCGAGTGGCGGGCAGTTCCGCAAGCCAAGGGTGAGAAAAACAGCTTCCTTTTCTCGCGCACACATGTGTGTTTCATTCTAAAAAGAAAAAAAAAAACGAGAAAGGAAAACCGCAGGGTTGTTGAGTTTCCTCTGACTGCTGGGAAGGAACCCCACAGTTTTTTATTACTATCAAAACAGTAACTGACAACAAGCTTCTCCGGCTTGCATCGAGTCACCACAAAACAAGCCTTGGCTGGCAAATCTCTTTCTTTCGTCTCGAATCCAACCCCCACCCCCACCCCCATTTCGCCTCCATCGGATGACGAGACAGACAGACAGACAGACAAGACACACACACAAACACACACTGCAGCAGTTGGCCCTTAGGATGGCAAAAATCAAAATTCACGCTTCTGCTGACTCTTTGGGGGAGAAAGGCCCCCAGATGAAGTTCGCAGATGACTTCAGTGGCCTCAGAATCTGCTGCTTGCAAGCAAGGAGGCTGCAAAGAGCTGGGAAGTCCTCGCGGGGAGCAGGAAACCCAAACTGTCGTGCAAGCACACTTCTTGGGTCTGCCTTCTGAATTGCCTCAGTCAGCACTTACGCACGTCACTGAATGGGTTTTAAGTGTTTCGTTTTTCTGCTTTTCTCCCGTGCAACTGTCAAAAAGGTTGGGTCAGGAAAAAAACAATGGTTGGGCCAGAAACCTGAGGGGAAAAAAAACCCAAGCAAACCCTGGAAGAGCATCGGAGAGGAAACTGAGGCAGGGGTGTAGTTGGATAATGCTGAACTCTGGGTTTAATAGCAGTAGCACTTAGACTTATATACCGCTTCACAGTGCTGTTATACAGCCCTCTCTAAGCAGTTCACGGAGTCAGCCTCTTGGCCCCAACAATCTGGGTCCTCATTTACCGATCTTGGAAGGATGGAAGGCGGAGTCAACCTTGAGCCTGGTGAGATTCGAACTGCCGAACTGCCAGCAGCTGGTGATCAGCTGAAGTATCCTTCAGTACTCTTTGTAGTCCAAGCAGGGGTGGGATTGAAAAATTTTGGCAACCGATTCTCTGCCCGATTGCTGGGTGGGCGTGGCCATGAGGGCGTGGCCTATTCAGCCTACTGCACCACGGCGGTGTGTGTGTGTGTGTTTTTGCCCTCCTCAGGATCCGGAGGCTTTCCTTGAGTCTCTGGGAGGGCGAAAACGGCCTCCCCTGGGCTCTGGAGACCCTCCGGAGACTGGAAACGGACCTGTTTCCGGACTTCCGGACCTTCCAAGAGGCCCATTTTTCGCCCTCCCAGGGCCTCCGCGTGGGCCAAAACGGGCCGCACGGAGACTCCTGGGATGGGAGGGGCAGGATGGGCAGGGCCAACCAATCCTTGCAACTACGGTTCGGCAAACCAGATGTAAAATTAGCATCCGGTTTTCCCGAATCGGTCTGAACCGTCTGAATCCCAATCGAATCCAAGGGACTCTCAAGAGTCTTCTCCAGCACCACAATTCGATAGCATCAATTCTTCAACGCTCAGGCTTCCTTATGGTCCAACTCTCACAGCCATTGTACTTACTCAAGTACAAAATTACTTCTTATTCTATGGTTACAGATGTTCTCTTTCATATGGGTGGTGCACTTAGCTGGTAAAGTTTGTTGCTTCACTTCTTCTGACATGTGGTCATCTTGTTCCCCTTATTTTTGGGGGGGTCTTGACCTCTGGCCCGAAGCCTACCTATTTGAGAGAACGAGAGTGTCACCCACCGTTCCCAGAGATGCCTGTTCTTCTCTTTTCGTGCTACTGGCTGTTCTTCTTCTGCTTTTCAGAAGGAAACACATCCGCCCACGTGCATTCTCACACCCACAAACACAATTCGTCCTACGCAGATTTTAAGCCCCACTTAAAATCTGCAACAGGTGCACTGCTCTAACTTCCAGGCCCTGTTAAGACCGAAATCAGGGTGAGCAAACATCGCTAACTTTTTTTTTAAAAGCCAGCAAATGTCTCGGCTATTTCTTGCACGTGGTGTAAAACCATTCTTGATTTACGAAATGAGTTTGCCCTCTTTTCTAACTACTTGAAAGGCTCTGCTGACGGAAACACCCACGCTTGCAAGACAATAAAAACAAAACAGTGACCGTTGTTAAAGGAGCTGCGATTACGAAAACGTGCCTTTTGTAGGCTCCTGTGGGTTTATCTTCTTCTTTTGTTTTCACATTTTAATAATTGCAGTAATGGCTTCTTTTTATTACTTAAGCCGAATAACCTTGTGCTTTTTGATTCCAAAGTATGCACCACTGAATTATTGGGATTGTATTATTTATTGTTTATTTATTGATTGGTTGGTTTGATTTATATGCCGCCCTTCTCCGGAGACTCAGGGCGGCTTACAATGCGTTAAGCAATAGCCTTTGTACTTTTGTATATACCTGCTTAGTAGGGTTTTCGGGGCCCCCCAAGCAGTGTTCTTTTTTATACAAAGTCAGTTTATTGCCCCCACAATCCGGTCCTCATTTTACCTACCTCAGAAGGATGGAAGGCTGAGACAACCTTGAGCCTGGTGAGATTCGAACTTGCAGTAATTGCAGGCAGCTGGTGTCACTTAACAGCACTTTAGTCTGCTGCGCCACCAAGGCTCTTTTTATTATTGGGGTTATTATTGGGGTTCATGGCACGCTTGCTCAGCATGATGTTCAGATGGGATTTGGCACTTTTATCCATCTATCAAGTCCTTCCCAAGGCCCTGGAATATTGTTATTTAATAATATTAAATAACATTGGTCACAGAGTGTAAGCAGGGGTGGCCTTCAAAAATTTTAGCAAGGGATTCTCTGCCCGGTTGCTGGATGGGCGTGGCCATAGTGGGCTTGGCCTAGTTGGCCTCCTGCACCACGGTGAGGGGAGGTATTTTTGCCCTCCCTGGGCTCCGGAGGCTTTTCTCGAGCCTCCGGGAGGGCAAAAAAGGCCTTCCCAGGCTCCGGAGGCCCTCTGGAGGCCAGAAATGGGCCTGTTTCTGACCTTCCCGAACTTCTGGGAGTCCCATTTTTCGGCCTCCCCAAGCCTCCGCACACACTTACCTGCATCCAAAACAGTCCGCATGGGGACTCCTGGGAGGGGAGGGGTGGGGTCAGCGGAGCCAGCCAGGATTGGTATTTGGGGCTTCTCCGAACTGCACAAAATTTTAGCTAGAGGTTCTCCCGAACCCCTGTGAACCCCCAGCAGCCAACATTTGGATGTAGCTGTTTCAAGTAAAGCTACCTATGTAATTGACTGATGGGTGCTTTGTCAATGCCGATCTTTGCTTTCTTATGCCACAGTTGTTTTCTTTCTATTATCAGGTCTTCATATTTTGTGATTTTCTCCAATTCCTTCTCTTCTCTTTTGCTGTCTCCAGGTACCGCCCGATCCACTACACAGACTTTGTCTTTCTTAGTGACAATTGTTAAGTCTGGGGTGTTATGTGGCACGTGCTTACCTGAATTCCAAGGTCCCGGAGCACTTTAGCTTGTTTGTTTTATATTACTGGCTCTATTTTATAGTCCCACCAGTTCTGGCTTACAGGCAAATGGTATTTTTTTGCAACTCTTCCAATGTGCAATGTTGCTACTGGTATTTTGTCATGCTGGTGTTTGTGTCCAGTATGTGAGATCTTCTTGCAGCAGCTAATCAGGTACAAAGAACTTTAGAACATAAGAATAACAGAGTTGGAAGGGATTTTGGAGGCCATCTAGCCCAACCCCCTGGTCGAACAGGAGAATCTATAGACTTCTTGTGTGTATAGATTCTTTGTGTGTCCAATCGCACTTGGCCAATAAAAAATTCAGTTCTATTGTACTCTACTCTACTCTACTCTACTCTACTCTACTCTATATTCTATTCTATTCTATTCTATTCTATTCTATTCTATTCTATTCTATTCTATTCTATTCTATTCTATTCTATTCCATTCCATTCCATTCCATTCCATTTCAGACAAATAGCTGTCTAGTCTTTTCTTGAAAGTCTCCAATGATGGGGCATCCACAACTTCTGAAGGCAAGCCATTCCACTGTTCTCACCGTTAGGAAATAGAATAACAGAGTTGGAAGGGACCTTGGAGATCTTCTAGTCCAACCCCCTGCTTAGGCAGGAAACCCTACACCACTTCAGACAAATGGTTATCCAACATCTTCTTAAAAACTTCCCATGTGGGAGCATTCACAACTTCTGGAGGCAAGTTGTTCCACTGATTAATTGTTCTCATTGTCAGGAAATTTCTCCTTCATTCCAAGTTACTTCTCCCTTTTATTAGTTTCCATCCATTGATTCTTGTCCTGCCTTCTGGTGCTTTGAAAAACGGTTTGCCCCCTTTGTCTTTGTGGCAGCCCCCTCAAATACTGGAACCCTGCTATCTTATCTCCCCTAGTTCCCTAGAAGCCTAGTCTAATTCCCTAAAACAGAGGTGGAGAACTTGGCTCTTTTATGACTTGTGGACTTCAACTCCCAGAATTCCTGAGCCAGCATGGGAGTTGAAGTCCACAAGTCATAAAAGGCCCATAGCTCCCCACCCCCTTCCCTAGAAGAAACACATGCTCCACTGTTTCTTCAGCTGCTTTGCATTAGTGGCACTTGCTATCTGTTGCTATCTTCCCCTATTCTGGCTTTATATGCATTGTTCCTAAGGCTGGATCTAATGCAGCGGTCATCAACTGGTGGTCCGTGAGAAAATTTTGGTGGTCTGCAGAAAAATTATTTGCATTTTTTATATTGCACTAGTTTAGGGGTCCTCAAACTACGGCCCCTGGGCTGGATATGTGCAATGAATGTTTGTGTTGCTGCAGAGACTCTTCCCCCTTCGGGGTCTTCTTGTGTGGGTCGGAGGGGGGGCAGAAGTTCCAACTTGGGGTCTGCTTCAGCCTCCTGGTGCGGGGCTTTGGGTGAAGGCTGGAGGGAAGTGCTGCTAGTGGCAAAGAGCCAGAGGGCCTTGTTCCAGTGGGACTGTATCATGGCTTGGAACTAGCTGACTATCTCAGCCCACTAGCTGGTGCCGATACCTGGCTTTGCACTCCCGCAGGTCTTCCCTCTGCTTAGAAACCCTATGCTCGTAGTCCTCAGTGAGATACTTCTGCTGAGGCTCCTTCTCAGTCAGTTCCAATTTGAACTGAGCTGTTTTGCCAGCTCTTTCTCGTGGTGGCTGCTTAGCTCCAACAACTGCTTCCTGATGGGGCCCTAAGGATCTCAGGCAGGCAGGCGGGCGAAGAGAGGCTGGGAGTGGAGGGGCAAGGAGAGGCCAGCAAGGTGCCCCTCGGCACGAGCGACATCGAGTTGGCCACGCCCACCCAGTCGCATGACCACCTAGCCACACCCACCCAGCCGGTCATTAGGCTGATTAGTGCCTAATTAGTGGTCCATGGGATTTTAAATTATGAATATAGTGGTCCCTACTGCACCATGGCGGTGTGTGTCTGTGTTTTCGCCCTCCTCAGGATCCGGAGGCTTTCCTTGAGTCTCTGGGAGGGCGAAAACGGCCTCCCCTGGGCTCTGGAGACCCTCTAATCCTGGCTGCACTAGATCAGGGATCCAAAAGGTTGGGGACCCCTGATCTAGTACAGCCAGCATTAGCCCCCTCGGCCTATTTCTTCAACTTTCCTGCTCTTAGCCATTGCCAGTTCTTGTTATTATCTACTTTACTTGCTAGGCCAATGATGGCTAACCTTTTTGCCATCATGTGCCAAAAGCGTGGGAAGCGTGGGGGGGGGGTCATGCGCGCACTTGCTGACACCCGTAATTCTATGCGCCCCACCCCCCATGCATATGCATGCGACCCCCCCATGCTCCCCCCGCTTTTGGCACGTGATGGCACAGTGGGCCTGGTAGACCTGTTTTTCACTCTCTCCAGGCTCCAGAGCCTTTCTAGGAGCCTGGGGAGAGCGAAAACGGCCTTCCCCACCCCCTCTGGAGGCTGGAAATGGCCTGTTTGCTGACCAGTGGGCCCAGAAGGCCCAAAAATCAGTGTGCCGGAGCTGAGCGCACGTGCCCACCGATATGGCTCCATGTGCCACCTGTGGCACACGTGCCATAGGTTCGCCATCATGGTGCTAGGCTTTTTTTTTCTAAATGTCTTGGCCATGCAATACTTTGCATTTTTGTATCTGTTGTTTATTTTGTCATTCTGTAGGTCAGTTTGGCCTCTTTGGTATTCGGTAAGCATTCCTGGTATATTAGCTTCAGTCCATCTCCTTCACTGCCCTTCGGATAGTCTTCCAATGCCCTTTTTCCTTCTTCAACTGTCTGGTGTACTTGCAACATTCCACGCCCACCTATGTTCCCTTGTATGTTCCTCATCAATGTCACTGCTGAACGAAGGGGGTGATTCATTGTCATTATTTTTTTCTGGTCTTCCTATCCTCTCCTTTGAGTTCTGCTTCAGTCCAGTCCAGGGCTGAAATGCTCCTGGATCAGACCGGATCGCCAGATCCGGTAGCGATTTTTCTCTGTGGTTCGGCAATCCGATAGCGATCGTTCCCGGGTGTCATTACTTCCTGGTTTTAACCAGGAAGTAATGTTTTTTTACCTTCTGCGCATATGCAGAAGGTTTTGCGCATGCACAGGTTTTACGCATGCACAAGTGTGCACACGCATGTGACACGCAGCGTGTGTTTAGTTTAGTTTAGTTTAGCTTAGTTTTATTGGATTTATATACCGCCCTACTCCCGAAGGACTCAGGGCGGTGTACAGCCAACAATAAAAATACATAAGTACAAAATTTAAAATCAACTAAAAACAGATTAAATAAATTTGGCCCAGACAGAATTAAAACACCCCAAATAATTTAAAAAAGATTAAAATTTAACACTAAAAACGGAGAGTGGTTAGGCCAGGCCCGCCTGGCGAAATAGAAAAGTCTTAAGAGTGCGGCGGAAGGTGGGCAGATCCCGGATCCTCCATATCTCCGGGGGGAGCTCGTTCCAGATAGTAGGTGCCCCCACAGAGAAAGCTCTCCCCCTGGGGGCCACCAGCCGACATTGTTTGGCTGACGGCACCCGGAGGAGCCCCTCTCTATGAGAGCGTACTGGCCGGTGGGAGGCTATTGGTGGTAGTAGGTGGTCCTGCAAGTACCCAGGTCCTAAGCCATGGAGCGCTTTAAAGGTAGTAACCAAAACCTTGAAGCGCACCCGGAAGACCACCGGGAGCCAGTGCAGCTCGCGCAGGAGAGGTGTCACATGGGAACGCCATGTCGCTCCCATCACCACCCGCGCGGCCGCACTCTGCGCCAGTTGGAGCCTCCGGGTGCTCCTCAAGGGGAGCCCCATGTAGAGAGCAGTGTGTGCTTCCAAACCCGTAAGAAAGGTAAATAGATTTCACCCCTGGTCCAGTCCACTGTTCCAGCCGTGTATCCAGTGGTGGGCTGCTGTCAGTTTGGACCAGTTTGGGCAAGCTGGTAGTTCTGATGATCAGCTGGCCCCGCCCACCTGCCCCGCCCTATCCTGTCCTATATTTCCTTCTTTCTGGCTCAGCTGATTCGCGCTGCGCAGCTGATTTCCACGCCTCCGCTGTTCTACTTACCGGGGCTGCCTTAGAAGGTAAGCAGCTGAGCTTAAAATTGCTGTATTTTGAATGCTGCGCACAAGCGCATTAGGCACGCGTGTGTGCAAAGTGCTTGTGCACGCTCAAAGCACGTGCTCACAGAATCCGTTGTTAAACCGGTTGTAGACCACCACTGCGTGTATCTAATGACTGGCATTGATTGCCCAGGGGTTAATTGCCTGGATGGCAATTTCCTCCACTGAGTTTAGACTTTAAGAACTTCTTCACTCACACAAAATAATAATAACTAAATAACTAAATAATAAAGATAAAGGTTCCCCTCGCACATATGTGCTAGTCGTTCCTGACTCTAGGAGGCGGTGCTCATCTCCGTTTCAAAGCCGAAGAGCCAGTCCTGTCCGAAGACATCTCTGTGATCATGTGGCCGGCATGACTCAATGCCGAAGGCACATGGAACGCTGTTACCTTCCCACCAAAGGTAGTCCCTATTTTTCTACTTGCATTTTTTACGTGCTTTTGAACTGCTAGGTTGGCAGAAGCCGGGACAAGGAACGGGAGCTCACCCTGTTACGCGGGACTAGGGATTCGAACCGCTGAACTGCTGACCTTTCGATCGACAAGCTCAGCATTGTAGCCACTGAGCCACCGCATCCCGCATTTATAAATAATATTTCTAAATAATATAATAAATAAGAGTGTGGCAAAAGAACACAAGGTTAGTGATAGGCGCCTTGTGTGCAATCCCAAAACATCTGGAATACCTCTTGAACACCATCGGCATTGACAAAATCCCCATTGGTCAATTGCAATAGTTGAAATCCAGACATTTTAAAATTGCCAAGGTTTATTTATTTATTTATTTACTTATTGGTTCGATTTATATGCCGCCCTTCTCCGGAGACTCAGGGGGGCTTACAATGCATTAAGCAGTAGCCTTCATACTTTCGTATATTCCTGCTTAGTAGGGCTTTCGGCCCCCCCTAAGCGGTGTTCTTTTTTATACAAAGTCAGCTTATTGCCCCCTCAATCCGGGTCCTCATTTTACCTACCTCGAAAGGATGGAAGGCTGAGTCAACCTTGAGCCCGGTGAGATTCGAACTTGCAGTAATTGCAGGCAGCTGGTGTTAATTAACAGCACTTTAATCTGCTGCGCCATCAAGGCTCTATTAGGTTGGGACACACTGCCCTATATCAATAAAGCAACGTTCTATATTTGTTAAGGTATCTACATCCTGAGTGAAGGCAAATATACATGTCCCAGGATAATGTTGCAGAATCCAATCTGAGGCCATCACCAGTTAGTCTTCCAAACTTTCAGACTTCTGCTGGAATCCTCTCTCAGGGAACCTCTTTCTGTATGTGTACCCTGGACCGTTTTGTGTAGAGTAGTTAGGTGGCTGACAAGGGGACCGTTCCCCAGGCTTCAATCATTTCCCTGGCTATTTTTGTCCCTGCTCAGCCAACAATCTTAGTAGCCGCGGCATTGAATGTGTGTCCCTGTTCGTTGAAATGTGAGGCTACCAATGAGTTTGAGTTGCCTTGTGTATTTGCTGTCTCGTGTTCTTGCAATCTGGGGGTTAGCTTTCTCCCCTTCTGCCACAGGAGGAATCCATTCAGGGAATCCAGTAAATTACGTCAGAGGTTTCTCCCACCTCCAACTGATCTTTGTAACTTACAGTTATGATCTCTATTTCCTAACAAAGAGCTGGAGCTTCCCAAGTTTCTGAGTTGGAAAATGGGGCAGCTTAACTCCTGGCAGCAGGGGATAGAGACCAGCTCCCTTTTTATATTCTCCACCAAGTTCCATGTTCCACAGCCCAAGGTACTTTGGGCAGCTTTCATGACGCTTCCCAAAAGATCTCCAAATATCCTGCAGAGGATCAAGTCAAAGGCCCATTCAATCCAGAGTTCTACCAAAGCAGAGGTGGGTTTCAGCAGGTTCTGACCAATTCTGGAGAACCGGTAGTGGAAATTTTGAGTAGTTCGGAGAACCGGTAGTAAAAATTCTGAGTGGCCCTGCCCCCATCTATTCTCTGCCTCCCAAGTTCCTTCTGATTGGGAGGAAATGGGGATTTTGCAGTAACCCTCTCCTGGAGTGGGGTGGGAATGGAGATTTTACAGTATCCTTCCCCTGTCACGCCCACCAAGCCACGCCATGCCATGCCACACCCACCAAGCCACGCCCACAGAACTGGTAGTACAAAAAATTGAAAGCCACCACTGTGCCAGATCCACAGATCCAAACATAGGCAGGAAATGAACAATGTCCCTCTTTGGTGTCCTAACTACAAGTAATCCTCAATTTACATCCGTTCAAAGTTACAACGACACTGGAAAAAGTGACATATGGCTCACAGGTGTGGCCGCTGTAGCATCCCCAACATTGGGATACTTTGCAATGGACTCTCAGTGTCCAAGCACTTGAATAGAATAACAAGAGTCGGAAGCAGTGAAATTCAGCTGGCTCTATCCGGATCGCGCAATCCGGTAACGCCGCAGTGGGAGGCTCTGTCCACCTGCCCGGATGTCATCACGTCCCATTTTTGACCCTCTCTGCGCATGTGTAGAGGAGGCGCACATGCTCACATTTGCGAACTGGTAGCAAAGGTAAGGGAGTCCGTGTACTACCCCTGATCGGAAGGGACTCCGGAGGTCTTCTAGACCAGCCCCTTGCTCAGGCAGGAAACCCGTCCCATTCATGGCTACATTGCAGCGCCCCAAGTCACGTGATCACCATTCTTTCCTACCGGTTTCCCCCAAGCTTCCCCCTCGGCATTCACACAGCCCACAAGACTAGACTTAAAGTCAGGCCAGTGGGTAGTTCCTGGCATGGGAATGCAGCGCATCCTTTGGCCTGGCGTGCAAAGCACAACCCGGTGGGCGAGATAAGCCAAACTGAAGCGATGCTTGGGATGATAAAATATTGCACTGCGTTCATGAGAAATGGGGGGGTGGGTGTTCAGTTTTGCACAGGCTGTCTGATGGGCTTCCTCAGTTAGACGTGCGGCTGCGGACGCTGACGAGCGAGAACAAAGTGTGAAAGGAGAGGAAGCTGTTTGCACAGCTACCTCGGCAGCATCCAGACGCACATCCTCATCGCACGCTTCCCCGCCCCAGAGAGATCCACTCTGCCTGCCCAGTTGGTTCTTGACGTCATTTCCAAGAGAACAAACCCTATGGGGCCTCCTCCTTGATCCTACACCAAATTTGGCGGTGGGGTTGCGGGGAGGGGGAGGGAAACGAAGCTGGGGGAAGCCAGCAGTAGGAGGCCTTGGGCGGGATCCGTTTCGGTGGCTGGCTTAGACAAACAGGGATGTGCATGCCAAGGCAAGGAATGTTTTCTGCTTATACGGCAGTGCACAAGGGTAAAAACGGTGCTGTGAGGCTGAGACAAGAGAGATTCTTCCCCTCTCTCTCCCTCCCTCTTTTCCTCCTCTCGCTCTCTCCCTCCCTCCCACTCCCTCTCTCTTCTCTCTCTCCCTCTTCTCTTTTTCTTTCTCTCCTCTTCCTCCCTCCCTCTTCTCTCTCCCTCCCTCTCTTTCCCTCTTCTCCTCTTCTCTTACTCTCCCCCTCCCTCCCTCCCTCCCTCTTCTCCTCCTCTCTCCCTCCCTCTCCCTCTTCTCTCTCTTCTTTCTCTCTCCTCTTCCTCCCTCCCTCTCTCCCTCCCTCTTCTCTCTCCCTCTCTTCTCTTCTCCTCTTCTTTTGCTCTCTCTCTCCCTCCCTCTCCCTCCCTTTTCTTTCTCCCCCTCTTCTCTCTCTCTCTTCCTCCCTCCCCCTCTCTCTCCCCTTCTCTCTCTCTCTACCCCTCTCTCTCCCTCCCTCCATTCCTCCCTCCCTCTCTCTCCTCTTCTCTCCCTCCCTTTCTCTCTCTCCCTCTTCTCTCTTTCTCTTTCTCTCTCTCCCCCTCTCCCTCCCTCTCCCTCCCTCTCTCTCTCATCTACAGAGAAAAATCATTTTTATTTATTTAAATCCCACCTTATTATTTTTACAAATTACTCAAAGCAGTGAACCTTCCTTCTCCTATTTTCCACATGACAACAACCCTGTGAGGTGGGCTTCGCTGAGAAACAGTTAATGACTCAAGGTCACCCAGCCGGCTTTCATGCCTAAAACGGGACTAGAACTTCCAGTCTCCTGGGGATTGGCCCAAACTTTTTTAAAAAAGTAAATCAGATCTGCTCAGGCAAAAATCCAAGCGCTATCCAGCCAGAATAACAGAGTTAGAAGGGACCTGGAAGGATTCTAGTCAAACCAGCTCTCAAGCTCGAGACCCTATAAAATGGTTGTATCTCATTTCTTAAAAACCTCGTTGGAGCACCCGCAATTTCTGGAGGCAACTGGTTACACTGATTAATTGTTCTAACTGTCAGGAAATGTCTCCTTAATTCCCGGTTGCTTCTCTCCTTGGTTAGTTTCCATCCATTGCTTCTTGTCCTGCCCTCAGGTGCTTTGGAGAATAGCTTGACTTTCCTATGCTGCCTCCTCTTGAGATGCTATTTTTCTATGTTCAGGGATTTTTTTTTTTTAAAAAAATAATAAACCTGAAGGGAACTTCCATGTTCAAGAACAATATATCTGCATATACCTCTGCCACAAACCCAGCTTGGGTCTTACAGGGGGGAAAAAGATCTGCTTTCCATTGATAAGTGATTTTGCACAATTTCACGATGGCACAGCATGGCAAAAGGTCAGTCCTTGGACTGAACATAACTTTGATGGTTTCAAAAGAAACCCTGAACTGGCATTCAATATGTGCCAACCATCTGTTGTGGCACAGCACACCCGGGCAGGAGGGACAACTGTCTTATTTAGGGGGGGCCTTCCACACACACACATACACACACACACATACACACACACACGGCGTGAACAGAACTGTTCCAACAGCCGCCCATCTTGACAACTAACAATCGCCCACTAAAAACTTCTTTTCTCTCGTTTTTCTCCTTAAGCTGCCGGCTCAGTTGGCATCTTGGTGTGCAAGGATCCAACCGACCAGCCCCAATTATTTTTCCATTGTCCTTCAGGGTCTCAAGTGGTACCCTCCCACCCACCCTCAGCCTTTTCTACTTCGAGCGTGGCATTCGCATGCAAGGAGAGGGGCACGTATTCTTTCTCCCTGTATGACGGCCGAGGGTGTAAAAGCACTTTAGAATCGGACATGCCTGTCACTTTGTTACCATTTTTTTAAAAGGGTGTGCCAGTCACTGAAAGTCCTGTCATCATGTCTTGTCAAAAAAAACACAGTAAAAGCCAGAAATTGTTGTAGAATACCAGGATTTTTTTGTTCTTTGCAAGACTGTATCTGGAGTGATTTATTCATTATAAATCCATATGCACCAAGACAAATTCCTTGTGTGTCCATTCACACTTGGCCAATAAAATATTTGATAAATATTCAATAAAATATCTGAGCCTGAGTAGCGTAGGGGAGTAATGCCTCCTACAAAGGCAGCATTTAAAATCCAGCTGCCTGCAATTACTTGCGAGTTCAATCCCAGCCAGGCTCAAGGTCGACTCAGCCTTCCATCCTTTATAAGGTGGGTAAATTGAGGACCCAGTTTGTTGGGGGCAATAAGCTGACTTTGTATAAATATAAATATACAAAAGTATGAAGACTATTGCTTAACGCACTGTAAACCGCCCTGAGTCTCCGGAGAAGGGCGGGCATATAAATCAATTTTTTTAAAAAAATAATTATTATTCTATTCTATTCTGTTCTGTTCTGTTCTGTTCTGTTCTGTTCTGTTCCGTTCCGTTCCGTTCCGTTCCGTTCCATTCCATTCTGCATTCCATTCTGCATTCCAATATCTATTCTATTCTATTCTATTCTATTCTATTCTATTCTATTCTATTCTATTCTATTCTATTCTATTCTATTCTGTTTTTTAATTAAGGCTTAAAAGGACATCAACTTATGTTACGAGTTCAACTTATGACTGGCTGCTTGGCAACCTGTGTTACGACGGACTCCCAAAATTGATTTATGACCAGGTTCCAGAGTTTCACAAAGTTTTCGCTGCTTGGAAATCAGCTTACATTGATGGCCATTTGCTGTTCCTCACAGTCATGTGACCACAATGTATAACCGTTTTGGGAAAACCAATCTTTCCTTCCAAGTTTTGACAAAAACAGCCCATAGCAAACAATTGGTTTGCTTAAAGACTGTGGCTGTTTGCTTAACGGTCACCGCAAAAAAGGTCATTAAGTCGGGTCGGTCATATAGCTCAGGCCCAGTGTCGAAATCCAATTTTTTTTACTACTGGTTCTGTGGGCGTAGCTTGGTGGGCGTGGTGTGGCTTGGTGGGCATGGCAGGGGAAGGGTACTGCAAAATCCCCATTCCCTCCCCACTCCTGGGGGAAGGATACTGCAAAATCCCCATTCTCACCCCACTCCTGGGGGAAGGATACTGCAAAATCCCCATTCCCTCCCCACTCCTGGGAGAAGGATACTGCAAAATCCCCATTCCCTCCCCATTCCTGGGGAAAGGATATTGCAAAATCCCCATTCCCTCCCCACTCCTGGGGGAAGGATACTGCAAAATCCCCATTCCCTCCCCACTCCTGGGGGAAGGATACTGCAAAATCCCCATTCCCACCCCACTCCTGGGGGAAAGATACTGCAAAATCCCCCTTCCCTCCCCACTCCTGGGGGAAGGATATTGCAAAATCCCCATTCCCACCCCAGTCTGGGGCTAGCCAGAGGTGGTATTTGCTGGTTCTCCGAACTACTCAAAATTTCCACTGCCGGTTCTCCAGAACCTGTCAGAACCTGCTGGATTTCACCCCTGCTCGGACCTGTTTTATGACCATCACAACAAATGACCATAATGGGCTCCATTGCAATCACTCCATCACTGGATGTTTTTAAGAAGAGTCTCTAGACCTGTGATGGCGAACCTATGACACGCGTGCCAGAGGTGGCACACCAGCTCTCCCGCGCATGCGCACACGCCTCCCACTGGCCAGCTGGTCTTCGGGTCTCTCCCGCACATGCATGGGGGGCAGGGTGCTTGTGGGGGGGCTGTAAACGCATGCACAGGGGCACAGGGTGTGGGAGGGCCACACATGAATGTGAGGAGACGGGGTGTGCATGGGGGCGTGCATGCATATGCGGGGGTGGCATGCATGCATGCATGGGGTCTGTGCATGCATTGCATTTTGGGGGTTTGGGTGTGCATGCGCGCACACGAACTTTTGGCACTCGGTCCAGAAAAGTTTAGCCATCACTGCTCTAGACAGTCACTGGAGTTGGATTTGAAGACTTCCAAGGTCCCTCCCAGCTCATTCTATTCTAACAAATTCTAACAGTCATAAGGCAAGGAGTGTATTAGAAAAGAACAAGATTTTGAACTCTTCCTCGAACCAGATGTTATACAGGTAGTCCTTGACTTACAACCACAACTCAGCCCCAGATTTCCATGGCTAAGCAAGAGAGCTGGCTAAGTGGATTTTGCCCCAATTTTAAGATCTTACCATCCCAATCCAGTGGAGGAAATGCCATTAGGCAATTAACAACTGGAGGAATTCCAGTTATTAGATACATCACCGGAACAGCGGACTGGACTCAAGCAGAACTAAAAGACCAAGATAGGAAACCCAGAAAAATAATGACAATGAATCATGCCCTTCATCCACGCAGCAACAGTCTTCATACCAAGGAGCATACAGTAGGTGGGTGTGGAATGTTACAAGTACACAAGACAGCTGAAGAAGAAAAAAACGGCACTGGAATAATATCTGTAGGGCAGTGAAGAAGATGAACTGAAGGTAGGACATTATGAAAGTTTACTGAATACTGAAGAGACCCAACTGGCCTACAAGAAAGACCAAATGAAGAACAGAAAGAACAGAGCTGAAGATACAGTGAAGGAAGTTATGATAGCATGGGCAAAAAAATGTCGGGCGTAGTATTGAATTGGAGGATTGGGGGAA
Organism: Masticophis lateralis; assembly: GCA_030761175.1. NCBI lineage: Eukaryota > Metazoa > Chordata > Lepidosauria > Squamata > Colubridae > Masticophis > Masticophis lateralis. The sequence continues at coordinate 343,404,904 of JAUDYJ010000001.1, forward strand.
AATTTGGAATAGAAATTATAAAACGACTAAATCAGCAAAATATAAAGAGAAGCAGTATAAAACGTTCTATCGCTGGTACTTGGCACTCTCTAGATTAGTGAAGATATACCCAAACCTAGGCCCAAATTGTTGGAAATGTGGCCAAAAACATTTCCTTTTATCATATATAGTGGTTGTGCCCTGAAACGAAAAAATACTGGAAGAAAATACACAGGTGGTTACAGGAATTAACAGGACTTCAGATAGAATACACTATGGCACTATTTCTGCTAGGGATAGTTTTTTTTTAAAAAAAAATTGATTTATATGCCGCCCTTCTCCGGAGACTCAGGGCGGCTTACAATGCGTTAAGCAATAGCCTTCATACTTTTGTATATTTATACAAAGTCAGCTTATTGCCCCCACAAACTGGGTCCTCAATTTACCTACCTTAGAAAGGATGGAAGGCTGAGTCAACCTTGAGCCTGGTGAGATTCAAACTTACAGTCATTGCAGGCAGCTGGTGTTTAATTACAATGCTTTAGTCTGCTGAGCTATCCAGGCTAGTTAAAAGGAAATATGACAAAAGAATAATATATATCATTTTACATATAAGAACCACAGCAAGGATAGCTTTCACGCAATGCTGGAGAAATACAGACATACCTTCCGAAGGCTTAGCAATTAAAAAAATATTTGATTGGATAAATTGACAATTGAACTGAAAGGACAAATAGATCTGGAATACTACGCAATATGGGAGAAGTGGTACGACTGGATCGAGAACAGAAAAATGGAAAAGAAATAGATAACATGGAAGTAGAATTAAAATGTATAGTAAAAATGTACAGAATGTATTTTAATTGGGATGTAAATGGTCGCAGTTATGCATAAGATGTGAGTAAGATTTGTTTAATTGTAAAAATGCAACAAAAGTAAAATTAAAAAAAAAAGAAGAACAGAAAGAAGACAAAGGTATTACATGGGTGGGACATTAAAAACAAACAAATGGGTAAATCAGATAATAGAATAAGACCTGGCAAGGGCTAAGAGAAGGAAAGTTGAAGAAAGAAGCTGCACAAATTCGAGCAAACTCTTTTCTTGACCATTGAAAACTGCAAAGTGTAAGATTCTACATGTAGGCAAGAAATACCAAATACACAAGTACAGAATAGTGGTAGCTGGCTCAGCCACAGTAACTGTGATTGTCCTAGTGGACAGTCACTTGAATATGAGCCAGCCGTGTGCTGCAGCTGCCAAAAAAGCCAACACAGTCCTAGGCTGCATCAACAAAGGGAAAGAATTAAGATCACATGAAGTTTCAGTACCACTTTATAATGTTTTGGTAAGGCCACACTTGGAATATTGCATTCAGTTTTGGTCATCACGATGTAAAAAAGATGTGAAGACTCTGGAAAGAGTGCAGAGAAGAGCAGCAAAGATGATTAGGGGACTGGAGGCTAAAACATACGAAGAACGGTTGCAGGAACTGGGTATGTCTAGTTTAATGAAAAGAAGGTGGTTAGAGTGCAGTAAAGCAGCTACTTCAGCTGACTGCTAGTTCAGCAGATGAGCGGATCAAATCTCACCGGCTCAAGGTTGACTCAGCCTTCCATCCTTCCGAGGTGGGTAAAATGAGGACCCAGATTATTAGGAGGCAATAGGCTATTTAGTATACTGTCTTTGGTGTCGCCCACAGTCCTTGGAGAGTGGGCAGCATAGAAATATGACTAATAAATAAATAAATAAATAAATAAAGGACTAGAGGAGACATGATAGCAGTGTTTCCAATATCTCAGGGGCTGCCACAAAGAAGAGGGAGTCAAGCTATTCTCCAAAGCACCTGAGGGCAGGACAAGAAGCAATGGGTGGAAACTAATCAAGGAGAGAAGCAACTTAGAACTAAGGAGAAATTTCCTGACAGTTAGAACAATTAATCAATTAAACAATTAATGCAGGCTAATTCTGCCAACTGTCAGCAGTTCAATCCTGACTGGCTCAAGGTTGACTCAGTCTTCCATCCTTCCGACCCAGATTGTTGGGGGGGGCGGGGTCATATGCTGATTCTGCAAACCACTTAAGAGAGGGATGTAAAGCACTGTGAAGCAGTATGTAAGTATATAACGGGCCTGGTGGCTCAGCAGACTAATGCATTGTGATTAACTCCAGCTGTCTGCAATTACTGTAAGTTCGAATCTACCCAGGTTCAAGGTTGACTCAGCCTTCCATCCTTTCTAAGGTGGGTAAAATGAGGACCCAGTTTGTGGGGGCAATAAGCTGACTTTGTATAAATATACAAAAATATGAAGGCTATTGCTTAACGCATTGTAAGCCGCCCTGAGTCTCCGGAGAAGGGCGGCATATAAATCAAATTTTTAAAAAAGTGTAAAGCACTGTGAAGCGGTATGTATGCCATTGCTGATCAGTGGAACGACTTGCCTCCAGAAATTGTGGATGCTCCAACACTGGAAGTATTTTAGAAGAAATTGGAGTCAAATGGTATAGAGCAGGAGGCTGGACTAGAAGACCTCCAAGGTGCCTTCCAACTCTTGTTATTCTGTTAGACAGCTGCTTGAAAGCAGCCAATGGCACTAACTCCATTTCTCCATTCAGGAATTGCTTTCATTTTAAGTGGCTAGCTTCCCCCATAGAGATGGAGTGTATTTTAGGCTGCCACAGGCATGCCAAAAGTTGTTTATCTGAGAGAGTAGGAAGGGGGGGGGGTCAGTAGCTGTCTCTATCTCTATGACCCTTTGAGGAATATGTGGCGGGCAGCCCAGATTTAATCTCTGATCCAGCAACGCTGGACATCTATAAAGTCTTTCTATTCCGCACTGCTGACTCAATTACATGCATTTGCATACGTTCACATTTGAATAGAATGGAGAGCAGGTGCATCGTTGGTACTTGCAGGGTTTGGCCTGAGCTGCTGGTTTCAAATGCCCCCATTGTTGATTGAGAAGTGGGTGGCCACAGAGATCCGGTTATATTTGTTTGTTTCACTTGTGTCCCACCTTTCATTATGTTTATAAACCCCTCAAAGTAGCCAACGTTATCCCAGCCATCTTCCTCCTCTTATCGCCACAATAACCCTGTGAGGTGGGCTGGGCTGAGAGACAGGGGTACGGGCCAAAGTCACCCGGCTGGTTTTCATGCCGAAGGCAGGACTAGAGCTGACCGTCTCCTGGTGATTGGCACTTAATAATGGAAATATTGGGCTCAACTGTGGTCGTTATTTATTTATTTATTTATTTATTTATTTATTTATTTATTTATTTATTTATTTATTTATTTATTTATTTATTTATTTATTTATTTATTTATTTATTTATTTATTTATTTATTTATTTATTGGTTCGATTTATATGCCGTCTTTCTCTGGAAACTCAGGGCGGCTTACAATGTGTTAAGCAATAGCCTTCATACTTTTGTATATACCTGCTTAGTAGGGCTTTTGCCACCCCCCTAAGTGGTGTTCTTTTTTTATACAAAGTCATCTTATTGCCCCCACAATCCAGGTCCTCCTTTTATCTAACTTGGAAGGATGGAAAGGCTGAGTCAACCTTGAGCCTGGTGAGATTTGAACTTGCAGTAATTGCAGGCAGCTGGCAGCGAAGTGCTACTTAACAGCACTTTAGTCTGCTGCGCCACCAAGGCTCTTTGGTGGAGTCACCTGTGACTACACAGTTGGGGACAGTGGATGTCAGAATTTGGAAGTGGGTGTAAATTGCTTTTGGGGGATCTGTCGCAAATTCAAATTTCACCCCTGGAAGCTTTGAAGAAAAGAATGGACAGCCACCTGTCAGAAATGGTATAGGGCCATGATGGCGAACCAGTGGCACAGGTGACACGCAGAGTCCCCGCCCCAGCTCACCTCCACCGTGCATGCGTGCGCGCCTCCTGCCAGCCAGCTGATTTTTGGGTCTTTGCCGTGCATGTGCAGGGTGGGGCGCATGCGGGAGATATGCACGTGTGTGGGGGGTGGGGGGCTTCCGCACATATGCATGGGGTCACACACATGCGTGGGGGCAGGGAAGCGCAGAGGGTCATGCAAACGTGTGGGGTCAGGGGGAGCACGGGGGGCATGCACACATGCACAGGGGGTGGGGGAGTGTGGGGATCATGCGCGCAGGAGGGCGGGGGAGCATGGGGGAGCGTGCGCATGCGCGGGGGCGGAGCGCGCATATTGTATTATGGGTGCGGTCATAAAACATCTGCAAGAAAACAACTAAGCTCAGAGAGCACCAAGGAACCCATAGTTCAACTCTGAGCTACAAACATTCTCCTTTATTTATTTATATATATATATATATATGTATATATATATATATATATATATATGTTTTCTGAGGTTTTCGCGGGTGTTTGTATGTAGGTCTTTGGTTATTCGGTTCTTCTCCCGTGTAGAATTGGAGTATCTTGGCGACGTTTTGACGAAGTCTCATTCGTCGAATGAGCACGAAGTCGAGAACACGAGCCTGGAAGCACGAAGCCGAGAACACCAGCCTGAAGATGACGAATGAGACTTCATCGAAACATCACCAAGATACTTCCAATTCTATGTGGGAGAAGACCCGAATAACATACGTACGTACGTACGTACGTACATACATACATACATACATACTTGTTTGTTTGTTTGTTTGTTTGTTTGTTTGTTTGTTTATTTATTTATTTATTTATTTATTTATTTATTTATTTATTTATTTATTTAATTTATTTCATTTATATACTGCCCTACTCCCGAAGGACTCAGGGCAGTGAACAGCCACAAGATAAAACACATAAATACAAAATTTAACAGCAAAATAAAACCAAATTAAACAATTTGGCCCAAGACAGATTTAAAACACCCCAATGATTAAGAACAGATTTAAAATTTACATTTTAAAAGGGAAAAAGGGAAAAAAATTAGGGCAGGCCAGCCTGATGGAATAAAAAAGTCTTGAGAGCGTAGCGGAAGGTGCGTAGATCTGGGATCCTCCGAATCTCTGGGGGAAGCTCATTTCAGATAGTAGGTGCCCCCACAGAGAAGGCTCTCCCCCTGGGGGCCGCCAGTCGACAGTGTTTGGCCGACGGCAACCAGAGGAGCCCCTCTCTATGACAGAGTACCGACCAGTGGGAGGCTACTGATAGATAACCAGGTCCTAAGCCATGGAGCACTCTAAAGGTAGTAACCAAAACCTTGAAGCGCACCCGGAAGATCACCGGGAGCCAGTGCAGCTCGCGCAGGAGAGGTGTTACATGGGAACGCCATGTCGCTCCCATAACCACCCGCACAGCCGCACTCTGCGCCAGTTGGAGCCTCCAGGTGCTCCTCAAGGGGAGCCCCATGTCGAGAGCGTTATTGTTAAACAATGGAAAGTCTGGTTCCAATAGTAGTCATAAGTCAAGGACTACCCAAATAAGCCACACCTGAAGGACTCAGGTGAAATGACCGAGGTCAGCCTTGCTCAGCAGTGGCAATTCTGATCCCAGTTGCAGTCGTAAATCAAGGACTACCTGTAGAGCCCTGTTTCTCAAACTTGGCGACATTAAGAGATTCTAGGCGTTAAAGTAAAGTTGTCAAAGTGAAGAAACACCACACTACAATGGAGACATGTGCAAAACTGCCGGATCTCGGTGGAGAAAAATCAGGAGATTGGAACAAATAATAATAATAATAATAAAAAATTGACATAAATTAAGAGCGCGTGTAGGTGGTTGGAGACGAGCTTCAAGAGGCAGTTTTTCATGTGCCGAACAATGGCCTGGAGAGAGAAAGAAGGAAGGGAGGGAGGAGACGCCAACTCCCACGCCCCACTGGCCTGCTCGGCAGATCTTACAGACAAGGCACCTGGCGTCTGTGCCAGCGCGAGATGGGAGAACCATCCTGTGCCAGACGTCCAGTGGGCGGCTGAGTTGCCTGCGAGGAACACAGCACACGGCGTATGTCAGGCTGTTCCAGGCAAAGCAGGAGCTGGGAGTTTTCAAACCACCTTGAAAGGGAGGTCATCCTAATCCCGGTGCCCCTCTCCCTGAATTCGTAGCTCCAGCAAAACAGCCATTCTGAAACTGGGGTTTGGTGGGCAGGAGGTTGCTGCACAACCCTGTTATGAAAAAAACCCAAAACCTAACGGAAGGGGGTGTGTGGAAATAGCCAGGTTACAAACCAGGAGTGAAATCCAGCAGGTTCTGACAGGTTCTGGAGAACCGGTAGCGGAAATTTTGAGTAGTCCAGAGAACCGGCAAATACCACCTCTGTCTGGCCGCAGAGTGGGGTGGGAATGGAGATTTTGCAATATCCTTCCCCAAGGAGTGGGGAGGGAATGGGGATTTTGCAGTATCCTTCCCCTGCCACGCCCACCACACCACGCCCACACAACCGGTAGTAAAAAAAAAATGTATTTCACCACTGTTACAAACAACTATCACTCTAAATCAGGGATGTCCAACTTTGGCAAGTGTAAGACCTGTGGATTTCAACATGTTGGCTGGGGGGATTCTGGGAGTTGAAGTCCACATGCCTTAAAAGTTGCCAAGGCTGGACATCCCTTCAAAATGATCTTGGATTTTTTTCTTTCCTGGAAGAACCACCCTAGAAATATGTAACTACAAATCCATGCCTGCTTTCCTGCCTGACTTCCACCTGCTTTTTACAGATCCAATTAATTGATTCCTTTACATTCTAAGGTTGGAGCCAAGGATGGTCTTATTGACCTCAGTAAGCCAGTTTGAAAAGGGTTGATTAATGCATTTTCAGTTGGAGAGCAGTGGCTTTAAGAAAGAAAAAACAAACAAACCCTGACTGCAGTATAAATAAATTTGGCAGAGCTAAGTATTTCTTGGTTGTCCATCATTATTGTTTACCTTTAACCTCTTTACTAAGGTATATTAAGGCAGCTTGAACCTGCATCAGTTCAGTGCATTTACCTCCTGTAGAATATCCTTGCAAGACTGGATTAGGCTGTGTAAACATTCTATTTATTCATCCATCCATCCATCTATCATCTATCTACCTATCTACCTACCATCTTCCTATCTACCTACCTATCTACCTACCTACCTATCTGTCTGTCTGTCTGTCTATCTACCATCTATCTATCAATGTATCTATCTATCTATCTATCTATCTATCTATCTATCTATCTATCTATCTATCTATCTATCTATCTACTATCCACTCACTCAGCCATTTTGTCAGCCACCCAGAAACATGCTGCCATTTCTGGAAAGCAAATAAACAGAGATCTTCCTTCCTTGTAGCCAGCCTCCATTTTATTTCCAGTATTTTTTTTTCCTCCCAGCTTGGAACTGGACTGGATTTTTCTTCCGACAGATGCAACTAAGGTTTAACTTATTCTGTTATTCTAACTTACCGAAAGGTTTCATGTGAAAACTGCGATTGGCCAAAGCCAAGTTGCATGGTAGAAGTTATTATCCCTAGGCGCTTTTCATGCCAATCAAAGCATATGGGAAAATTTGCAGGATGAAATGCAAAGAGCAGGAAATAGCAAATATCATGAATTAAAGTGAAGTAGAAGAAAGAAAAACAAATATATTTATATTTATATAGAGTAAATTTATCCACATCTATATTTATAGTTGCCAAGGTTGAGAAACGCTGATCTAGGCTAAACTGAGTATTTATGCAATTAGGAATCATACAGTAGTTGCAATTTATACTACTTTGAATAGTGATGATGAAAGAAATCAGGGATGAATGCTGAGGAAAAAATACACGTAACTGTCTGAATGAATATGATCTTTGGGAGGGTGGAGAATTATTCTACAGGTAGTTCTCGACTTACAGTCACAATTGAGCCCAAAATTTCTGTTGCTAAGCAACAGTGGTGGGTTTCAAAATTTTTTACTACCAGTTCTGTAGGTGTGGCTTGGTGGGCGTGACAGGGGAAGGATACTGCAAAATCCCCATTTCCTCCCAATCAGCTGGGATTTGGGAGGCAGAGAATAGATGGGGGCGGAGCCAGTCAGAATTTTTACTACCGGTTCTCCGAACTACTCAAAATTTCCACCACCAGTTCTTCAGAACTGGTCAGAACCTGCTGAAACCCACCTCTGCTAAGTAAGTCAATTGTTAACTGAGTTTATAGTATCGTTCTTGCCACGATTCTTAAATGAATCACTGCGGTTGTTGAGTTAGTAACATGGCTATTAAATGCATCTGGCTTCCCCATTGACTTTGCTCGTCAGGAGGTTACAAAAGAGAATTGCATGGCCCTGGGACACTGCAACTGTCATAAATATAAGTCACTTGCCAAGCATCCAAATTTTGATTATGTGACCATGGAGACACTCCAACAGTCATAAGGGTGAATCACAGTCATTGGTCACCTTTTTCAGTGCTGTTGTAATTTCGAATGGTCACTAATGAAGGGTTGTAAGTGGAGGACTACCTGAATTAGGCGACATGAATAAATGGTTGCAGGAAGATACAGAAAAAGTGATTAAACCATGCCGAGACAAAAAAGAGAGAGAGAAAATGAATGGGGAGAATCTACTTAGTGAAATAACAGCAGGAAGAGGAAGTAGGAGTCCTGCATGAGAAAATATTAGAAACAGATGAATCCCCCCAACAGAATGAATGGGAAAGTGGACATTCAGAAAGAGGATGCGGGAACTGCATGTGGAGCGAATGGGAATGAAAACAGATGCATGGTGGTATGATGAAGTGAAAGGTGCTGTGGATAAGAAAAAATGCGTTTAAGGGAATGATTGTGTGGGAAGTACAGCCAAAAGGACAGTGCCAGAAACTTCACAGCACCAGAAACTGCAGTCGCTGCTACCTCTTCACCCGAACCGGTACAAACTGGCATGAACCAGCTGAATACCACCTCTGTTGTGAGACCTTTGCATACCGTAGATGCATTTGTTAGGCAGCTGAGAAGGTGTGTATGTGTATATAAGAATATCTTTATTTTCCCTCCCAACAAGCCTGTAAATCAGGTTAGGCTGGGCTGAGGGAGGGACTGGTCCAAAGTTAACCAATCGCCCCCAGCCCAGCATCTTTCCCAGTACACCCGATTGGTTTTAGGGTGACAGAGAGGCACAAAGTCAGCTAATCAGCTTCCATGGCTGAGGGGGACTAGAATCTGTCTCTCCCGCCACACCCAGTCCAGCAATCTTCTTAATACACCTGATTGGCACTTGGGATGAGAGGGAAAACTGGCCCAATGTCAGCCAATCAGCTTCCCTGGCTGATGGGAACTAGTCCAGCATCTTTCCCAGTACAGCTGATTGGCTCTTGGGTTGAAAGGGAGGGTTTGGTTCAAAACCAATGAACTTCTGCGGCTGAGGGGACACACACACACACTAGATCAGCACCTTAATTATTAATTTATTAAATGTATATTCCTCCTTTTATTCAGCATTGGGTGGGCTGTGTGAAAGAAGCATTCGCACCAATGTCCCAAAGGTGCTTTTTCAAAAGGCAACTGGACTTTCTTGGTTTTTCCTTGAAGACGTTTTGCTTCTCATCCAAGAAGCTTCTTCAGTTCAAACTGAAGAAGCTTCTCAGATGAGAAGCGAAACGTCTTCAGAGAAAAAAACCAGAAAGTCTAGTTGCCTCTTGAAAAAGCACTTTTGGGGTTCTTTCTATAGCTTCAGGGGTTGTGTGGAAAAGAATCCGAAAGGGATGGTGAAGGGGAAGCCCTCTTAAGTCTGTTACTGGATCACCATGGTGGGGAAGAGGTTGAGTCAGCCTAAATTCAGGAAGGACATTTAAAATGCAACACCTCAGCATTAATCCTGGGTGGATTTAAAAAAGAGCTACTGGTTAGGTTCTGAGAAGACTTTTAAAATAGCTACCAAACTACTAGGTTTATTGGCAGTTGCATTCAAGTGTTGTGTGACATTTTATTTAATTATTTATACTGATCCTCCGGAGTTTACAAACCCACTGAATACAGCTACATGACAAAATCCCAAAGTGAAACAACTGTGAATCATACAAAATAAAGATAACCAAGACCAAAGTTCCATAATAATCGTCTCAGAGATGTCCTTATTTATTTATTTATTTATTTGTTTGTTTGTTTGTTTGTTTGTTCGATTTATATGCCGCCCTTCTCCGGAGACTCAGGGTGGCTTACAATGTGTTAAGCAATAGCCTTCATACTTTTTGGTATATACCTGCTTAGTAGGGCTTTCGCCCCCCCCCCCGCCCACAAGCGGTGTTCTTTTTTATACAAAGTCAGTTTATTGCCCACACAATCCGGGTCCACATTTTACCTACTTCGGAAGGATGGAAGGCTGAGTCAACCTTGAGGCTGGTGAGATTTGAACTCGCAGTAATTTCAGGCAGCTGGCAACTAAGTGCTACCAGAAGTGAAAAAAATGCCTTCTTCCTTCCTCCCTCTTCCCTTCTTTTTGTCCTCTCCTCCCTCCCTTCCTCTTCTAATCTTCCTTCCTTCCTCCCTCCCTCCCTTTTCTTTCTTTCTTTCTTTCTTTCTTTCTTTCTTTCTTTCTTTCTTTCTTTCTTTCTTTCTTTCTTTTCTTTCTTTCTTTCTTTTTCTTTTTCTTTTTCTTTTTCTTTTTCTTTCTTTTTCTTTAAATTACCATTACAAGCCTCTTCACATGCAATCTAAGGAGAAGAATCCCATCCAGGACATCAGATAAATCAGACACTTTGGGGTCAGCCAGAGGCAATAAGAGAGTGTGGGGGAGGTGGCTGTCTAGGTAAAAGGAATCCGGTAGCACCTTTTCCAACTCACAATTTTTATTACAGAGGAGCTGCTGCCTTTTAATGAAATGTATGAGTCCAGCTACTGGATTCCTCCTGATGGGGACTATGAGATTAGCCTCCTTGGGTTCTCCTGCCAATGCTGGAGGGAGGGAAGGTTGCAAAAGGCCAAGGCGAAACCTCAGGGCTGGAAAGGCCGTCTGGGATGCTTGAGGGATGAGATCAGAGGGTGGATGGGAGCCAGCCAACCCCTTCTGCATCCCCCTTCTTTTCCCCCACCCACACATTCCCCGGGTGGGAGGAGAACTTCACTGCTTCCCCCAGCAGTAGAATAAACAAACAGGGGCCTTTTTGTACCAGCAAGGAGCTAATCTCTCCCTCCCTCTTTCTTTTCTCTCTTTCTTTTTCTCTCTTTGTTTCTCCTTTTCTCTATCACTTTCTCCCTCCCTCCCTTTTTCTCTTGCTTTATCTCTTTCACTTAGTCGTTCTTTCTTTTTTCTTTCTCTTCCTCCTTTCTCATTATCTTTTTCTCTCCTTTCTCTCACTTTCTCCCTCCCTTTCTTTCTTTTTCTTCCTTTCTCGTCTTTCACATTGTCTTTCTCTTTCTTTCTCTTCCTTTCACTTTTTTCTTTCATTTTCTTTCTCTTTTGTTCTCTCTCTCTCTCTCTCTCTCTCTCTCTCTCTCTCTCTCACACACACACACACACACACACACACACACAAAGACACAGCACAGAAAGAAACTGACAGCATGAAATCAGATCCTTTTGAAACAGACAGCAAGGCTGGGGAGAAATGTTCACTTGTGTGGATATTGTACACATCCGCAGCAACTAGAGTTAGTCTCACACGATGGTGTCCTTAAAACTTTATTCCATCTCTCTCTTCACTTGTTCAAGCTGCCTCAGCACTGCAATGGGTGGATAAAACTCACCTTTGTATGATTTGCATCAAGACTTCTTGTTTTTTCTACATTTCTTGTGGTAAAGTCCATTTTGCTGGGCATCTGTCCACAAATTGCTTCAGAGGAGGAGCCTGCAGGTTGAATCTGCTATAAAGATTTATACTTACTTTTTTCTGTAATTTTTAATAATTTTCAATAAAAAAATTTTAAAAAGATTTATACTTATTTTTTAAATTTCTCCTCCAATGAAGGTGGTCTGACATTCCGTCTCCAAGTGTTTAAAGTGACTCAACAGTCAAACATTTGCCTGATACTCAAATGAATCAATGTTCCTCAAACGTGACAGCTTTAAGATGGTGGACTTCAACTCCCAGAATTCCCCAGCCAGCCATGCTAAGTCCACCATCTTAAAATGGCCAAGTTTTAGGGACAGCGTTATAAATAAACTTATTATTTCATTGCAAATCCCTATTACTGTACTCCTGACAGACAATATGAAATTCCTGGTCTCACAAATTGGGTACCCCAAGTAACAAATCTTACACCCATTTGTTATGGACTCCATTTCAGAAGCCATGGAAATGTAATTGAAGGGAACCCCCTCCTTAAACAATTAAAACACCATCTGTACTTAAATATTCATATTTATTTTCAACTGCCTGGATTTACTTATAACCGTGAAACTGGTATCTCGCTTAAAAGTCTTATTTTAGTCCAAAACTGCAGAAAAGGAGAATTTAACCTAGGACTGCCAAGCCTTCTCTCAAAATTGTACCCCAGTGTTCCTGAGATTAATTTTAAGGAAGGTGTGTTCCTGGCTATGAATGACAGTAATAATAATAATAAAATGCCTGTACTCCTTTAATTGGTAGCTTGTCTCCTATTAAGATAAGAATCAAAGCAACTTTTAACAATCCTACTTATCAAGAGAAAGTAATAAAAGAAAATGTATTCTGGGTGGTGGCTGGCTCGAAATTTTGGGATGTTGTAATCCCTACACATCTGGAAGGCGTCAGGTCAAGCTGGTCTCTATGAGGGAATGAGACAGATTGTTCCCATCAGCTTCTACTGCTTTCTGTGCAACTTGGAAATGCCACTGAAACTATTAAGACCTGAAGGGGAAGGCCATTTTTAAAAGTATTTATTAATATCCCACCTTCACTATTTTTTATAAATAACTCAAGACAGTAAACATTCCTAATACTCCTTCCTCCTCCTGTTTTCCCCACAACAACCCTGTGAGGTGGGATGGGTTGAGAGAGAATGATTGGCCCCCAAGGTAACCTGGCTAAGGTGGTGTTGGAAGAAATGTCCATCTGGGTTCAGTTCCAAGCAGGGAGAAAGACACTGGAAACATGGAAGATCCTGGGCAAAAAGGGGAGAGATGCTGAGAGTGCCTGGGCTTTATGCCCATTGTGGGCTTTTGAATTTGAGCTTGTATTCTGATTGGTTGTCAGACTCCCATAGGGCCATGCAGGGGTAACCTTCTGGTTGTCTGTATCCTAGGCTTGGTTGACTCTTGCTGGGTGATGATGTAATGAAGGGGCTTTGGGCAATTCCTACTATGGCTCTGCCTGAAGGAGGTATGTAGAATAGATTGGCCCTGGCCTTAATAGCCCATTGACAAAGGTGGAGGAGGGGGGACTGAGTTTCTGCCTCCCTTTTAGGGGAAATATTCTGCCCTTTTAATATTTCCTAAAATATCTCATTTTCCTAGCAGAGGGGTAGGTGCTAACTTCCTACAGTGGGACTAGAACTCACAAACTCCTGGTTTCTAGCTTCTTCCCTGGTCTTTGATTTCAAAGAATGAATTGGAGATCATGGTTAAAACTAAAACAGGCAAGTTGTTACCAGGGTGAAATGCTCCCGGTTCGGACTGGATCGCCCGCGAGTGGCTCGGAGAACCGGTAGCAAAAATCCCTGCGCCCCCCACCCCCATGCCCAGCTGAGCCGTGCAATCATCAGAGGCTGTTTTTTTTTTTTACTTTTAAAAGCATTTTTTCTACAATCTCTTCTGCTGAAAAATGTTTTAAAAGTAAAAAAAAAAAAAAGGCATGAAAGTTGGCCAGTTGGCCAGCTAGCTCAGCATGGAAATTGAGGTGCAAATCCTATTTTTAAAAACAGAAGGGGGGGGGGTTGAAGCAGAAGCAACAGTCCACACCTCAAGATGACAACTCCCAGGAGCAGGGAATACACATATAGTTCAGGTAGAATGGTTGAACATTTGGGTTTTTTCCCCTGAGATGATCGGCTTTCCTTCCTGCAGATGTTTGACTTCCTTTGCTTCTGTTGGAAGGGACCTTGGAGGTCTTCTAGTCCAACCCCCTGCTTAGGCAGGAAACCCTACACCACTTCAGACAAATGGTTATCCAACATCTTCTTAAAAACTTCCAGTGTTGGAGCATCCACAGCCTCTGGAGGCAAGTCGTTCCACTGCTTAATTATTCCGTCAAGAAATTTCTCCTTAGTTCTAGGTTGCGTCTCTCCTTGATTAGTTTTCCGTGTTTACTTCCTGTCCTGCTTTCAGGTGGTTTGGAGCAGGGGTTTCCAACAGTGGTGGAATTCAATTTTTTTTTTACTACTGGTTCTGCGGGCGTGGCTTGGTGGGCGTGGTGTAGCTTGGATGGGCGTGGCAGGGGAAGGATGTTGCAAAATCTCCATTCCCACCCACTATTCAACATTTCTGTTACTGGTTCTCCAGAACCTATCAAAACCTGCTGGATTTCAGCCCTGGCCTCCAACCTTGGCAACTTTTAAGACTTGTGGATTTCAACTCCCAGAATTCCACAGCCGGTAAAGCTGGCTGAGGAATTCTGGGAGTTGAAGTCCACAAGTCTTAAAGTTGCCATGGTTGGAGATCCCCGATTTGGAGTCTAGTCCTCTTCTTGATGGCAGCCCCTCAGATATTGGAACATTGCTATCATGTCACCTTGTGGTCCTTTTCATTAAATCAAACATACCCAATTCCTGCAACCATTCTTCCTACGTTTCCACCTCCAGTCTCCTAATCATCTTTGCTGTCCTTCTCTGCACCCCTTGCAGATTCTCAACATCTGTTTTATAATCACGGCAACCAACACCGGACGTCATATTCCAAGCATGGTCTTACCAACGTTTTATAAAGTGGCATTAACACTTCACGTGATCTTGAGTCTATCCCTCTTATTAACGCAGCCTCGGACGGCATTATCTTTTTTGGTTTATATTTTTGGGTTGCTCATACTCATACCCCTTTGTATCAATGAGAAAATGCAGCTCCATCTTGCCACCCCTTGAAATGACTAAGCCCAGCTTTGCACAAAAGGGTGAAGGAGGGGAGGAGGAGGATGGCCTTAATTGTAGAGTCCTCTTGGTATAATAGCTCCCTGCCACCCTCACAGCACGCAAGAAGCTATTATCCTGAGACCTTTAGAAAGGATGACACGAGGACAATTTCCTCTTCCTGTTTTTCCCCCCCTTTCCTTTATTCTTTTTCCTTGCTCGTCATCTGTGTGAACCTTTTATCCTCCCTTCCTCCCCACCATCCCTCCAAGCAGAGGTGGACTTCATATACTGTACTGTAGCAATAGGTTCGTCCAGCACCGAAAATATGTCTGCATGCCACAGAGGTGAAATCCGGCAAGTTCTGACAGGTTCTGGAGAACCGGTAGCAGAAATTTTGAGCAGTTCAGAGAATGGGCAAATTCCCACAGTGGGGTGGGAATGGAGATTTTGCAATATCCTTCCCCCAGGAGTGGGGAGGGAATGGGGATTTTGCAGTATCCTTCTCCTGCCACGCCCACCAAGCCACACCACAGCCACCAAGCCATGCCCACACAACCGGTAGTAAAAAAATTTGGATTTTTTTACTGGCATGCCATCCACGCATGCAAGCAGCATCACCAAACATGGCAATTTGCTCACGTGCGCCATCCACACATGGGTGCAGTATCAAAAACACAGCAATATAGGACGGGATTGCACACAGGAGGAGTGGGTGGGTGAATAAGAGCCTTGGTGGCGCAGCAGCTTAAGTAGTGCTAAAGTAAAACCAGCTGTCTGCAATTACTGCAACTCGCATAACCTTCATTTTCAATATGCAAGTGACAGTTTCCCAGGCAATCTAGCAATCCCTTGCTCTCTTCCTTTCTTCTACCTCTCCCAGCAGCAGCCACTTACCTGCCTGCTATAAAGGGAAGGGAATTTTTCGTGTTCCCTGCCAGATTCTCACATGGAAACTTAACAAAAAACTCATAGAAAGTTGGAAATTGTTTCTGCACTCACTGCTTTTTGCCTGCCTTTGGTCATTTGGTTTCTCTGTTTAAGTAAGGAAATATTTCTGAAATGATGACCTAACAGGGCGCAGGTTGTCTAGTGGAAAATACATCTACACTCTCTTCCCTCGGACAGCCCTTCAAGGACTGGAAGATTATAATGTCTCCACTTTCTTTTTTGTAGATTAAATCTTTTGTAGGCTAAGTGCTATTAAAGTAGCACTTAGCTGCCAGCTGCCTGCAATTACTGCAATTCAAATCTCACCAGGCTCAAGGTTGACTCAGCCTTCCATCCTTTCAAAGGTAGGTAAAATGAGGACCCAGATTGTGGGGGCAATAAGCTGACTTTGTATAAAAAAGAACACTGCGGGGGGGGGGGCGAAAGCCCTACTAAGCAGATATATGCAAAAGTATGAAGGCTATTGCTTAACGCATTGTAAGCCGCCCTGAATCTCTGGAGAAGAGCGGCATATAAATTAAATTTTTTAAAACAAATGATCTGAACCGGCTGAATCAACACCTCTGCCTCCAAGTCAGTCTGCAAAATTAGTCTATTCTGTTTAGCACAGACCAAAGGTGACACAAACTGCTAGTTGCGTCCCATTAGAAGCAGCTGAGGGTTGTTATTCACAAACTCAGAAGAGCATTCTTTCCGACTCCAGAGCTTGTGGGGGGAAAATGGGGGAAAAAACACAACTCTTCCAGGGTTCCTCCTCCATCTTCCATGCTTGTGCGGAGACTGGCAATTCGTCACCACGAGGAGAATGTTTTTATGGGTACCGTTGGCCTTGCAGCTGGGTTCTTTGGGGGAAATGAACAGATGGCTGGACGCGTGCAGCTGCTAAGGAACATTCACCCTGAATCACCTGCCTTTCCAGTAACGTCCCCCTCTCTCCCAGTGTGACCCTCCGCCAGGCCCGTTTGCATCATGTGGTATATGCCTGCCAAGTCCTCTCGCAGCCCACACATCAGCCGGGTGATGCAGAGAGTGTGTTGGAGGGCTGCCCCACTTTCTTCCTATCCTCTCCCTCCGATCTGAGTTCCCACCATTCGGAGACATAAAAACCCAAGATGTCCTGCCTGTCCAAGGAAACAAATAGGAAGGGGTGTAATGAAAATGCTGAAAACAAATGAAGATCGCGGATAGAATAGAATAACGATTTAGAATAGAATAACGGAGTTGGAAGGGACCTTGGAGGTCTTCTAATCCAGGGGTCTCCAACCTTGGCAACTTTAAGCCTGGAGGACTTCAACTCCCAGAATTCCCCAGCCAGCTGGCTGGGGAATTCTGGGAGTTGAAGTCCTCCAGGCTTAAAGTTGCCAAAGTTGGTGACCCCTGTTCTAGAGAGTATTCCCTGAAGATGGGCTCCAGCATGAGTCCGAAAGATCAGAAGACCCGTTGACCGACCCAGATTGGATCCTGCAACATTATCCCGGGACACGTATATTTGCCTTCATTCATCTGGATGTATTTCCTCGCGTTCTCTTCGTGAGAATAACTTTATTGTATACACAGTATACCCGTACAACAAAATTCACTTAACGCCCAAAGACCAGGTCCAACACACATCATTCTGGGAATTGAAGACCTCCAGGGTTAAAATTGCCAAGGTTGGAGACCCCTGTCCTAGTCCAACCCTCTGCTTACACAGGAAACCTTACACCACTTCAGACCAGTGGTGAAATGTAAAATTTGTTACTACCAGTTCTGTGAGCGTGGCTTGGTGGTTGTAGAAAAAATGCTTTTAAAAGGCTCTGACGATCCCAGCTGAGCCGCATGATCATCAGAGGCTTTTCTTTTTACTTTTAAAAGCATTTTTGGGCATGGGGGGGGCAGGGATTTTTGCTACCAGTTCTCCGAATCACCTGCCACCATCGCTACCGGATCGGGTGATCCAGTCCGAACCGGGAGCATTTCACCCCTGCTTCAGACAAATGGTTATCCAACATCTTCTTAAAAACTTCCAGTGTTGGAGCATTCACAACTTCTGGAGGCAAGTCGTTCCACTGATTAATTGTTCTAACTGTCAGGAAATTTCTCCTTAGTTCTAAATTGCTTTTCTCTTTCATTAGTTTCCATCCATTGCTTCTTGTCCTGCCCTCAGGTGCTTTGGAGAATAGCTTGCCTTTCCTATGCTGCCTCCTCTTCAGATGCTATCTTTCTATGTTCAGGGATTTAAAAAAAAAAAATAAACCTGAAGAGAACTTCCATGTTCAAGAACAGTATATCTGCATATACCTCTGCCATAAACCCAGCTTGGGTCTTGCGGGGGGGGGGGAGATCTGCTTTCCATTGATAAGTGATTTTGCACAATTTCACGATGGCACAACATGGCAAAAGGTCAGTCCTTGGACTGAACATAACTTTGATTTGCACCAATGAAACTCTGCATACAATTTGGGGGCCAAGTCTTTTATTAAAAATGCCATTTTAACAGAATAACAGAGTTGGAAAGGACCTTGGAGGTAGAATAGAATAGAATAGAATAGAATGGAATGGAATAGAATAGAATAGGAATAGGTCTCAACATCCCTTTTACATTTTGGCAACCCAAACTAGATGCCATATTGCAAGTGTGGCCTTACCAAGCGACATTAACATTTCATGTGATCTTGATTCTATCCCTCTGCTTATGCAGCCTATGTGTTGGCTTTTTTTGGCAGCTGCTGCATACTGTTGGCTCATATTTAAATGGTTGTCCACTTATGACCATTTGCTTAGTGACAGTTTGAAATTATAATGGTACAGGTAGTCTTCGACTTACAGGAGTTTGTTAAGCATTTGAAGTTACAACACTGAAAAAAGGGACTTATGACCATTTGTTACACTTAAGATCATTGGAGCATCCCTATAAGTCACATGAGCAAAATTTGGATGGTTGACAACTGACTCATATTTATGATGGTTGCAGTGTCCCAGGGGCATTTGATCGTGTTTTGTGACCTTCTGACAAGCAAAGGCAAGGGGGAAGCCTGATTCACTTAACAACTTTGTGGGATAGGAATTACAAGTTAACGATGTCAACTGCATATAAAGAAAAACTATATAAAATGTTTTAGAGATGACACTTCTCGCCCCCAAGGTTGGCGAAGATGTTGAAGGATATGTCGGTTAAATGCTGGAAATGCCATCAGATACCTGGTTCATACTATCATATGTGGTGGACATGCCCAAAAGCAAAAAAAAAAAAATTGGACAAAAATACTGTACATACATGGTTGGAAAAAAATGATAAAGCAACATCTTGATTTAAAGCCAGAAATATTTTTGTTCTACCAGATAAATATAATAAGGGGAATGTATGTTTGATCTTACATCAGTGGTGGGTTTCAAAATTTTTTACTACTGGTTCTGTGGGTGTGGCTTGGTGGCCATGGCATGGCTTGGTGGGCATAGCAGGGGATGGATACTGTAAAATCTGCATTCCTTCCCCACTCCAGGGAAAGGTTACTGCAAAATCCCCATTTCCTCCCAATCAGCTGGGACTTGGAAGGCAGAGAATAGATGGGGGCGGGGCCAGTCAGAATTTTTACTACCGGTTCTCTGAACTACTCAAAATTTCCACTACTGGTTCTCCAGAACTGGTCAGAACCTGCTGAAACCCACCTCTGTCTTACATCACATGTATTAGCTGCAGCCAGAACTGTATTTGCACAACGATGGAAAAGTGAAGAAATCCCCCACAGATGAAAATGTGATTAAAAAAATATCAGAATATGCAGAAATGAATAGATTAACACTTGTAATTAAGGAAAAGGAACAAACTGAAAACTTTATGATATGGGATTTATTTTATCAATGGTTAAATAACAAAAATAGAAGTTAGAAACATGGAAATATAAGAAAAAGATAAATGAAATACGGGAGATTTTTAAGATAGACAAGTAAATATTATGATTATTATTTTTATTCATAGAATATTAATGTAATGAATATTGTTGTAAACATTATGACTGTCTTTTAAAACTATTTGTACCCAGACAACACATAGTTTAATTGAAAATTGAATTTTTACATGTTAAAAAATAAAAAACCTTATGCAACCCCACCCACCCAAAAAAACTGTGTTATTAATTTAATAGCTGCAATGATTCACTTAACAAGAAAGATCATAAAACGGGGAAAATTCAGTTAAGAACTGTCTCGCTTAGCAACAGATATCTATATCATTGGATATCTATATCCAATGTTTTTCTAATTTTGTATTATTAATAAAAAACTTTTTTTAAAATTAAAAAAAATATGGTCATAAAGTTGAAGACTACCTGTACTGAAAAAAGTGATTTATGACCAATCCTCGCACTTACAACCGTTGCAATACCCTCATGGTCATGTGATGAGAAGCCTTTCTCAGCCAGCTTCTGACAAAGTCGAGGACAAACTGGATACGCCTGATAAATCCTCACACTTATGACCATTGCAGCATTTCCACAAATACTTGGCTACTTAAAGTGGAGCGGACTTCAACTCCCAGAATTCCTTCCTCACAACTGGATGACTTTTCGCCAATCACCAAGGGACTATGAGTTCTAGCCCTGATTTAGGCATGAAATCCTGGTTGGGTGACTTTGGACCAGTTACTCTCACTCAGCCCACTCCACCTCATAGGGTTGTTGTTGTCGGGGGAAAATAGGAGGAGGAAGGAATGATAGATAGATAGATAGATTCTCCTGCTTGGGCACTGAGCTGGACTAGATGATCTCCAAGGTTCCTTCCACCCTTCTCCGGAGACTTAGGGCGGCTTACAAGGCATTAAGCAATAGCCTTCATACTTTTGTATATTTTTTTATACAAAGTCAGCTTATTGCCCCCACAAACTGGGTCCTCAATTTAACTACCTTAGAAAGGATGGAAGGCTGAGTCAACCTTGAGCCTCAAACTGGTGTAATTACAGACAGCTGGATGTTAATAACAGGCTATTCAGCCGGCTGAGCTATCTGAGGCTCTTCTATTCTATTCTATTCTATTCTATTCTATTCTATTCTATTCTATTCTATTCTATTCTATTCTATTCTATTCTATTCTATTCTATTCTATTCTATTCTGTTCACCACCTTGAATTACTTACGCAAAATAAAAGTGGGATAAAAATCAAATAAATAAGCAAGGTTGGATAGCCGAGATCTGATTAGCTTTTTTAAAAATGTACAATCCTGCACTAAGGTTGAGAACTTCTGTCATAGCCTGTTATTATGGCAACATATTGAATTGATTTAAATGTAAATGAATTTTAATTTCATTCTGAAGGGATCCTGACCCTGCCTATGTACTTTGCTGCACTGTCTCCTTCTAATTTTGGGAAGGCTGTTCTTGGCAAACCATTAAAGGTAAAGGATGATTGCAGAATGGTGCACGCCCCTGAAAAAGATTTTATTAAATTTATACGCCACTCATCTCACTATCGAGAGTCTCTGGTTCACAAAACAGGCCGCTGAGGGGTCAAAGAGGATTCCTATGCTTCTCTTTAAAACATCTTTAATATCTGCACCATGAGGACTAGAAGGTTGATTTCATTTTTGGATGCAGCTGCCCTCTGCTTCAATCATAGCCAACCCTTCTTGAAAAGAACATGTAATTGATGAGAGGAAAAAAAATCATTGATTAGATGGAAACTAACCAAGGAGAGAAGCAACCTAGAATTAAGGAGAAGCTTCTAAACAATGAGAACAATTAACCATTGGAACGGTTTGTCATCAGAAGTTGTGGGTGCTCCCAACACTGGAGGTTTTTAAGAAAAGGCTGGGCAGCCACCTATCTAAAATGATATATACCACGGGTCGGCAACCTTAAACACTCCAAGAGCCACAAGGTCCTAACCGGAAGCCCCCATTCAATTCTGGAGCCGACTGTCCAGTTCCCCCACCATAGAGTCTTCTCCTAGTGTGGCATCCTTTTCCCTTCCCTTCCAACTCTGTTATTCTGTTACTGAATTTTTGGAAGCTCCTGCTTGAGAAAACCTTTAAGAAATTTGAGAGAATATTTTGGATTTTTGTTTTCGTTTTAAGAATTTGGCCTTTGTATTAGAATTGTGTTCCTAGCATTCTTCTGCCAATCCTTAAAAGAGAAGAAGGGAGGTGCGGCGCAAATATTCCCTTATATATTTTCCTTTATTTTAGATAGCGTGGCCTTCCTCTACCACCTCACAGCAAAACAGTTCATACAGTGTACAAAGTGTTCCAGAACTGGCTTCATTTTTTTTTTTAAATTTGATTTATATGCCGCCCTTCTCCGGAGACTCTGGGCGGCTTACAATGCGTTAAGCAATAGCCTTCATACTTTTGTATATTTATATTTATACAAAGTCAGCGTATTGCCCCCAACAAACTGGGCCCTCAATTTACCCACCTTATAAAGGATGGAATTAAATATGATTTCCAGGGGCGAAATCCAGGAATTAAATATGATTCTATCCAGGGGCGAAATCCAGGTTCTGACAGGTTCTGGAGAATTGGTAGTGGAATTTTTTTTTAATTTTTATTTCTTTACAAACAAAATATATAACATATAGAACACGGTGAGAACCTTACACAATACATTATCTTCAGTCCAAATATACTAATAAGAAGTAAAAGCTATGCTAACCTTATCCTCTTTTTATTCTATTATTTAGACAAGTACACCATTGGTCCCAACATTGAAAATATACGGATACTTTTTGATCTCTCAAAGTTCTTGTTAGCCTATCGGCTTCTGCGTATTCAATAATTTTCCCTAAGATCAAGTCTTCTGACGGTAGGTCTTTCCCCTTCCAATTTTGGGCGAGACATATTCTTGCTGCAGTTGTGATATATACAATTAAACACTATTTACTCGTGCCTATCTGGCCTAACATTTAATAGGTAATATTCCGGTGCTGCTATCCAGGAGTGAAATCCAGCAGGTTCCGGAGAACTGGTAGCGGAAATTTTGAATAGTTCGGAGAACCGGTAAATACCACCTCTGGCTGGCCCCCGAGTGGGGTGGGAATGGGGATTTTGCAATATCCTTTCCCCAGGAGTGGGATGGGAATGGGGATTTTGCAGTATCCTTCCCCAGCCACGCCCACCAAGCCACACCATGTCCAAGTCAAAACCGGTAGTAAAAAAATTTGGATTTCACCACTGCTGCTATCCCTCAATGAGGATGATCTTATTTGCTTTGCATTGAGTGGGGAGCCCAGTTTGACTCGATCTGATCTGATTTCATTTCCTTCTTTCCTTCTGTCAGGATTTCCCAGGGAGATAGAACCGCTCCACTGCATTGTGTGAACAGACCCTGTTCATTCCTTGACTAGGTGGCTCAGTGGCTAAAACACTGAGCTTGTCGATCAGAAAGGTTGGCAGTTCAGCGGTTCGAATCCCTAGTACAGGTCTCCTGCGTGAGCAGGGGGTTGGAATAGATGACCTCCAAGGTCCCTTCCAACTTTGTTACTGTTCATTCCTTCCACAGTACCGAATCAACGTATTCATCAGTGTTTCTCAACCTTGGAAAGTTTTAAGATGGGCGGACTTCCAACTGGGGAATTCTGGGAGTTGAAGTCCACCCACCTTAAACCTGCCAAGGCCAAGAAACACTATTTAAGAGATTGGTCCCATGAATCTTTTCTTTCATGTCCCCATCACTTCCCTCTTTCAGCATCCCCACCCACCCCCAAGATCCTCCCTAGACATCCTGCTTCTCACAGGCCTACCTCCGATTACAGATTAACAGAGTTGGAAGGGTCCTTGGAGGTTATCTAGTCCAACCCCTCCATCCAAGCAGGAGACCCTACACCAGTGTTTCTCAACCTTGGTAGCTTGAAGATGGGCGGAGTTCAACTCCCAGAATCCCTCAGCCAGCAGCGCTGGCTGGGGGATTCTGGGAGTTGAAGTCCACCCATCTTCAAGCTACCAAGGTTGAAAAACACTGCCCTACACCATTTCTGACAAATGGCAGTCCAGTCTCTTCTTGAAAGTCTCAAGTGAGGAAGCTCCCACAGGAATCCCTGCGAAAGCCCATTTTGGTCGGCTACCCATGTGGGGCAGGGGTTTACAAGGACCAGTGACCAGCCCAGCCAAGTCAGGACCTCCCTTCCTTCTCTCCCCCACCAACCCATCCCTATAAGGTTGATTCCCAGCTGCAAACTCTCCCTCGAGTTAAATTCCAGCTCCTAAATCGGATCCGGCTTGTCATCACAAGAGGATTTTGGACTTCAGCTGCAAAATTGCCCGCAAGGGATCTCATCCAAACGCTCACCACACCTAACCCTGCTTAGCTTCCACACCCAGCCCTTTTTTTTTTTTTTTTTTTGCTGTTCTGTTTTCAGCTCCCCTTATTTATTTTTCCTCCTCTTCTTCTGCTGGTGAGGCTCCAGCTTTCAGCGCCCCTCCCTTTGGCACAGCTGGCTTAGCCAAAGCTTTGCTTTGTCAGCCGCAGCGCTGGGGGGGTGGGGTGGGGGGATGGAGGGGGAAGAGCCCCCATTTCCAAGAAGCCGGGAAGGTAGGAGGCAGCTGCACAAGCCAAAGATTGCTCTGCCTTCCCACCCAGGATAAATACACAGGGCGGGCTCACGTGACAGCCGCTCGTCCTTGACTTTTAGGTAGTTCTGTTTAGTCAGCCGTGGGGTGGGGAGTGGGAGAGAGGCGTGGGAGGCCGGCGTCTATATATAGCCTCGACCCACAGGTAAGTGCGTCAAGGGCCTGCTCGCTTGACGCAGCTGGCAACGCAAGAGCCCGGAATGCTTTGTGTGTGCGTGTATTTGGGGTGTGCGCATGTGCACCTCCTTCCTTGGAGATTACACCCCCCTCAACACACACACACGCACAGAATGAGAGAGAGAGACTGACTACCGGTAGCAGAGAGAAAAGAGAAATACTAGCAGAGAGAGAGAGATACTAGCAGAGAGAGAGATAATAGCAGAGAGAAAGACAGATACTAGTAGAGAGAAAGATACTAGCAGAGAGAGAGAGAAATACTAGCACAGAGAAATACTAGCAGAGAGAAATACTAGCACACACAGAGAGAAATACCAGCACAGAGAAAGAGATATACTAGCAGAGAGAGAGACATACTAGCAGAGATACTAGTAGAGAAATACTAGCAGAGAGAAATACTAGCAGAGAAAGAGATATACTAGAAGAGAGAGAGAGATACTAGTAGAGAGATACTATCAGAGAGAGAAATACTAACACAGAGAGAGATTTACTAGCAGAAAGTGATAATAGAGAGAAATACTAGCAGAGAGATTTACTAGCAGAAAGAGAGATAATAGAAATACTAGCAGAGAGACTTACCAGCAGAAAGAGAGATAGCAGAGAGATACTAGCAGAGAGGCTTACTAGCAGAAAGAAAGATTCTAGCAGAGAAATACTAGCAGAGAGAGGGAGGGAGGGAAAGAGTGACACAGAGAGAGAGAGAGAGAGAGAGAGAGAGAGAGTCCTGCTTCTGAATCTAAAACCAGAAGCCTTAAATTTGGACCCAATTCCTGGAAGCTTTAAAACAGTTGCCTTGCCAAATTTTTCTCGCTGAGC
Organism: Masticophis lateralis; assembly: GCA_030761175.1. Taxonomy (NCBI): domain Eukaryota; kingdom Metazoa; phylum Chordata; class Lepidosauria; order Squamata; family Colubridae; genus Masticophis; species Masticophis lateralis. Next base: position 343,430,210 of record JAUDYJ010000001.1, read on the forward strand.
TTGCCAGTTTGACAGCAACCCATAATTGTATTTTTTTTTCCTGTATGGGGAAAAAAAAGGAATCTGGATTCTTATCAAGTCTGCTGGAATTTTTGGAGGTGCTTAAGAGTAAATGAAGGAAATCAACCTTGACTGTCCTTTGGAAGAATAGAAACTGAAGCTGAAGTTCAAATGTTCCAATAACTGCCACAAAGATGAGAGGGTCAACCTATTCTCGAAAGCACCTGAAGGATGCAATGGATGGAAACTTATCAGGGAGGGAAACAACCTAGAACTAAGGAGAAATTTCCTGACAGAAGAATTAATCAGTTGTGGTTAGTTGTGGGTGCTCCATCACTGGAGCGTTTTTTAAGAAGAGATTGGGCAACCATTTGTCTGAAATGGTATAGAGTTTTGTGCCTGAGCAGGGGGTTGGACTAGAAGACCTCCAAGGTCCCTTCTAACTCTGCTATTCTGTTAAATATTTTGAGCAAGTGTCAACTGAACAAATGCAGAAGCTATTTTTTTCCCTTGGGTCACTTGTGGTTCGTTGAATTGCAGAGGGATTTTGAGGAGCTTTGGGCAAAGAAGAATTAAAGGATATCAATTTCCCCCTCCACAGGCACACAAGGAAAGTTGACGTATATATTTTTTAAAAAAAGATGGCGTTCCTCTCACAAGAGCTGCTATTTGGAGTTTTATGACCCCTTTGTAGATTCCTCTGAAAAGCAACACACAAGTTAAACAAAGACACCTCAATGATTTATCTATCTAGACAAGTGTTTTTCAACCTTGGCCATTTTAAGATGTGTGGACTTCAACTCCCAGAATTGCCCAGCCAACGTGGCTGGCCTGGCTGGGGAATTCTGGGAGTTGAAGTCCACACATCTTAAAGCGGCCAAGGTTGAAAAACACTGATATAGACAGATGCATATGGTGGATAACCTTGTTTAGTTTTAGTTCAAACATGCTGGCTGAGGAATTCTGAGAGCTGATGTCCACAAGTCTTAAAAGTTGCCAGATTTGGAGACCCCACCCTTAACAGTTCACCGTAGTTCTTCTCCATGTCTTAAAACTCATCCCTCATTGGGTCGTGAGGCAAAGTATCCCTTCAAAGCATAGTAGCACCCCGAAGGGAGGGTGGCACCTCAGTTGGCAAAGCAACTGCTAGGTGTCTCTGGCACTGATCGCCCTTCAGCCAAACTTTAGATCCTGGCTGAACCCCTAATCCTATCCTTTCCGCAAACGTGAAGTGCTGTTGACTCATGTTCTTCCCCCTACCTCTGTGGATATGATGTTATTCCTCTGTGGAAACGCCTTGTGGGAGGGGGAGATCAGGGCTGGGTTGTACAACACCCCCACCCTCCAGCCTGGGAACGGGACGCTCAAGATTGGGGCCCCACCCAGTTCTGCTGGGAAGAACCCCTGACCTCCACCCAGCAGCTGAACCAACAGCTGGTAAGCAAACATGGTTTATTTCTGAAAGGACCAGGATCTCACCCACCCACTGCCCGCAGCTTTCCCATCGAGGTGGTATGTGTGAAATGTGTACAGGTAGTCCTCGACTTTAAAGGAGAATATTTGTAGCTCAGGGTTGAAATGAGGGATGCTTGGTGCTCTCTGAGCTTGTTTCCTTCCAGACGTTTCATTACCCTTACTAGTAACGTCATCAGGACTAGAGTACTGCATCCAGTTTTGGTCACCACCACACTATAAAAAAGATGTTCAGACTTTGGAAAGAGTGCAGAGAAGAGCAACCAGGATGATTAGGGGACTGGAGATTAAACCATATGATGAACGGTTGCAGGAATTGGGAATGGTTACTCTAGTGAAGAGAAGGATCAGGGGAGACATGATAGCAGTCTTCCAATATCTCAGGGGCTGCCACAAAGAAGAGGGAGTCAAGCTGTTTTTCAAAGCACCTGAAGGCCGGACAAGGAACAATGGATGGAAACTGAGCAAGGAGAGATTCAGCCTAAAAATAAGAAACGTTCTGACAGTAAGAGCAATCAACCAACGGAACAGAAGTTGCCTTCAGAAGTTGTGGGAGCTTCATCACTGGAGGCTTTCAAGAAGAGATTGGGCTATCATTTGTCAGACATGGTGTAGGGCAGTGATGGCTAATCTTTTTGCCATCGCATGCTGGGGAGGGGGGCTGCCCTGCACATGTGCAGGCAACCCCCTTTCTCCAGGCACGTGACAGCTCGGTAGACCCGTTTTTCTTTCTCACCTGGCTCCAGATTCTCCCTCTGCATCTGGGGAAGGCAAAAACAGCCTTCCCCACCCCCATGGAGGCCCTCCGGAGGCCTGAAACGGCCCATTTCCCAACTCCTGGTTGGACAGGAAGTTATGTTTTTTGCTGTCCCCAGCCTCTGGAGACTCCTAGAGAGGCCCTCCGGAGGCAGGAAACAGCCTGTTTCCCCACTTCTGGTGGGCCCAGAAGGCTTGAAAATCAGCTGACCGGCACGCAAATGTGCACCAGAGCTGAGCTGGCGTGCCTACTGATATGGCTATGCATGCCAATTGTGGCACGCGTTCCATAGGCTTGCCATCACGGATGTAGGGTCTCCTGCATGGACCGGAGAGTAGATAACCTACAAGGTCCCTTCCAACTCTTAATCTAATTTAATCTAGTCTTCAAACCCACTAGCCCTGATAATGTTACCCAGTTGCAAGGGTGGATTCTAAAATTTTTTACTACTGGTTCTGTAGGTGTGGCTTATTTTGTGGGCTTGGCTTGGTGGGGGGAGGGGTAATGTGACTGGGTGGGCGTGGCCAACTTGTTTTTTTTAACTTTTAAAAGCATTTTTTTTCTACAACGTTAAGAGTGGTGTCAAGTCGAGGACTACCTGTATAAGGGGTAAGCGTGCAACATTTAGCCACTATTAGCCAAAGGATAGCTAAGTAGCCTCTTAGGAGTCATGCATCAGGGGGTGTCCCTCTTAGCACCTTTTTCCCCATTAACCAACTTTATTAAAAGGCATCAGCTGCAGCTCACTTCAGACACAATTTGATAAATGCCTTTTCATTCATTTAAGTCTGCAACGCTTAGTGTCCTGCAGAGCAGGGAGACAGAACAAGGCCAGGCACTGATTCATTAGGAGTGCTTTTTTTTTTTTAATCTGCTTCAGTGTCTCCTTGCAATAAAAATATTACACAGGCCAACTGAAAGAATTTCTTGTCAGTTGCTTATCCATGCAGCTTTCCTGGCTACAGTTTCAGGTTGAGGGTTGTCACTGCTAAAATAATAACTGGCCCCATGTCAGCCAGTTGGCTTTCAGGCCTAAAGCACAACAGGTCTGACAAAATCACTAAAAGGGACCTTAGAGATCTTCTAATCCACTCCCCCTCCAAGCAATAGTCCTCAGATCATCCTAGGCTGTCATATTTATGGTGTCATAATTCTCGTGGTTAGGAAATTCCTCATTTCAGATTTGGATCTTGATCCATAGAGCTTCCAGGTCCTGGTCCTTATCTTACCTTTTGGCCAGAAATGTGCCCAAAATATGGGGCAAAATCATGATTCCCATGGGAATGACATTTGAGGAAGTTGTGGCTGTTTAAGTGCTACTTGCTGATGCTGGGATGCTGTTACTGTTGCAGTCACATAACCTTCATTTTCAATATGCAAGTGACAGTTTCCCAGGCAATCTAGCAATCCCTTGCTCTCTTCCTTTCTTCCACCTCTCCCAGCAGCAGCCACTTACCTGCCTGCTATAAAGGGAAGGGAATTTTTCATGTTCCCTGCCAGATTCTCACATGGAAACTTAACAGAAAACTCATGGAAAGTTGGAAATTGTTTCTGCACTCACTGCTTTTTGCCTGCCTTTGGTCATTTGGTTTCTCTGTTTAGGTAAGGAAATATTTCTGAAATGATGACCTAACAGGGCGCAGGTTTTCTAGTGGAAAATACATCTACGCTCTCTTCCCTCGGACAGCCCTTCAAGGACTGGAAGATTATAATGTCTCCACTTTCTTTTTTGTAGGTTAAATCTTTTGTAGGCTAAGTGCTATTAAAGTAGCACTTAGCTGCCAGCTGCCTGCAATTACTGCGAGTTCAAATCTCACCAGGCTCAAGGTTGACTCATCCTTCCATCCTTCCGAAGTAGGTAAAATGAGGACCTGGATTGTGGGGGCAATAAGCTGACTTTATATAAAAAAGAACACCGCTTGGTTGGGGGGTGGGGGGCAAAAGCCCTACTAAGCAGGTATATACAAAAGTATGAAGGCTATTGCTTAACGCATTGTAAGCCGCAGAATATAAATTGAACCAATAGATAAACAAACAAACAAACAAACAAACCATTTGTCTGGAATGGTATAGGATTTCCTGCCTGAGCAGGGGGTTGGACTAGAAGACCTTTAAGGTCCCTTCCAACTCTGTTAAATGGGACACTGAGGAGTGCACACCTAGTCTTAACTCCGTGTTCTTCCATTTTAGCAACTTTAACATGTGGATTTCAACTCCCATAATTCTCTAGTCAGAGGAATTGCCTGAACCACTAGGCCAGGGATGTCAAACTCAAGGCCTTAAATCTGCCCTGCGTGGCCAAACCTGGAAATAGCAAAGGACCAGCCTGCGGTGCCTCTGGCAGTCAAAACGGGGCACGCGGGGGGGAGGGGGGAAGGGGGATGCATCAGGGGTGAAATCCAGCAGGTTCTGACAGGTTCTGGAGAACCAGTAGTGGAAATTTTGAGTGGTTTGGAGAACCGGCAAATACCGTCTCTGGCTGGCCCCAGAGTGGGGTGGGAATGGAGATTTTGCAATATCCTTCCCCCAGGAGTGGGGAGGGAATGGGGATTATGCAGTATCCTTCCTCTGCCACGCCCACAGAACCCGTAGTAAAAAAAATGTGGATTTTGTCCCTGGGATGCGTGCAGGCCGCTCGGGCTGCCTGTTTTTGGCCTGGATGGCCTCCTGCAGTGAGTGGTGGTGGTGGGGTGCTGCATGCCCCATTTTGGCCAGTAAAGTTTTGCAGGAGGCCATCCAGGCTGTCACCCCCACTCCCCCGGCTGGCCCGTGGAAAACTACAATGCTGTTCCAGCCCTTGAGGAAACCCAGTTTGACACCCCTGCATTAGGCAAACTGACTCCCATTGACAGTATAACAGTGTAATCATCCAAAACAATTTCTTTCAGGCAGGTAAATTAACAAAAGAAAGTTAAGAGAACCCCTGAAAACTTGGCGCCAATATTGGAAACCTCCAATTGTTGCAAGGTGATGTTTTAACGCAAGCTAAACGGAAAATGATTCAATGCCAGATATATAGCATATTGATTTCCCCCCCACCCTCACTTTAATTAAATGCAGGTGCAACGAAAATAAAGGCATTTTTTACAGCCTTTTGCTCGTAAATGCTGGCTGTGGAATTCTGGAAGTTGGAATCCCCATATGTTAAGGTTGACAAAGGTTGAATAATATTCCACTGGGCAAACATTTCCGTGCGGATGGTGCTTTCCCTGTAGAATTCTGCCCCCACAGGTTGGCCCTGTTGGGTTTCCTGCCTACCACAATGTGGTTAAAAGAGGGGGGGGTTATCAAGAGGAGTGCAGGACACACTCAGCCCCCTCCCCAGGAAATCCGGACCCCTCCTTCTTTCCTGTTTCAGCCCAAGGCAGCTGCAATTACAGCTCGCTTTAAAATAAAGTTGTTCCTATGGCAACGGAGAGGGGTTTTTTTCCCCGTGAAGTATGAATGAATGAATTGCAGATGAATGAATTGATTTCCCTCGCTTGGGATGGCGCCTTCCCCCCCCCCCCGCCAAATCCCAATTCAGGGAAGGTCAAGCAGGAAGGACAGGAAGGTGGGGATCGAATTGGGTATCCCCTTCTGAGCCGCCATCCAAGTTTTCCCCACCGGGACTTCTCTCCAGATGTCCTTCACAGCAGCCCTTGGTAGGCAGCAGTTCCACAGGTCAAACCCTTCCTTTCCCCTTCAACGCCCTGAATGCATCGAGAATAGGTTGTGAATTACACTATTTCACAGACACAGAGATCACACCAACGCCAGCGTGTGTGTGTGTGTGTGTAAGAGGAGAAGGTAACCGGATTTTATGTAACACGTAACAGGACATTTATATCTTCCAGTTTCTCTTTTCACACCTTTTGCGTGCAAGAAAATAACTCGCAACCCCAATCCTGAAATTCCGATCCTGGTTTTCCTGCGAACTGTATTGGCCATGCAGAGAAGGGAAGGAGAAACCTTGGCCCTTTCCCAGCGAGCGCAGAAGCAAAACGCGGACTGGAGTTTGCTGGAGCTGAAGGAATGGACAGAAGTCTTGTTCCAAGCTTTTTCTTACTATAGTAACTGCAATAATCGGGGGCAGAAGGGGAAAAGTGGGTTAGGGTTGGGGAAATGGCTTAATGATGCCCTCAATATATCAAATTTATTTTAGATAAAATATAAATATCCATTCTATTGGACATCGCTTGCCTCCAGAACTGGTGGATGCTCTAACACTGGAGTTTTTTTACAGAAGAGATTGGAAAACCATTTGTTTGGAGTGGTATAGAATAGATTCTCCTGCTTGACCTCCAAGGTCCCTTGTAACTCTGTTATTCTGTTATATGGAATATATACAACATATTTCATTTTACAGAATGCATACAATTTGCAATAGTTGTATATGTATTATATATAATTTATAGAATATATACCATTTATATAAAGTTCCACTTTATGCAACAAAAATGTATATCATGAATTCTTCCAGTGCAAACTGGGATTTAGCAGATAAAAGCGGGGGTGGGGTTGGGAATTCTGTATCACGATCACAACGCAAGATAGAAACCTGACATAAAATCCGCACAACCAGCAAACAAAGGAATAAATGCATCCGTATAAACATTTACACTTGAAATATATAGAACAATGTTTCTCAATCTTAGCAATTTGAAGGTGTGTCGACTTCAACTCCCTGAATTCCCCAGTCAGGGATGCTTACTACCCCTTATAACCAGATCTGCAAGTATTCATTAATTTGCATTACTATACATCAAACTGCAGTTGAACTCAAACAGGTTTATGGAGACCAGTGGTGGGTTTCAAAATTTTTTACTACCGGTTCTGTGAGTGTGGCTTGGTGGGCGTGGCAGGGGAAGGATACTATAAAATCTCCATTCCCTCCCCATCTTGATATGCCCCTTCCTATCATGTGTACATGGAATTGCGCCCTTTAAATTCAAACGGGGCCAAAAAAATTTCTCCCTCCAAAGAAAAGAGAATATATAGTTAAATCTCCAGAATTGCTCTCAACACCCATTCAAACCATAAATAACTTTCCTGTCCCTTTTGACATTTGTAAGGCTTCTGTGATATGAACCACCATGTTAATATCAGGAACACCTGCAATACGGAAATGAGAAGAGAGAGCAAGTAAAATTGGGTTCTTCTGGGAGAAAACTCTGCACATGTTCTGCTGTTCGCCACTTACAGGTAGTCTTCGACTTACAACAGTTCATTTAGTGACCGTTTGAAATTACAAGGGAACTAAAAAAAAGTGACTTATGACCATTTTCACACTTACAACAGCTGCATGGTTCATGAGATCAAAATTCAGACCCTAGGCAATTGACTCGCATTTATGACGGTTGCAGTGTCTCACCTTTTGACAAGCAAAGTCAACGGGGAAGCCAGATTCGCTTAACAACCATGTTGCTAACTTAAACAACTGCAATGGTTCCCTTAACTGTGGCCAGAAAGGTCGTAAAATGAAGCAAAACACATTAAATGACACAACTGTCTCATTTAGCAACAGAAAGCTTGGGCTCAATTGTGGTCATAAGTCGAGGACTACCTTTATCTGGAAGTAGTATGATAAAATAGATTCCCTTCTGATATCAGTACTGTAGTACAAGTAGTCCTCGACTTACAACCATTCATTTAGAGACTGTTAGAAGTTATGCAGGAAAACTGACTTGAACATACTACATGACCATCGTAGTATCCCCACAGTCACGTGATCAAAATTTGGTTGCTTGGCAACTGGCATGTATTTACAATGACGGCAGCATCCCAGGGTCATGTGATTGCCATTTGTGACAGCCAGTTTCCAACAAGCAAAGTCAACGATGAAGTCAGATTCACTTAATGACCACATGTTTCACTTCACAACTGCAGTGATATATCACAAAATTGGATGTGACTCACTTAATTACCCTGCTTAGCGATGGAAATTCTGGTCCCAATTGTGGTCCTAAGTTGAGGACTACCTGTATTGCTGAAATTGAGAAAGTTTGAAAAACTTGGAGATGGAATTTTGCATGATGAGAAGCTGAGCATCGTTTTAGTTCTTAAATGTCCCTGGCTTTGCTAACCTTGCTTCTTGGATAATTGGGCACTAATTATTTATTTTGATATTCCAAATACTTACATACTACCAAATTATAAACTTTCTAGACCAGCCACTTATTTATTTATCCATATTTCTACCCCCGCAATTAATGAAATGCTTGGCAATTGTGGTAATTAGCACCCCAATTAAAAGATTCATAGTAAGGCTAAAATTATAATTACATTAATAAGGCCTACAAAATACACACACATACATACACACAAACAAAACAGGATCGGGCATCTTAATCATTCCCTTACAAAGCCTTTGGAGTCACAGTTTGCATAATTTTCTGGAAACAAATGGAGGGAGACAAAAAGTTAAAACAGCAACCACAAAATTCTGTTCAAGGCCCCATCCCCTTTTCCGCCTGCATTTTGCCTTCTTCCACATGGCTGAAAAGGGGATCCCATATATTTCTGAGGTTGTTTAGTTTAATGTAGCCTCTTCCCCACCATCTCTGCCATGTTCTATAAAACAAATATTCTGTTTGTTTGCTTTGTCTTAAGTTGCTGATTCAACATCACTGATGCTATAAAGCAGAGATTTCCAACCTTGGCAACTTTAAGACTTGTGGACTTCAACTCCCAGAATGCCTCAGCCAGCCATGCTGGGGAAGTTTGTCATCACTTCAAAGAGTTGCTAAGTGAACAATCATAAGTCAAGGACTATCTCAGGGATGAAATCCAGCAGGTTCTGGAGAACCGGTAGTGGAAATTTTGAGCAGTTCGGAGAACCAGCAAATACCACTTCTGGCTGGCCCCAGAGTGGGTGGGAATGGAGATTTTGCAGTATCCTTCCCCTGCCATGGCCACCAAGCCACGCCACGCCCACAGTAGTAAAAAAAATTGGATTTCACCACTGGACTACCTGTAGAGGTAGAGGGATGACTCCACAAGGAGAGGCCTGTAGCTTTAAAGAAAGGTGATAAGGGAAAGGGGAAAGCAAGGATACCTCTAGTCATATTTATTTATTTATTTATTTATTTATTAAATTTGTATACCGCCCTTCTCCCAATGGGACTCAATGCCTATATAACGTGCCTTTCAATTTTGTTCATTTTGGGGGAGGTGACTGAATCAGTCTTGTTTCTTAGCAAAACTACTTCCTTTAGTTTTCTTGGCAAGATTTTCAGAAGTAGATTTCCCTGGCCTCTTCCTTCTTCACGGGAGGACTGAGACAAAAGTACACCGGCCAGCTTCATGCACAAGGCAGGACTAGAACTCAGTGTCACCTGGTTTCTAGCATGCCTCGCTGGGGAATTCTAGGAGTTGAGCTCCACAGGTCTACAACTTGCCAAGGTTGGGACACCCCTGCACTACACGAAACTGCTCACATCCTCCCAAGAATACTGAGTGAAACCAGCCCTCCTGAGATTGAAGGTTTTCTACTGAATAGAGAATAACAGAGTTGGAAGGGACCTTGGGAGGTCTTCTAGTCCAACCCGCGTTCAAGTATCCAGGAGCCTGGACAGCTCAGGAGACTAAAAGCATCTGATTAACACCAGCTGTCTGCAATTACTGTAAGTTCGAATCTCACCAGGCTCAAGGTTGACTCAGCCTTCCATCCTTTCTAAGGTAGGTAAACTGAGGACCCAGTTTGTGGGGGCAATAAGCTGACTTTGTATAAATATACAAAAGTATGAAGGCTACTGCTTAACGCATTGTAAGCCACCCTGAGTCTCCGGAGAAGGGCGGCATATAAATCAAAAAATTTTTTTTTTAAAAAAGCAGAAGACCCTACACCACCATTCCAGACAAATGGCCGTCCAATCTCTTCTTTAAAAACCTCCAGTTTTGAAGCACGTACAACTTCTGGAGGCAACTCATTCCACTGATAAATTGTTCTCCCTGTCAGGAAATTATTCCTTAGCTCTATTCCTGCATTCTCTCCTTGATTCGTTTATATTCCTTGCTTCTTGTTCCGCATTCAGATGCATTAGAGACTAGGCTGTCCCCCTTTCTCCGCAACAGCCCCTCAAATATCGGAAGACTCTTGTCATGTCACTCTTAGTCCTTCTCTTTTGTTAGACTAGACTTACCTCATTCCTGCAACCACTCCTCATATGTTAATCACAGGATGATTATCAGGTTCGCCTGATGTGCCAGTTGCGCCCCTTTCTGGATCGGGATGCCCTACGCACGGTCACTCACACCATCGTCCCGTCCCGTCTGGATTACTGTAACGCTCTCTACATGGGGCTCCACTTGAAGAGCACCCAGAAGCTCCAACTGGTTCAGAATGCAGCCGCACGGGTGATTATGGATGCGACTAGGCGCACCCATGTGACACCTCTCCTGCGCGAGCTGCACTGGCTCCCAGTGGTCTTCCGGGTGCGGTTCAAGGTCTTGGTTACCACCTTTAAAGCGCTCCATGGCTTAGGACCTGGATATCTATGGGACCGCCTTCTGTCACCAATAGCCTCCCACCGACCAACACGCTCCCACAGAGAGGGGCTCCTCAGGGTGCCGTTGGCCAAACAATATAGGCTGGCGACCCCCAAGGGGAGAGCCTTCCCTGTGGGGGCACCCACCGTCTGGAATACACTACCCCCTGGGATACGTACGATTCCTGACCTCTGTACCTTCTGCAGGGCCCTAAAGACCCTGGCCTGGCTGAATAAGAATTTAAATGGGATTTTAAATTGGGGGCTTTAAATGGATTGGGCCTATTGTTTAATTTTTTTAATTGGTTTTAATTTTTGCACGACTTGGTGTTTTATCATGGCTGTACACCGCCCTGAGTCCTTCGGGAGAAGGCCGGTAAATAAATCTAATAAATCCAAATCCAAATCCAAATCCAAATCCAAATCCAAATCCAAATCCAAATCCAAATCCAAATCCAAATCCAAATCCAAATCCAAATCCAAATGATTAGGACTCAAGTTCACTCAGAATCACCCAGTTTGTAGCCTGGTGTCTTTAACCACTACACCAAACTGCCTCTCATTTTCTTGTGAGGGGGTTGGACTAGAAGACCTCCAAGGCCCCCTCTAACTCTGTTATTCTAGGAATACTGAATCAAACCAGGAAAGTTGAGATTTGTGGTTTTCTACTCTGCTGATAGCTGCGCAGGTTGCCTTTTGCAAACTTTCCTTCAAGGACAATCTGTTCTGCGTCATACTGAGAGGGGGAGAGGGTGGGGTGGGAATGCTGGAAGACTGGGCCGCTGCAGGAAAGTCAGCCAGGCCGTAAAATCCCTCCTCCTTCTTCTCCCTCTCCTCCATCATCCAGGGATATTTTTAGCACCAGCTCAGGCCAAGGACTACATACAGGAAAAATTCTGGGCAAGAGAAGTGCATCGCATACCACTGGAGCTCTGCCGAGACAGCTGCAATTGCAATGCAAAATCCCTCTCCATTCAGGGTGACCCTTCACCCCGACTCCATTCCAGACGGGCAACAACGGTGCTTTGGACACAAGGGACAATTGTTCAGAGTCTTTGCCTTCCCTCCCTCCGTGATAAGATTCCGGACAGTGAGAACAATTAAATCAGTGGAACGGCTTGCCTTCAGAAGTTGTGGGTGCTCTAACACTGAATGCTTTTAAGAGGAGATTGGACAACCTTTGGTCTGAAGTGGTAGAGGGTCTCCTGTTCGAGCAGGGGGTTGGAATAGATCAGGAGTCTCCAACCTTGGCAACTTTAAGCCTGGCGGACTTCAGCTCCCAGAATTCCCCAGCCAGCTCTGGACTAGATGACCTAACAGAGGGATAGAAGTAAGATTATGTGCAGTGTTAATACCGCTTTATAATGCCTTGGTAAGGCCACACTTGGAATCCTGCATCCAGTTTTGGTTGCCACAATGTAAAAAGGATGTTGAGACTCTAGAAAGAGTGCAGAGAAGTGCAGCAAAGATAATTAGGAGCCTGGAGGCTAAAACATATGAAGAACGGTTGCAGGAACTGGGTATGTCTAGTTTAATGAAAAGGACTAGGGGTGTCATGATAGCAGTCTTCCAATATCTCAGGGGCTGCCACAGAGAAGAGGGAGTCAAGCTATTCTCCAAAGCAGCTGAGGGCAGGACAAGAAGCAACGGGTGGCTTAGAATTACGGAGAAATTTCCTGACAGTTAAAACAATCAGTGTGAATAGCTTGCCTCCAGAAGTTGTGAATTCTCCAACACTGGAAGTTTTTAACAAGAGATTGGATGACCATTTGTCTGAAATGGTATAGATTTTCCTGCCTGAGCAGGGGGTTGGACTAGAAGACCTCCAAGGTCCCTTCCAACTATCCTATCCTATCCTATCCTATCCTATCCTATCCTATCCTATCCTATCCTATCCTATCCTATCCTATCCTACCCTACCCTACTCTATTCTATTCTACCTCCAAGATCCTTTCCAACTCTGCTATTCTGTTAAAATGGCATTTTTAATAAAAGACTTGGCCCCCAAATTGTATGTAGAGTTTCATTGGTGCAAATGAACAACTGCCCGGCAAGCTTGTTTCAAGTGTGCAAGGAAAACAGCATAAATAACCACCATTGCACAAAACTCTGGTTTGCAGCCAATGACGACGCCTGTCTGGCTTAGAATAGAGGTAATTCTTGATTTATCACCACAATTGGAACCGGGACTTCTGTTGCTAAACACGCCGGTTGTTAAGTGAGTTGCAGCCAATTATATGACTCTTGCCAGGGTGGTTAAGCAAAGCACTGCAGTTGTTAAGAGAAACATGCAGTCGTTAAGCAAATGTTTTCCCCACTGACATTCTTTGTCTAAACTCAGCTGAGGAGGTCATAAATTGTGATCCCACAACCTGGGGATGTTGCAGCTGTTGTAAATACAGGCTGGTGGTCCAACGCCCAAATTTTGATGAGGATGGAAGGCTGCAATTGTTGCAAGTTCAAGGACCAGTTGTCACTTTTTTTTCACCCTGTTATTTCACATGGTAAACTCAATGAATGGTTGTAACTCAAGGACAACCTGTAGTTTGTCCTTTGGAATCCCAGTGTCAAGGTTGCCTCTAAGCATGTCATGGAAGAAGTTGCCCGATCTCCAGGCTGTGGTAAAGAGTGCATCACGTATCTCACTTTCTCCTTAATTTCTTCCTGGAGAAATTTTGTTTGACAGATTCAGGACGAAGTTAAAGAACATAGAATATCAGAGCTGGAAAGGACTTTGAAGGTCTTCTAATCTAACCCCCTGCTTAAGAAGGAGACCCTATACCCTTTCTGACTAATGGCTGCCTAGTCTCTTCTTAAAAGCCTCCAGCGTCAAAGCACCCACAACTTCCGGAGGCAAATTTATCTTTATTTCTAAGTTGCTTCTCTCCTTAATTAGTTTCCCTCCATTGTTTCTTGTCTTGCCTTCTGGTGCTCTGGAAAATAGATTGACCCTCTCTTCTTGTGGAAGCCCTTCAAATATCATTAATTTATTCATTTTATTTATTGATAAATATTATGTATTCATTAATTTATTAATTTATTCAAATAATGAAAAGGTGAGATGTTCCAATTCGGGTTATCCAACATATTTAATCAAGTTGGTTAAAGAATAACCAATGCTTTTGTACGAGTGGCACTCATTTTTATTTGGGTTCAATGTGGAACCATTCGGTCCCTTTGAAGGAGACGGTTCCTACTGTACTTGAATCAAGATAAAGACTGGGACAGAGTTGCTCAATTTTCCAGCCAGCCAGCCAGTTATCAAGTGCCATTAGTAATTTTAAAAAGCAAGTTTCCACCCCACCCCCCTAACTCAGCTTGGTTTATGAGTCTGGCTGGGTCTACACAATGCAATTCTCCCCAAATATTAATTAAGTTATTATGCTGCCCATTTCCCATATACAATGTCTCCAGGTGGCTAATGTGTTATAAAATAAGTAAAAAATAATTAAAACATTAAAACTACACAAAATATTATTAAAAGCTGTACAAGTAGTCCTCGACTTAAAACAGTGACCACAACACTGGAAAAAAGTGACTTATGACTATTTTTCACACTTATGACCGTTGCAGCATCCCTGTGATCATGTGATCAAAATTCAGACGCTTGGCAACTGACTTGTATTTATGATGGTTGCCCGGGGGTCATGTGATCCCCTTTTGCAACTTTCTGACAAGCAAAGTCAAGCCAGATTCACTTAACCATGTTACTAATGTAACAGCTGCAGTGATTCACTTAACAACTGTGGCAAGAAAGGTCATAAAATGGGGCAAAATTCAATTAACAACTATCTCGCTTAGCAACAGAAATTTTGAGCTAAATTGTGGTCTTCAGTCAAGGACTGCCTGTATTAAAGCCGAAACAAAGAGGCGGACAGGATGGGGGATAAGGTTTTCTTACCCCATCAGTTACCTTGCTGAATTGGTTGGGTTTGCACAAGATGCCGAACTCTAAATAAATCCTTTGGACTGTTCTTTTGCCATTTGTAAGCCATATTTAAGAAGTGCCAAATTTAGAACTAAGCAAGCCTAGCGTGTTGTGTGAAAGTAACTCCTAGGTCAGGAGACCCTGTTGGGAGTGAATGGGGATTTCCGAAGCTTTGAGTAAAACACAGAAGCTGATAACCAGAATCAAATAAGTAAAGACAGTAGCCGCAAAGGTGCAAAGATCCACCCATTTTTTTAATGGGCTTGCATATAAAAAACAGAGCATCAATGATAACATCACAGTTGCCATTTTGAGTAGAAACCTGTAGTTTTAACTCCTGTAGAGTTGAAACCCCAAGTTGGCTGGGGAATTCTGGGAGTTGAAGTCCACACATCTTTAATAAAGAAACTGGAAGATGCAGATCTGGATTTTGGAAGTTGAAATTCATACATCTTTAATAAGAGAAGCTAAAAGAGGCAGAGCTGAAGTCCACACACCTTAGATTGAGCAACGCTGCTAAATGTTCTGATTTGGTCAATCCATGTAGATAAATGGAGTCCTTGTGTATGCTTCACTCATCGGGGACCTCAATCATGCACTGCATCTAAGAGGCGTGATGGCACAGTGCTTAAAATGCAGTATTGCAAGTTAACACTGCCCATACCAAGGAGTTCAATCCTGACAGTCTCAAGGTTGACTCAGCCTTCCATCCTTCCGAGGTTGGTAAAATGAGGACCCAGATCGTTAAAATGCAAGATGCTGCCTCTGTAAAGAGAGTCCTGTAAATCAAGCACTATAGGAAGGTATATAAATCTAAATGCTATTAAATCTCTCAGCACCCCTGATTCAGTGGACCGAATGCATCTGCTTCTGCTTTTCCAACTGTGTCCCAGCATACCCCACCCAAGCTGCCTTCTGGCCCTCTCTGCCTTTGCCTCTTGGGGAGATCTGACTCACCAGGCCCAGCGTGAGTGGTGACTCAGCCACTTGGAGCTCAGCTCTTCTCAGCCACATCGCTCCGTGCCAGCCCTTCCCTTCACCACGTCGAAGCCAGAGACCTCGGCTGACCCAGTTGCCAGGAAAGTGGGCAAGGGACAAGGGCCTTTTGGGGCACGTGCAGAAGGCAAGGCCATCCATGCTGGGCAAATGGAAACCAGCCAGGGTTGAGGGATGCATTGCACTACAGGGAGAAGAATATGGCAGATGGGTGGGAAAAGTGAAAGTTGGTTCCCAAATGGGTCAAAACGAAAACTAGCAGGTTTCCCAACAGGACTTTTTTATCAGAGAGAGAGAGAGGGAGAAAGAAGAGGGGAGGGGAGGGGAGGGGAGAAGAGGGAAGGGGAAGAAAGGGAAGGGAAGGGAAGGAAGGGAAAGGGAAAAGGGAAAGGGAAAGGAGGAAAAGAAGGAAAGGAGGAAAGAAAGGAAACGAAAAGGAAAGAAGGAAAGGAAGGAAAGATAAAAAAGGAAGAAGGAACAATAGAAAAAGGAAAGAGGGAGGAAGGAAGATAGAAAAGGAGGAAGGGAAAATAGAAGGGAAGATGTACGTCAGCATCCTTGATGTACAAGTAGTCCTCGGTTTACAACAACTGCGAGCCCACAATTTCTGTTGCTAAGCGAGACTATTAAGCAATTCCCCCCCTCCATTTTATGACCTTTCTCACCACAGCCGTTAAGTGAATCACTGCAATTATTAAATCAGTAACCAATTGTTAAGTGAATCTGGCTTCCCCATTGAGTTTGCTTGTCAGTTCACCAACAGGTGATCACATGACCCCGGGGACACTGCATACCCAGCGTCTGAATTTTGCTCTTATGACCACGGAGATGCTGCAACGGTCCTAAGTATGGAAAACGGTCAAAAGTCAACTTTTTTTTCAGTGCCGTTGTAACTTTGAACGGTCACTAAATGAATGGTTGCTAAGTCGAGGAGTACTTGACTGGCTTTTCCTTGGGGTTGACCAATCGGGGTTTAATGCAGATTTCAAATGGGGCTAAATGACAGGAAGTGCCTTTAAAAAAAAAACAAACCACCAGTGCCTCTGACCACACGCAGTGTTTTTTTCTCCAATGTGGGCAACCTGGCTTCCAACTTACCTGAGAACCAGGGGTGTGTGGAATTGATTCCCCAGGCTCAACTCCTTCCCTCCCCACCTTCCACCCCACACAATAAGGGTGTAGCCTTATTAGCTAGTTGGGTCAGGCACTTTCCCCATCTCATTCCAAGAATTTTTGGGTGTGTCCTTCCCATGCCGATGGCTGAGCAGAAACCGAACTGTAGGTGGGGAGCCAAAAGGAATGACCTCACCCTCGGCCCACACTCTGCGTGTGCTCAGCAGCCCCCTTGACTCCCACACCCCACCAAGGATAGGATGAGCAGTGGAGGGAACCAGAGGCAAGCCCTTGCCACTCTGTACATGCTCCAGAATAGCTTTGGCATCCAGGGATGGATTCTACTTACCTTTACTACCAGTTTCCAATGGGAGCAAACATGCATGCTTGCTTCGCTCGCATTTCTGCACATGTGCAGATTGTCAATTATGACGTCCGGGCGGGTGGGCCGAGCCTCTCGCTGCTTTTACTACCGGTTCTAAAGAACCGGATAGAACTGGGAGCAACCCACCAGTTTGCATCCTTATTGTAGTTGTGCAATGAGCTGCGATTGCAACGCCTTAGGATTCCCAAGTTGGAAGCAACTGTCACAAACAATCCCGGTTGGGCGCAGTACAGGTAGCCCTCGACTTACGACCAGAATTTAGTCCAAAATTTCCGTCGTTAAGCGAGACATTTGTTAAGTGAATTTTGACCCATTTTAACCACCTTTCTTGCCACTGTTGTTAAATGAATAACTGCCTAGCATGCTGCAACATAAAACATAAAAACATAGCCAAGGGCCTGACTTCTGTCCGTGGAAATGCTGCAATGGTCGTAAGTGCGAGGACTGATCAAGCATATCCAGTTTGCCCCCTCAAAAAGCTGGCCGGGAAAGGCTTCTCATCACATGACCATGGGGATGTTGCAACAGTTGTAAGTGCGAGGATTGGTCATAAATTACTTTTTTTTGCAGTACACGTTCAACTTACGACCCCAATTGAGGCCAAACTTTCTACTGCTAAGCGAGACAGTTGTTAAGTGAGTTTTGCCCCAATTTTACGATCTTGCTTGCCGTATTTGTTAAGTGAATCACTGCAGTTGTTAAAGTTATTTGACATGGTTGTTAAGTGAATCTGGCTCCCTGATTGAGCTTGCTTGTAGGAAGGTTGCAAAAGGGGATCCCATGGCCCCCGAGACATTGCAACCGTCATAAATATGAGTCAGATGCCAAGGGTCTGAATTTTGATCACTAACCCTGGGGATGCTGCAGAGGTCATAAGCGTGACATACTGTCATAACTCTTTTTTTCCAGTGCCATTGTAACTTTGAACAGTCACTAAATGAACTGTTGTAAGTCGAGGACTACCTATATTTCAGAGCTTCAACTCATCTGTCTGGGACTCGCACTTCCCTTAGAACAGTGTTTCTCAACCTTGGAAGCTTGAAGATGGGGGGACTTCAACTCCCAGAATCCCCCAGCCAGCTGGCTGGGGGATTCTGGGAGTTGAAGTCCCCCCATCTTCAAGCTACCAAGGTTGAGAAACACTGCCTTAGAAGAAAAGAGCCTAAACTGAGTCTCTTGTCAGATCAGGCCAAAGGCCCCTCCCCATGCATAACTTCCCACGGTTTGCAAGGTAGACTGCCTCCAGCCAAGGAGGTCCACCAAATGATTCTAGTGCACAAGGAATGCAGCCAGACAAAATCAGAAGCCTCACTATGATTCCCCTGCGGCCAACTGACCAGCTGGTCTCAGGTTCTTCCTCCCTGCGGACTATAGTTAAGTCCTCAACTTACAAAAGTTCAATTTAGTGACCATTCCGTTACAACTCTACTGAAAAAAAGGGACTTCTGACCATTTTTCACACCCGTTGCAGCATCCCCAAGGTTCCGTGATGAACATTTGGATGCTTGGCGACCGACTCGCATTTATGACGGTTGCAGTGTCCCCGGGGGTGCGTGTGTGTCCCGTGATCCTCTTTTGCGACCTTCTGACCAAAGGGAAAGCCAGGCTCCCTTAACAACCGTCTTCCTAACCTAACAACTGCAGTGATTCACTTTGAAGAACACTGCCACTGCGAAGTGGTCAAAGGAGCCTGGTAGCTCAGCAGACTAAAAGCATTGGGATTAACACCAGCTGTCTGTAATTACTGTAAGTTTGAATCTCACCAGGCTCAAGGTTGACTCAGCCTTCCATCCTTTCTAAGGTAGGTCAATTGAGGACCCAGTTCGTGGGGGCAATAAGCTGACTTTGTATAAATATACAAAAGTATGAAGGCTATTGCTTAACGCATTGTAAGCCGCCCTGAGTCTCCGGAGAAGGGCGGCATATAAAGCAAATTTAAAACAAAAAATAAAAAAACGGGGCAAAATTCGCCTGAGAAACAGACAAAGTAGCTAGACTAGGTTGGCTCACTGTCTAAGACCCTGAGCTCGTCGATCAGAAAGGTCGGCGGTTCGAATCCCTAGTATTGAGCAGGGGGGTTGGACTAGATGACCTCCAAGGTCCCACCCAACTCTTGTTACTGTTAGGAAAACGTCGGGCTCCGTTGTGATCGTAAGTCGAGGACTAGCGGTGGGGCCATTTCAGCCCCGCTCGGAATGGGGCTGAAGGGAGCCACCCGGAAACTTCCACAGGAAGGCTAGCTAAGGCGCACTCTGTGCATGCCCAGAGGCTCGCCGCCTCCCCTGGGCCCCGCGTTCTCCTTCCTCTGTCTGCCTCCCGGCTCCCCCGCCCGTCACCCCGGTTGAGCAACGCGGCGGGGCCGGGAAAGGCGGGCGCTTCTCTCTGCAGGGCGCCTCGTGGCTCGGGCGGCGTCAAGCCGGGGTGAGTCAGCGGGCCCCGCGGGGAGCCGGGCAGAAGCAGCCAGGGGGCGAGGAGCCAGGCCCGGTTCCCAGCAGGCGCTCCCGCCCTTCCCCTCCGCCCCCGCCCACCTCCTCCTCCTCCTCCTCCCCCCCTCCCTCCCCCGGCGCATCACAAGGCAGCGGGGCGCTCGCTGGCACATGCCGGGAGGAACGGTCCAAAGTTCAAGCGGAGGGAGGGGGGGAGGGACAGGACAGGATGAATCCATCGCAAGTGGGGGGTGGGGGTGGGAGGAATTCTTTCTGTCTCCGCGTCCTTGAGAGCGCCTCTCCCCCCCACGCCCGGGCGTTGATTCCAGGTGGGTCTGGGAGAGGGGCGGCCCACGCCCAGTGAACCGTGCTCTGATTCAAGCCGAGCCTTGGTTGCTTGCAGGAGGCAGTGTCGACTTCCCCAAAACAGTGGGCTAGTTTGGGGTTCGGTAGTTTTGCACGGATCTTTTTTTTCCTCTCCCTTTTTGTTTTTTTTCCCTTCCTTCCTTCCTTCTGCCTCCTTTTTGATCCCTGCTTTCTCTTCCTTTTTTTCCTCCCTCTGTCCCATCTCTCTTTCTCAGCCTCCCTTCTCTTTTTCTTTCCTTTGTCCCCCTTTCTTTTGCCTGCCTTCCTCCCTTCCCTTCCCTTCCTCTTCTTTTTCTTTCCTTTCCTCCCCTTCTGCTCTTTCCTTTCCCCTCCTCCCTCCTTCCTCTCTTTCTCTGCCTTCCTTACCTCCCCTCTCTTTTCCCCACCCTCCTTCCTTCCTTTCTCTTCCTTCCCCGATTCCCTTCCCTTCATCCCCCTCATTTGCCCTTCCTCCCTCCCTCTTTCCTTTCTCTCCTTTTCCTCCCCTTTATCCTCTTTTTTCCCTCTTCCTTGCTTCCTTCCTGTTTTCCTTTTTCCCTCCCTCTTTCCCTTCTACTTCATTCCCTGATTCTTTTGCCTTTCCTTCTTTCCTTCCTTCTTTCCTTTCTTCCCTTCCCTCCTTTTTCTTCCCTTTGTCCCCTTTTGCTTTTCCCTCCTCGCTCCCCTCCTCTTCCCCTCCTTCCTTCTTGCCATCTATTCAGCACTGGAAAAGGGGGGGGAGAGAGAGAGAGAGGGAGGGAGGGTGTGGGTGACAATCCTATTGATTGCTGGCCCAGCACTTTTTCCCTGGGCGGGTGGAAAGTGAGCTGGTGCCCCCAGGCAGGGAGTCTCTTCCAGGCGGTTGGTCTCCTGCTGGTAATCATAGCTGTGGGAAGCCATTAAGAGCCAGGGTGGTTAATGGGGGGGGGGGGGGGGTGGACTAGGGGAGGGGAGACCTAGGTTCTAGTCTCCACCCACCACAGAAGTTCATTGGCTGAATTTGGGCCTCTCTTTTAGCCCAACAGCCAATCAGGTGTGTGAGAGGAAAGTGCTGGTCTAGGTAGGGGAGAGACCCCGGTTCCTAGACCCTCTCAGATGGGGACAGGGAACTGATTGGGTGATTTTGGGCCAGTCCCTCCCCTAAGCCCAAAAGTCAAGGCAATTGGTTCTTGTACAGATGGGACTACCGTGTTTCCCCGAAAATAAGACCTTGTCTTATATTTTCTTTGAACCCCAAAATAAGTGCTTGGCCTTATTTTTGGGGAGGTCTTATTATTTCGGGGCGCATGGAGCAAGACGGGGATCCTCTTGCCGTCTTACCTGATTTCCAGCTCTGTCTCCCTAACCAGAGGAAATAGCGGGGACAGGCTGCGCATGCATTTCAATATTTTTGGGGAGGTCGTATTTTTGGGGAAGGTGTTATTTTCGGGGAAACCTGGTAGAAAGAATCTCTTTTTCTGTTCAAACGACCTCACTGTCTTGTTGAGGCAAAAAATCAAATAAATACAGGTAGTTCTCGACGTGCCACCATAATCGAGCCCAAAATTTCTCTTGCTAAGCGAGACGGTGGTTATGTGAGTTTTGTCCCATTTCGCGACTTTTCTTGCCATATCACTGCATTTCTTAAGTTGGCAACGCTGTTGTTAAATGAATCTGGATTCCCCAGTGACTTTGCTTGTCAGGAGGTCGCAAAAGTGGGGATTGCATAATTGCCGGGGACATTGCAACCGTCATAAATGTGAGTCAGTTGCGGAGTGTTTGAATTTTGATCATGTGACCCAGGGGGTTGTTGCAACGGTCGTAAGTGTGAAAAATAGTTATATGTTACTTTTTTCCCAGTGCGGTTGTAACCTTGGATGGTCACTAAACAAATGGTTGTAAGTCCAGGAGTCCATGTAAATGTATAGAAGAATCACTGACATGGAAGAAAATCCTTGATTTCCTTTTTTTGTTCATTGGATGCTCAAATTGATTGGCTATCAATTTCGTCTCCTTGAAGAAAAGTTGGAAGATTTTCAAGAAGGGAGCTCAACAAGTACAGGTAGTTCTTGATTTACAACAGTTCATTTAACAACTGATCGAAGTTACAATGTCACTGAAAAAAGTGACTTATGGCCATTTTTCACTCTTATGACCGTTGCACCATTCCCCACGGTCACGTGATTTACGTTTGGATGCTTGACAACTGACTCACATTTATGACGGTTGCACTGTCCCAGGGTGATATGATCCCCTTTTGCGACCTTTTGATGAGCAAAGTCAACGGGGAAGCCAGATTCACTTAACCACTGTGACTAATTTAACAACTGCAGTGATTCACTTAACTGTGGCAAGAAAAGCTGTAAAATGGGACAAAATCCACTTAACGAATTTCTTCCTTAGCAGCATAAATTCTAGACTCAACTGCGGTCGTAAATCAAGGATTACCTCTAATGGCAGTTCCCAAACTGGGCTATGTCCATTAATTACATGTCCATTTACACATCTAAACAAGAACATGCAAAAGTTATACAAATCTGTGCCCTTGGGGTCCTCTCCAAAACTTCAAACGAAGCTTATTTGCATGGTTTTAACTTTGCATGATTAAATCTGGTTCTTAATCCATGGGAAAAGAACAAAGCTATGCAGGCCACAGTTCTCAGATCTCTACAATTGTTTACACACACACACACAGATACACCCGCAGGAAAATCCTTCCTACGAGTCACATTTAAAGAAGGGGGTTTCGTTTTGGTGCCTGGAAGCAGTATTTGGGCAAGGAGAAAGCTTTCAAATGCATGGGATTTCCTGACTTGAAATATATCCGTTTTAGGGCTGAAGTTCAAAATGGGGGGGGGGGGAAACCCCTGACATACTGTCCCCTTTTTTAAAGCAATTGTGAAGAAAGAAGCTTCGAGGGGCTACAGAGAGTAGTCTCGATTTGTTCATATTTGGTCTAGAACAGTGGTTTTCAAACTTGACCAGTTTATGGCTGGGGAATTCTGGGAGTTGAAGATCACACATCTTGTAAAAGTTGCCAAGTTTGAAAAATACTGATCTAGAGAGTTGCTCCATGGAAAGAAAAAATACGAGGAAATGGTTTCTAAACAAATTCATTTTTTTTTATGTTTGTCTTTGGCCTTGCCCATCTTTATTTTATTTTTATTTATTTTGTCAAGCACGTATTAGATAACAGATATAGGTATAAACATGGTTATTAATACATGAAATGGATACGAATAAGAGGAGACATTAGGACAGGGATGGTAGGCATGTTAGTGCACTTATGCACGCCCCTTACAGACCTCTGAGGAATGGGGTGAGGTCAACAGTAGACAGGTTAAGGTTAAAGTTTTGGGGGTTTGGGGAAGAAACCACAGAGTCAGGTAGTGCATTCCAGGCATTGACCGCTCTGTTGCTGAAGTCGTATTTTCTGCAATCGAGTTTGGAACAGTTACCTTGAGTTTGTATGTATTATTTGCTGGGGTATTGTTGTGGTTGAAGCTGAAGTAGTCCTTGACAGGAAGGACATTGTGGCAGATAATTTGATGTACTATGCTTAGGTCAGACTGAAGTCGGCGTAGTTCTAAGTTGTCCAAGGCCAAAATTTGGAGTCTGGTGGCATAAAGTATTTTATTGCGGTTAGAGGAACGGAGGACTCTTCTCCTACAATATCTCTGGACTCTCTCCCAATGTGTATTTATGTCCGATATGCAGTGCGGGTTCCAGACAGATGAGCTGTATTCGAGAATTGGTCTAGCAAATGTTTTGTATGCTCTAGTTAGCAGTACAATATTACCAGAGAAGAAGCTACGCAAGATTAGGTGAACAACTCTTTATTTTCTGGATTGCAAGTCCAACTGAACCATCAACTGAGGATCACCTAACACACTAAGGGCAAGGAAAATAAATAGCCAAATTAAATTTCACCCAGGGTAACAGTTTTGGGCAAATATAGTTCCAATTTGTAACTGATGTTGCGTAACGCTGTTGGGCGGACACTGCGTGGCCGTTTGTAATCTAAGGCTTTTCGGGAACTGTATTATACATCCCCATAATATTTCCCCTTAAGCAAAGGGAAGTATTAAAATCTAAGTATGCACGAAGTAATAGTGATGAGAAGTAATTTAACCCAGTCTGGAGTAGTTCCTTGTTTTAAAGCCTAATCAGAAGGGTTTTATTACTTTTATTTCCTTTTTAAGACGTTGTAGAGAGTGCGGTAGAGTTAGAGTTCAGTAGAGTTCAGTACAGGTAGTCCTTAACTTACAAGGGTTCATTTAGTGACTATTTGAAGTTAGGACAGTGCTGAAAAAAGTGACTTATGACAGTTTTTCATACTTAAGACGACTGCAGCACCCTTGTGATCATGTGATCAAAATTCAGATGCTCGGCAACTGATTCATATTTACGACAGTTGCAGTGTCCCGGGGTTATGTGATCCCCTTTTGCGACCGTTTCGCGACCCTTTTGCGATCCTCTTTTGCGACGCAAAACCAATGGGGAAGCCAGATTCACCTAACAAGGGTGGCAAGAGAGGTCTAAAGCAGGACAAAATTCACTTGACAATTATCTCACTTTGTAATAGAAATTTTGGACACAATAGTGGTCGTATGTCGGGGATTACCTGTATATCAGTCATGTCTTTGTTTCTTTTACAGGTAGTCCTCGACTTATGATCACAATTCGAGCCGAAAATTTATGTTGCTAAGCGAAACATTTGTTAAATGAGTTTTGCCCCCATTTTACGACTTTTTGCCACAATTGTTAAGCGAATTGTGCCGTCATTAAGGCTTCCCCAATTAACTTTGCTTGTCGGAAATAAACGGGATAGGTTACAAAAGGCGATCGATCACATGATCCCGGGACAGTGAAACTGTCATAAATACATGCCAGTTGCCAAGCGCCTGGATTTTGATCATTTGACCATGGGGATGTTGTAAGTGTGGAAAACGATCATAAACCACTTATTTCAACTGTTCAACTTCGAACAGTCACTAAGTGAATGGTTGTAAATTGAGGACTACCCCTATTGTTAGAGGAGTGGTGTCAAACTTGATTACATTGAGGGCCGCATCAGGGTTGTGTTTGACCTCTGGGGGCTGGGTGTGTGTGTGTGTGACATGGCCAGTTCAATGTCACTCATTGAGGCTCCGTTTTGGGCCGCGATGTCCTTCTGCAGCCCTCTGCCAGTAAAAACGGAGCTTGGGAGGCGGCCCGCAGCTTCCCCAAGCTCCGTTTTCGCTAGCAGAGACTTCCCTTTTCACTGGCAGACGCACCGCAAGCTGGTCCTTCGCTGTTTCCGGTGCTGGTCCATGAACCGGTGCTGTTCTCGAGAAAGTAGTAATTAAATGTGAGAGGACATTGAAACAGATCCAGGTGTCTTCTATCCAGTCTCTCTCTCTCTCTTAGGCCAGAATGCAAGATTGAGGAAGAGGATAGACTAGGCATGGAGAGACCCAGGCTAGTCCGCCCACCACCACCATGGAAGTGAATCCAGTGTTTCTCAAGATGAGTGGATTTCAACTCCCAGAATTTCCCAGCCAGCATGAGGTGGTTCTTCCTCCCCATTCAAACTTACACAGTTTCCTGACACTGAGACAGAAACTAGATAGCCTCACTTGGGCAGCCTAGAGTTGGAAGATATGATAGATATGAGGAAGATTACCTCACCCAGGAGTTTCATGTAAATTTTAAGAAGGAGGGAACTGAGAGTGGGACCCTTTAGCATCCCATAAATGGGAGGCTTAGCAGGGGTGAAATCCAGCAGGTTCTGACAGGTTCTGGAGAACCGGTAGTGGAAATTTTGAGTAGTTCAGAAAACCAGTAGTGGAAATTTTGAGTAGTTCGGAAAACCGGTAGTGGAAATTTTGAGTAGTTCGGAAAACCGGTAGTGGAAATTTTGAGTAGTTCGGAGAACCTCTGACTGGCCCCAGAGTGGGGAGGGAATGGGGATTTTGCAGTATCCTTCCCCTGAAGTGGGGTGGGAATGGAGATTTTGCAGTATCCTTCCCCTGCCACGCCCACCAAACCAAGCCATGCCCACAGAACCAGTAGTAAAAAAAAATTGGATTTCACCACTGGGGTTTAGGGAATAATCTCTTCCCCACCCCCCACCAACTGAGTCACCCTAAAATGGTGTCCCCAATCTACAAAGCCATCTCAGAAGGATAACCATGGTTGATGATTTCAAAAGCCACGAAGAGATCAAGAAACACAAGGACGGATGTACCACTACCATTCTGGCTCTCTCAAAGTACTACCAAGGCTGTCCCAGTACTAGGACTCTGCTAGAAATCCAACTGAAGCTAGTTTAGATCAGTATTCCCCGAAACCTTTGGGTACCAGCGACCGGTTCCATGGAGGGAGGTTTTACCGCGGACCAGAGGGGGTATTGTTTCACATGCTGTCTGCATCCTGTGGATGGGGCTTGGCTTATTGGCGCGGACCGGTTTCTGGCATGCCATGGACCGGTGCCGGACCGGCGCATGGGGACCTTTTGTTTAGGTCGGGAGTATCAAACTTTATTATATTGAGGGCTGCATCAGGGTTGCATTTGACCTTAGGGGGCTGGGGGGCATGGGCAGAGTAGGTGTGGCCAGCTTGACGTCACTCATCGAGTCTCCGTTTTCAGCCACGACAACCTCTTGCAGTTCTCGGCCAGTGAAAATGGAGCTCGGGTGGGCCACGTGAGCTCCATTTTCACTGGCGGAGAGCTGCAGGACGCCGTTGCGGCTGAAAACAGAGCCCGGGAGGGCCGTGCGTGGCCCTCCCAAGCTCTGTTTTTGCTGGCAGAGGCCATGGGCCGGTCCTTTGCTGTTTCCAGGGGCCAAATCTAAGCACCCTGCAGGCCGGATCCACCCCACGGGCCTTGAGTTTGACATCCCTGGTCTAGGTGATCCATTTCCTCCAGGGTTCTCATCAACTGCAGATCAACCATCTTCTCAACTAGTCTAATCATTGTCAAAACATTTGGATCCAAAAATAGCCTCTTGAGTATACCGCTGTCTGTCAACTCAACTACGGGTGTGTTCACTGGCCATTTTCATGACCCAGGAAGGACCGGATCCAGTACAGGTAGTCCTCGACTCACAACTGCAATGGAGCCCAGAGTTTTTTTGTTCCTAAGCGAGACATTGGTTAAATAAATCTATTTTATCACACTACTTCCAGTTAAAGGTAGTCCTCGACTTATGACTACAATTGAGCCCAAACTGTCTGCTGCTAAATGAGACAGTTTTGTCATTTAATGTGTTTTGCCCCATTTTATGACCTTTCCTGCCAGAGTTGCTAAGTGAATCACTGCAATTGTTAGATTAGTAACAAGGTCATTAAGTGAGTCTGGCTTCCCCATTGTTGTTGCTTGTCAGAAGGCTGCAAAAGGGGATCATGTGACCCCAGGGCGTTGCAGCTGTCATAAATGTGAGTCAGTTGTCAAAAGAGTCCAAATTTTGATCACATGACCATAGGGATGATGCAACAGTAGTAAATGTGAAATACGGTCATAGGTCACTTTTTTCAGTGCCATTGTAACTTCGAACGGTCGCTAAACAAACAGTTGCAAGTCGAGGACTACCTGTAAACAGCTCAAAGGACCCGATCCACTTCCTCTGGAGTCATCAGCTCCAATTCAATTCAGGTCACACCAGTGGTGAAATCCCGTTTTTTTGTTTACTGCCGGTTCTGTGGGCGTGGCTTGGTAGGTGTGGTGTGGCTTGGTGGGCATGGCAGGGAAAGGATACTGCAAAATCTCCATTCCCTCCCCACTCCAGGGGAAGGATACTGCAAAATCCCCATTCCCTCCCCACTCCTGGGGGAAGGATATTGCAAAATCCCCATTCCCTCCCCACTCCTGAGGGAAGGTTATTGCAAAATCCCCATTCCCTCCCCACTCTGGGGTCAGCCAGAGGTGGTATTTGCCGGTTTTCCAAACTACTCAAAATTTCCACTACCGGTTCTCCAGAACCTGCCTGGATCACACCCCTGGACCATGCCCTAAGCATTTTAGTCTATGCCTTTGAGTCTGAGTTCAGGTTCCAGCCAATCTTAAGTGATTTTATCTATTAAGATAGCCTGAATCATTGTTCCGGCAGCCCAACCGATGTTCCAAGTGATCCTAATAAGGCCCAGATCACCCTAAACACGACTGCTGGACAGTTATCAGCAGATGGATAAGGGTGGAAAAACATGATCAGGTTCAATGGCTTGTGTAAACACAGCCAGGATATGACCCTCTGTTTGTGCTGTTTGAGGTGGCAGAGAAAACCCGGGTGTTTCCCTTTTCTTGAAGGTACCTATGCTTAGTAGAACATTAGGGAGGGTGGACAGGAAGATATACACATTCAACTGGAAGAGTTAGAACAAATGCTGAATCAGGGAACAAATCTTGATTCAGCTTCCTGATTCGAAGCAGCCGATCTGATGTGTACAAGGTTGAGGTATGGCGAGGGCTACTTCCCCTGCTTTGAAACACCACCACCCCTCACACACACACACACACCAAAAATTCTTAAGTAACATCCTCCTTCTATTTCTGGCCCAGCTGCCTGGAAGTTATGTCTGATGGGTTTGTTTGAGTGGCAGCTTCTAACTGCGGAAATCATGTGCGGCTGAAGTGGGGGAGGAGCAGATCCCCGAGAGAAAATTGAGGGAGGACAACGCCAGGATGGGATCCAGTTGTGCAGAAGGTCGGTTCGGCTCTACGGTTCATTAACATCTCAAAGCTCGTCGCTCTCCAGTGGGCTGCTCAAGTTAAATCTCATTTTCTCCCATGTGGGAAAAAAATAATAATAAATGTGCCCGGACTTAAAGGTCAGGTGGTTTTAAAACATTTTGTGCCCAAATCCTGCGCTTGCCAACGGAGTGTAACCGATGAGATTGAGCCACTTAAAAAGATGTGTCACGTTCGGACAGAAAGTTCCCTGACGTTGCGTTTTCTACCGAATGTTCTTCTGGGAATGAGTCAGTCACCCTTCCCAAAGGGGCCCTCCCGCCCTCACCCCCCCCACCCCCAAATCTTGCAGGGAAAGTCACAGGATGGCGGTTTGAGTTCTGCTGATTTAAAAACCTCTCTGCTTCGTTTGGACACACCCAAGATCCACGTATGATATTTCCAGTCATAGTGGACAGCGGGGGCTAGATTGGGTAAGCAAAAAATTTACATACAGAATTGTACAAATTTACATACAGAAGTGACCGAAGAACTGAGCAACCTTGCTTGACTTGCGTGGTTTTTTGGTAGCACAGTGAATGTAATCTTGGCTTGTGCTCCTAGTAATCCATCCTTGCGGTAGAAGATTCTTCCGTTTGAATAATGGACGAAGCTCACCGATAAGAGGAGAACAACAGTGGCTCTGGAATGAATTGTTTTCTTACAGATGTTTCATTACCCAATCTAGGTAACATCATCGGTACACTAATTTGATTTTGATTTGATTGATTTGATTAAATTTATATACCGCCCTACTCCCGAAGGACTCAGGGCGGTGGACAGCCAAAAGATAAAATACATATTATATAAACATTAAAAAACCCGTTAAAATACATTAAATGTTTTGGCCCAAAAAAACAATTGAAAGCACCCAATTTATAAGACAAATTTAAAAACCATTTAAAAGGGAAAGTTAGGCCAGGCCAGCCTGCTGGAATAAAAATGTTTTGAGAGCAAAGCGGAAAGTGCGTAGATCTGGGATCCTCTGTATCTCCGGGGGGAGCTCATTCCAGGTGGTAGGTGCCCCCACAGAGAAGGCTGTCCCCCTGGGGGCCACCGGTCGACACTGTTTGGCCGACGGCACCCTGAGAAGCCCCTCTCTATGGAAGGGTACTGGTCGGTGAGACGCTGCTGGTGGCAGAAGGCGATCTCGTAGATACCCTGGTCCTATGCCATGGAGCGCTCTAAAGGTGGTAACCAAAACCTTGAAGCGCACCCGGAAGACCACCGGGAGCCTGGGCAACTCGCGCAGGAGGGGGGCCACATGGGAGCACCATGTCTCAACACTAAGCTCAAGATGCTCAATGTTTCCTTGAAGAAGCTGGATTGATTATGTGCGGTCAAGGTGGTGTCCACACTTGGCAACCACATGGATTGAGAAGACGCTGAGACTCTAGAAAGAGTGCAGAGAAGGGCAACAAAGATGATTAAGGGACCAGGGGTGAAATCCAGCAGGTTCTGACAAGTTCTGGAGAACCAGTAGCGGAAATTTTGAGTAGTTCGGAGAACCGGCCAGAGGTAGTATTTCTCTGGTTGGCCCCAGAGTGGGGACGGAATGGCGATTTTGCAATATCCTTCCCCCAGGAATGGGGTGAGAATGGAGATTTTGCAGTATCCATCCCCTGCCATGCCCTCCAAGCCATGCTCACAGAACTGGTAGTAAAAAAAATTGGAATTCACCACTGGCTAAAACATACATAGAACAGTTGCAGGAATTGGGTATTTCTAGTCCGATGAGAAGAAGGAGTAGAGATGACATGATAGCAGTGCTCCAGTATCTTGGGGTTGGCATAAAAAAAAAGGGAGTCAAGCTATTCTACCAAAACGTCTAAAGGCCGAACAATGGATGGAAACTAATCAAGGAGAGAAGCAACCTAGAACTAAGGAGGAACTTCCTAAAAGAACAATTAACCAGTGGAACGACTGGCCTTCAGAAGTTGAGAATGCTCCAACACTGGAAGTTTATAAGAAGAGATTGGACAGTCATTTGTCTGGAATGGCATAGGATCTCCTGCTTGTGCAAGGGGCTGGACTAGAAGACCTCCAAGGTTCCTTCCAACTCTCTCTCCAGCCTGGTTCTGCAGATCTTTCAGCGGTTCACCATTGTATTTGAGAATCACATTTCCTGCTGGTTGTCTTCTGCTTCTCTTCCTTTACTCTTTCCCAACTTCATGGACTTCTTCAGAGAGCTTGGTTTTAATGCTGATGGATGATGGGTGATCAAGAGAGAGTCAACATTTAGTGAACACCAAAACAAACTTTCCTCAGAGTCATTTGTCCCCAGTCTGTTAGATCAAGCCTTCCAACGGTACACCCTGGGGTGAAAATCCAGCAGGTTTTGGAGAACCGGTAGCGGAAATTTTGAGTAATTCAGAGAACCGGCAAATATCACCTCTGGCTGGCCCCAGAGTGGAGTGGGAATGGAGATTTTGCAGTATCCTTCCCCTGCCATGTCCACCAAGCCACCCCACGCCCAAAAACCCTCGCCCAAAAACCCAGTTGCCTCTTTTGGGTCTTCATATAACGTGTCTCAAACATGATAATTTGAACTGAGTAATTTGCACCTTAAGTAAGAACTGTGGGTTGAGCTGTTCTCCAGAATGTATTTCACTTCAGTGGGACAAAGGACCCTGTCCTTCTGAGCCTAGAAAGAGTACATCTCTCTCAGAAAAGAGCTTTTTTTCCCCCTGTAGCTTCTATGAGGCAAGGACCCCTGAATACAGGTAGTCCTCCACTTACAACTGTTCATTTAGCAACCATTCAGAGTTACATGATTCCTGATAAAAGTGATGTACAACTCATCCTCATACATACAACTATTCAGTGGTGAGATGCAGCCGGTTCTATCCAGCTCGGGCAAACCGGTAGCGCCGGTGGCAGGAGGCTATGCCCACCCGCCTGGACATCATCACATCCTGTTTTTGATGCTCTTCCCGTGTGCAGAAGGTCCTGTGCATGTGCAGAGGTCTTGCGTGCAAGCAAAGTGAGTGTGTGTGCGTGCTCATTTGCAAACCAGTAGCGAAGGTAAGTGGATTTCACCCCTGCAACTATTTCAGAATTCTCATAGTCATGTGATCGGAATTCAAACACTTGAGGACTAGCGTGTATTTACAATGGTTGCAGGGCCCCATTGTTTCCATTTGTCAGTTTCCATCAGGCAAGTCAATGGGGAAAGCTGGATTCACTTAATGACAGTGTGATTCACTCAGTAACTGCAGTGATTCACTTAAAAACTGGGTGGGAAAGGTAAATTTTTAATTGGGTTTTTAACTAAACTGGGCCAAATTTATTCAATATTTTTGAATTCTTTTAAATCTATGTGTATTGTGTTTTTACTTTGGCTGTTAACGCCGCCCTGAGTCCTCTGGAGAAGGGTGGTCTAAAAATGTAATAAAATAAATAAATAATCAATAAATAAATCTGGGTGTGACTCACTTAACAACAGCCTTGCTTAAGAATGGAAATTCTGGTCCCAGTTGTAGTCAAAGACTACCTATATATATAAAATCAGTGGTGAAATTCAAATTATTTTACTACCAGTTCTGTGAGCGTGGTGTGGCTTGGTGGGTGTGGCCTGGTGGGCATGGCAGGGGAAGGATACTGCAAAATCTCCATTCCCACCCTACTCCAGGGGCCAGCCAGAGGTGCATTTGCTGCTTCTCCGAACTGCTCAAAATTTCTACTACCGGTTCTCCAGAACCTGCTGGATTTCACCCCTGTATTAAATACAGTAAAGGTAGACTTCCGCTTACAACTGTTCATTTAGTGACCATTCAAAGTTACGACGACACTGAAAAAAGTGACGACCGTTTTTCACATTTTAGGACCGCTGTAGCATCCCCCTGGTCATGTGATCAAAATTCAGACACTTGGCAGCTGACTCATATTTATGACGACTGCAGTGCCCCGAGGCCATGTAATCCCGTTTTGTGACTTCCTGACAAGCAAGGTCGATGGGGAAGCCAGATTCACTTAACAACGATGTTATGAACTTAGCTGCAATGATTCACTTAACCAAAGATCATAAAATGGGGCAAAACTCAACTTAACAAATGTCTCAGTAACCGAAATTTGGGCTCAGTTGAGGTTGCAAATTGAGGACGATCTGTATTGTAAAAAGATTTTTACATAAACAGCCGAGCAGCTGGACAGGCTTTACTTCAAGCACCCCTCATTCAATTCCAATCGGGAGTAATTTTATTAATAACTTTACTCTGATTTTGTTTCGTTTCTTCCTTTTGCCTCCTCGTTAACCTTCATTTCCCCTCCCCACCCCCTTCTTCAGCACCTGCGGTCCAGCAAGCAAGGCATGCAAATTCTCTGCCAAAAAAAATCACGTTGTTTAGTCGGAGCTGAGCAGCGGCGTGGCTGAGTTGCAAAGCAACCCTGAAATCTCGTTGCAAAGTGCCAAGAATTTTGCAAATCAGACTCCGTCAATCAGGCTTCCTTCTTCCCCACTCCAGGATGCTAAAAAAAAAAATTTTTTTTTTAAAATTTACAGCTCACCCTCCGTTCCCCTCCGGCTCACCTCATGTTGACATCCTTCCTGCTCCCTTGGCACATGTGAGCACGCTTACGAAAATGCAGCCTAAATGGATCATTTTTGGAATTTCCTCCCCCTTCCTCTCCGCCACCCCCACCCCCTCCATCGTTGGCTGATGTGTGTGCCGTTTGGTGTAACCGTTTCCAGGGAGACCAAGTGGAGGCCACATCCCGGGTGGAATGCAAGGCCTGACGTAAGCCGGCACTTCCAGCAGCTGCGGCTTTGGCCTGCTTTCCCGCTTTCTCGTTCGGTGCTTCCTCTTTATGGGCTTTATGAGTCATGGAGTGTCTCCAGGCCAGAAAAAAAAAAGGAAGAAAGAAGAAAAAAAAGGAAAGGAAAAGCTAAGCTGCATCAGATTTGGTCCAGCTGGACAGATGTACGTTTAGGGAATGGGGGGGGGGGGGCTTTGAAATATGTTTTATTTTTGCTTTGATGCTCCTTCACCCTTTGCTGAACATAAGAGGAAGTGGAGCTGCTAAGAGGGGACTTTCAGAGAGGAAGACATGTTCTCCTTGGCTAGGAGCCAGGGTACCAATATTTGAGGGGCTGCCAGAGAGAAGGGGGGGGGTCACCCCAGGGGTGAAATCCTGCAGGTTCTGGAGAACTGTTAATGGAAATTTTGAGCAGTTCAGAGCACTGGCAAATACCACCTCCGGCTGGCCCCAGAGTGGGGTGGGAATGGAGATTTTGCAATATCCTTCCCCCCAGGAGTGGGGAGGGAATGAGGATTTTGCAGTATCTTTCCCCTGCCACGCCCACAGAACCGGTAGTAAAAAAAAAAATTGGATTTCACCACTGGGTCAAGCTATTCTCCAAAGCACCTGAAGGCAGGACGAGAAGCAACGGACGGCTACGAATCAAGGAGAGAAGCAACCTGGAATTAAGGAGAAACTTCCTAACAGTGCGAACAATTAATCAGTGGGACAACTTGCCTCCAGAAGTTGTGGATGCTACAACGCTGGAGGTTTTTAAGATGAGATTGGACAGCCATTCATTCGGAATGGTATAAGGCAGTGGGTGTCAAACTCAAGGTGCTTAAATCTGGCTTGGAATTAGCAAAGGACCGTCCACACAATGCCTCTGGCAGCAAAACGGGGCAGGGGGGCGCATGCCCTTCTGCAGCACTTTCCTGGCCAAAATGGGGCGTGCCCCCACCCCCTGCAGCCCATTCCCAGCCTGGACAGCCTCCTGTAGTACTCTGCCATGGCCCCATCACACCCCATTTTCGCCGGTTGGGTGCTGCAGGAGGCCATCCAGGCCGAGGCCATGGGGGGGCTGTGCAAGCCCCACCCCGTACCCCATTTTGGCTGGCAGGGTGCTGCAGGAGGTATCTGTCCCGTGTCCACCCACCCAGCCTGCCGAGGAGAAGTACAATGCTGATCTGGCCCTCGAAGGTGTCCAGTTTGACACTCCTGGTACAGGGTCTCCTGCTTTGAACATGGGGATGATCTAGAAGACCTCCAAGGTCCCTTCCACCTCTTTTATTCTGTTAGTCTCCAAAGCACCAGAGGACAAAGCGAAAGTTGAATGTAAAGTTATCATGGAGAGATTTAAAACTAAGGAGACATTTCAATTAAGTGGAATGTTTTGCCTTCAGAAGTTGTGGTTTTCCAACAATGGAAGTTTTTAAGACAGGACTGTACAACCTTTTGTGCAAAACGGGATATGATTTCCTGCTTGAGCAAAGGGTTGGACGAGAAGACCTCCAACTCTGTTTTTCTTTAGCTTTTTTCAATACTGTTGTAACTTGAAACTGTCACTAAATGAATTGTTGTAAGTCGAGGCCCGCCTGTATCCAGCAAAAACTGGATTTTTGAGAACCAGAATGGGCAGGCTCCCAAAATAGCTGCTGTGAGTGGCATCCTCGGTCACAAACACCCATTTACTGGAAGGGAAATTTATCTCTGCTATGTTGAACTTAATCTTTGTGTCTTTGGAGGCTTGATCTGCCAACTTCTCAAAAATCATCCTGGATTGTAGCTTCCCCTGATTAGATTTCTTTAGAATCTCTCTGGATTTGATGTGACGCCCTAACAGAGAATTGTGCTTGAAGTGTCTTAGTTCAGGGGTGGGCAAATATGGCCCCTTTACAACCTGTGGACTTCAACTCCCAGCTGGCTCAGGAATTCTGGGAGTTGAAGTCCACAGGTTGTAAAGGGGCCATATTTGCCCACCCGTCTTGGTTTGTAGCATGCCAGCTTCGTTTTTTTTTTTAATTCAAGGAATTAAAATTATCAAATTGAACAAGTCAAGTCCACTAGAATAGTGTTTCTCAACCTGGGCCTTTTTTAAGATGTGCCGACTTCAACTCCCAGAATCCCCCAGTCAGCTGTTTTAAGACCTTGGAAGTGGAAAGTTAAGTGAGATATCAAACAAGATCAACCAAGTAAATATAAGGGGTTGGAGCCAATCAGGGCTGCTGTCAATCAGTCGGTCCACCAATCAGCACTGCGAGAGCCTCGTGATATCACTTTGCACATCAAGGTGACCCTCTTCTGACTTTGGGCTGTTTCTGACAGCTGAGCCCTGGCAGTGCCAGCTCAAAACTTGAGCACAGTTTCCACCCCGGGCCTGCGTAGCTGGAATGCAAACACAACTAACTTGCACAACTGACGCCTTCACTGACGGATGAGGCACCCTCCACCCCGGCAGTAACCGTTGGGGAAAAGCACCTCCCTTCCTTTGCAAATATGGAAAGGATGTGTCCCTTGTCGGGTGGGAGGGAAGGACTGCACAATCCAGGGCCAAGCACAAAGTTTTGCAAGCAGGGAATTCTAGTTCAAACCCTGTTACCGCTGGGGCGAGGATTCAGGCTAGCTCGAGTCGATACGCTCAAACCTGGTTAATGGAAAACAGAGCTTGTTATCGTGCGCTGTGTCCATCCTGCAGGATCATTGTATCTTGGTGTTATCAGGTTAAGGCCATGGGTAGAACAACTGTTAACTAGTTAACTAGGAGCCTGAGTAGTGTAGGGGAGTAATGCCTCCTACAAAGGCAGCATTTAAGATCCAGCTGCTGCAATTACTGGCAAGTTCAATCCCAGGCAGGCTCAAGGTCGACTCAACCTTCCATCCTTTATAAGGTGGGTAAATTGAGGACCCAGTTTGTTGGGGGCAATAAGCTGACTTTGTATAAATATAAATATACAAAAGTATGAAGGCTATTGCTTAACGCATTGTAAGCCGCCCTGAGTCTCTGGAGAAGGGCGGCATATAAATCAAATTTAAAAAAAACAAAAAACAAAAAAAACCCTAGTTAATTTATGTCTGCTGTTGTGTATTTACTTAGGATGTGTTTATTGTTTTAAAACTAGTAAGTTTGGTCTAGTGATAAAGGCACCTGGCTATAAAACGGGAGACTGTGAATTCTAGTCCTGCCTTAGGCATGAAAGCCAGGTGGGTGACTTTTGGCCACTCACCAGGAGATGGTGAGTTCTAGTCCTGCCTTAGGCATGAAAATGAGCTAGATGACTTTGGGCCAATCAGCGGAAGACGGCACGTTCTAGTCCCTCCTTAGACATGAAAGCCACTCAGTGATCTTGGGCCATCCTCCTCTCTCAGCTCAACTCTTTTAATAATTTAATAACTCTTGGCAGGGTTGTTGTATGGAAAATAGGAGGATAATCAGTGTTGAATATGTTCACTATCTTGCGTTATTTCTAAGAAAAATAAAGGCGGGATACAAATCAATCACCAGCACTGATGATCTTACCTCATTTGGGTAATGAAACGCCTTTAAAGAAAACCACCAAGCTCAGAGAGCACCAAGCAGCCCACAGATCAATGAAATGATTTTGATGTTTTTTATACTCTTCTCTTTTAGGGGGGAATTGTAAGCAGCCCAGAGTCATTGATTGAGATGGGCAGCTGTACAGTAGGAGCTGAATAAAGAAGTCAATAAAAAGTATGCAGGATATGTTGGTTTGTGATTTCAGGAGTCCATCAACCTGTTGTGGGAAATAAGCTTTCAACTGAAATCAAACTTTTAATTCAAGAATGAATGTACTTAGTAATTGAAGGTCTCAAGATTCCAGAAAGGTTGATCTACATCAATAAATTCAGTAAAGTTATTAGAATGGGGGGTTTTTTTCTTAAAAAAAAAAATATTTTGAGAACTGCATTTCAGCGGAATTGGCTTCCTTTGTAGTACAGTATCTGTGTAGATTATTTTAGACATTTCAATATATTTTTCTGAGAAGGTCTGGAGATCTTTCACCAGACTCAAAAGCAGAGATGGGATTCACTTCCCTTCCCTACTGGTGCGCAAATGTGAGCGTGAGCAGTAGTCGCGCATTATGTCCAGGCCAAGGGTGGGTTCTAATTTTTACTACCGGTTCTGTGGGTGTGGCTTATTTTGTGGGCGTGGTTTGATGATCATGTGACAAGTCTTTAGGATTTAGCAGAGGTACTGGTCTACCAGGCTTTTAACTGCTTGTAGAGCTGTACTGGTCTACCCATTTGTTTTTCGAGCATCCTGGTCTACCCATTTGTTCTTGGAGTGTCCTGGTTTACCCGTTTGTTTTTCGAGTGCACTGATCTACCACCACACTTTTTTTTTTTAATTTGATTTATATGCCGCCCTTCTCCGGAGACTCAGGGCGGCTTGCAATGCATTAAGCAATAGCCTTCATACTTTTGTATATTTATACAAAGTCATCTTATTGCCCCCACAAACTGGGTCCTCAATTTACCCACCTTAGAAAGGATGGAAGGCTGAGTCGACCTTGAGCCTGGTGAGTTTCGAACTGGTGTAATTGCAGGCAGCTGGATGTTAAATGCTGCCTTAGTAGGAGGCATTAGCCTCCTACGCCACTCAGGCTCTTTTAGCACTGATCAGCTGTAGGGCAGCCCTTTGAAGCCCCGTGGCAAGAGTTTAAACAGTTTTAAACTGTTTTTCTTCCAGCCGATCAGCTGGGACTTGGGAGACAGCGAAAAATTGGGGGCGGGCCCAAATAAAAGGTAAGAATAACACGGAGGTGGGGTGGGAGAGCCCAGTTCAGTGACGTCGTATCGTCACCGCTACTGGCTCGGCCGAACCGGGAGGAGCCCACCGCTGGTCCAGGCAGGTAGATGGAGTCCAGGGGTGAAATCCAGCAGGTTCTGACAGGTTCTGGAGAACCGATAGCGGAAATTTTGAGTAGTTTGGAGAACCGGCAAATACCGTCTCTGGCTGGCCCCAGAGTGGGGTGGGAATGGAGATTTTGCAATATCCACCCCCCAGGAGTAGGGCAGGAATGTGAATTTTGCAGTATCCTTCCCCTGCCATGCCCACAGAACTGGTAGTAAAAAAAATTTGGATTTCACCACTGGCAGAGCCTCCCTCAGTCGCCGCTACCAATTTGCGCTATCCAGAGAGAACCGGCTGAATCCCACCACTGCACAAAAGGATCCATAGCAGAAAAAGATTAAAATGTGGGTCTACCCTTTTTGATGTGGCAGAGAAGCATGGGTCTACATTTCAGGAGATGGACTCCTTAGGGCAGGAGGGGACAACTAGGTGGAAAAAAACCCAATAAAAAGACTGAATTTCATATATTCACTGGAACAGCCTGTCCCAAATAGTGCAGAGGACAAGAGAAGAGCAACGAAGATGATTAGGGGACTGGAAGCTAAAACATATGACGAACGGTTACAGGAATTGGGCATGGCCCGAGCAGGAGGTTGGACTAGAAGACCTCCAGAGTCCCTTCCAACGTTGTTATTCCTGGATGAGATTCTGTTTTTCTTTAATAGCATTTCCTTTTTTTTTTCTTTTTTTTTTGGGGAGTTTGCCCAGGTGGGATCTCAAGTCAGCAGAGAAACATCCTTGCTGGCTAGGCAGTTTGTTTGGAAACCTGTCCCGGCCTGTCAAGTTTCTCTCCCTGTGGCTGCAAAGTGCCGCTTGCTTTGTCTGGCCAACTTTTCCGAAGCTGTTGAATCTCTTCCTCCTCCTCCCCAACTCCTTCCTCGGCTGTTGCTCATCTGTTGATCGGTGATGATGTGTGAGAATGTGTGTGTGTGTGTGTGTGTGTGTGTGGATCCAAGGGAGGAAGAATGAAACCCAGACTGCATTTATACATCTGCAAAACCAATTGAGATCTGGAAGAAGCATCAGAACGAGACAAAAGCTAGCCGTGGAAACGTTTTTGAATCAAGTTAGGGATGGGGAGAGTTTGGATCGGTTCTGATTCTTTTTAACTGGGTCTTAGTCAATTGTAAGAGAAAGGCAGGCAGTGGCTTGGCTTCCACAGCGTCATGTGGGCCAGGGGTCTCCAACCTTGGCAACGTTTAAGACTTGTGGACTTCAACTCCCAAAGTTCCTCAGCCAGCTGGCTGAGGAACTCTGGGAGTTGAAGCCCACAAGTCTTAAACGTTGCCAAGGTTGGAGACCCCGGATGTCGGCCACACTGCTTTTGCACAAACGTATCATCGGTGTTCTTTGCACAACGATCTCACCACACCTGCAATGTTTGTGGACATTGTATAGGTTGTCCCGTTAACAGCTCGTTTAGTGACCATTTGAAGTTACAATAGCATTGAAAAAAGTGACTTATGCCTCTTTTTCACACTTACAACCACTGCAGCATCCCCAGGGATGATTGACAACCCCACTCGGTTGCAGTGTCCCAGGGTCATGGGATTCCCTTTTGTGACCTCCTGGCAAGTCAATGAGGAAGCCAGATTCACTTAAGACCGCGTTCTTCAGTTAACTGTGATGATTCACTTAATAACCCTGGCAAGAAAGGTCATCAAACGGGGCAAAATTCACTTAACAAATGTTTTAATTCAGCAAATTTTGGGCTCAGTGGTGGTCGTTAAGTAGTTCAACTTATTTAAGACTGGAATTGTTTTTATTTCATATTGTTTGCCGCTCAAAGACGCTCATCGAGTTGGCCAGCTATATCAATGGATTAATTAATTTTTAAACATTTTGGCCAGTCGCGGTTTGCACAAG
Source organism: Masticophis lateralis (assembly GCA_030761175.1). Taxonomy (NCBI): domain Eukaryota; kingdom Metazoa; phylum Chordata; class Lepidosauria; order Squamata; family Colubridae; genus Masticophis; species Masticophis lateralis. The sequence goes on from JAUDYJ010000001.1 coordinate 343,470,263, forward strand.
ATTTGCAGAAGGGTGGCTGCGTCCTTTGCAAACCAGGCAGGGAGGGGTAGCCTCGTACAGAGTTGCACCTTCTTCCTGTGCAGTAAACATGCCCCCTTGTATTGTGTGTGTTGGAGATAACTGGTTTTGCAGGATGAGCCAGGGAGAGTGGCAAACACCCCTATAAGGTCGGGACTCGGGAGAGAAGGGGGCTTGGCATCCAGGAGATTCACACCACTTGTCATCTTTCTGCCTTTATGTGACAAATTGCCAGCCTGTGCTGTTCCAGGCAAAGTTTGAAAAAAAGGATCTGCATTGTGTTAACTGTAAAGTCTAAGTAATGGGCAATTTGAGAATTGGCTCTAAAGACCAATGTCGAAGTGTAAACCTTGTCTTAAATCAGTACTTTTCAAACTTAGCAGCTTTTAAGATGAGCGGACTTCAACACCCAGAATTCTGGGCGTTGAAGTCCGCTCATCTTAAAAGCTGCTAAGTTTGAAAAAAAAACAACACTGCTTTGAATTAAGTTTATGAGATCTGTGGTACCCAAGTTTCCTGCATCGACAGCAGGCTTCTTGGCTGGACCCCCACTCTGACTGTGGATGATGGAGGTTGCAACCCCAGCAGCACCTTCCTTTTCGGACCAGCAAAGCGATCACATGACCCGGTACGCTGCATGCAAATTGTGATCACGCGTCTAAAAGGATGCCGAGATAGTCATAAGGCTGAGCACTCATCAGAATCAGAATCGAGCTGGAAGGGACCTTGGAGGTCTTCTAGTCCAGCCTCCTGCTCAAGAAAGGAGAGACTATAACAACTGCTAATGATGCTGCTAATGATGGCCTTCCTTGCAGGGGTGTTGTGAGGTCCTCACAAGCACATAGAGCGTAAAATCCTTCACGGAATAGCCAAGGTGCTAAGTCAACCATTTTTTTAGCGACCATTTGAAGTTATAACAGCGCTGAAAGAAGTGACCTACGACCATTTTTCACACTTGCGTCATTCCCCAGACATTTGGCAACTGGCTTATATTTATGACGGTTGCCACCCATCCTGCCATCCCCTTTTGCGACCTTTTGACAAGCCACATCAAGGAGCCTGGTGGAGCAGTGGACTAAAGCGCTGTTAAATAGCACTTAGCTGCCAGCTGCCTGCAATTACTGCAAGTTCGAATCTCACCAGGCTCAAGGTTGACTCCGCCTTCCATCCTTCCGAGGTAGGTAAAATGAGGACCTGGATTGTGGGGGCAATAAGCTGACTTTGTATAAAAAAGAACACCGCTTAGGGGGGGGCCGAAAGCCCTACTAAGCAGGTATATACAAAAGTATGAAGGCTATTGCTTAATGCATTGTAAGCTGCCCTGAGTCTCCGGAGAAGGGCGGCATATAAATCGAACCAATAAATAAATAAATAAATAAATAATGGGAAGAAAAGCCGTAAAACGTAAAACGGGGCAAAGCCTGCATAACTCTCGCTTACCAGCCACAAGGTTGGGGCTTGGTTGTGGTGGGCTGAAATCCAAATTTTTTTCCCTACTGGTTCTGTGGTCGTGGCTTGGCGGGCATGGCAGGGGAAGGATACTGCAAAATCTCCATTCCCAACCCCACTCTGGGGCCAGCCGGAGGTGTTATTTGCCGGTTCTCTGAACTACTCAAAATTTCCGCTACCGGTTCTTCAGAACCTGTTAGAATCGAGGACTCCCTGTCCTTGAGTCTCCCACGCCGCGACGTTTCTGCCCTAGTTTTGGTCCTGCAGGTTGTGTATTATCCCGGCATCTGCCAAGAAAGCACTTTTAAAAGATTTTCATCTGGAATTTCGCTCCTTTTGGCCAGGAGGCAAGCGAGAGGATGGGTTTCAGTTGCTGCCTCTTGTCTTAACAAAGGGGAGGGGGGGAGGAGGAGGGGAAGGTTTCCCTAAGGCTGGGAGAGCCACACATTTAATTTTGCATAATTGAGCTTTGGGGGGTGGGGGTGGGGTTCAGAGCCAGGCAAGGCATCTTCAGTAAACACAGCAGAGCATTGAGCATAAACAGGAAGGGAGCTTGATGGCGATGCCAGCGCAGGGAGCATTAATTGCAAAGAGGGGCCGTTTTCGTGGCTGGAGTTTCGGGGTTGCCCCCACTCCCCGGTCGGGAAAACCCAGCGCAAAGGGAAGAGGGAACTTCCCGGAATCGGATCAACCGGGATGGGGAGTGGGGGGGGGGGAGTGAGCTTCTCGCTCTTTTGTTTGAGGCCCCAGTTCTTGCATCACCGGCCTCCACCCCCCACCCCAAGCCCCCCGGCTATCCACCCGCCTCCAGGACTCTTCCCCCCCCCCCCCCCATCTCTCTCCTCCTCCCAGCCGCTCCGGCCTCCTCCGTGTCAGCCACACAAAGGCCGGCCGAGCGGAGGAGCTGGATGGAGAGCAGACGCCGTGGGAGGCGCCGAGCCAGGCTGGCGCTGGGTTCTGGCAACCCTCTCCCAGGACCTCACACAAAGAGAAGGGCGAGCAGGCACGGGGCGGGCGCGGCGGTGGCGCAACTCTGCACCCGCTCTGCGCCGGCAAAGCGCATTGAAAGGCTGCCTCCTACAGGCCAAGCGGCAACGTTGCAGGGCTTTTCTTCTTTCTTTCTTTCCTTCCTTCTCTCTCTCTCTCTCTCTCTCTCCCCCCACCTCCTTCTCTTCTTTACTTTTCTTTCATTCTTTCTCTTCCCCTTTTTCTTTCTTTCTCTCTCCTTCCACACAGAAACCCTCTGTCTTTCCTTTTTCTTCTATCCTTCCTTCCCCCTTTCCTCCCTTCCCTTCCCTTCCCTACAAGGTAATCTACCCTTCCTTCCTTCCTTCTTTCCCTCCCCACTAAATCCTTCTTCCTTCCTCTTTCTTCTATCCTTCCTTCCCCCTTTCCTCCCTCTCTTCCCTGCAAGGTGAACCTTCCTTCCTTCCTTCCTTCCTTCCCTCCCCACGAAATTCTTCCTCTTTCTTCTATCATTCCTTTCTCCTTTCCTCCCTCCCTCTCTTCCCTACAAGGTAGTCCTTCCTTCCTTCCTTCCTTTTCTCCTCCCTCCCTCCCATCTTCCTTTCTATGCCGCCCCACCATACCTTTTCCCACCTCTTCTAAATCCAAGGACGTGCAGAGAAACCCTTTCCCCACAAAGCCCCCCAGCCTCCCTTCCAAACCAGGTAGAAAATTTAACTCTTTATTCAGGCTGCCTCCTGAATTGCCAATGCCCTTCCTGGACTCCTCTTCTTCCGCCCTTAACAGGCATCTTATCTGGCAGGGAGCTTTTGCCAAGGGAGCACACTCAGTTCCACCTGGCTGTCTGCAGGTCAAGCCGCTCTTAAGAAGCAAAAGGCAGAACGAACCGTTTCGCTTTTTTTATTTTGTTGATCTGAGCCTGGAACAGCCTTAGAATGAATAGCTGTGCATCAGCCTAGAAGAATTTCCTTTTTTTTTAAGCCACCAAACTCAACTATGCTTCCTTTAATGTTCTGGGGGCAGACTGATCCAAAGCCAGACATTAGTTTTACATATTGCAGAAGAAGGAGGGTGGGAAGAATTATACACCAGAGGAAGCTGAGAGAAGGTTGTGTAGTTTGCAATTCAGCATATTGTGGGAATCCAGAACTTGTCTTGGCATGTGATGGGAACCAGGTCATCATGGGAAGCTTTTATGTGAATTCTTCAAGCAGGGCCTGTGATGTGAGCAAAATGTGTCTGGGTCTAGGGTTAAGGATTGGGTGTTTTCCTAGCTGACTTTAGGGTTTAATGATAGATCTTTTGCTCAGTTGGGTCCAGAGTTTAACCCTGGGTCTTCTACTAAGCCAGTTCTGAGATTTAGTGTTGAGTAAAACCAGTCCTAAGGGGATTAATGCTTGATATGGGACTCCCACAAAATTAACCTCCAAAGAGAGATGAAAAGGAACTCCCTATAGGTAGTCCTCAATTTATGACCACAGTTGGCACCAGAACTTCTATACAGCTAAGCAATACGATTATTCAGTGAGGTGCACCCAATTGTTCAACCTATTTTGCTATGGCTGTTAAGCAAACCCAGTTTCTCCCATGGACTTTGCTTGTCAGGAGTCTCTTGGGAAGATCCTAAATGAAGATCATGAGATCCAGGGACTTTGCAATTATCATAAAAGATATGCCGGTTGCCAAGCCAGCATTGAATTTTGATCACATGATTATGGGATGCTGTGGCTGTCGTAAGTGCAAGGACCGGTCAGAAGTCACCTTGTTTAGTTTCAACAGTGGTTAAACCAATGGTTGTAAATTGAGGACTATCTGCATTGACACATCTCTAAGAAAGTGAGCTGGGGAATCCTGGGTTCAGATCTTCCATTATAGATTTGCAAAGATCCTGCCCTACTTTTCCAACTGTGTTTTCTTAGCTCAGGTGTATAAGTAGTCCTCGACTTATAACCATAATTGAGGCCAGAATTGCTAAGCAAGGCAGTCATTAAATGAGCTGCATCCAATTTTATGACCTCTTTTGACCTGGTTGCTAAGCAAATCATTGCAGTTGTTAAGTGAATCATGTGGCCGTTAAACAAACCCAGCTTGCTTATCGAAAGCAAGCTGGAAAGGTGATCATGAGACACCAGAAGCTGAAACCGTCATAAATACCTGCCAGTTTCCAAGCACCTGGATTTTGATCACATGACCATGGGGATAGGGCAATGGTTGTAAGTGCAGGGATTGGTCACGAGTCATTTTTTTCAGTGCCACGATAACATCAAATGGTCACTAAATGAGTGGACGTAAGTTGAGAACTACCTATAGAATGACGCATGTTGGGTGAACCTAAGAAGCAGTGAGCCTCAGCCTGATTAGGTGGCTCAGTGGCTAAGACACTGAGCTTGTTGATCAGAAAGTTTGGCGGCTCGAATCCCTAGTACAGGTCTCCTGTGTGAGCAGGGGGTGGGTCTAGATGACCTCCGAGGTCCCTTCCAACTCTATTACTGTTACTGAATTCCAGTTACAGTACATGGATGGGGGGAAAAAAACCCTCTCTGCCAAGGACTTTCTCGCCTCTTTCTCCAACTTGGTGCCTTCCAGATGTTTTCCATCATTCCTAGGCAGCAGCAATACCAATGGAAAGTAATGAAAATCATCAGCCACCACATCTGAGGAAACCAGGTTGGGATACAGATGGCTGGAGCGACGGAGTAATCTAAGTAATCTCCAAATAATCAGATCTGCCATTTCTGCTCCTTGTGATACAATTTTACACCCAGCGCCTGCAGAGGTGAGAATTAAAACTCCATGCAGCAGTTCCCAATTCAACTGATTTTCCGAAACTGAATTTCAATAACTGAGTTATGTGTGTGTGTTCGGGGTGGGGGAATCTTTTTTATTTTTATTTTTAATTTGATTTATATGCCGCCCTTCTCTGGAGACTCAGGGCGGCTTACAATGCGTTAAGCAATAGCCTTCATACTTTTGTATATTTATACCAAAGTCAGTTTATGGCCCCCACAATCTGGGTCCTCATTTTACCTACCTTAGAAAGGAGGGAAGGCTGAGTCAACCTTGAGCCTGGTGAGATTCGAACTTACAGTAATTGCAGGCAGCTGGTGTTAATCACAATGCTTTTAGTCTGCTGAGCCACCAGGCCTCTTGATTCCCAAAAGTCTACTTTAAAAACAAAAGTTTAAATCCTTGAGACCGTTTTGGATCCCCCCCCCCCCCTGCATTGCATTCATTCAGTGTACAGGTAGTCCTCGACTTACGGTCACAATGGAGCCCACAATTTGCTAAGAGAGACATTTGTGAAGGGAGTTGGGCCCCAATTTTACGACCTCTCTTGCCATGTTTATTAAATGAACACTGCAGTTTTTAAGTTAGTAACACGGTTGTTAAATGAATCTGGCTTCCCCACTGACTTTGCTTGTCAGAAGGGGATCTACAGGACCCCAGGACTCTGTGACTGTCATAAATATGAGTCAGGTACGAAACATCTGAATTTTGACCGTGTGACATGGGGATGTTACTATGGTCATAATGTGAAAAATAGTCATATAACAGTCATGGTAAGAGCCTTGGTGGTGCAGCAGACTAAAGTGCTGTTAAGTAGCTCCAGCTGCCTGCAATTACTGAAAGTTTGAATCTCACCAGGCTCAAGGTTGACTCAGCCTTCCATCCTTCCAAGGTAGGTAAAATGGGGACCCGGATTGTGGGGGCAATAAACTGACTTTGTATAAAAAGAACACCGCTTGGGGGGGCCCAAAAGCCCTACTAAGCAGGTATATACAAAAGTATGAACGCTATTGCTTAACGCATTGTAAGCCGCCCTGAGTCTCTGGAGAAGGGCGGCATATAAATCGAACCAATAAATAAATAAATAAATGGTAGAGGGCTGTGATGGTGAACCTATGGCATGCATGCCACAGGTGGCATGAAGAGCCCTCTATGCAGGCACGACAGCCGTCGCCCCAGTTCAGCTCCAACGCGCATGCACGCATGCCTCCTGCCGGCCAGTTGGTTTTCGGGTCTCTGCCGCGCATGCGCAAGGGGCGGGGAGCATGCAGGAGACACGCACGCATGTATGGGGGGCAGGGCGCATATATAGGGGGTCACATGTGCATTTGTGGGGGGGTCCCAGGGGGACACACGTGCATGAGTGGGGGGGTCGCATGCATGCGTGGGGGGCACACGAGGGTTGCATACGCATGTGGGGGGAACATGGGGGGAGCAGAGGGGTTGTGCACACATGCATGGGGCAGGGCGCATGCGGGAAGATTGCATGTGCATGTGTGGGGTGCATGGGGGATGCGCAAGCATTGCATTATGGGTGCACATGCATGCTTTCGGCATGCAACAATAAAAAGGTTAGCCATTACTGGTATAAGTTCTCCTGCCTGAGCAAGGGGGTTGGGCTAGAAGACCTCCAAGGTCCCTTCATTCCAACCTATTCTATTCTATTCTATTCTATTCTATTCTATTCTATTCTATTCTATTCTATTCTATTCTATTCTATTCTATTCTATTCTATATTTCTATTTCCATTCTATTCTCTCCTCTCCTCTCCTTATTCGTCACTTGTTTCAGTGTTGTTGTAAATTTGAATGGTCACTAAATGAGCTGTTGCGAGTTGAAGACTACCTGTACTCTGCAACTAAATGAAGCGTCAGATGAAATATTCAAGGAATGATTTATAATCACTGATATGCAGTGTTTGCTCTGGGATGGATAATAGTATTTATTGGTTTTCAAGTGGATTTATTTATTGATTTATTTATTGGTTTGATTTATATGCCGTCCTTCTCCGGAGACTCAGGGCCGCTTACAATGCGTTAAGCAATAGCCTTCATACTTTTGTATATACCTGTTCTTTTTTATACAAAGTCAGTTTATTGCCCCCACAATCCGGGTTCTCATTTTACTTACTGTCAGATATATATATTGATGGTCGTGCTCATTCGGTTCTATGAGAAGTTGTTTGGTCAATATAGCTTCAGGTTCAAAAAAGATTGTTTTAATATTTACAAAATATATACATGCATGCAATGACGAACAGGGTGTCCTGTTGCCTTTTTCTTTTACCCTAACTGTATGACTCAGAAGTTGAGAGGAGAGAGAACTTCACTTGTTGTCTTGCTGATAGATGAGAGAGAGAGATGAAGATATCCAAGGGATCTCTGAGTAAGAGTCCAATAAGAGAGTTCATTGACTGATATAGTCACATGTGATGTCTATAAAGACTTAAACCCTTCTAGTCTCTGGTGCATCACATACAGGCAATATCCGACACCTACCTCGGAAGGATGGAAGGCTAAGTCAACCTTGAGCCTGGTGAGATTTGAACTAGCAGTAATTGCAGGCAGCTGGTGCTACTTAACAGCACTTAGTCTGCTGCGCCACCAGGCTCAGCAGACTAAGGATTCAGAGCTTTTGGATTTAATGAGCAAAAATTAGCTGTATTTTTGAAACAAAAAGTCCCCTCTATATTATTTTCCTCCACCAGGAGGAGAAGTGTTACATAATGGAGGCTGTAAATATACAAGCATTCTGTTTTTCCCTCAAAAAGTGCTTTATTAAGCAATAAAAGCATAATACTGAAGAGATAGTGCTCAAAGCATAAATATTTAATTCGATTTAAAAATAGTCATTTAGGGAGAATCTGAATGATTTTCATGTTCTGTGATAAAACTGTGTATTACTATTTGTTTGGGTGTTCTCAATCTTTCCCACTTTAAAAATAAGCTAAGCTGAAAATGATTGAAAAAACTATGAAACAATTAAATTGCAAAATACAGGTGGTCCTTGAGTTACGAATACGAATATGAGCCCAAAATGTTGCTAAGTGAAACATTTGTTAAGTGAGTTTTAACCCATTTTATGACTTTACTTGCCGCAGCAGTTAAGTGAATCATTGCATTTGTTAAGTTAGTAACAAGGTTGTTAAGAGAACATGGACTAACTTTGTCAGAAGGTTGCACACCGGAACCGTCGTAAATATGAACCAGCTGCCAAGAGTCTGAATTTTGATTATGTGATCATGGGGAATGCTGCAACGGTTGTTAAATATGAAAAAGAGACATAAGTAATTTTTTTCAGGGCTGTTTTAACTTTAAACGGTCACTAAATGAATTGGATGGAAGGCTGAGTCAACCTTGAGCCGGTCAGGATTGAACTGCTGGCAGTCGGCAGAATTAGCCTGCAATACTGCATTCACACCACTGTGCTACCAGGGCAGTGGTGGGTTGCTACCGGTTCGCACCGGATTGGGTGAAACAGTAGCGATGATGACAGTAGGCTCTGCCCACGTGCCCAGATGCTTCTGCACATGTGGAGAAGCGCCCCACGCGCATGAGCAAAACAATAGCGACAGGATTTAGAACTCACCCCTGTTCTTCTACCCAGTTACCCATTTGAGTGCCTGTGTTTCCACCTGCTGAACCAAAACAAGCCAACCTCAGTTTATCCTGGTTGCATGGGTATTGTGTGGAACCATCAATCCCTCTCTTCCAGAAATGTCTGCTTCTGACATTGGCTGAACATCTGGAGTGATGTCCAGTGATGGCGAACCTTTGGCACTCATGCCGGAAGTGGCACACAGAACCATCTCTCCGGGCATGCCAGCCATTGCCCGTTGCTCTTCTGTGCTTACCGGGGAGCAGCTTTTCTGGTTCCCCCGGTGTGCGCTCCGATTTCGGCACTCAGTGCCGAAAAGGTTGGCCAACCCTGGCCTAGTCTCTCTTGAAGATGCTCAAGAGCCCTAGCAGGTAGCTGATGAGAAGAGATAATGGTGCTGAGATGGTTCAATTATTTACATCAAGGTTTCTCAGCCAAGGCAACTTTAAGATAGGTGGACTTCAACTCCCAGAATTCCCCAGCCAGCCTTACAGTTGCCAAGTTTGGAGACCCCTGTTCTTGGTCATTGAATTTTGCTGGGTCTCCATCCAAACCTACCGTTTAGAAAGAGGGCAGGGTTTAAATAAGAGAAAAGGCAGGGAGGGACTTTAGCCTCCTTCTATCAAAGGCCTGCTCCAGATTGAGGGTTCCCCGCCCCCCATGGTTAATTTTAAGCCAGGGGTCCCAATGCTCAGTGCTGGGCTGTAGCCCGTTTGGAAATGGGCTGCAGAAGCGATGAGCGAGCATGCACAAAGCTGCATTTGTGAAAGCAGTTGTTGTTGTTAGTTGTGAAGTCGTGTCCGACCCATTGTGGCCCCATGGACAATGTTCCTCCAGGCCTTCCTGTCCTCTACCATCCTCTGGTCCATTTAAGCTCATGCCGACTGTTTCAGTGACTCCATCCAGCCACCTCGTTCTCTGTCGTCCCCTTCTTCTTTTGCTCTCAATCGTTCCCAGCATGAGGCTCTTCTCCAGGGAGTCCTTCCTTTTCCTTAGGTGACCAAAGTATTTGAGTTTCATCTTCAGGATCCGGCCTTCTAAAGAGCAGTCACGGTTGATCTCTAGGACCGACCGGTTTGATCACCCTGCAGTGCAAGGGACTCACAGGAGTCTTCTCCAGCACCGTAATCCCCTTCATGGATTACTGCCTTGTCGTGGCGAAGGGGCTTGCATAGCTCGATGAAGCTATGAGCTATGCCGTGCAGGGCCACCCAAGACAGACAGATTCATAGCAGAGAGCTTCGACAAAACGTGATCCACTGGAGAAGGAAATGAAGAAACCCACTTCAGTATCTTTGCCATGAAAATCCCACGGACAGTACTATGGTGAAAGCAGGGCCCGCATGCAAAATCATCACCTCTCTCTCTCCCCTAAAGGTTGGAGCCCACTGTTTTAAGCAATGAGAAAATCCAGTTGAGGTCTTCTCACAGGATTCTGGTCTGTAACCTTTTGATTCAGGAATGCATTTGTTCTCCCTGTACAGGTGAAACGTAGAAAAGAAAAGAGAACAGGTGTGCCAGCAAGATTTGATCTGGAGAGGACATGTAATCAGGATGTAAGATCACTGTAAGGAACAGATTTAATTTCTTTAACTGATGCACAAAGGGAACCTGAGGAGTGACACAATGAGAAAGGTTGCCCTATGTCAGCTTAGCAAGGTTCGAGGTACGCTCTGATTATTTATACATTCTTTAGATTCCTGCCATTTATTTACACTAAATTTATTTACTGACAGCTATTTGGGTACCAGCTCCACCCTCCTCTGCTCTTTGCCGCCATCAGCGGACCAGTAAAACAATAAGAACTGTAATGTGAAATAATAAATATTTCCAAAAATGACATTGGTGACGTCATATTCCGCTTGGAACAAGAGCCAATGCACAGATGTGCTATAAAAGCTCAATTCCATTTTTCAGAAGGCAGTAAAAGAAGAGTGACATTTGGTTCTGAGGGCAAGCTGATCAGTAGTGGATTTCAAATCTTGGCGCTACCAGTTCGCTATCAGTAGTGCACGGGTGTGCTTACTTTGCGAGCGCGTGGCGTTTCTGGGCATGCGCAGAACTTTTTTGATGTCTGGGCAGATGGGCAGAGCCTCCCGCTGCCGCCGCTACCGGTTTACCCAAACCGGGGCGAACTGGGAGCAACCCAGAGGTGGATTCCAGCAGGTTCTGACCAGTTCTGGAGAACCGGTAGCGGAAATTTTGAGTAGTTCGGAGAACTGGTAGTAAAAATTGCGACTGGCCCCGCCCCCATCTATTCTCTGCCTCCCAGGTCCCAGCTGATCAGGAGGAAATGGGGATTTTACAGTATCCTTCCCCTGGAGTGGGGTGGGAATGGAGATTTTACAGTATCCTTCCCTGCCACGCCCACCAAGCCACGCCACGCCCACCAAGCTACACCCACAGAACCGGTAGTAAAAAATTTTGAAACCCACCACTGTTTGGGACCCCTGTTGAATGAACGAGGCTAGGTGGCTTCCAACATTAAAATCCTACCACATAAATAACTTTAAAAAATAAAAATTAGACATCCCGATCAAGATAAAATATAGTTAAAAAATGGGGAGGGAGGGAACAGGATGTGCAGGGGAGGGGAGCAAGGGGGAATAATTTCTTGATTTGAATGCCTTCTTTCAGGGGGAGTATTCAGAGCCATCCTGGAAAGTCTCCCCCTCTGGCATTGGTTGAGGCTGGGGCTGTTCCTCCCCCAACCCCCAGGCTCTGATAGCTTCCAGATACCAGGCTAAGATTTCCACTCCATCTCCTGCTTGATTCAGGGTGAAAATGTCCGGTTCGGCATCATCAGTATATTGATGCTACCTCATCTTGAACTGATGGATGACTTGCCCTGCAGCTTCAGATAGATACTAAACAGAATGTTGGGGGGGGGGGGGGGAGAGAATTATGCCCTGTTTGCACCCTATGGTGGAGAACCTAAGGGCTCAGGCCACTCTTTGCAAATGAGATTGTAGAAGAACAGAAATGTTTGCAGACAAGAGATCTGGGCAGGATCTTACTCCAGCTGTCAAACAGGAAAGCACCGGGATAGATGAAACAGCTATCTGAGCATTCAAAGCTGCAGGAGAGGAAAAGAGAGGAGAGGAGAGGAGGGTATGGGAGGAGAGGAGAAGGGAGGGGAAGGGAAGAGAAGACTACATCAACAATTAGAGAAGGTTGGGCAGCCCAGAATTTGCAAGAACAGACTATATACTGTGTTTCCCCGAAAATAAGACCCTGTCTTATATTTTTTTGAACCCCCGAAATAAGCACCTGGCCTTCTTTTTGGGGAGGTCTTATTATTTTGAGGCGTTTGGAGGAAATCAGAGGAAATGGCGGGGACTGGCTGCGCATGCGTTTAAATATTTTCGGGGAGGGCTTATTTTCAGGGGGGGTGTCTTATTTTATTGCATGCACTCAAAAGCCCAATTGGGCTTATTATTAGGGGATGTCTTATTTTTGGGGAAACAGGGTACTTATACTAAATAAGGAAAATGTCACCATAAAGTGTAAATTATCAAACTACCGAACTAAGTAGACTCAAAATAGGTCTGTCATAATCTTGAATACTCACTAAGAACCATTCATAAGTCAAGGGCTGCAAGTAAGTCAAGAATTACAAGAACAAGTAGTCCTTGACTTACGACCACAATCGAGTCCAGAATTTCTCATTGCTAAGCAATTGAGTTTTGTTCCATTTTATGACCTTTCGCTCCATGGGCATTAAGTGAATCACTGCAGCTGTTAACTTAGCAACACGGTTGTTAAGTGAATCTGGCCTCCCCATTGACTTTGCTTGACAGAAGGTCGCAAAAGGGAATCACGTGAAGTTGGGATATGCAACCATCATAAATTCATGCCGTTTGCCAAGTGTTGGAATTCTGATCACAGGACTATGGGGATCAGAGGTGGGTTTCAGCAGGTTCTGGAGAACTGGTAGCGGAAATTTTGAGTAGTTCGGAGAACCGGTAGTAAAAATTCTGACTGGCCCCGCCCCCATCTATTCTCTGCCTCCCGAGTCACAGCTGATTGGGAGGAAATGGAGATTTTACAGTATCCTTTCCCTGCCACGCCCACCAAGCCACGCCCACAGAACCGGTAGGAAAAATTTTTGAAACCCACCACTGATGGGGATGCTGCAACAGTCATAAGTATGAAAAATGGTCATTTTTTTCCCCCAGTGCTGTTGTAGTTTTGAACGGTCACTAAATCAGTGGTTGTAAATTGAGGACTCCTTGTACCTGTATGCAGAAGGAATTAGTTAGCCCAAAGTAATTTAGAAAGTTTTACTGGGAAAGTAAAAATGGAAAGTGAAAAATATATGTTTGGTGTTGAAATAGGGAGAAGGCAATATGGACTAGCAAGGGTGCTTGGTGAACTCAATGTTGATAGTAAAGTTTTATTTTCTTGAGCGCAAGAACGGATGAAGATAAAAACAGGGAGATAAAATCCACGTGCTGGAGAATTCAAGGCGAGATTAATCTTCAGGGAGAAGGCAAGGACAGAAGAGGCAAGATAATGAAGAGTAAAGATATTTCTGTGACGCCAAAGACCAGAATAATTAAATATAGTGTCCCCGGTAATAATTTACTGCTTTGAAAAGTGAACATTTGAGAAAGAGGATAAATGCCATCAGATGGAGTATTTAAAGAGAGGAGTATTAAGGGAAAGTACAGGGAGTCCTTGACTTACAACCTTTCATTCAACCATTCAGAGTTAACAACGGCATTGAAAAAAGTGACTTAGGACCGCTTTCCACACTTACGACTGTTGTAGCATCGCCACGGTCAGCTGATCAAAATTCAGGCGCTTGGCAAGTGGCTCCTGTTTATGACGGTTGCAATGTCCCGGGGTCATGTCCCTTTTGCAAACTTCTGATAAGCAAAGTTAATGGGGAAGCCAGGTTCAAGCAGGAAATGTCAGTTTAGTAAGATTGACAGATTAGGAAACTCTACTTTTATTGTAGAGCCTTAGTAACTGAATCTTGCAACCCTAAATGTATTTGCTGGATCCAGTCTGGGTTGGTCACCGGGACCAGAGATTTTGCCTTCCAAACTTTCGGACTCATGCTGGAGCCCATCTTCTAGAGAGTATTCCCTGAAGATGGGCTCCAGCACGAGTCTGAAAGATCAGAAGATTAAACCTCTGATCCTGTTGACTGATCCAGATTGGATCCTGCAACATTATCCTGGGACACGTATATTTGCCTTCATTCATCTGCAGGGGTGGGCTCTACTTACCTTTACTACCGGTTCGCAATGGGATTGCACATGCGCGGATCACCAATGACATCTGGGGCAGTGGGCGAGGCCTCCCGACGGTTTTACTACCGGTTCTTGTGAACCAGTCCAAACCAGGAGCAACTCACCACTGTTCATCTGGATGTATTTCCTCGCTTTCGCTTTGTGAGAAGCAGGGAGCGGCTTGTCTGAAGATGTTTTTTCGGGTTACTCTGTTGGCTGGGGCTCAGGACCCCTTTATCTGATCCTTGGCTTGGGAACAGCTTTTTCTTCTGTACTTCAAGGTCATTCTCAAGGTTATGAGACCTTTTCCATAACTCACATAAACTGGGATGGTGACCCGAGCAGATGTTGCTAGCCTGGCAAGATTGAAGGAAGGAGCCAGATCTGACAGAGAAAAAGGTTCAAGGCAATTGCAACAGCATTTGTCAACCTTGGCAACTTGAAGATGGGTGGACTTCAACTCCCAGAATTCCCCAGCCCGCCTAGGGAACCACTATCACTCTAAATCAGGGATGTCCAACCTTGGCAACTTTTAAGACCTGGCTGGGGGATTCTGGGAGATGAAGTCCATCCATCTTCAAATTGCCAACGTTGAGAAATACTGGATAACGGAGTTCTTGGAAGCTCTTCTCCATGCATTCACCAAGGTTGAACCTGACTTGATGGCACCACACTAACTAAATATCTCCAGCCATTTGAGCATTGAATTTAAAATGTGCTTCATATTCTGAGCACCAGGTGGCGCCTTCAACCAGGCTTTAAATTTCTTCTTAGTTTTTACATTCAACAAGGTCCAGATTGGCCTTCTAGTAATCTCTGGGGCTATTCTGGTGGCAACCCTTCAGACGGCCACTAGATGGCAGCAAAGAGAAACCTACAACAGACACAGTAGCCCTCATCGAAAATATTGGTTTCAGGTAGTCCTCAAGTTATGACCATTTGTTTAGTGACCGTACGAAGCTGTAATAACACTGAAAAACCTAACTTAACAACCAGTCCTCACACTTAATGTCTGTCATGACATCCCCAAGGTCACATGATCAAAAACTGGGTACTTGCAACTGGCACTTACCGTACTTATGATAGTTGCAGGACCTTGGGGTCATGTGATCACCATTCACTCCAGGGGTGAAATGCTCCCGGTTTGGACTGGATCGCCTGATCCGGTAGCGATGGAGGCGAGAACTGGTAGCAAAAATCCCTGTCCGTCCCCCCGCCCCCCCATACCTAGCTAAGCCACACAATCATCAGAGGCTTTTTTTTTTACTTTTAAAAGCATTTTTTCTACAACCTCTTTGGCTGAAAAAAACGCTTTTAAAAGTTAAAAAAAAAAGCCTCTGATGATCGCGTGGCTCAGCTGGGATCATCAAAGGCTTTTAAAAGAAAAAAAACCTTTTTCTTTTAAATGCCTCTGATGATCCAAGCTGTGTTGCCTGATCATCAGAGGCATTTAAAAGAAAAAAAGTCTCTGCCATCAGGCAACTCAGCTGGGATCGTCAGAACCTTTTGAAAGCATTTTTTTCACCGAAGAGGTTGCAGAAAAAATAGTTTTAAAAGAAAAAAAAAAAAGATGGCCACGCCCACCCAGTCACATTATCCCACCATCACCAAGCCATGCCCACAGAACCGGTAGAAAGAAATTTTAGATTT
The DNA here is from genome assembly GCA_030761175.1 of Masticophis lateralis. Classification (NCBI taxonomy): domain Eukaryota; kingdom Metazoa; phylum Chordata; class Lepidosauria; order Squamata; family Colubridae; genus Masticophis; species Masticophis lateralis. Next base: position 343,485,970 of record JAUDYJ010000001.1, read on the forward strand.
CACCACTGATTCACTCCCTTCCCAACCAGCTTCCAACAAGCAGTAAAGGGGGGAAGTCGGATTCACTTAGTGACCGCATGATTCACTAAACAACTGCAGTGATTCATTTAACAACCGCGGCAAAAAAAAGTGATAAAATCAGGAGCAGACTGACTTCATCATCATGAATGGAGCAGCAATGGAAATTCTGGTCTTAAGCTTTGGAAAATGTACGCATTGTGTTGGTCCAAAAGAAATGTTTGTAAATCATCCGTCTGCCCATCTGTCTGACAATGGACATTGAGTTGTGTATGTAGCCTCCGAGGATGAACTTTTTTTTTTTTTAATTAGATTTATATGCTGCCCTTCTCCGGAGACTCAGGGCGGCTTACAATGCGTTAAGTAATAGCCTTCATACTTTTGTATATTTTTTATACAAAGTCAGCTTATTGCCTCCACAAACTGGGCCTTCAATTTACCTACCTTAGAAAGGATGGAAGGCTGAGTCAGCCTTGAGCCTCGAACTTGCAATAATTGCAGACAGCTGAATGTTAATAACAGGCTACTTAGCCTGTTGAGCTCTTGAAACTAAATGTTGCTGAAGAACTTTTAAGTTGGCATATTTCTCAAGCAGCAGGAATTTGGGGAGGGGGGGAGCAGAGTGAAACCTGATCTCATATCAAGATTGTCCATCAATATTAGAGAATACTAGAGTGCTAATACTAGTAGCACTCCAGTAGCTATTGCTACAGGTTAGTATTAGTTCTAGACCTACAACAGCCCTTGACTTACAACAATTCATTTAGTGACCATTCAAAGTGACAATGGCACTGAAAAATGTGACTTAGGACCGTTTTTCACACTTACGACCGTTGCGTAAGTGCGTTTGATCACGTGATCAAAATTTGGATGCTTGGCAACTGACTCATGTTTACGATGGTTGCCGTATCCCGGGTCATGTGATCAACTTTGTGCCACCTTCTGACAAGCAAAGGCGACGGGGAAAGATTCACTTAACAACCGTTCTACTAACTCAACAACTGCAGTGATTCACTTAACAAACTGTGGCAAGAAAGGTTGTAAAATGGGGCGAAACTCACTTAACAAATGACTCGCTTAGCAACACAAATTTTGGGCTCCGTTGTGGTGGTAAGTTGAGGACCACCTGTACTTCAATGTCTTCGTGAGCCAGGAGATAATCAACAGCCTTTCTGATCTTTTTTAAAATAGAATATAGAACACAGAATAACCGAGTTGGAAGGGGCCCTTGAGGTGTTCTAGTCTAACCTCCTGCTCGAGGAAGAGACCCTATACCAGTGATGGCTAACCTTTTTGCCAACGCATGCCAGGAGGGAGAGGTGGGGGGTTGTCGTGCGGGCTCGTGCCCACACCCATAATTCTATGCGCCCCACTCCTGTGCATGTACACGCAACCCACCCCAGCTCATCCCCACTCCTGGCACGTGATGGCCTGGTAGGCCTGTTTTTCTTTCTCACCTGGCTCCGGGGCCTCTCTAGAAGTCTGAGGAGGATGAAAACGGCCTTCCCCACCCCTCAGAGGTCCTCCGGAGGCCAAAAACGGCCCGTTTGACAACTTCCGGTAGGAACTGGTAGTAAAAAAATTTGAATTCCACCACTGGATGGAGGCAATGGTGGGTTTCAAATTTTTTTACTACCGGTTCTGTGAGCATAGCTTGGTGGGCGTGTCTTGGTGGGCGTGGCAGGAGAAGGATACTGTTAAATCTCCATTCCCACCCTACTCCAGGGGAAGGTTACTGCAAAATCCCCATTTCCTCCCAATCAGCTGGCACTCGGGAGGCAGAGAATAGGTGGGGGCGAGGCCAGACAGAATTTTTACTACCGGTTCTCCGAACTACTCAAAATTTCCGCTACCGGTTCTCCAGAACTGGTCAGAACCTGCTGAAACCCACCTCTGGACGAAGGCATTGCAATTCATGGATATCTTTTAGCACTGCCATCCGGAAGAGCCTTTTACAAAGCCAACCATTTTAGCAATTGATTTGAATCCTTGTCCCAAAGGTGCTTTTTCAAAAGGCAACTGCACTTTCTTTGTTTTTCCTTGACGATGTTTCGCTTCTCATCCAAGAAGCTTCTTCAGTTCTGAACCTTCTTGGAACTGCTGAAAGGACCATGTGGGAAACAGGAGATGGGTGGTGTTTTATCCCTCCCCCTCTGTTGACAGAGGGCCCGTTCAATTTTTTTAATATAAATGGCCTCTTTGATGTCTCTCTCAAGCTTCCTGAAAAAAAAGTCCAAATGCCTTTTGAAAAAGCATCTTTGGGGGCAACCATGATCTGGATGATTGAGAATCTCCATAGACATGTTGAGTTCTTGGTTTTAAATATTCAGAAACTGTGAAAGCAAGTTCATTCAGTAACCAAGGGTGTTGGGAAGAACGTAGTAAGATCTTCCCTTGCAAACCTGCAGAAAATGTATGCAGACACAAATCCCTCTCTCCCTCTGTGTGTGTGTGTTGTGCAGAAACCCCCAAGGAAACAAAGATACAGCTGCTTCTTCGCCAGCCCTGCTCACTGCAGTTGCCATGGCAACACTGAAGGCAGATTTGGTTATTATCATTCCAGAGGCCGCAAGCTGAGCTGTGTTGATGAATAGCTGGACTAGCTAAAAGCAGAGTTTAAGCTGCAGATCCCTCGTTGGGGTGATCTATATTTTATCTGATCTTGTAATGAGAGTGGCCAATGGATTAAACCCACAGATTTATCCTACCTGAGATGGAGTGTTATATGGTACTGGATTGGGGTTGCATCCTTTAAACAAATATTGCTCAGCTTCAGCAATTGATTGAATGATGTGTGGACTTCAAGTCCCAGAATTCCCCAGCTGGCAAGCCAGCTGGGGAATTCTGGGACTTCAAGTCCAAGTGTCTTAAAGTTGTTGAGGTTGCTTTAAACCACTTCTCTGGACTTTATATTAGAATTCACCATAGCAAAATTCGCACTTAATTTTGATTCTTTACTGTTAATGTCAGGATATGGGCCATTCTTAAAAGACGCATTCTGCCTTTTTTTCGGTGGTATTTAAAAAAGACCATTTCTGACTTTCTTCTTTCTGAAGCTTCCCGAAATTCCATGGAAAAGGAAAGGATTTTTATATTAAAAAAAACAACTTTATTCTTACTTTGCATCAGCTTTACTTAATCTAAGTACCTTCCAGATATGTGAACTTCAACTGCTAAAACTTCCAGTTAGCCTGGCCATTGCTAAGAATTCTGGGATTTGAAATCCATTCCATTGAAGAATGCACACATATTGCAAGGCCATTTTTATGGTGTCTGCCAATGAATTATAGACAGAGTGTCCATTCGAGATATACAGATATAAGCAACAATGATGATTAGGGGATTGGAGGCTAAAAACAGTTGCTGGAATTGGGTATGTCTAATGTTTTAATGAAAAGAAGGACTAGGGGTGACATGACAGCACTGTTCCAATATCTCAGGGGCTGCCCCAAAGAAGAGGGAGTCAAGCTATTCTCCAAAGCACCTGAAGGCAGGACAAGAAGCAATGGGTGGAAACGAATCAAGGAGAGAAGCAACTGAGAACTAAGGAGAAATTTCCTGACAGTGAGAACAATTAATCAGCGGAACGACTTGCCTCCAGAAGTTGTGGGTGCTCCATCACTGGAGGTTTTTAAGAAGAGATTGGACAACCATTTGTCTGAAATGGAATAGGGTCTCCTGCTTGAACAGGGTTGGACTAGAAGACCTCCAAGGTCCCTTCCAACTCTGCTATTCTGCTATTCCGTTAAATTTAAATTCATTAGAACATCTTTGGCTGCTGATTTCCTGTGCTTGACAATTATTAAGTGAATCCAAGGTCCCCCATTAACTTTGCTTGTCGGAAGCTGGCTGGGAAAGTCACAAACGGCGATCACATTATCCCAGGACACTGCAACAGTCATAAGTACATGCCAGTTGCCAAGCATCTGAATTTTAATCATGTGTCCATTGAGCTGCTGCAACAATGGTGTAAGTTTGGGCTGTAAGTCATTTGTTTCATTGCTATTGAAACTTCGAACAGTCGCTTAAATGAATGGTTGTAAGTCGAGGCCTACCTGTATATTACAAACCAGATATTCAATATTCTTCCATGCCCCTTTTTTCCTTTTTAACTGATTTACATTAGACTAGCACATTCCTATGCGCTGTGCTTCGTTTCTATGAATGGGCAGACTGAGGTTATCTGTTACCACAGGTAGTCCTTGACTTATGATCACAATTGAGCTCAAAATCTCTGTTGCTAAGTGAAACATTGATTAAGTAAATTTTGCCCCATTTTACGACTTTTCTTGCCACAGTTGTTAAGCGAATCAGTGCATTTTTTAAAGTTAGTAACACAGTTCTTAAGGGAAGCCGGCTTCCCCATCGACTTTGCTTGTCAGAAGGTCACAAAAGGGGATCCAATGAGCTGAGGACAGTGCAACCATCATAAATATGAGCCAGTTGCATCTGGATTTTGATCACATGATCTTGGGATGCTGTAACAAGTCATAAGTGTGAAAAACGATCCTAAGTCACTTTTTTTCAATGCTGTTGTAACTTTGAATGATCACTAAATGAACTGTGGTAAGTCGAGAACTACCTGTATTACAGGGGTGGGATCTACTTTACTACCGGTTTGCAGCAGGGCTGCGCACACGCTCGTCTGCACATGTGCAGAAGCATTTTGATAATGTCGGGGTCAGTGGGCGGAGCCTCCCACGGTTCTATAGAACCTGGGTGAACGGGGGGCAACCCACCACTGATGTATTAGGTAAACTGAAGGTTTGCCCCAGATATCCCAAAGGTGCTTTTTCCAAAAAGCAATTTGGCTTTCTTGTTTTTCTTCTCTTTGAAAACGTTTCACTTCTCATCCAAGAAGCTTAGACTAGACTAGACTAGAATAAGAGTTGGAAGGGACCTTGGAGGTCTTCTAGTCCTACCCCCTGCCCAGGCAGGAAACCCTACACCATTTCAGACAAATGCTTGTGCAATCTTTTCTTAAAAACCTCCAGTGATGGAGCACCCACAACTTCTGAAGGCAAGTTGTTCCACTGGTTAATTGTTCTGTCAGGCAATTTCTCCTTAGTTCTAAGTTGCTTCTCTCCTTGATTAGTTTTCACCCATTGCTTCTTGTCCTGCCCTCAGGTGCTTTGGAGAATAGCTTGACTCCCTCTTCTTTGGGGCAGGCCCTGAGATATTGGAAGATTGCTATCATGTCTCCCCTAGTGCTTCTCTTCATCAAACTAGACACACCCAGTTTCTGCAACCGTTCTTCATATGTTTTAGCCTCCAGTCCCCTAATCATCTTTATTGATCTTCTCTGCACTCTTTCTAGAGTCTCAACATCTTTTTTACATCGTGGTGACCAAAACTGGATTCCAAGTGTGGCCTTACGAAGGCATTATAAAGTGGTCTTAACACTTCACATGATCTTGATTCTAATCCTCTGTTGATGCAGCCGAGAACTGTGTTGGCTTTTTTGGCAGCTGCTGCACATTGCTGGCTCATATCTAAATGGTTGTCCACTAGGACTCCAAGATCCCCCTCACAGTTACTACTTTTGAGCAAGGTACCACATACACGGTACCTGTGCATTTTGTTTTTCTTCCCTAAATGTAGAACCTTCTTTTTTTCACTGTTGAATTTCATTTTGTTAGATAGCGCCCAATGTTCAAGTCTGTCAAGCTTTTTGGTGTCTTGGATGAAAAGCGAAACGTTTTCAAGGAAAAAAAACCCCAAAAAGTCCCAGTTGCCTTTTGAAAAGCACCTTCAGGACAAGCGTGACCTGGATGACTGAGAAGCTCCATAGATATTTGTCCCAGGCAGCTTATTTGTGTGTGTGTGTGTGTGTGTGTGTGTGTGTGTGTGTGTGTGTGTGTGTGTCATAAATGGCAGCCAGTATCCATATTGTACTTTTATTCTTCCTGTGCTGGAAAACTAGGGCAGGGGGATGGACGGATTGCTCTATTTCAGGAGCAAAATAGTTGGAGAATTAATCTTGCTCATCGAGTTATCCTTCGGTGGTTTTGCACGCAATTGCACGAGGCTGCCCTACTTTGGAGAAGCTGCTATATGTAGAAAATAAGCACACCTTTTCTGTCTTCCCCCGGACAAAGCCAGATCTCTGCATTTCTAAGTTTGGCTCAACCTATTTTAAAAGCCTTATATGGTCAACAAGATAAACCGAGCAGCTGACCTCAGCTGGAAACGGGGAAGTGTTCTCCCCTGGGTTCAGTTTTTAAAAACTTTTCTCTTTTTTTCCCTTTTCAAGCTGGAGTTAAATTTCCCCAGGCAATCTTGCAAAAGGGGACCAGCTTTTCTGAGGGAGGCTGGCTCTGCGAGGGAAGAGATCTTAGAATCTCCTAATGCTGGCAGTTCAAGGTGGTGTAGGCAGTCCCTCTTCCTTGGACTGGGGCAGGACAGGAGGAGTGAGGTGGAGGAATGTATGAATGGCAGTGGTCATCCAGACAAGCGTTTTCCAAACTTGGCAACTTTATAAAATGTGTGGACTTCAACTTCTCTAGCATGCAGGCTGGGGAATCCTGGGAGTTGAAATCCATGCATCTTAAAAGTTGTCAAATTTGAAAATCACTGGTTTAAGTTATCCATTCGATTCTGTGTATGGGGCAGGGCCAGCCAGGGATAAAGCTTTCCCTATGAAACTCCACATGGGGTATCATCACCCTGTTTTCATTGGGGCTCTGGAAAAAGACTTCCTGCTGGAGGTACAGAAAAATGCAGGAATCAGCTCATTTTTCCTTCTCCTCTTTCCCTCCCATCCTCTTCCTCCTCCCTCCTTCTCTCTCCCTCCCATTCCTTTCCTTCTTGTGTCCTCTTCCCTTCTTTGTCCACATATTCCTTCTCTTCCTCGACCTTTCCCGCCCATACTTCTTAGGGGTGAAATCCAAAATTTTTCCCTACCGGTTCTGTGGGCGTGGCTTGGTAGGCATGGTATAGCTTGGTGGGCATGACAGGGGAAGGATATAGCAAAATCTCCATTTCCACCCCACTCTGGGGGCCAGCCAGAGGTGGTATTTGCCGGTTCTCTGAACTACTCAAAATTTCCGCTACCGCTTCTCCAGAACCTGTTAGAACCTGCTGGATTTAACCCCTTCTTCTTCTCCTCCTTTCCCCTCTTTCTTCCTCATTTCTCCTCCTCCTTTCCCTCCCATTCTTCTTGTCCTCTTCCTCCTCTCCTCTCCTTCTCCTCCTTTCTCTCCCTCCCCTCCCTTCCTTCTCTTCCTCCCCCACCCCTCTCCTCCTCCTGCTCCTCCTCCTCCTCCTTCTACTTCCTGGCCACTGCTTGGTCCTTGCCTTCAATATCCTTAACAGCTTGACTTCCCCTTCCTTCCACTGTGGCTCACACATTATATCCAGGTTCTGTTCTCTGTTGTTTTTTCCTTCCTGCCTCATATTCCTGGATTATTTCCTTGCTGCCCTTTGCATCTGGTTCTCGTCCTCTTCCAAGATCCTTATGCTGGAGTTCACCCAGGGTTGTTGAGGTTTAAACTCACCAATTAGATGAGGAAGGCGACATTCCAGTTTTATCTGTCCAGCTTCAGCACATCTTCCAAATTCTTGCCTTTTAGCCTTGCTAACTTTTTAGCTTTTTTATTTTTTTTTACCTTTAACTTATAGAAATTAATCTTGTTTTTTTTTTTAAAAAAACTATGCTCTTTTCATCTTCAGGTTGCTGAGGCTGAGAAATGGTACACTAATCCTTCTTAACAGGGAGATGGGGCCATGACTAGGGATGGGGTTAATTTTGATGGCTGGCCAGAGGAATTTAGCCATCTGTCCCAGACTTGCTGTGCTCAGAAATATTCAAAGGGACTCAACTCTCAGCTAAGAAAAGTGCTAAAATCTAAGCCACTTATCAGTTGCCTTATCAGGGAAATGGGCAGCATATACATTTAATAAGTATATTGTATTTTTTTTCCACATACCTCTAACTGGCAAAAAGATTACAACTTGCTGAATGCTCAGATGAAGATGATGATTAGCATGTTCAGCAATACAGATAGTCCTCAACTTATGACCGTAACTGAGCCTGAAATAATTCAAGGCATCCCAAAACTGGACCTATTTTTCAACATTTTTTGCAACATAAGCAAATGCAGCTTTTATTAATTGGTCATTAAGCAAATGCTGGATTGTTAAGCAAGTCCATTTTTCCCAGTGGGCATTTTTTTTTTTGCTGGAAATCAGAAATAAACCAGTAAATCAGAAATAAACCAGCAAAAAAAAGTGGCAAATAAACAGCCATAAAGGTGAGCCAGTTGCCAAGCCCTCAAAATGCAATCATGTGTCTTGGGGGCGGGTGCAGTCATCCTAACTTTAAAAACAGGTCAGAAGCAGATAAAGGCGGTCCTCAACTTAACAACAGTTCATTTAGTGACCGTTCAAAGTTACAACAGCACTGAAAAATGTAACGTAATGGCTGTTTTTCATTGTCACAACCTTTGCAGCATCCCCATGATCATGTGATCAACATTCAGATGCTTGGCAACTGGTTCCTACTTCATGACCATTGCTGCGTCCCAGGGTCATGTGACTTTCTGACAAGCAAAGTCAATGGGGAAGCCAGATTCACTTAACAAATGGGTTACTAACTTATCAATGGCAGTGTTTCACTTAACAATTGTGTCAAGAAAGGTTGTAAAATGGGGCAAAACTCACTTAACAAATGTCCCACTAAACAACAGAAATGTTGGGATTAATTGTGGTTGTAAATCAAGGACTACCTGTATAGGGAGGGAGGTTTGTTGTAACTTCAAGCCAGTGGTGAAACCCAAAATTTTTTACTACTGGTTCTGTGGGCGGGGCTTGGTGGGCTTGGTGTGGCTTGGTGAGCGTGGCAGGGGAAGGATACTGCAAAATCCCCATTCTCATCCCACTCCTGGGGGAAGGATATTACAAAATCTCCATTCCCACCCCACTCCTGGGGGAAGGATATTGCAAAATCCCCATTCCCACCCTACTCCTGGGGGAAGGATATTGCAAAATCCCCATTCCCACCTCACTCCTGGGGGAAGGCTATTGCAAAATCCCCATTCCCACCCCACATCTGGGGGAAGGATATTGCAAAATCCCCATTCCCACCCCACTCTGGGACCAGCCAGAGGTGGTATTTGCTGGTTCTCCGAACTGCTCAAAAATTTCCACTCCTGCTTCTCCAGAACCTGTTAGAAACTGCTGGATTTTACCCCTGCTTCAAGAAGTCATTAAATATCAGGTCATTTAATATCGAAGACTAAATGTAAAGTGTTTTTAACTGTACGTATTTTGGGATTTTTTTAGACATAAAGCTACTATACACAGTATAAAAGTTACATGGAATGTGAAACCAAACAAATTGCATAACTCGTTTTATTGCAATATTTGTTTCATTGTGGTGATGCCGGTAACTACACACACTGACCTCCATGAGCTTTCCCTGTGTCAAATTAGAAATAGTAAGCCTCTTGGGCGAGTCTAACCCTCTTGTACACTATTTTGTGAATGGCCAAGCATATAATCAGATATAGACAACTGTTGAGCAAGGAAGCAATCCAAGCTAAAGAAGCTTCAGATAAAGATTTAGGCTGAGGATCTTAAACATCGGGCCTCTGTCAGGCGGGTAAAAATAGCAAGCAGAGTATTAATGCTCCCAAGACAGAATATGCAAGATTTCAGGTTGCACAGAATGCTTTCTTGGATGGCCCTGCCTGAAGATAAAGCAAGAACAGGATACAGTAGATATTTTTGAATGGGAATTTCAAAGACAATAAAGTAAGATAAACCAGGGATGTGGTGGCTCAGTGGCTAAGATGCTGAGCTTGTCAATCGAAAGGTCGGCAGTTCAGCGGTTCAAATCCCTAGTGTTGTGGAACAGGGTGAGCTCCTGTTATTTGTCCCAGCTTCTGCCAACTTAGCAGTTTGAAGGCACGTAAAAAAATGCAAGTAGAAAAATAGGGACCACCTTTGGTGGGAAGGTAACAGCATTCTGGGCACCTTTGGCGTTTAGTCATGCCGGCCACATGACCACGGAGACGTCTTTGGACAGCGCTGGCTCTTCGGCTTTGAAACGGAGATGAGCACCGCCCCTTAAAGTCGGGACTAGCACATGTGTGCGAGGGGAACCTTTAACTTTTACCTTTTAAAGTAAGATAATGACATGACCTGATGCCAAAGACTTCACAATTGTGAAATACTGAAGAGAAATTAGAACCCAAAAAATGAAATGCTTAACTGTTGGGGACTAGAAAATAGAATCAGAACAATAGATTTGGAAGGGATCTTGGAGGTCATCTAGTCCAACCCCCTGCTCGAACAGGAGACCCCCTACCATTTCAGACAAATGGCTGTCCAATCTCTTCTTAAAAGCCTCCAGTGATGGAGCACCCACAACGTCAGGTGGCAAACTGTTCCACTGGTTAACTGTTCTCACTGTCTGCAACTAAATAACAAGAATGAACAGAAAAAAAAACCTATTATGGAACATTAATCAGCATTTTTCTTTCTGCAAGATTCCATCTCTCTGGAAATTTCTTGATTGCAGCAGCCATTTTGACTTTTGGATTCCGAAATGCTTGTCTGGAAAGAATGGCTAAAACTGACAACTACCCAGTTCATGCAATACTGTACAGGTAGTCCTCGACTTACAACCGTTCATTTAGCGACCATTCAAAGATACAGCCACACTGAAAAAAAAGTGACTTAGGATCATTTTTCACAGTTGCCACCATTCCGGCAACTTGATCATAATCATATGATCAAAATTCAGATGCTTGGCAGTTGGTTCATATTTATGACCTTTGCTATGTCCCAAAGTTCAGTGATCCTCTTTTGCGCCCTTGAGGCAAGCCAAAATCAATGGGGAAGCCAGATTCACTTAACAACCAGGTTGCTAACTTATCAACTGCAGTGATCCGCTTAACAGCTGTGCAAGAAAAGTCATACAAAGGAGCAAATCTCAGTTAACCATATTCTCACTTAACAACTGAAATTTCGGGCTCAATTGTGATCAAAGTCAAGGATAACCTGTCCTGTATACATACACTGGTTCACCTTTTAATGTCATCTACTTTGGATTTAGTATGTTGTGCTGCATGAGCTCAGCCGATTTGAAAATCAGTTTAGGACTTGGGTTGGGTTTCCTTAGCCAGTTGCGATTAACATATAACTTATCCCCTTGTGGTTTCCTCCCATGTTTGAGTCAGGAGGAAACGGGTGAAATGCAAAATTTGTTACTACCTGTTCTGTGGGCGTGGCTTGGTGGTGGTGGGGTAATGTGACTGGGTGGGTGTGGTCAACTTTTTTTTTTTTTTTTACTTTTCAAAGCATTTTTTCTAATGCTTTGAAAAGCCTCTGCAGATCAGGAAACTCAGCTGGGATCGTCAGAGACTTTTCAAAGCATTTTTTTTACCACCTCTTCGGCCAAGAGGTTGCAGAAAAAAATGCTTTGAAAAGCCTCTGACAATCCCAGCTGAGCCAAGTGATCATCAGAGGCTTTTTTTTTTACTTTTAAAAGCATTTTTTCGTCGGAAGAGGTTGTAGAAAAAACGCTTTTAAAAGTTAAAAAAAAAAAAGCCTCTGATGATCCTGCAGCTCAGCTGAGCATGGTGGGGGGGCGCAGGGATTTTTGCTACCGGTTCTCTGAACCACCCGTCTCCATCGCTAACGGATCAGGCGATCTGAACCAGGAGCATTTCAGGAAAATATACCAAGAGGAAAGCCTACAGGTCATTCTTGATTTACAACCACCATTGGGGCCAGAATTTCTGTCGCTAAGCAAGGCAGTTGTTAAGTAAGTCATGCCTGATTTTGTTTAGTGAATCCCTGCAGTTGTGAGGGTGAATAACATGGCTGTTAAGTGAATCCATTTTCCGCCATTGACTTTGCTTGTCACAAATAGTGATCACCTGATCCCGGGAATGCCGCAACTGTCATAAATAGATGCTAGTTGCCAAATGATTGGATTTTGGTTACATCACCATGGGAATGCTGCGACAATCGTAAGTGAAAGGACCAGCTGTAAGTCACTCAACATGACCTCAACCTATGACCAAGTTCTCAACTTTTGACCAACCGTGGTCATACGTTGAGGGCTACCTGTGAGTTAAAGCTATCTCAGCAGTTCTGATAAAAGGCAAAAAATGAAGATATAGCAGAAAAGAGAGGTTAGATACTAGCGAAGAAAAACTCTCTCTTGGTACTGGCATTACAAATTTACATAAGCCCTGATTTACCGGTATATCAGTCTGATGTGACACAAGGAGATGTGAAAATGATGGCCACCTTTTTCATGCATGCACGCAAGGCAGTGGCTATTTTCCCACATTCACAAAAATTGATTTACCTAAGGGCTCTTCAGAAGATTATCTGCATCTGCAGAACTCAGTAGAATGCTGTCATAGTTATATGGTTTGCAGTTGTAGCAAGGCCACTGTAGAAACTGGAATAATAAGGGTTTTTTTCCCCCTCAGTGCATGTAAGAGCTGCTAGTAGGATTGGGTGCGGATTGTTGAGATGTAAAATTTCTTCTCACTGCAAGATTTAGTATAGCATCTTTTCTTTTCTCTTCCTTGCATAATTCAAATTTTGCTATCAAGATCTCAATACTTTCCTCACCTCCCGTTCTAAAAAATTGACCTTAGAGCAGAGTTTCCCACTTTTGGCCACTCTAAGACATGTAAACTTCAACTCCCAGAATTCCCTGTAAGTTTAGGAAACCTACTTTAGAGTAACTGCGCGGTGAAGGCAAAAAACAATTTACAGGAAAGTGATATTGTCTTCATAAGGTCTTTGCAGATCTTGTTTGTTTGTAGCAAACTATAATAGTCTTTAAAACTTACAGATCACCAGAAAAGTTACCTACTATTAATGTAAAAAAATATTATTTTCCCTCACTTTTGCTTGACATAGGTTAATTACTTCACTTGAGAATTTAATTTTGCATAAATCTGTCTTAATTCTTTATATATAAAGTAAACTGGACAGAAATTGATTTGTGTCTCACTGAATTCTTTGGGGAGACTTGATAGCACTTAGCAATAGCAGTTAGATTTATATACCACTTCACAGTGCTTTTACAGCCCTCACTAAGCGGTTTACTGAGTCAGCTTATTGCCCTCAACAATCTTGGTCCTCGTTTTACCCACCTTGGAAGGACGGAAGGTTAAGTCAACCTTGAGCCTGGTGAGATTCGAACTGCCAAATTGCAGGCAGCTGGCAGTCTGCAGAAGTAGCCTGCAATACTGCGTTTTAACCACTGCACCACTGCTTAGGTGTCCTCTAGTACTTGAGGGGCTGTCACAGAGAAAAGGGGAGGGGGACTTATTCTCCAAAGCATCTGAGGGCAGGACAAGGAGTGGCAAGTAGAAAATCATCAAAGAATAATCCAACCAAGAACTAAGGAGAAAATTCCTGACAGAACAATTAACTAGTGAAATTGTTCTGTCAGGAACAATTTCAGAAGTTGCTTTCAGAAGTTGTGGGTGCTCCAACACTGGAAATTTTTAAGAAGAGATTGGACAGCCATTTGTCCAGAAGGATATAGGGCAGTGATGGCTAACCTTTTTGCACCGCGTGCCAAAAGTGGGGAAAGTGCAGGGGGGGTCACGTACGGGCATGCCCACACCCATCATTCAATGAGCCCTACCCCCCCCCCCCGCGCATGCGGATGTGACCCCCCCCACGCACTCCCTTCGGTTTTAGCATGTGATAGCATGGTGGGCCCAGTAGGCCTGTTTTTTTTGCCCTCCCCAGGCTCCAAAAGCTTTTTTAGGAGCCTGAGGAGGGTGAAAACAGCTTTCCCCATCCCTATGGAGGACCTCCGGAGGCCAGAAACAGCCCGTTTCCTGACTTCCAGTGGGCCCGGAAGGCCTGAAAATCAGGTGGCTGGCACATGCCAGCGTGCTGGAGCTGAGCTAGGGCAACACTGGTGTGCCCACAGATATGGCTCCACATGCCACATGTGGCACCCATGCCATAGGTTCGCCATCATGGATATAGGGTTTCCTGTTTGTGTAGGGAGTTGGGCAAAAAGACCTCCAGTTCAGTGGTGTAATGTAAAATTTGTTACTACCGGTTCTGTGGGCGTGGCTTGGTGGGCTTGGTAATGGGAGTGGGTGGGCGTGGCCAACTTTTTTTAAAAAAAACCTTTTAAACCATTTTTTCTACAACCTCTTCGGCCGAAGAGGTTGTAAAAAAATGGTTTTAAAAGCCTCTGACAATCAGGCAACTCAGCTGAGATCGTCAGAGGCTTTTCAAAACATTTTTTCTACAACCTCTTCGAGAGGTTGTAGAAAAAATGTTTTGAAAAGCCTCTGACGATCCCAGCTGAGCCGCACGATCATCAGAGGTGGTTTTTTTTACTTTTAAAAGCATTTTTTCAGCCGAAGAGGTTGTAGAAAAAATGCTTTTAAAAATAATTTTTAAAAAGCCTCTGAAAATTGCGCAGCTCAGCTGGGCCGGGGAGGGGGGGCGGCAGGGATGTTTGCTACCGCTTCTCCAAACCACCTGCTGCCATCTCTACCGGATCGGGTGATCCGGTCCAAACCGGGAGCATTTCAGTTTCTCTTCCAACCATTATTCTGTATTCTATGATTAGAATTATAAGCTTAGGTATTAAGTAACTTTATATTTAATTTATTCATTGCATTTATAGCCTATATATTTGTATTTTTGAAGGAGTCCAAAATGGTATATATATCTTTCTTATTTTATCCCCATGAATTTGGGGGGAACAGGTTAGGCTGAGAGTGATCAAAGGCTGACATTGGGCTCATAGCTAAGTGCAGTGATGGGTTGCTACCAATTCACCCCGGATTGGGTAAACCGGTAGTGGTGGTGGGAAGCTCTGCCCACCCGCCCAGACGTCTCTGTGCATGCGCAGAAGTTTCTGAGCATGTGCAGAAGCGTCATACGTGTGTGAGTGTGCCCGCCTGGTCAGGAGCAAACCAGTAGCAGCCAAAATTGAAACCCACTATTGGCTAAGTGGGGAACAGCCCATATTTCTTCAATTAGGATCAGTGTTTTTAAGAATGAACAATTTTTAGACTAATTACAGGTAGTCCTCAACTTACAACCGTTCATTTAGCAACTGTTCAAAGTTACAATAACATTGAAAAAGTGGGGGGAAAAGTCCTCATACTTATGACTGTCACAGCATTCTCATGATCAAAATTTGGCAACTGACACGTATTTGCAACAAATGCTGCATCTTAGGGTCATGTAATTGTCATTTGTGACCTTCCCAGGCAGATTCTAACAAGCAAATTAATAGGGGAAGCTGGGTTCGCTTAATGACTGCATGATTCCCTTAATTGCAGTGACTCACTTAACAACAGTGGCAAAAAAAGGTCATAAAATCTGGTGCAACTCACTTAACAGTTGCTTTGCTTGGCAGCAGAAATTCTGGTTCCAATTGTGGTCATAAGTCAAGGACTATTGATATGAATGTGACCCTAGGAAGGGTCAGGATAAATTTTAAACACAATTGAATGAGATGGAAGGAATATGTTAAATAAAAAAAGGAGTGTCCCATATGTAAGAAGTAATTTGAAGGACGTTGAGTTCAGTCACATAGTACACAGATATTCAACCCTGGGACTGCTGCTGGGCCATAGCCCATTTGGAACTGGGCTGTGGAAGTGCTGGGTGAGCACAAGTGTGCATGCGCATGCGAAGCTGCATTTGTGAAAGAGACACATATGCGCACATGAAACCATATCCTGTTCCCCCCGCCGCCCCCACTGCTGCCCCTCCACTGGTCTACCAAGCCAGAAAGATTGGGGACCACTGGTGTAGAGAGAATGAGCAAGGATTGAACTGCAAAACAAATAAGTGAAAGAAGGATGAGCAAGTCTCAAGGAGAAGCAGAAGACCAAGAAATGCTGCTGATGGAGAGGCTTAAAAACAACATGCTGTTGAGGAGGAATTTAGGAACTTTTAAAGCAGTAATGGTGTTTGTGAAACTGCTAGATTAAAGCCTCTGGGATGTCTAGTTGCTGATGTTGTCATGGAGGAGAAAAAATATCTGAAGCTGCAGAATTATAGCGGGAATATGGCACATGAACAAATCTTGACACAAAGAAAGATGAAATGAATCAATGACCTATTAACATCTTAGCCTTGAAATGGATTGGAATTGGATATAAATCAATCAGAATAGAGCTGGAAGGGACCTTGGAGGTCTTCTAGTCTAGCCCCCTGCTCAAACAGGAGACCCCATACCGGGTGTCAAACTCAATTTCATTGAGGGCCAGATCAGCATTGTGGTTATTCTCGGGGACCGGGGGGGCATGGCCACAGTGGTCACAGTCAACTGGGTGCGGCCTAGGGGGCGTGGCCATCTCTATGTTGCTCGTTTGTGGGGTGCCTCTGGGTGCTGGGTGGGGTTGGAGAGGGAATCCAGGGGTCTCTAGCGGGTGGGGCGGTGGGTGGGAGTCTTGTCCCGCTGGGTGAGGTGAGACAAGGCAGGGATTGGGGCAGCTGCTGCCAGAAACCATCAACCACTGCACGCTCGCCGCCCTTTGTGTGCGGGGGCCGATGGTTTCCAGCAGCAGCTGCCCCACCCCCTGCCTTGCCTCGCCTCATCCCTCTTCCACAATAGTCTCTGGATCCACTGTGTGCCCCACTTCTAGATTCAAATCTGCTGCCCCCATAACCTCTGTTTTCAGAACTTGGAAGAGTCCTCGACATCACCCAAAGAGGAAATAAATAATTCAAATATAACCTTTGATTGTGATTATCTGCGTTTAAAAAAAAAATCTTGTTCTTTTTTTGTCATGCAATCAGTGTGGCCTCTACAAGTGCCAGGAAACAAACTATGCTTGGAAAACATCTGATGCAGTCTCCTCTTGTTAGCATCTTACTCTGAATTTAAGAGTCTTATCACGGCTTCCTCTCTGCCAAGATCATGTGCTTAAATTTTTCTTCTTCCCCCGCCCCATCATATTGTCATTCCAAGGTTCTGCCTGATGGTATTAGTAATGCAAAATCTGTTTGCTAACCCCAATTAAATAAATACAAATGGGCTGAGCATGATGTGCAGTCCTAGAATTTAAATCACCTAAATGATAGCAGGGTTGTGATTAGACGAATAAAACGGAGCTTGTTTTTACAGCTCCGATACAAATACTTTTTTGGTGAAAAATAAGCTGTGGCGTGTAAAAGAGGGGGGCAGCAGGGAGAAGTAGAAGCCTGTAAAATTAGCATCTAACCATGCCTGGACAGCAGTCGTAATTAAAACATTCCCCTCGACCCCCAAAATCAGCAGGAAAGATGCTGCAAAGAGTGGTATTCACCCTTCAGGGCCCCCCCGCGTTTCCATACCAGACCAGGTGCTGGCGCCAGGGCTCTGCATCTTCCCTCCTCCTTCATATGCCAGCTGGCTGGGTGGTCATGTGGGAAGCCCTAATCCTTGGAATCCTGGAATCCAGCCTCACCCAGATTTCCTGTAGCTATTCTATAATCAGGAAGAGGTGGCCAGATGGATTTGCTCAATCAGAGGCAGCCCGAGGCATCTTTTTGTCCCTTTGAAACCACAATTGACCGTTCTGTTTCCTGTCCCTGGTCCGCTTATCTTCCTTTCTCCTCCTTTTGCACACTGCTAATTATGTCTATACATTAATTTATGCAGAGCAGGGAGGAAAGGATCCCTTTAAAGGTCACTCCCTCTCTTTCTCCCATTAGCTGTTCTACCCCAGCTTTCATATTAGAATGGAGAAGGAAGAGAAAACATTCCAGTCCCTTAACTTCAAATGGACAGTGGGTGGCTTTTTTATGGAAATAGTTCAGAAGCAGGCTGGATCACATAAGGGATACCCAAATAATGCAGATTCCTTCCCCCCCCCCAAAGTTTTTTATTTTTATTTATCATAAACACGTTTACATGTACAATCATTTATTCATCTTTTTTCATTCATCTTATCTTTTAACTTTCATTTTTAATTATTACTTTTTCGGACTGCTCTTTTACCATTTACCTTTACCCCAACCTTTCTTCTCCTCCTCCCTTTCTTTTCCTTCCTTTCTCCTCCTACTTTCTTCGTTCTTCCTCGCCTTCTCTTTCCTACTTCCCCTTCCCTTCCCCCACTCCTCTCTTCTTCCCGCCCCTCTAACCTTCTCTTCTAATCCTCTTTCCCCTCCCTTTTCTTCCTCTCCTTTTCCCTTTCTCCTCTCTCTACTCCTTCCCCTTTCTCTTGTTGTTTCCCTTTTCAGTTCAATCTAAAGTGGTATTCGAGCAAGCCCAATTCTCTATTTATCTTTATTCTCATTTCAATTTCTTATTTGATTAATATTTATTTTTATTTCATCATTTGGGTACATTTTTATAATGTCTCACTTTTTTCTCTTTTACCCCCCCTCCCCTTTCTCCTTTTACTTGACATCATCTGGGTATCTATTTTAATGCAGATTCCTATCTTTCTTTTAAATTAGCCTTTTGTTAAGCAGCACAAAGTCGATGTTTACCTTTGGAAGCAAAATTGCAGCTGAAGGACAGTTTCTGGGATGCCTGGAACTGGCCTTGCTGGCTTGGCTCTCTAGCCATTGTATCCTATTTACCTGAAAAAAAAAAGGATTTATTTTTTCTCAAAGAACTGACACTATAATCAAGAGGATTGCTTAAGATTCCCAGAAAACTGGCTGGATTGAGCTAAAAAAAAAAGGCCAAACTCTTTGTAGTTTTTAGTGTCACATGGGATGTAAGGGAAACAGAGTCACTGGACTGTTTTAGCACAAATGGAGGGTTTAACATATTGTGGGAAGTGGGTGGATAGAAAGGGAGTCTGAAAACTTCTCAATCTAGAAAAATCTGTATTATAAATGAAGAAGAATATATCAGTATCCAATACTGTTTTGTTGCTATGTTGTTTTTAAATGTTTTTAAAACCTGTTGGCCACCCAGAATTGTTACAATGAGATAGGTGGGTATATAAATTGAACACAAAAATATAAGTAGTCCTTGACTTTTTTTAAAAAATTTGATTTGTATGCCGCCCTTCTCCAGAGACTTAGGACGGGTTACAATGTGTTAAGCAATAGCCTTCATACTTTTGTATATTTATACAAAGTCAGCTTATTGCCCCCACAAACTGGGTCCTCATTTTACCTATCTTAGAAAGGATGGAAGGCTGAGTCAACCTTGAGCCTGGTGAGATTCAAACTTACAGTAATTGCAGACAGCTGATGTTAATCACAATGCTTTAGTCTGCTGAGCCACCAGGCCCCTTCTTATGACCACAATTGAGCCCAAAATGTATACTGCTGGGTGAGAAATTTGTTAAGCGAATTTAACCCCATTTTACGACTTCTCTTGCCCAGTGGTGAAATGTAAATTTTGTTACTACCGGTTCTGTGGGCGTGGCTTGGGGGGGTGTAATATGTAATATGACTGAGTGGGCATGGCCATTTTTTTTTTTTTTTTAAAACCATTTTTCTACAACCTCTTCGGTTGAAGAGGTTGTTTAAAAAATGCTTTTAACGCCTCTGACGATCGCAGCTGACTTGCCTGATCGGCAGAGGCTTTGTTTTTACTTTTAAAGGTATTTTTTCTATAACCTCTTCGGCCGAAGAGATTGTAGAAAAAATGCTTTTAAAAATTAAAAAAAGCCTCTGATGATTGCGCAGCACAGCTGGGCAATGGGGGACTGGGCAGGGATTTTTGCTACCGGTTCTCCGAACCACTCGCCTCCATCGCTACCGGATCAGGTGATCCGGTCCAAACCAGGAGCATTTCACCCCTGCTCTTGCCACATTTGTTAAGTAAATCACTGCAATTGTTAGGTTAGTAACACGGTTGTTAAGTGAATCTAGTTTCCCCATTGACTTTGCTTGTCAGAAGGTCACAAAAGGGGATTACATGATTTTAGGACACTGAAACTGTCATATATATGAACCAGTTGTCCAGCGTCTGAATGTAAATCACAGGACCAGGGGGATGCTGCAATGGTCATAAGTATGAAAAATGGTCTCAAGTCACTTTTTTCACTGTCGTTGTAACTTTGAACAGTCACTAAACAAACTGTTGTAAATTGAGGACTACCTGTATTTTAGGGTTATTTGGACTACTGGTATTCCAGTTTCCTGGAGGTTCAGGTGAATATTATAGATAAAATCACATTTCTAGGTTTATATTTCTAAAGTCCAAGCATATTTAATGCTGGTGGATTCTTACAAATGCACAAATAACTGTTCATTTGTTAGACCAAACATCAAACAGTAGGATTCCTAAAAAGCAGAGATGTGGCTACTTCTAATACAATAGTTTAGATTTCTACTCATTTGCCATTGTACCTTTAAAACTTTAGCACAGGGTTTTTCTGTATAGGGCCCACTGTGTAATCTAGCCTAGGAAAAGAGCTTCTAGAGCACTGATGGCTAACCTTTTTTTCCTCGGGTGCCAAAAGTGTGCGTGTGCATGTGATAGCGCACACATGTGTGCCCAGACCCATAATCCAATGCCCCCCATGGACGCCCAGCCCCCTGCGCAAGTGCATGCAATCCTACTGCGCTACCCAGGGGTAGGTTCTACTTACCTTTACTACTGGTTCTCAACAGGATCATTTGCTTTGCTCGCATGTGCGTCTTACTTCTATGCATGCACAGATCGCCGATGATGTCATCCAGGGTGGTGCGTGGATGCCTCCCGCTGGTTTTACTACCAGTTCTTGTGAACCGGTCCGAACCGGGGGCAATCCACCACTGGCGCTGCCCTGCCCCCCTGCGCAGACGCATGCGACCCCCCCCCACGCTCCCCCACTCTCCTTGCATGTGTGTGTGAATCCCCCCGCGCCTCGCTTTGGGCCTAGCAGGCCTCCCTGCAGCGTCTGGAGGCCAGAAACGGCCTGTTTCCCGGCTTTCTGTAGGCCAATTTTTCACCCTCCCAAAACCTCCAGGCGACCCCTGTGCTTACCTGGCATCCAAAACGGGCTGCGTGGAGACTCTTGGAAGGGCAACATGGGCATACACGCTTGTCTCCTGCATGCGTGGCAGAGACCTGAAAATCAGCTGGCCGGCGGGAGGCACGCACACATGTGTGGTGGAGGTGATCCACAGTGACGGCTTGCGTGCCTGCAGAAATGGCTGCGTGTGCCATAGGTTCACCATTTATTTATTTATTATTAAAATTTATATGCCACCCTTCTCCCGTGGGACTCGGGGGCCGCTCACATAAATTAAACAACAATATCAAAACTAAGGTACAGTCCAAATTTAAAATCCCCAAAATTAAAACCCCCATAACAGGTCAGGGAATTTGGTGAAAAAGCCATGTCTTCAAGCCAGTACGGAAAGTGCAGAGATCGGGAGCAGTCCGGAGCTCGGTGGGTAACCCGTTCTAGAGGATCGTTGCAGCCATAGAGAACGCCCTCATCCTGGGGGTCGCCAACCGACATTGTCTGGCGATGGCACCCGGAGGAGGGCAGTTCTATGAGAGCGCACAGGGCAGTGGGAAGCCGGTAGAAGATGGTCCTGCAAGTACCTCGGGCCCATGCCATGAAGGGCTTTATAGGTAAGTACCAGCACCTTGAAGCGGATCCGGAGGGCCAACGGATCCGGCCACCATCACAGTTCTAGAGTAATGTTCCTGACCCTTGGCAACTTTAAGATATATGGACTTCAACCAGAGAGCGGCAAAGTGATTCTTGGTGCACCCCTTAACTCAATGAGCTGTGCTAAAGAAATGTTTTGGACCACAGCACAAAGGGAGAGAGAGGAGTGATATCAGATGCCTCATGACATAAATATCATCCGTCAGTAGACATCGATTAGATGTGAGAAAAGATAGACCCCCTTAAAATATATTGAATTCTCTCCAGTTCATTTAATTCACCTCAAAGGGCTGTTGTTGTGGGGAAAAGAGGAGGAAGGAGTATTAGGTATATTTGCTGCCTTGATTTATTTATAAGAGTAATAAAAGTTGGGATAAAAAATCTAATATATCAAACAACACTGGCAGCACTCAAGGACTTCAGAATACTACTTTAATGTCCAAAGGGATAGTTTTTGTGCATTGAATGAAAGGGCTTTTGCCAGAGGTGAAATCTATTTACCTTCCCTACCGATTTGGAAGTGTGTGCACCATCGTCACGTCCGATTTTAGACTTATGACTGTATGACGGTAATTTTGTTACTTGTATCCTTACGATTTATATCGATATTGTTTCCTGATTGCTTATTTGTACCCTATGACTATCATTAAGCATTGTACCTCATGATTCTTGAAGAATGTATCTTTTATCTACACTGAGAGCGTATGCACCAAGACAAATTCCTTCTGTGTCCAATCACACTTAACCAATGAAATATTCTATTCTATTCTATTCTATTCTATTCCCTCTGCACATGCGCAGAGGGTCAAAAACAGGTTACTTACTTCCTGGTTAAAATCAGGAAGGAATGACATCCAGGTGGATGGGTGGAGCCTTGCACTGCCGCCGCTACCAGTTCGCCAAACCACATGCTGCTGCCGCTACTGATTTGCCCGAACTGATTTCACCCCTAACTTTTGCTGAAAAAAACAAACAAACCATGATTTTCATGGGAGGGAAAGGAATGACTTCATATATGTGATGTCCTCATCCACATTAAATATGATGCCTCATGTACGACGATATCTTGAGACACCTGAAGCTATCATGTCTTGAACTGAATAACGGACTGTTTGTTGGAAGGGAACCTTTAAAGGTCTTCTAATCCAACCCCCTACTCAAGAAGGAGATGCTATACCATTTCAGACAAATGGTAGTCCCATCTTTTCTTGAAAACCTCCAGTGTCGCAGCACCCACAATTGTTGTTGGCAAGCCATTCCACTGATTTAATTGTTCTGTCAGGAAATTTTTCTTTCGTTCTAGATTGCATCTCTCTTTAATGATCTTCCACCTGTTACTTCTTTCTTCAGGTGCTTTGGAGAATGGATTGTTCTCCTCTTCTTTGTGGCAGCCCTTCAAATATTGAGACTGGTTATCATGTCCTTCTCTTTGTTAGGCATCTCTAGTTCCCGCAACTTTTCTCAACCTCTTTTTTTACACTGTGGTGACCAGAACTGGTATTCCAAGAGTGATCTCACTAAAGCAGTATATAGCGGTACTAATACTTCCTCAGGAGATCTTGGTACTATTCCTGTGAATCCAGCCTAGGTTTGCATTGGCAGCTGCCAACAGGTAGCAAGCCATCGTTGTAGGCCAGTTAACACAGCTACAGGGTTAGCGGCCAGCTGGGATGGGCTCCCAGGTGGAATATTAAGTCAAAATGAGCCATGTGGGTTTCACCCAAGTGCCTTGAGTTCGGCTATTGGGTTTGGGTTGCAAACTGGCCGCCAAGACGGTTATATATCGCTTTGGAGGCATGGCTGAAGGGATTGTCCTCCCTCCTCCATAGTAAAATACATTAGGGGCGTTTTAACAGTTTATAACGGCTATGTTTTTATTGTTAAGTGTAGGTTGGTGAGGTGTCTTCACACTACGGATTGCGGTCTCAAGGGCCGCGAACCTTCTCCAAGATGGCGCTCGACTCCCGCCTTTCCCCTCCCCCACCCCAGTCGAAGCAGTCCTCTTTGTCTGCTGCGGCAAAGCGGCGCCGCATTGCTGACAAGGGCGGGAAAGTAGGTCGTTGGTGCCACGCCCACTTTTCTCCTGGCGACCATCTACTGCAGCTGTTGAAGGAGAGGATGTTAACCAATCAGTTTCCGAAAGGCGAATTGGGGCGGCTTGTTGCCCTTACCAACCTATTGTATTAGTCTTCGTTTACCCAATCACGTCTTTCTTTTTGTGACTCATGGGGCCACGTGACAACGAACAGACGAGGGGGCTTTTTTCTTGCAGAGACTTTCACTACCCCACCTCCTCTTTGCTTCTTTATGAATATTTAATAAGCTAACCAATGGGAAGCGTTCTTTCTGGTTACCTCATGCCTACGGAATGTGCGGGGTGAAGAGTTGGGCCCGTTTTACAAAGCGGGTTTATCTGCATATTCATGAGGTAGGCGGTCCTCATAGAAGGTATATAAGGAGAAGCGCGCGCAAACTGCCCCGTAGTTCGCGCTGGGACTTCGAGGGGTGTACTTTGATTTGTGCCGCCGCTAAACTACATTGGTAAGGGGGTCGCGCGTGGTGGTCGTAAAGGAAAAGCGTACGAGAAAAATGATATAAATAGACGCAAAGCGAAGAGGGAAGTCGGAAAATAAATTTTAATTAATATAATTGGGGCAGGTGGTGGATATGGTAAAATATAGGTAGGTTATTATTTAAGTGCGATAATTTTTGTTCTCAGCTGATAGTGAGTTGGATGGTGGTCTGCAGAAAAGACAAAATGGTTTCCAACCGGCTTTTCGGGCAAACCTCAAAATGGCGTCTAAAAAGAATGATGGAAACGGAAGCGCATGCGCGGAGTAGTGGGCTGGCGAAAGATTTTATCTGCGCATGCGCTTCAGTTGCCGCGCGCCCTCTGCTGGAGAACTGGTGCCCGGCGCGCATGCGCTGAAAGGGTACCGTTATTTATGAGGTTAGATTGAAGGGATATATAAATACAGTTAAATACGAAACCAGACTGTATGACGCATGACTAAACGTTATCCCTTTCACGTGGAATATTTCAATATATTAACATTTGCATGTGCACCAATCATCAATTTTATTTATAGCCAAATAGCTTCATTTTCCCAAGTTTTAATGTTTTTGACACGATAGTGCATTGCAGCTCTTAATACATCGATCTTTTGAGTACTTCAAGTAAATTTAAAAGGTGCTCATAGCTACAGATCTACGTGTTTGCTTGTTTAAAGTGTCAAAAGAAGGAAAACAAAGTTGAATTAAAAAAAATACATGGTGTAGCTTGACCCTCATTTTTCACAAAACATTTTCAGTATTTGCCTACCCAAGATTTAAATACAAATTTGCTGAAGTTAATAGGAATTATGCCATTTTTGTATGAATGATCAGAATTTGAATCTTTGATCCAAACGAAAATGGAACAGTGTTTACTGGGCTTGGATTTCAAAACAAGGTGCTTTTGCTATGTCCCTCCTTTGGTGAATACTAAAATTGACTTTGATTTCTTTTGCAGAAAAGAAATGGCATCTGATGAGGGAAAATTATTTGTTGGTGGACTCAGTTTTGACACCAATGAACAATCACTTGAGCAAGTGTTTTCTAAATATGGACAGATATCTGAAGGTAAAAAAAAAAAGGCCCTAGTATCCTTTTACTTATACTGCTGGAACTTTATAGAAGATGGTTTCTCTTTTGAAAATCCAAGAATGTTTAGCCAGACAGAAATCTTGTTCTTACTGTAACATTTGTCACATGGAAATTTTATGGGAATAAAGTTAAACACACCTTCTCTTCTCTTCTCTATAGTTGTCGTTGTAAAAGACAGAGAAACACAGAGATCCAGAGGGTTTGGCTTTGTAACATTTGAGAACATTGATGATGCAAAAGATGCAATGATGGCCATGAATGGGAAGGTGAGGAATTCTTACTCTCACTTTTAGCAAGCAAGGGAGGCAACATGCTGTATGTTGAATAGATCCATAGACTTTGTGATTGGTTAATGTTTCATATTTACTATTGATTAAAAATCCTTTTTTAAATTACCACATAGGTAATTTCTGTAAACACAGCAAGATTGATTCAAAATCATTGTCATTTGATACCAAAACTGATGTTAGTAAAAACTAATATTAACCTGCAGAAAAGAGGCTTGTGAATCACCCTGTTGATTTGAAGTTTCATTGCTTTTTAGTCTGTTGATGGCCGCCAGATCAGAGTTGATCAAGCAGGCAAGTCCTCTGAAAACCGGTCTCGTGGATATAGGGGGGGATCAGCTGGAGGCAGAGGCTTTTTCCGTGGAGGCCGAGGTAGAGGCCGTGGATTTTCTAGAGGTGAGGTTCTGTTTTCTAGTAATTTGTAGCATCTGTTTTAGAGTTGGTTGAATTTATTTCAATGTTTACATTGTTCTTTCTTCTAGGTTCTGGAGACAGAGGTTATGGGGGCAGCAGATTTGAATCTAGAAGTGGGGGATATAGTGGATCCAGAGACTATTATGGAAGCAGGTATGTACCTGACAAGTGAGATGAAGTGTAATCTGGAAGTCCTGCATACTTTGTAGTTACTGATATGCTTAGTGAACCTGTTGCCTTCTTTCTGCCTTTCTTAGCAGAAGTCAAGGAAGCTATGGAGACAGGCCTTCCGGAGGATCCTATAGAGACAGTTACGACAGTTACGGTAAGTCTTAAATCACGAGGGAAGGCGGATGTGCTGACATGGGAATGTATGGAGCCACTCTTGATCTTGCAGTGACAACTTTGGAAATACTTTAAGGTTTGCTTGGAGCTTTTGCTGGCAGCCTTTCTCTGCCCATGAGAGGCACCACTCCTTTGGCAGGCCCTAAGCACTTGTGCCACGGAAAAGCAAAAATCCTCATTTAATGCATGTGTAGCTCTAGTTGGATCCAAAGGCAAAGCATCCATAACTAGTTTTCTGAAGCTGAAAAGAACACCCAGAATCCTCAAGGCCAGAAGGAAAAAGAATACAAAATGGGTGGGACGAGATAGCAAGCTAGTGTTTGAAGTGCTTGGCAAACAAGTAGGGGAGGAAAAATTGCTGGAACTTGTCTGTGCTTCAGTGCCTTTACAACTCTGCCTGCTTCTTGTCCTCAGCTACACACAACGAATAAAAAACCTTCCTGGCTCAAGATCGTCCTTCCATTGGCTGTATTTATAAAGATTTTTGGAGCTTCGCTGAAATCGTTCTTGTGTAGTCATCTCCTTTGTATTCTCACTTTTGTAGTAAACTCGCAATTCTGATCTTGTGAATAACACAGCCTTGACAGCTTCTAATATGTAATGGTCTGTTCAGACTCAAAGAAAGCGTTGGGTTTTTCTCGAGTGTTTTAATTTTTTAAAGCACTTAAGATTTTAGTTCATTTGTGAGCAAAGGCGTGTATGTGTTTTAGTTTTTTTGTGTTTTTTTAAAAAAAGAAAAGACCGGAAGGTTTGGGGCCCCATATCTGTTTTTCATTTGAGCAAGAAAGGACCTTAATTGTTCAGTAGAAGCTGAGCAAGCTGTGAACTCTTTTTTTGTTTAGTCAATCGTTTTTTGTTATAAAATTTAATCAACCTTTAGTGTAGCAAGGTACTGTAGCCTGGCTATGAATATTAAAAGGCAACCCACCTTGATATATCTAAAGAAACAATTTTGCTTGTATGTTCAACCTGCATTAAGAGACTTTAACTTGTATGCCATAAAATTTAACCCAGAGAGACTCCGCAGATTTTACTACCCAAAGGGTTCATTGGAAAAATGTTTGTTTCTATTGTCCTTTTTTTACTGAAAGAAAGTGTGCCTAATTCAATTGTTGTAACTTTGAAGTGGTGAAAAAGGATTTCTTGTACAGTTTTCTTTGGCTTCACGAAGCCTATTAAAAGTCCATCTGAAAAAAAATCTGCTCTTGAAATGTTACATCTTGCTGCACAACACAAGTCTGGATGAACGTTGAAACTGTACAGTTAGATAGGAACGAAATAGTAAGTGGAAGGCTATAACTGAGGGAGAAAATCAGGCCCCACATTTCTTGTGAACAAAAATGTAAATCCTAATGCTGTACTTTATTAGGCCTAATGACATCAATCTGGCTGTTTGAGGATGATTGAAACAAAGTACTGGAAGGACCTCACAAATTTTGCCCTTAAATCACTTAGCTTTGGCTGGAATTTGTTCCAACCTTTGAAAGAAATTAGATTTCACTCATTGCTATTTTAATATGCTATTAGCAGAGTAAGGTTAAATAAGATGGGTAGCTCCATACTAATTAAAACAAAAACTATAGCTTGTTAACTGAAAACCAGCCAAACATTTAGCTAGCCCATAATGGAGTCTCTTTGTTAACTGGGTCAGCTGCCACTAGTCAGTGTTCCAAGGCCAAAAATTGTGACCTAATTTAGCTAGCTTTGTCGTTGCCTTTTAAGTTCTAAGAATTTTCTGCTAGCATATGGAAAACTGCAGTGCCTTGGCGAAAAAGAAGTGTTGTGCCTCCAACAGAGAGAACCTCTGAGACGAAAGCTGCTCTCTTGGCTAGTTCATATGTGGGGATAGTCCTGTAATTCGAGGTAACTCTTTTCCTCATGTCCGCATCCTTCCTCCTGTTGAGAGCTCATATATATACATATATATATATATATAATTTATTTTTGGAAAGCCTGTTAACCTATATGAACCACATTTTTTTCTGCCAACCTTGTTCAGCTAAAGCATTTTTAAATTTTTTAAAAGTCTTCCTTACGATGAGTCTTTGGCTTTTATGGCATAACTTTGCTGTGGGTCAGAAGGGGGCATACGTGCAGCCATCTCTTTGCCAGTAGGGTTAGAGGAAAGATGGGGAGCTGATTTCTGCTCATCTCTGGAGATTCTTAAGATTAAGTCACGTAACCTTAATGTTCTTTGCCATCTTGTTTGCATTTTAACTTTTTCCCCATAGCCCACACTGTTCTTAAGCAGCCATTATCAACCGTGACTAACTGCTTTTTGAGGGATCAGGTGCCATTGGCCGGTCCGAGGGAAGCGTCTTGGAACAGTTGGCCCAAGCTGGGTTCTTGTGTTACCTTTGTGGAAACCCTTTGTAGGAAACGCTGCTTGTCTTGTTGAAGGGTGGGCAGGGTAGAAATTATAGCATTTGCTCGATGGATACAATTTTTTGTAACACAAGTTTGTCTTGGCAGGTTGATGGAAGAAACGGACACTTGGAGCCGGAAATGGATGTTTCAACGCTGAGGACCAAAGTCTTTAACTGAAACCATCAGCTTTGCACACAGGTATTGGTCTTATGCAAGGCTTCTCTGGCTTCCTTGGTTGCTATGGCAGAAAAACTACAGGAGTGGCTGCTTTTAGCTACCTTTAAAGGAAAAGCCCTTTTTAATTTCAATTCCAAAGCAAAATTCATTGAATCTTAACAATGTAGAATCAGATTTTAATACTTTTTTGCTCAATCTTTCAGCTGCATGTTTCTTGGAAGAGGATGGAGGAGGATCATGGCAATTCTGAAGGAAAACAGGATTGCGAATTAGAATGCTCTGAATGATCCAAGAGGACATGTACAGAACTTAATAAAACAATAGGGCTAAAAACTTGGGTGGTGTGAATGTTTATAATTGTGAGGATAATACTAAAGACTGGATAGGAGCTTGGATAGCTTAGCAGACTAATGCATTGTAATTTAACTCCAGCTGTCTGCAATTAATAAGTTCAAATCTCACCAGGCTCAAGGACTCGGCCTTCCATCCTTTCTAAGGTAGGTAAATTGAGGACCCAGTTTGTGGGGGCAATAAGCTGACTTTGTAAAATATACAAAAGTATGAAGGCTATTGCTTAACGCATTGTAAGCCGCACTGAGTCTCCGAAGAAGGGCGGCATATAAATCACATTTTTAAAAAAAGACTGAAGAAGTTCAGTCCTGTATTCCCTTTCTGCAGACCTGTCAAACTGGTGGCCCACATAGCCCATCCCAGCTCCACAAAGGCAAACACGAATATGGCCCGCGATGCAATCGGGTTTAATATCCCTGCCTTTTTCCATGAAAGCCAGCTGGGTAACTCCCTCAGCCCAATCCACCTCACCACCTAGGGTGGCTGTGAGAGAAATAGGAACATATGTTTGTTTGCCACTTTGAATTGGTGGAGGTTAAATTATATATTTGGTACTAAGTAGAAATTGAACATAGGTTAATAAGGGGGAGAGCAAATGCGTCTCACAAGTACCCTCTTTGCTTAGAGTTGATTATTTCCCAAACGGACATGGCAAAATGCAGTTAGATAGCCAGTTTTACAGTAATAAACATCTTTCCCCCGGTTTAACATAAGCTAATTTATTGAAAGATTTACATATTAATACAGAATTAAATCAAAGTGTTCTTGGTTTAGTTTATAACTTAACCTAGTACATTAAATTGAAGTTTCCATTGTTTATTTTCTGCAGAATAGTTAAGCATTCCTCAATTTACAGAGCTTTAGCTTTTTTTTAAAAAAAAATCACATGTTCAAGTCACTCCCACATTTAATCATATCTTATCTATCTTGTTTGTGGGAAGCCACAATAAGACAGTACTGCTCAAAGACTGGGCTTTGAAAGTATAGCATTCAGTTCCCCCCTCCTTGAACAGGTTGAGAAACAAATTTGGCAGCATATGAAATCAGCTGTATGCTTTAAGCAAAGCTGGCTCGACCTAAATAATGAAGTTGAAGATCGGGGAAGTAGACCATGAGGATCCTGGTTTGTTCCTGAAATGAGTTGCAGAGCTAAGTGTCCGACAGATGAGTGCTATTTCTGCAGCTTCTGAGGAAAGGTTATAGGAAATACGGCAGACTAGTTGGAGAGGGGGAAAACCCATTTGCCAGCAGATCAAACAAGCTGGCTTTCATGGGGTCAAGCTTGGTGGCTAGCTGTATTTTGCATAGTTGTCCCCTGAGCATTTCCATGGGGCTGTTGGTCTCATTGGTGCTTAAAGAATTCCATAACTAGGTTTGGAATTGCAGGTTGATAAGGTAAACTATTTTACTGATAAAAGAGCAAGGTGTTAGAGGCCCTCAACCTGTGTATTGGGGTGCTTTGTCCCATTCCTGGGTTTTTAGCAGTTCTCAAGCCAAGATTTAAGCCTGCTTGAAGCTAGGCTTGGATGTGCAGATTCTAAATGTTAACATACAACGATCACCTGAAAAATTTCTGGCACCTAGTTGTAGAAAGGCAATCTTTGGATGGAGCTTCTATTTTCTCACTTCTAAACATGAAATTCCCTGCATAATGTTAGCTGGAAAACCTCCCCATTCCTAATTCTGCAGAATCTTCTTTACATAAACATCTCGATTTACTGTAGACAGATGGGGCTGGTGGTGTTAAATATCTAGAAGAGGTTTGGAGCTTAGAAAAGCTAAATCTACTGTAAACATGCATTACCCTATATTTTTAGCCTGCTGATTATTTAGCCCACCTAAACCCTACAAAACATTTACTATTTTTTTCTGTTTTTTAATTCCTTGAAAAATTAGCTTTTTTGTGTAGCTCATCCAGGGAAGGTTTTCCCAGTTTGTACATGTGTCCAGAGATGACCAATAATGGGCATCCAAGGGGATAAAGCGCTTAAACCAGGTTTAGTAGCTTCTCCCATTCTAAGTTGGTTCTTCGATGCCGTTCTCCTGTATGGTTCCTGCAATCAATGTTGTGGGTTCCTCCAACAGATAGTTGTGTCCCTTGTTCAGTCAAGAGGCACATTGAGAACATGACACATTTTCACCAAATAATTGACCATGCAGGTGTACATATTCACAAAAACACAAGACCAATAGTTCTCTAGCACCTGTTTTCTCCCCTTTTCTGGATAGGTGGGGTGGACTTCTGTCCAAATGCATCCTATTGTACCAATTCTAATTTTCCAATAGCTTTGGAGTGCAGAAGCATCTATTCTGTTGCTCAAGCTTGGCACCTTAAGATATGGCCTTCAACTCCCAGAATTCCCCAGTCAGCATGGCTGATGGGAATTCTGGGAATTGAAGGCCATGCCTCATTAAAGCTGCCAAGTTTGAGAGTCACTGCTGTGGATTGACATGTTGATTTTAAACTGAAAATCAAATGAACAGAACAGCAGGCAAATACTAAGGGGGAAGGAGGGTCCGTGGATGTTTTGTAAGCCGTGGTAACCTTACTGGGCAAAATCCTGTTTTCTGTATCTCCATAAGAGCAAGGCTCCCAGTTAGGATAGGCCACATGTGAGTAGCTTAAATGGATTAATCCACTGGATCTCCACCTCTTGCAGCTACATCTAAGAATCCACTTGGCACATTTTCTCCCTTTTTTATCAGACCAAAGGCTAGATACAGATAATATAGTTACGACTCTTAATGGGTTTGTCCATCATGGTCATGAACTCAGTCGCCCATGTGACTGACTCAATTTTCGAAATGTTTTTGTGGCAGTTCAGCAAATTGCTGGTTAAGCGAAGCCATAGTTTGCTGTGGGTGGTGGTTTTGCCAGAAACACATTTACAGCAGGGTTTTGGCAAAACCACCCCCACATCAAACCATCACTTTGTAAATGTCTGTTTTTGGCCAAAACGTCATAAAACATGGGATGCTGCAAATGGTCGTAAATGTGTCCCAGTTCTAAGAACCGGAAGTGCGGTGTGTGACGATGGAGGGAGGGCACCGTCCAGAACTTCAGTACCGGGTCATATGTACCGGTATCCCTGGGATGGTCTGTTGCAACTTCAAATGATTGCTAAGTGGCTGGTTGTAAACGGAGTAATCGCAATACAGCTAGTCTTGGATTTAGCAATAGTTGGTTTAGTGACCACAACAGTTAACAGCACTGAAAAAAGTGTCTTCTGACCGTTTTTCACACTTGCAGCCCTTGCTGCATCCCCATGATCACGTGATTCAAAATTCAAGCTCCAAGCAAACCTTAAAAATTCAAACGCTTTGGCAACTGGTTCCTATTTATGTCGGCTGCAGTATCCCAGAGTCACGATTGTCTGACAAGCAAAGTCATTGGGGAAGCCAGAGTGACTTAACAATGGCGTTGCTTACGTAAGAACTGCAGTGATTCACTTAACAACTGCGGCAAGAAAGATAATTAAATGGGGCAAAATTCCACTTAAAATGACTCTGGAACAGAAACGTTGGGTTCAATTGTGGTTGTAAGTGGAGGACTACCCCGTGTCTTCCTCCATTGGTACCAAATGCAACAATGGCAGTGAGATACTTCTCCTTCCCAGCAGAGGGCGCTGTCTAGGAAGAGATACCATTTCTCTGTTCAGAAAAAAACATGCTTTGGAGAATCCTTTAGAATAGAATGAGCTCTGTTTCCAACCATTGTTTCTTGTCCTGCCCTCTGGTGCTTTGGAGAATAATTTGACCCCCTCTTTTTTGTGGCAATTCCTCAAATACTGGAACACTACTACCATATCCCCCACCCCCACCCCAGTCCTTTTCTCTAGACAGGCCAAACAGAAATCCTGCAGCCGTTTTTCATATGGTTTTTTTTCCAGACCTTTGATCATCTTAGTTGCTCTTCTTTGAACTTTTCCCCTCCAAAGTCTCAACATTTTTTTTTTTTTTGCAATGCGGGGACCAAAATTGGAATCCGGATGAACGAGAAACTTAATTCAGCCCTCTTGTGCGCTGGGTGCAAGAAATGAGATGTGAATTATTCCCGCACCGGGCAAAGGGGAAGGGGGTGTCTCGTGTCTCGCTTGAAGACGGTTTATGATTTGCAGCTAGCCAGGTTAATCTTCGGCAGATTGTTTTCCAACTTTTTGTTAAGCGACATGGCCCCAACCATCACCAAGCGCAAAAGACACCATTTTGAAGAGAGATTTTTAAATTCTCTGGATCAAAGCTAAACTGGTGGCCTTTATATTGCTTTGTTTCCCAGCTTTGAATTTTGGAAGCCAAAAATTGCTGCTTTTTCTGCTAGGCTTTGGGGTTTCCCGACTTGAAGATGGGTGGATTTCAATTCTGGAAGTTGAAGTCCACCCATCTTCAAGCCGCCAAGATTGAGAAAACCTGCCGTAGGAGCTATTCTAAGCACGGAATCACCCTTTCCAGGGACGTGTGTTTTGCTGGAGAGAATCCGTTCCACGATTTTTCCTTTGGGACTGCTGCCTCTCTATTTTTGCCCATTGAAAACACCGGCGTATTTTCCATTCTGCCTTCTTCCCCCGGTATTCATTTGGTGCCGGTGGAGGCAGCAAATGGAAATTCTGACAAATTAACCAGAGGGTTTCTAAACCCTTGCAGATTCCCTCTCTCGGGTGGAGGGAATGTCTCTCCTTTTATTCCAGGCCAATGGGATTATTCGGGTCTTTTTGCAAAGAAAAATAAAATGAGAGGGAGGTACGGATGGGTAAAATTTAAGCTTCCACAGCTTAAGAAAAAGAAGTTAGCAAGAAGTTAACAAGAAAAAAGAAATCAAAATCCATCTCCTTTTTTAGTCAACAATAACTGGCCTACCTTCCAGGACTGTTGTTATGGCATTCAAAAGAGAATTCTAATCGGCCCACAATAGCTTTTATTTATTATTCATTTGTATCCTACTTTTGTTATTTTTACAAATAAACTCAAGGCGGCCAACATATCCAACACCTCTTTCTCCTATTTTCTCCACATCAAAAACCTGTGAGGTGGACTAGACAGAGAGCGATTGACTGGCTCTTTAGCTTCAATAGTTTGATACAACTTTCATTTTCCAAAGTCCTGATCGGTAACAGATGCCAGGGACTAGTAACTTGGTTGGTCCCTAAATGGTAGCCTGTATGCTATTTTTCAGAAAACTACAACTGAACTATGCTAATAGTTGTTGCTACATTTAACTGTTGTTCGAAAGATCGCTGGATATTCCTTCTGGGAATATCTGTTTTAATACTGTAGAATAATTTGTTTGATATCCCCATTTGTCTGGTTTAAGGGCCAAAGCTTCTCTAGCAGCCTGGCTCAAAGCCAATCTTGACTGATCTTGCAGCAAAAATGAATCGAAAGGAGTTAGCATTAGGATGGGAGACCACCAGGAAATACAGAAATGTATAATATAAGGCTTGGAAGGTGTTTTTTTTTTTTAAAGGAACATAATTTGGGAAGGAAGGGGTAGCAACCATTTTCACGTGTTTTCTCTGGGAAAGTCCATGCCTGCAATAACAGAACTGTTCGTTTGCGTATCAAGAGTGCATGGAACTTGCCACAAATGCAAAGCAACAGCCGCCAAATAATGACGGCTCTATGAAAGCCTTGTTTAAGCTGATCCAATCTTTTCAGTTGGAGATCCAATCAGGAAATAAAAGAGGAATTTCCTGACAGTAAGAACAATTAAGCAGGGGAATAGCTGGAGTTGTGGGAGCTCCATCACCAGAGGCTTTTCAAAAAAAAAAAGTTTGGACCGCAATTTAGAATAGACTAACAGAGTCGGAAGGGACCTTGGAAGTCTTTTAGTCCAGGAGTCACCAACTTTTCGGATCTCAAGGACCACTAAATTCATAATTTTAAATCCTGACGACCACTAATATGATCTGCCTAATGACCAGCTGGGTGGGCATGGCTGTGGTCATGTGACTGGGTGGGCATGGCCAACTCAATGTCACTCACATTGTGCCTCGCCGGCCTCTACTCGCCCCTCCCCTGCCAGCTACTCCTTGCCTCCCCGCCTGGGCTCCTTAGGGCCCCAACAGGAAGCAGTTGTAGGAGCTAAGCAGCCACCACGAGAAAGAGTTGGCAAAACAGCTCAGTTCAAATTGGATCTGACCAAGAAGGTGGCTCAGTAGAAGCACCTCACTAAGGACTACGAGCATAGGCTTTCCAAGCAGAGGGAAGACCTGCGGGAGTGCAAGGCCAGTTACCGGCACCTGGAGGTCAGTGGGCTGAGATGGTCAGCCAGTTCCAGGCCATGATTCAATCCCATTGGAACGAGGCTCTCTGGCTCTTTGCCACCAGCGGCACTTCCCTCCAGCCTTCACCCAAAGCCCCACACCAGAAGGCTGAAGCAGACCCCAAGTCAGAATTTCTGCCCCCCTCCGACCCACACAAGAAGACCCTGAAGGGGGAGACTCTCTGCAGCAATACAAATGTTCATTGCACGTATCGGGCCCAAGGGCCGTAGTTTGAGGACCCCTGATTTTATGCAATATAAAAAATGCAAATAATTTTTTCTGTGGACCACCAAAATTTTCTCACAGACCACCAGTGGTCCACAGACCACCCGTTGGTGACCACGGTATTCCTACCCCCTGTTAGGCAGGAAACCCTATATACCATTTCAGACAAATAAAGTCCAAGATTTGAGGACTCCGGCCTCAGGCAAGGGGTTGGATTAGAAGATCTCCAAGCTGCCTTCTGATCCTCTGAGTGTAAACTTTCTAATCAAAGGGTAATCTGCGTTTACCCATCCCAATTGTCAGTTTAATTAGGACCAAATTTGCCGGCGGTACTGCAAAACAGCCACCGGCCACTTGATGGCGCCCAAGAGAGGCTGAAACGCTTCCCCTGCCATCAGGCGGCCGAGCCCATCTTTGCAAATCGAGGCTCCTAAAAAACAACAGCAGCCACCATGATGCATTTCGGAGCACTTGTCAGCAGCCTCGGTTCTTTCTGCACGTTGCTCTAGAGGAGCCCCACTTTTGGAATTCAATCGTATTTATTGCAAAAAAAATAAATAAAAAAAAAGAGTCGATCTGGCTAAATGGGGATCCAGTTGGGGATCCAGTTCGCCCTGTTTGCCTAGGAAAGCGGGTAACACCGATCGGGATCTTCCCTGCCTGGCAGCCCTTCCTGGAAATCGGGAGATGCAACACAATCATAACAACACTTGGCCATTTTCAAAAATTGGCTTTTACATAACCCCCCCACCCTCCCTCCCCTTATTTAAATTCCGTCCGGGCTTGGTCCAATCAGAAACGGCTCCTCGTCTTTGAATGGCACCGCCGCCCCCACGCCATTCCCTCTCCCCCCCTTCCCCCCCACCCGCTTCTAGCTGTTGTATGAAAGTGTGGTCACGTGGCCCCCGCTCCGCGTTCTGAAGTGGGTGGGTCCCTGTTCATTCATAAATCCTCGGCCCCTCTTCAATCAAAATTAAGGTGTTCAAGAGAGACGGAAAGGGGGAACTTCCTTCCCCAAGACATTAAAAAAAAATTTTTTTTGCAACCTCCGCCGTTTCGCTTTTGGATCGCGCAGGGATCCACGAATTCGGTGAGTCATTATTATTTTTTTCCCTCTTCCCTTCCCTTTCCTGTATCTTGTCTTATTATTATTATTATTATTATTATTATTATTGTTATTGTTATTGTTATTATTATTATTATTATTAAAGGGTGGGGGGGGGTTGGATGTCCAAACCAGATTCTTGCAAACCCGATCATTCTCCCTTCTTTCTATATTTTGCTGCTTTTCTCTGCTCTCCTTTTTGGCGAGGGGTGGGGCTGGGGGGAGATCTGTCATTTTCCTTCCTTTAAAAAAAAATAGGGGGGGGGGAAGACCCAGGATTTCTTGCCATTAAGAAATCCACCCCCAATGGGATCGGAGAGTCGGGGTGGGTGAGAGAGGGAATATGGGGAGGCGGAGTTTCTTCTCTGTTGCTTGAATATTGTTTTTTTCTTTTTTAAAAGCTGCTTTTCTTGTATTTCCTTTGCTTGCTTGTTTCGTGGAGGGGGGGAAGGTGGAGAGAGAGAGAGAGAGAGAGAGAGAGATATCTGGCGCTTCTGTGAAATGGTGTGGCTGGAATTGGGGCGGGGGGGAGGCGGTATATGTGTATATAATTTGGCAGTGGGGATTGGGGGGGAAAGGAGATTTCCTTCTCTCCGGCTCCCTCCGCTTGCTTTTTTCTCCCCTTCTTCTGTCGGATGGGATCATCGAGGGGGAGGGGGGGCGTACGATCCCCTCTTTATTCTATAAACCTCTCCGTTTTCTACCTTGTGATCTCCTTCGATCCCTCCACCGGGATCCAGTTAGGCGTGTGCTAACTGGATCCCTAACTGAGAGTCCGTGTGCTTAAATTGCATCTCGGGGTCCCTCTTCCCCGAGGAGGAAACGGCGGCGATGAAACCGATGAATAATACGAATAATTTAATTTGGCGTGGTTAACCTGTTCCAGGCTATGCCAGTTGTGGCGGGGGTGGGAAGGCGAAGGAGGGGTGGGGAGGGGGTTGCCGAGCCTGGGATCCGTGCAGCGGATTCCCTTCCTTTCCCTTCCCCATCGCCAAAATGTTTTAACATCGATCCGTCCGGGAAAAAGCTTTAGCGAACGGCTTGAGGACTTTCGGATCAGGCTGGGTTTTGGGGGTTGGTCTTTTTCGGAGCTGGGTTGGAGATTTAAAAAAAAAGAAAGAAAAAAGAAAAGAAAAGCGAATGGACGCTTCGGTGTATGTAGGAAATGAAGTTAATGCAGCGATCGGGCTCCGGGTCTTTCAATACACACCAGCCACGATCGGGTTTCTATATTCCCTTCTTCCCTCCCTCGGGCAGGGATGGGATTGAGGGGGTGGGTGGAGGCGTGGGGGAGGATGACACACGGACATCTGGGGTCGAAATTGCAGCTGTTGTGGGCGGCAGCTGTCCTGGGGCTGGGAGATCTTGAAGCGTGTTTACTCGGGAGTAAGCCTGGCACGATGGGAGACCGGGTATCCTATTGGTAGGGAGAGGAAAAAGGGGGAAAAAACCGGGTTTAAGGTTTCCCTTATTGGAAATATTGGGGTTTGCTTACCTCCAGCCTTCTGGATCGCCAATTCGGTCGAAGCCCAGCTGGGGAGATTTCCCGCCCTCCCTCTCCCCAGATTCCCCCATTCCCCCTGAGATCTTGTAATTGCTGTAACCGAGCATTTAAATAGCTGCAAAAAAAAAGAGAAAAAAGATCCTGCTTAGCAGTTCCCTTTTTGTTTATTTTTTTATTTTATTTTATTGCGATTTATATGCCGCCCTTCTCCCGAAGGACTCAGAGCGGTTTACAGGATAAAAAAAATCAACAATAAGAACTAAATCTAAATTAAAATCCGATTAAAAATGTTAATCAACGAATTTGCCATCAACAAACGTTTGTTGCTGGTAAAAAAATAATACACACACATTTTGACTGCTCTTTTTATGCATCCAGGGCGAAGTAAGCAGGAATGGAGGCTGGGGGGGGGGGGCACGGATTAGTAATCCCGGTTTTGCAGCCCCAGTCTTAAAAACTCATCCATCCTTCCTTCCTTCCTTTACATTCATCCATCCTTCCCTCTTCATTCTCTATTTATCATGTTAAGTCTATCTCTCTCTCTCTCTTTTTAAATTATTTATTTATTCTGCTGGTCCCCCTGGGCAGCCTCGACTCCCCCCCCCCCCCACATTAGAAATTGAAATTTTCACCAAGCATGATTAAGCATGCTTTAGCCAATTCTCTTCTCTTCAAGCCTCTGTGGGTAAGGGCAGTCTACCTGCCAGCCCCAGAGTCCTGGGAAATGAGCAATATAAGGGAGGGGCTTGCAAACTATATTCATGGAGACTTTTTCTAAAGATATTTGGCGATGATGGAATAAGATGTGACAAGGCTTGTATGATGATGATGATGATGATGATGATGATGCTGTATAATGAACTTTCTCCAGTAGAGGCTGCATTGAGTCATTTGAAAAAAACATTATTTTTTTTTTAAGGGGGTGTTCTGTTTAGAAACAATTCTCCCTGCTTCTCCTGAGCAGATTCTGCTTTAAAGCAGGGGTCTCCAACTTTGGCAACCTTAAGTTGCCAAAGTTGGAGAGCTGGCTGGGGAATTCTGGGAGTCGAAGTCCTCCAGGCTTAAAGTTGCCAAGGTTGGAGACCCCTGATTTAAAGGACCATCTTCTCCCTTCCCCACAATTCTTCCCTCCAGGAAACCTAGCTGTCCCTTTAACTACTTGCGTTCATGGATAGCCATGCTATGCATGGGAACAGAGGTGTTAAGAATCCGATTTCTCCCCAGTGGGTGAAAGACCAGTCTCCTGCTTCTCCCTTGGACATCACCATGGAGATGTGAAATTCTTCCATCATCAGGGGAAGGAGGTCTTTCGCTCTTCACCTTACCTCTGTGGAAGAGGCTGGGCTGGCGAGGAAAGGATCCCTACCATTCTGGGCCTTTGAAAAATCCCTTTCAAAAAATGCTCCCATTCCCATGGCAAGAAAAGGCCCACATATTTGGAATTGGCAGAGGGCGTATGCCAAGCAGATAAAATTAAATAAATAAAATAAAGCTTACTCCTGTGCAATGGCCTTGCGTAGAATCCCTGAATGGGGAGGGGCCTCTTGAGATCATCCAGTCCAGCCCAATCCTCAGCCTAGGAAAGCATCCCCAGCTGTCAAGTCTTCTGTATTTGAATCATGAATATTTTTGCAGGCTGGTTTGGTTGTTCCCCCAGAGAAAGACTATATAACCATCAGGTGAAGGATGGGGATTTAAATAACTCTCCCCTTGGCTATCTAAGATCAATCATGCAATTCAGTTTAACGTGGTTTAGTTTCTTATTTAATTTGTAGGGATGGTACTATGGGCTGATAACCCATAACATTCTGCACATGGATGCATCACTAGTGAAGGTAAAACCTTTCTTAAAAAGGAAAATAATTAAATTTGCCAATCTAAACCAGCACAGCACACTACAGCCAAGCAATGGTGGCATGTGTCCCTTCCTAAACTAGATTTGCAGGAGCTGGCCTGGTGCCTGAATTTTTACCCAAAGAAACTTTTCTTAAACCAAAATAAAAAGGTGTTGCATTCACTATGGACTATATAACCCTTCGTAGCCTAGGCGGCTAAACAAATGAACAGGCTGCCACTAGT
Source organism: Masticophis lateralis (assembly GCA_030761175.1). Lineage (NCBI taxonomy): Eukaryota > Metazoa > Chordata > Lepidosauria > Squamata > Colubridae > Masticophis > Masticophis lateralis. Next base: position 343,526,268 of record JAUDYJ010000001.1, read on the forward strand.
TTCCTTACCAAAGGAAGCTTGGAAGCATTTTCTCAAACAAACCCAGGGAAATCTTGCAGGGGGGAGAGATTTTTTAAAATCTATTTGTCTATTGCTGTTGCAAATGGACCGGATAAATTATAATCCCTCTGCAGCCTTATTGTGCTTAAGCCTCTTTTCAGATGTTGATAAACCAATGCTAGGACCCTTCCTCAACTCCAGATGTGTTGGACTGCATTTCCCATCATGCAAAGAAGATGGGAGCAGGGCTCCTCTCCTGGAGGAGATGCTCCAGCCATCCACCATAGAGTGAATACACTGGAATACAGAGGAGAACAAGAAGGGAAGCTTAGAATCCACCACCTGTTTCAGACAATGCCTTGCACTGGTTTAATTTTTTAAATTTCATTTTCTCCTTTCTCGGGGGGTGGTGGGGGGGCTGGGGGGCAGCCCAGGCCTGGCCGGTCCATCCTTGTCACTGCAGCTTAGTAGAGCCCAGCGTGTCCCTCTCTACGGCATCTCTGCGGGTGGCTCCAGCCACCGCCACCCCATCCTCCTCTTGCTCATTCTCTCTCGGCTGGTGGGTTCCTGTGAGTCACCCCCCCCACGCCCCACACGTGTGGGCTTTGGAAGGCCGCTGAGCTGGTGGCGTTTTGGGTTGCATTTTTAAAAGCGATGATGAGGAGTGGTGGATGAGTTCATTTCCATCCTGCGGGGCTGCTGGCCGAGTGGGTGGCAGCGGCTGAGCTTCAGCGGGTTCCTCAAGCCCGGCTGTCTATCCGAAGGGAGGCCGAAGGGAGAGGCAAGGGAAGGGCTTCTGTGGCTCTTCACGCCTGCTTGGATGCCTTCGGCTCCTAGGTAGCTGTTGCAAAGCAGGGAGGGAGAAAAGCAGAATCAGAAAGTGCAAGGGAGAAAGGAAAAAAAAACAACCCCAAACCTCTGAGAAAACGGATGCTCCCTTCACCTCTACCTGTTTTGGTCCCAGATCTTTCCCTTCTCGCCTCCTCCTTCTTCTTATCTCCCCCTACTCCATCTTTTTCTTAAAACCAGCCAACCAGAACGAAACCTTCTCCTTCCTTCTCCCATCACCACCGACAGCCCTTTCTCTCTCCTTTCCCAGCCGAATCTGGTGCTGCCAGGAAAGAAATCCAGCCACGGAGAAAAAGGAACTGAGAGAAGAGAGCCGAGACGCTGGTCCATCTCCTCGGGCATCACCGGAAGACGAGGGACGCGAAGATGCTGTGAAGCCTGAGCAAGCCATGGTGGCTCTTTTCCTTCCCAAACATGTGAGCTGCAAGAAAGAACGAAACGAGAAGCAGGGATAAGAGCTGTGGGAGAGAGGGAACGAAAAAAAAAGAAAAGAAGAGAAAAAGACTGCAGTCCGGTCATTGTTGTTCCTCCTTCTTCTCTTCAGTCCACTTGGATTGATGTATATATATCTGCTTTCCACTCTTCTTCATTTTCCTAAGTCTGTTTTTTAAAAAAAGCCAACTATTAGTTTTGATTTATATGCCCAGCTTGGAAGAGACCTTCTACTCTGGCCACAAACAATGAGCGATGCGTTTACTTCATGGGCAAATACGACAACTGAAGGCGTGACGGTGAGTGTGCAGTGGCCAGGCCTGGGTAGGAAATGGGTTCCTTTTGGGAGGGGGTGCATGCTCCCTCCTGCTCTTCCAACGTTGCCCCCCCCCCTCCCCTATTGCTTCTGTTCTGTTTGGAGGCCGACTCAGGAGACGAGAGGCCCGTTATTAGCAAGTTTGGCAAAACATGTTTGTCTGAATGCATGCTCATGTATGTTGGAGGTCTTCTACCAGACACGTGTTTGTCTCCTCACCCTCCCCATTGTTACAGATATTGCAGGGAAATGCTTTCATTAAAACAATATCGCAGCTCCTCTGAGCATGCACCGAGTGGTTTTTTTTTTTCCCCTCGCTGCTGCTCTTCTCCAATTTGACTTTTGTTCTTGGCCGTCCTGGAGGAGGTTGACGGGAGTTGAAAACTTCTGGAAAGTGCGAGGCGGCCTGGCTTTGTATAATATTTGGGGGTTCAAGGCCCAAACTCAGTTTATGATATCTGTGATTGGGCAGGCCAGATTTGAGATTTCATTGCCTAAATATCAAAGACGCCGAGGGGGGGATGACAGCTCTGTGGTCCCAGAGTTGGCTCAAGTACCAATAGCTTGAGAATATTTGTAGCTCAGGGTTGAACTGTGGGCTCCTTGTTGCTCTCTGAGCATAGAGCTATATCCTCCTAGTACTGATGACGTTACCTTGTTGGGTCATGAAACGTCTACAAAAGAACAGCCAGGTGCATGGGAGAGCACCAAGGACCCCAATAGCTGTCTTAAATCATGCTTCTGGGTTCAGCAGATTTGCAAATGGGAGTATGCACGAGCGCATGCTTTGCTCACAGGCGCTGCTTCCTCACATGCGCTTTGCTGTGCGCACGACTTCCGCCTGTGCGCCTGGCCTCAAAAACGTGTCTAAATAAGGCGGCATAGAGCCGAGGCGGGAGGTGGGGGAGGCACCCACGATTTCCGCTACCGGTTCGGGTGAATCCGTCCGAACCGGCTAAGTGCCACCTCTGCACATACCCCTCCCTCCCACCCACGTACGCAAATGCCCAAATTGCACAGCAGAAGTTTGCTGGAGATGAGACGCTCGGTGGGGGAAAACTAAATAGTCGGACACTTGCTTTGCACACTGAAAATCCTGGCCCCACTTCTGACAAACCTCCCTTTTTTTCCAAAAGGATCCATGGTTAGAGGGGTCTGGAGACACACCCTGCTCTGGGCAGAATGAAGGAAGCGCCAGAATGTCTTGGGATTCTGAATTGCTAAGCCAACATGGCAGCTGACAAGTGGCCAGGCCAGAGAGCCCATGAAGGCAGCTGCCGACGGACTCCGCCGTCAGCTGTCTCCCCTCCCACAGAGAGGACTAGCCTTTCCCAACACAGAAAAACTCTCTTATCTCTTGGCAACTGCCAGGCTCAGCTTATCCAATGGGGAGGGAGAGAACCGTGTCTTGTGATACTTGGAAGGACTTCGCTGAGTGATTACAGGTAGTCCTCCACTTACGACCGCAGTTGAGGCCAAAATCTGTTAAGTGAGTTCGCCCCCGTTTTTATGAACGTTCTCACCACGTTTTAAGTGAATCAACTGCCGTTCTTCAATACGGTTGTGAAATGTGAATCTGGTTTCCCCATTGACTTTGCTTGTCAGAAGGTCCCAAGAAGGGGGAAATCGCATGATTCCAGATCAGTAGCAACCGTCATAAATGTGAGTCAGTTACAGTGGAATTTTGATTCCGTGACCCTGGGGAATCAGGAAGGGTGAAAAATGGTCATAAGTCACCTGCTTTTTTTTCAGTGCTGTTGTAAAAGTTTGGTCACTAAATGAACTGTGTAACACTAAATGTTGTAAATTGAGGATTACCTGTATTGCTTACGTTTTTGCCAGATTTAGGTCTTGATCTGGTAAAACCCGAAAGTTGTGTGAGCATTTAAGATGCTGCAGCAGTGGTGAAATTCAGCGGTTCTGACAGGTTCTGGAGAACCGGTAGTGGAAATTTTGAGTAGTTCAGAGAACCAGCAAATGCCACCTGTGGCTGGCCCCAGAGTGGGGAGGGAATGGAGACTTTTGCAATGTCCTTACCCTGCCACGCCACCAAGCCACACCACACCACGCCCACCAAGCCACGCCCACAGAACCGGTAATAAAAAAATTGCACTGGATTGCATTGGATTTTACCAATGCTGCAGACATTTGCATTTCTGTTAAAGTCTTTTTTCTTTGGGAAGTCGTTTCAGAAGAGACACGAGTGCGAATTGGAAAGGCCAGGTTTAATGTCTTATGTAGTTCAATATCCCTGCACCTGTTGAGGACTAGTTGATTGCTAAGCTTAAACAGATGATGCTCCCATGGGGGAATATTTTATTTTAGCCTTTGATAGTTGAGTATTTCACTCGGCTTCTTCTGGGGATTTTGGAAACCTGACTAGCAGAATCACAAGTTGGGCATTGGGACCTGGGGAAGGGTGAGGTCAAAATATTTTCCTTTCCAACATTTCTGGATTAGAAAAGGCCTTCTCTTTGGATTTTGGCGGAAGAGCCCAAAATTAAAGAGGGAAAATGTTTCATGCTTGGAAACAATGCTTGTTCGGATGGAGACTGAACAAAGGGCGTTTCTGTTTTGAACATCATATGACCTAAAATAGTGTTTTTTTCAATTTTAGCAATGTTTGGACTTCAACTCCCAGAATTCCCCAGCCAGCCATGCTGGCTGGGGAATTGTGGGAGTTGAAGTCCAAACATCTTAAAAGTTGCCAAAGTTGAAAAAAATGCTATCCTAGACTGTTGCAAACCAACTGTTTGGGGGAAAAGAGTTACACAAACAGCCCTTGGCTTACAACCATTTGTTTAGTGACCATTGAAAGTTATAGCGGAACTGAAAAAAGTGACTTATGACTAGTTTTCACATTTGTGACCGTTGCAGTATCCCTCATAGGCACATGCTCAAAATTTGGGCACTTGGCAACTGACATACGGTAATAAATAAATTAACATTTGCAGGGTTACCTGTTCACCCTTTGTGATAACCTTCCCAGCTGGCTTAAGCGAAGTCAATGAGGCAAGCCAGATTCGCTTAACGGACTCATGATCCACTTGACAATGGCAGTTCTTTGCTTAGCAACTGTGGCAGATAAGTCGTAAAATGGGACAAAGCTCACTTAACAACTGCCCTGCTTAGCCATGAAAAGTTTGGGCACAATTGTCATAAGTTGAGGACTAGCTGTAATCCACCTTTCTAGTGTTTATTGATGGGGTTACCTTTTCTTTCTGATGCTCCCCCACATATTTTTATACTAATTTTTTTAAAAATTTGATTTATATGCCGCCCTTCTCCGGAGACTCAGGGCGTCTTACAATGCGCTAAGCAATAGCCTTCATACTTTTGTATATTTATACAAAGTCAGCTTATTGCCCCCACAATCTGGATCCTCAATTTACCCACCTTAGAAAGGATGGAAGGCTGAGTCAACCTTGAGCCTGGCGAGATTCGAACACAGTAATTGCAGACAGCTGGTGTTTAATTACAATGCTTTTAGTCTGCTGAGCCACCAGCGCCCCACCCACAAACTTTAAAGCATCCTAGACCTTAGTTTCACAAAAATAGGGCATGCAGAGGGTTTGGGAGACCTGCAGAGTGCTCCTGGGGCCTGGGGAGGGCAAAAACCTTAGTCCCCGGCACCTATGTGCAGTTTCCCCAAATTTCAATGTGATTCTGCAACCTCCATTTAATGATGGGAGCTGAAGTGCAGCTCCCAAAGACTGCACCATGTTGCAGAAAGTGTTATTTACACACTTAACTTTAGAACAACACCACTTGGCAACTGATTCATATTTATGACGGTTGCAGTGTCCTGGGGAGGTGTCACGTGATCTCCTTTTGCCACCTTCCAACAAGCAAAGTCAATGGGGAAGCCAGATTCACTTAACAACCGTTTACTAATCTAATAACTGCAGTGATTCACTTAACAAACGTGGCAAGAGAAGTCGTCAAACTCACTTAACAAATGTCTCACTTAGCAACATAAATTCTGGGCTCAGTTGTGATCGTACGTCAAGGACTACAACCTGTAGAGCAGTGTTTCTCAAACTTGACAGCTTGAAGCTGTGTGGACTTCAATTCCCAGAATTCCCCAGCCAGGATGCTTTACGATATGTGAACTTCACATCCTGGCTGAGGAATTCTGGGAGTTGAAGTCCACACACCTTTAAGCGATTGACTTAACAATCGTGTTACTCACTTAAGAACCGCAGTGACTTACTTAATAACTGTGGCAAGAAAGGCCGCAAAATGGGGCGAAATTCACTTAACCAATGTCTGGCTTAGCAACAGAAATGTTGGCCTCAATGGCGGTCGTACGTCAAGGACGTCTGTATGTCGCAGAACCTTACAAAACTTTTACAAGCCTTCCAGTCACTTCGAAATGCAATCCGTTTTTGGTCAAACCGTATGCGTTTTGCAAAGAGAAGTAAAAAAACAATAATAATGGATTTATTTCTGCTTTGTCTTTTTCTTGTCCCCATTTATCATCATCGTCCCCTTCCCTTCCCTCCCATATCTTCCAGACGGAGCCTGGCGAAGTGAGCCCCCAGGACGGTTATGTGCTACTTCTTGTGCTCCTTTCAATCTTTATCGGGGGCACCTTGGTGCTGCTCTTTGGTGTCTTGATCGTATGCCGGCGCTGCTGCGAAACAGACCGAAGGCACTCCAGGTATGGATGGGAATGGACGGCTGGGGGGGGAATGGACGGCTGGGGGGCGGGGGGTCTGTTTGGAGTAGGTAGGATATAGATCGTATTTTAAATGACTGGCTGGGAGGGGGTCTTCTCTATGTAGGGGCCATCCTGATGTATTGGGAGCAACAGAGCAAGAATCTGCAGCCCTGCTGACTAACGATTTTGGGAATTGCAACCAAATGGAGCCAGAAGGGGACAGGGTGAAAAAAATCCTGCCCTAAAACTATTATTTATTTCTTATTTATGTATTGGATTTATATGCCGCCCTTCTCCTGAAGGACTCGGAGTGGCTCACAACAATAAGAAACAGAAAATACAAAAAGTTAAAAGACAAATTAAAACAGAGTATCCAATAAATAAAGTTAAATGTGGGAATACCAATTCAAATTTAAGATTTAAGAATATAAAAAGCTACAAAATCAGGATATTAAAATTTCCTTCCTTCCTTCCTTCCTTCCTTTCCTTCCTTCCTTCCTTCCTTCCTTTCCTTCCTTCCTTCCTTCCTTCCTGTTCATTCATTCATTCATTCATTTTCATCACCTCCAGGCAGCATCTGTATATTGTCCCTCCCTCTCAGCCCAAGAGCCAATCAGATGTTTTAGAGACCCAGGTTCTACTCCCCACTCAGCCATGGATGCTCATTGGCTGACCAGTCTCTCCATCTCAGCCTAAGAGCCAATCATGTATAACAGGGAAGAGGCTGGACTAGGATAGGGGAGACATAGGATCTAGGTCCGTGATGCTGAGCCTATGGCATGGGTGCCACAGGTGGCACATGGAGCCATATCTGTGGGCACGCAAGTGTTGCCCTACCACATGCGTGCTGGCCAGCTGATTTTCAGGCCTTCTGGGCCCACTGGAACTCGGGAAATGGGCTGTTTCCAGATCGCCGGAGGGACTCCGGGGGGTGGGGTGGGAGGCTGTTTTAGGTTCTACTCCCCACTCAGCCATGGATGCTCATTGGCTGACCAGTCTCTCCATCTCAGCCTAAGAGCCAATCATGTATAACAGGGAAGAGGCTGGACTAGGATAGGGGAGACATAGGATCTAGGTCCGTGATGCTGAGCCTATGGCATGGGTGCCACAGGTGGCACATGGAGCCATATCTGTGGGCACGCAAGTGTTGCCCTACCACATGCGTGCTGGCCAGCTGATTTTCAGGCCTTCTGGGCCCACTGGAACTCGGGAAATGGGCTGTTTCCAGATCGCCGGAGGGACTCCGGGGGGTGGGGTGGGAGGCTGTTTTCGCCTTCCCCAGGTTCCTAGAAAGGCTCTGGAGCCTGGGGAGGGCAAAAAATGGGCGCACCGTGCCATCGTGTGCCAAAAGCGAGGGGAGAGTGGAAGGGGGCATGCGTGCATGCATGGGGGGAGAGGGCGCATTGAATTATGGGTGTGGGCATTCTGAGAAGTGGGTTAAGCTAAGAGAGGGAAATTGACCTGAAGTCACCCAGCCAACCTCTATCCCTAAGGAAGGACTGGAACTCAGATCCCCTGGTTTCTAGTCCAACAATTTACATCCCAAACTGGCTCTCATGATAAATTAACATTTCCAAGTTTTTGATTGGAGAAGGTCTGGATTAAGAGGCAGGAAATTTGGGTTCTAAGCCCCGTGGAAGCTCATTGGCTGAATGTAGGCCTGTCCCGCCCTCCCTTTCAGCCCAACAGCCAATCTGGTCTATTGAGGGAGGGGCAGCACTAGGTGAGAAGAGACTGGAGTTCTACTCCCCACTCAGCTACAGCAGTTCATTGGCTGATTTTAGATCAGTCCCTCCCTCTCTGCTCAGGAACCAATCAGGTCTAGTGGGGAAGGGGCAGCACTAGGTGGGAGGAGACTGGGGTTGTACTCCCCTCTCAGTCACAGCAGTTCATTGGCTGATTTTAGATCAGTCCCTCCCTCTCTGCTCAGGAACCAATCAGGTCTAGTGGGGAAGGTGCTGGGCAACGGGAGGGGGGGCAGAGACTCAGGTTCTAGCCCCTCTTCAGCCATAGAAATTTGAGGGAGATTCTGGACCAGTCCCTCCCTCTCAGGTTGAAGGAAAAAGGGGGTGGTGCTAAATATAGGTAGTCCTTGACTTATGACAGCTCACTTAGCGACCGTTCGAAGTTACAGCAGATCCTAAAAAAACTGCTTACAACCTGGATTTGAACTGCTGACAGCCACAGTCACATGACCATACTTTGAGTACTTGGCAACTGGCCCTCATATATACCTGTTTGCAGCATCCCATAATCACATGACTGCCATTTACAACATGTTTGCCAGAACAATTCTAGCTTCTGGCAAAAAAAACCACAAAACAATCCATAGTGAACAATGGATTCACTTAACGCCCGTGGTGGGTTTAGTCAGCAACTACAGGTAGTTCTCCACTTACAACGGTTCATTCAGTGACGATTACAACGAAGTTACAACAGCAGTGGAAAAAGTGATTTATGATCGTATTTCACGCTTAACAACCGTTGCGGCATCCCCATGGTCACGTGACCAAAATTTGGATGCTTGGCAACTGACTCGTATTTATGACCGTTACAGTGTCCCGGGGTCACGTGATCCCCTTTTGCGACCTTCCGGCAAGCAAAGTCAACGGGGAAGCCAGATTCACTTCACAACCGTGTTACTACCTTAACAAATGCGGTGATTCACTTAACAACTGTGACAAGGAAGGTTGTAAAATGAGGCAAACTCACTTAACAAAGGTCTCACTTAGCAAAAAAAAAAAAAATTGGGGGCTCAATTGTGGTCGTACGTTGAGGACTACCTAAGATGCTCAAACTGGGATGGATTTGGGCCTGTGTTTATAATATCTACTTACCATATTTGTAAGTATGGTAAGATGCACTTTTCGCCCCCAAAAGAGGGTGGAAATGTTGCTGCATTTTTGGCCTCCCAAAACCCCGCCCTGCTCATCCCAGTTTTGCCAAAAACTGGCCCATTTTTCGCAAAAACGGAGCACGCAGAGGGTTTGGGAGGCCTCCAGACTGGCCCTGGGGTCCGGGGAGGGCAAAAACCGGACACGTGGAGTCCAAAAACGTTTTTTTTTTCTTCTTTTCCTCTTCGAAATCTTGGTGCGTCTTATACTCTGGTGGTTCTTATCGTCCGAAAAATATGGTATATCATCTTTTTTCTATTTTCAGAGCCAGCGATGACCCAGAAAAAACCAACACCACCTATCTGGATGACTCACAGCCAACACAAGGTGAGGACATTGAGACCAACCCTCTCTTCTCCTATCAGGAATCTGATTTAAATCATTGTTGCTGGAAGCACTTTTTATTTCAATACCTCCCACAAAAGGGAATGATGAAGTTTGAATCAAATGTTGTCTATGTCCCAGAGTGCAAGCAAACAAGAACATTAACTCCTATCAGTGGTGGGATTCAAATAATTTAACAACCGGTTCTCTGCCTTAATGACCAACTGGGTGGGCGTGGCCAGGGTGGGTGTGGCCAGGGTGTGTGACAGGCAGCACTCGGCCTCCTGAACCCCGGGGGGTTCAGGAGGCCGAGTGCTGCCTGTCACACACCCTGGCCACACCCACCCTGGCCACGCCCACGGGAGAAAAAAACAGGCTGTGGGGGGGACGCACCGCTTCCCCCTCCACCGTATTTTGGGCCTAATAGGCCTCCCTGCACTTATCTGGGAGCCAAAATGGGGCGCGTGGGGATTCCTGAAACGGATGGGGCAATTTAACTACCGGTTCTCCCAAACCGGCCCGAACCAACTGAATTCCACCACCGACTCCGATTGTATCGGATGTTTTCCTTAATTTTTAAACTGAGGCAACTCAATATTCTAACTCTTTTCTGAGCACGTATAGGTAGTCCTCGAATTACAACCGTAACGGAGCCAGCCCCTTCCCAGTCATAAGCTGTGAGAGTCATAAAATCAGTCGTTCATGCGTTCACGGGCCTGATTTTATGGCTTTTCTTTTTTGCAGCAGTCATAAAGCCAATAACGCGGTTGTAAAATGGTTCGCTATGGAGGTGGTTTGGTCAAAAACTGGAAGTGACGGCGGATTATCAGCAAAACCGTTGTAAAAGGTGGTCTCATGACCCCGGGGAATGCAGCCTGGTTGCAAAGCGACCAAAATTTGGTCACGTGACTAGAAGAAGGGCCCTAATCGCTGAAACTTTGAATCCTTCTTATAAGTAGTCCCAGACTGGTCAGTTTTAACTTCAAATGGTTGCTAAGCAACCTGGCGTAACTTGAGAACTTTTTTTTTTAAATTTAATTTAATTTATATGCCGCTCTTCTCCAGAGACTCAGGGCGGCTTACAACTGAGCCTGAGTAGCGTAGGGGGCTAATGCCTCCTACTAAAGGCAGCAATTAAGATTCAGCTGCCTGCAATTTCTGCGAGTTCAATCCTAGCCAGGCTCAAGGTCGACTCAGCCTTCCATCCTTTCTAAGGTGGGTAAATTGAGGACCCAGTTTGTGGGGGCAATAAGCTGACTTTGTATAAATATATACAAAAGTATGAAGGCTATTGCTTACCGCATTGTAAGCCGCCCTGAGTCTCCGGAGAAGGGCGCATATAAATCAAATTAAAAAAAAAACAATGTGTTAAGCAATAGCCTTCATACTTTTGTATATACCTGCTTAGTAGGGCTTTTGGCCCCCCTAAGCGGTGTTCTTTTTTATACAAAGTCATCTTATTGCCCCCACAATCCGGGTCCTCATTTTACCTACCTCGGAAGGATGGAAGGCTGAGTCAACCTTGAGCCTGGTGAGATTCGAACTTGCAGTAATTGCAAGCAGCTGGTGTCACTTTAGCACCACTTAAGCTGCTGCGCCACCAAGGCTCTTACAGGTAGTCCTCAATTTACAACCCTTCATTTCGTGACAGTTCAAAGTGGCGCTGGAAAAAAGTGACCTGTGACCTCATTTCACACTTACAACTTGTTCTGGCATTCTCAGGGTTGTTATGTGATCAGAATTCAAAAGCTTGACAACTGATTCATATTTATGACGGTCGCAGTATCCCGGGGTCAGAAGGTCCCTTTTGCGACCTTCTGACGAGCAGAGTCAATGGGGGAACCCAGATTCGCTTAACAACCGGGTTACTAACTTAACAACTGCAATGATTCCCTCAACAACTGTGGCAAGATCGGTCGTAAAATGGGGCAAAATTCACTTAAGTGTCTCACTGAGCAATGGAAATTTTGGGCTCCGTTGTGGTGGTAAGTTGAGGAGTACCCATGTCTCTCTGTAGGGACAGAAGCAGGCTGCCGCCACCACTTATTCACACCTCCACTCTTTCCCCCTCTTTCTCTTAGACATCACCATTAAAGTGGATGACCCAGAATGCATGTCGAGCTCCAGCTATCGAGATGCCGAGAGTGAGCGGTTTCTGTCTTCTGGCAGTGCCATGGGGCGGCGGGTGTCTTTCAACGAAGCTGCCCTGTTTGAGCAGAGCAAGAAAACGCAGGAGAAGGGAAGGAGGTGAGTCTCCAGGCTTGATCCGGAACCAGGAGGCTGCGCTGGGAGTTGGAGGTTCCACATCAGGGGGAAGGGAGGGAGAGCTGTGGTGTTGCATCTGAATAACAGAGTTGGAAGGGACCTTGGAGGTCTTCTAGTCCAACCCCTTGCTGAAGCTGAGACCCTATACCAGGGGTAGATTCTGTGGCTGATGGGGGGACTAGAAACCGATCTCCCCGATCTATATCTGATTGGCTTTTGAACTGGGAGGGAGAGATTGGTCAAAGTCAGCCAATGAACTTCTGTCTAAGGAGGGACTAGAACTAGGCTCTCCCCGCTCCTGGTCCAACTATATCTGATTGGCTCTTGGAATGAGAGGGAGGGATTGGCACAAAATCAATAAGGGCCTGGTGGCTCAGCAGACTAAAAGCATTGTGATTAGCACCAGCTGTCTGCAATTACTGTAAGTTTGAATCTCACCAGGCTCAGCCTTCCATCTTTTCTAAGGTAGATAAATTGAGGACCCAGTTTGTGGGGGCAATAAGCTGACTTTGTATAAAAAAATATACAAAAGTATGAAGGCTATTGCTTAACGCATTGTAAGACGCCCTGAGTCTCCAGAGAAGGGCGGCATATGAATCAAATTTTAAAAAAAAACCTCAGCCAATGAGCTTCTGTGTCAAAAGGGAGACTAGGACTGTAGTTGCAACACATTGAAAATGTGACTCATAACCATTTTTCACACTTACGACCATTGCAATTTCCCCAGATGATCACATGATCAAAATGCAGTCTCATGGCAACTGGCGTGTGTTTATGACAGTTGCCCTGTCCTGAGGTCATGTGGAAGCCAAGCTTCAAAAGAAATCCAGTTATTTATTAGGAGCTTCATGTCTGCACATTCCCAAGTGAAGCCAGCTCTGATCCAACATTATTTATGTCTCAATTATGACCCTGTTTCCCCCCTTCCCCCCCCCCCAAGGTATATCATCAATCACATTTGCCAACGGAGTGGGTTGTAGAGGTCACTCCCCTCCGGCTGCTGTAGGTAATCTTGAGATACAGCCTTGAGAGAGATAAGCATGGGATATGCATCTGTCTTTGGCTGCTGTGCCGTTTCCCCATCCCCTCCTGGCCTATTGCAACTCGAGAGCAGGCCACGGATGCTTTGCGAGTTGACACTCAGATAGCTCCCAATGGGGAAAGCCAGATTCGCTTAACAACTCTGACAATACAGGTCATCAAATGGGGCAAAACTCACTTCAAATCTGTGTTTCTTAGCAATGGAAGTTTAGGGCTCAATCATGTCGTAAGTTCCTGTACTCTTTTTTTTTTCTCCAGAAGCAAAATATGGGATGTGTTAAGATGACTTTGGACTTTCTGCTTCATTGTGGGTTTTTTTCTGCTTTTCCTGTTAGGTACACTCTGACTGAGGGTGATTTCCATCATCTGAAGAACGCCCGTCTCAGCCATCTGCCCCTGCCACCCTCGGCTGCCCTTAAAATCGTCACCATCCACGAGTGCGAAGCCAACGAGAACAGCGTCATGATGACTCCCCGCCTCCCACCTGCCAAGCCGAGCCTTGCCATCTTTCAAGTGAGCCCCTCCTCATCCCTCCAGGGTATGGGGGTGGAACCGAATCGGGCTGGGGGAGGGGGATCAGTAGGTGGTATTCAGCCGGTTCAGACAGGTTCGCCCAAATCGGTAGCGGATATCACAGGTGGGTTAGTTAGTTATTTCATGATTTCTATTCTAATGTTTTTGTTTACATTTAATGTATGTAAAACATTTTGCAGGCAGCCTTTCAAGTGCAAAAGCTTTCCAAGACATCTTACAGAAAGGAGTAATGGGTTACTTTTAAAAATACCGTCTGGTTGCAAAGAACACCTTAAAATTACTTAACACAGATTAATACATACCAATTGCAGTATTCACACAACATGAGATGTTCACATAAGTAGCCAAGAGAGCTGTATGCTATATTAATAAATTAGACTGATTGGTAGGTATGCAGATAGATGCTAGATAGGTAGAGAGACAAAGAGATAATGGTAGGCTCAGCAGATAGAGATATGATGCAGATAATGAGAGACAGGGAGACAGAGAGAGAGAGAGAGAGAATTATACATACACACAAATACATATCAGGGGAAGTAGGCTACAAAACGTTCGTTAGGGAACTTTATAAATTATTATTATTTATTAAATTTATATCCTGCCCATCTCACTATCCAAAGTCACTCTGTAATAAATTGTTATAAATAGAAGATGTGCATGTTCTACTTCAGTAGGAAACTGAAACTTCTGCATAACTGAAATGAAGCCTATATATATATATATGTTTTCTGAGGTTTTCACAGGTGTTTATATGTAGGTCTTTGGTTGTTCGGGTGTTCTCCCGCGTAGAATTGGATGTGTCTTGGCGATGTTTCGATGAAGTCTCTTTCGTCATCTTCAGGCTGGTGTTCTGGGCTTCGTGCTTCCAGGAGCAAGTTGCTACGTGGGAGAACACCCGAAGAACCAAAGACCTACATATGTGTGTGTGTGTGTGTGTGTGTGTGTGTGTGTGTATGTTTTCTGAGGTTTTCACGGGTGTTTGTATGTAGGTCTTTGGTTATTCGGGTCTTCTCCCGCGTAGAATTGGAAGTATCTTGGCGACGTTTTGACGAAGTCTCATTTGTCATCTTCAGGCTGGTGTTCTCAGCACGAAGCCGAGAACACCAGCCTGAAGATGACGAATGAGACTTCGTCGAAACGTCGCCAAGATACTTCCAATTCTATGCGGGAGAAGACCCGAATAACCAAAGACCTACATATATATACATATATATATAATACCCAGCCAATCAGAGCACAGCCAACCCCCCATCCAATCAGAGCACAGCCAAGCCCCCAACCAATCAGAACACACCGCCACCCAATCAGAACACAAGCAAGCTCCCACCCAATCAGTTCACACCCCCACTAGGAGTTAAAAGGAAGAAACAGCTGCGATCACACATTGCTCCTAGAAGCACGAAGCCGAAAACACCAGCCTTGAAGATGATGAATGAGACTTCGTCGAAACGTTGCCAAGACACTGCCAATTTTACGCGGGAGAAAACCTGAATAACCAAAAACCTACATACAAACACCCGCGAAAGCCTCAGGAAACATATATATACACACACATATACGCACACACATATATGTATATAGAGACATCCGTATACATATATATACCCATATACATATATATACATGCAGGCATACATACATACATACATACATATGTATATATAGTCCTCAACGGAACCCAAAATCTTCGTTGCTAAGTGAGACATTTTGCCCCATTTTATGACCTTCCTTGCCACAGTTGTTAAGTGAATCACTGCAGAAATTAAGTTAGCAACAAGGTTGTTAAGTGAATCTGGCTTCCCCATTGACTTTGCTTCTCGGAAGATCTCAGAAGGGAATCGTAGGACTCCCAACACACTGCAACTGTCATAAATACGAGACAGTTGCCAAGCATCCAGATTTTGATCTGCAGTGATTGCAAATGTGAAAGCCACATTTTTTTCAGTGCCATAACTTCCAGCGGTTACTAAATGAACTGCTGTAAGTCGAGGACTTCCTGTATATATTAATTGCATCCAATAGGAGCTTTATGCAAGAAAACAATATAAGT
This sequence comes from Masticophis lateralis, assembly GCA_030761175.1. Classification (NCBI taxonomy): domain Eukaryota; kingdom Metazoa; phylum Chordata; class Lepidosauria; order Squamata; family Colubridae; genus Masticophis; species Masticophis lateralis. The sequence continues at coordinate 343,541,636 of JAUDYJ010000001.1, forward strand.
TTATCGTGTTTCCAATGGAGAGTTAGGCTAGCAGACACTTTGCCCAGCAAATGGCTGAAAAGCTGAATTGGTAGTTACTGGGTTATGCTCGGCCATCTTCTTCCTCCTCATCCTCCTCTTTGTCCTTCTCAACAGCCAACTGGAAGCCCCTTGCCAAAGACGGCGCTGACCAGCCATGGGGGTCTGTGTTCGAGTTCAACGCTACCGGGGGACACTTTTAACTCCAGCGTTGAAGCTGCTTCCTCCGTTTCCTCTGACTCGGGCGAGGGAGTTGCGGTAGGTTAACCTCAGACAGCGCAAAAGGCGGGCCGTGTGAATTGCATACCCAGGTAGTCCTCCACTTACATCAGTTCATTTAATGACCATTCACAGTTACAACGGCACTGGAAAAAGTGACTTACGACCGTTTTTCACAGTTTCAGGATCCCGATGGTGATGCGATCAGAATTCAGGGGCTTGGCAATTGGTTCATATTTATGACGATTGCCTCGTCCCGGGGTCATGTGATCCCCATTTGCGACCTTCTGACAAGTATAGTCAACGGGGAAACCAGATTCATTTAACAACCATGTTACTAAATTAATGACCGCAGGGATTCCCTTAACAGCTGTGGCAAGAATGGTCATAACATGGGGAAAACCCCACTTAACTAATTTCTCACTTAGCAACGTAAATGTTGGGCTCCATTTGTGGGCGTTAAGTCAGGTCCTTGACTTACAAGATTCGTCTAGTGACTTATGAAGTTACAACGGCACTGGAAAAAAAGTATCTTAAGGACGTCTTGCACACTTATGACTGTTTTAGCATCTCCGCGGTCACATGATCAAAATTCAGACTTTGCTTAGCAACTGGCATGTATTCAGGACGGTTGCAGTGTCCCGGAGGTCACTTTTGCTGACCTTCTGACCAGCAAAGTCAATGGGGAAGCCAGATTCACTTAACAACTATGTTACTCACTTAACGACTGTCGTGACTCACTTAACAACTGTGACAAGAAAGGTTGTCAAATGCACTGCTCAACTGGTATGTTTTTACGACGGGGTCATGTGATCGCCATTGGTAACCTTCCCAGACGGCTTCCGACAAGCAAAGTCGGTGGGTGAAGCTGCGTTCGCTTAACGACGGCGGTGATTTCCTTAACAACCGTGACGAGAAAAGTGTCAGGGTTCCAAGTAACACACACACACCCAACGAAAGTAAACTCCAAAGCTTGAATTTCCTCAAAGTTACCCTGACAAAAAGGTAGTAAAATTGTGTGCAACTCTCTTTAATGACCGCCTTAGTTAGTAGCGGAAATTTGGGTCCTGATCGTGATTGTAAATTGAGGATTGCCTGCATTGGCATGGGATACGGCGCTGGGCATGACTAACCCTTTCCTCTTCTCCATCCGCACAGTCTGGCAGTGCAGTCAAGGCCGCCAAAGGAACAGCCATGGCTCCTCCACAGGAGCCCACTTCAGCTCCTCCCCAGGGCACTGTCCTTCATTTCCTGACCCGCCTGCGCCGTCACGCTAGCCTGGAAGGAGCGAGTCCCTATTTCAGAATCAAGAAGTGGAAACTGGAAACCAGCCAGCGGGCATCCAGCCTGGACACGAGAGGTGGGTGTCTCTCCCTAAGTCTGCAAGTCAGAGTCCTAATATTGAATGCAGTGGATCTCAAACAGGGATGCGGTGGCTCAGCCGCTAAGACGCTGAGCTTGTCGATTCAAAGGTCGGCAGTTCAGCGGTTCAAATCCCTAGCACTGCGTAACAGCGTGAGCTCCTGTAACTTGTCCCAGCTTCTGCCAACCTAGCAGTTCGAAAGCACGTAAAAAATGCAAGTGGAAAAATGGGGACCAGCTTTGGTGGGAAGGGAACAGCGTTCCGTGCGCCTTTGGCGTTTAGTCATGCCGGCCATATGACCACGGAGACATCTTCGTACAACACTGGCTCTTCGGTTTTGAAACGGAGATGAGCACCGCCCCCTAGAGTCGGGAATGACTAGCACGTATGCACAAGGGGAATCTTTACCTTTACCCCAAGTTACAACCACCGTTGAACCCGAAAATTGTTGTGAAGTGAGGTTTGCCACATTTTACAACTTTTCCTGCCACTGTTGGAATCCCTGCAGTTGTGAAGTTAGAAATGTGGTTGTTAAGTGAATTTGGCGTCCCCTTGATTTTCCTTGTCGGGAGGTCACAAAAGGGGATCACATGACCCCGGGGACTCTGCAACCGTCATAAATACATGCCAGTTGCCTAGTATCCAAATTTTGATCATGTGACCATGGGTTGCTGCAACGGTCGTAAGCAGAGGTCGTATTCAGCAGGTTTGGACCAGTTTGAGCGAACTGGTAGTGGAAATTGCCTGCCCAGGCTCTATGCTGCCCTATTTAGGCATGTTTTTAAGGCTGGGCGCATGCGCAGAAGGCAAGCACATGTGTGGTAGGCCGGGCACATGTACATGCTCACATTTTTGGTGCTCGGCAAACCAATAGGTAAATTATGAATCCCATCTTTGGTCATAAGTATGAAAAATGGTCACAAGTCACTTTTTTCCTTACCATTGTAACTTTCAACGGTCACTAAACGAACGGCTGTAAGTCGAGGACCACCTGTAATGCTGTCCAAAACATTGCTGGTCCCTGAATTGAAACATGGAACAGGAGCACCTTGCACCTTGTTAGCTGTACTGCAGGGACAAATGGACTCCGGTATTTCAGTGCTTGAGCGGAAGGAATCAAAACTCTGTGGGGTCCTCTCTGAGCTTGGTTGTTTTCTGGCAGACGTTTCCTGACCCAACTAGGTAACATCATCAGCGCTAGAAGGGACAGGGGTTTGAAGAGTGGAGGAGATAGAAGAGGAGGATTGTGGGGTCCTTGGTGGTCTCTGAGCTTGGTTGTTTTCTTGCAGATGTCTCTTGACCCAACTGGGTAACATCATCAGCACTAAAATGGAGTAGGGTTTGCTCTTACTAGCACTGATGATGTTACCCAGTTGGGTAACATCATCAATGCTAGTACATCTGCATCTGCATAAATATCACCATGGTCAGAGAGCGCCAAACACCCCTCATTTCAACCCCGAGCTACAAATATTCTCCTTTATCAAGAAAAACTCCCAACTCCAGAGGTTCTCGTAAGGAGGGGACAGGTTTTTTTCCCACTTCTTTTTTTCCAAAAATGCTGAAACAGGTTTCAGAAAAACATGACTCCTGCCTACGCTTCAGGACCCATCTCTTCCTTCCCTCTGTTCAGGGTCCCCCAAGCGTCACCAGTTCCAGCGACAACGAGCTGCCAGTGAAAGCATGGACCAAGATCGCGATCCTCATCAGACGGACATTATCCAGTATATTGCCCGGACGGACGATGTGGTTTTCCGGCCCGTGGCTGGACCATTCTTGCCTGCTCCGGCCAGTCCAACATTATCTCTCGGCAGGTATTTTTCAGTAGATAAGTGGGAAGGGGGCTGGCATGGAGTGGAGTGTATGCAGGGCCCAGAGAATAAGAGCCGGAGAATAAGAGCCTGGGACACTGCAACCGTCATAAATGTGAATAAGAGCCTTTGGCAGCTCTGGAATGGGAAAAAAAAATGAGAATGGAAGTTGTAGGAAGTCCTTAACTTGAGACCACAATTGGGACCAGAATTTCTGTTGCTAAGTGAGGTGTTTAAACTACAGGTAGCCCTTGACTTACGACCACAACTGAGCCCAAACTCTATGTTGTTAAGTGAGAAATTTGTTAAGTGAGTTTTGTCCCATTTTACGACATTTGTTACGTGAATCACTGCAGTTGATTAGTTAATAACTGCGTTGTTAAGTGAATCTGGCTTCCCCATTGACTTTGCTTGTCAGAAGGTCACAGAAGGGGATCCCATGACTCCCCTGGGACACTGCAACCATCATAAATGTGAATTCAGTTGTCAAGCATTCACATGTAAATCATCATGATCATGGGGAATGCTAAAATGGTTGTAAGTGTGAAAAATCGGTTATAAGTCACTTTTTTCAGTAGTGTAACTTTGAACGTTCATTAAAATGAACGGTTGTAAGTCGAGGACTACCTGTAATAAGTAAAATATTTACTTATATTAAAAATAAGATAGAGCAACTGTTGTTGTCAAGTGAGTTTAACAGCCATTTTTGCACGGTTAAGTGAATCACTGCCGTTGTTAAATGAATCACCTGGTCACTAAGTGAATCTGGCCTTCTTCCAAGGAAGGAAGGAAGGAAGGAAGAAAGCCAAGCACCTGATCATATGACTGTGGGGAATGCTATGATGGTCGTAAAAGCAAGGACTGTTTGTAAGTCACTTTTTTCAGTGCCATCGTAACTTGGAACAGTCGCTCGCTACATGAATAGTCATAAGTTGAGGACAGTCTGTACCTCTTTTTGGTGAAGGGGAAAATACTCTTATGGAATTCAACATTGGGAATTTTCCAATGAATCAATAAAAGCTGAAGGATGGGTCAGAGTCCTTGGTTATCTGCCTTGGACTGTTGGGGTGTCTTAACATGTTTTGAGGGCCCTCACAAAATGGCTGCCTTCCAGCTCCGGCCGGTGAGTTTTTAAGTACTGATGGCAGGAATTTTTCCTTCGCTCTGCATGTTGAGTTTGCTGAGGTCCATCTTTTAAAGATCAAACAATATTTCAGCCCCTTCATTGTCCTAAATAATAGATGGACTTAAATGGGAAGCTATTTTAAACCAGTCTCTCTCTTCAGCAGCAAGTTCTCTCAAACCTTCGCCAAATGACTTTTATTTCCCGTCACCGTTGCCTAATTTTTAATTTTTAATTTTTTTTTTTTTAATAACCGAAAATGCTTGGATCGAATCGGCTACGTACCGCAGAGTTTCTTTCCCCTTGAGCTGGGCTGCTAGACTTGGGGAGCTATGATTTGAAAGCTCAGATTGTTTTGTTTCTTGGATAAAAAGCTGAATAATGGATGAACGTGTAGTGACCAGATGCTTTACCTCTTCCTTGCTAATGTACTCTTAAAAAACAAAACCACCACCACCACGTCATTTAAAAATAGATCTGGAGGCAATTATATGCTTCCCACCCCTGCTTCTTCTCTTAAAAGGGAGGACGAATCAGTTTGTCTCTGGATGACAGTTGGACTTCCAGAAGAACAAAGAAAGGGAAAACCTTAAAACATGGTTGTTTTGCCAGGCTGGCCTGGACTGAATGGGGTTTTAATGGGAATTTTAGTTTTTAGTGTCTGAATTTTAATCTGGACTGGTTTTATTGTTGTGAGCCGCCCTGAGTCCTTGCGGAGAAAGGGCGGCATATAAATCTGATAAATAAATAAATAAATAAATCAGACTGGATCATACTTCATACTTTTGTATATACCTGCTTAGTAGGGCTTTTGTAAGTATCTTTTTTTCTGTTGTAGGTTAGAGTCTTCCGAACCACCCAGCCCCACCCCACCTGAGCCTTTGGAACAGCAGCCCACCCCCCTTTATCATGACATCTGGAGCCTACGGGCTTCGCTAGAAAAATGTGTTTCATCAGAGAAGAGCAACGACCAGGACTCGGCACCTAGTGATGGTGGGGACAGCGTTTCCTCGAGCGGTGGGCTACCCAGTTTCTCCTCCTCCTTGGCCGATGAGGCTGAAGCTGGAGAGGACAGGTCCTTGTCGAAACCCAAGCAGGACAGCGTTGAGATGGAAGCCGGGACCCGTAAACTCTTGCAGATGGATAGTGGCTATGCCTCCATTGAAGCCCCCACTGGCCGAGTAGGAGACGACCAGACAGCCTCGGAGAAACGTTTCTGCTTCACCAGCGCTGGACGCAAGGCCACCATCTTTGAGAGCTTTGAGGGACAGGAGCCAGAAGCAGAGGAGGAAGAGGAGGAGGAAGAGGAGGAAGCAGCTGGCGCCGTTGGAGGTCTCCTCCCTTCTAGTCCATTGCTCTGGGCACCGTATGGGCAGATGTTCCCCGCACGAGAATCCTTCCCTCGCCGGGATTATAGCATCGATGAAAAAACAGACGCGCTCTTCAACGCCTTTGTCCGCCACGACCCCCAGTTCGATGAATCCCCCCTGCGGGCCAAACACCGCTCCAGGACCCATTTGAGGAAGCAATGGCAGCGTACCAAGCAGTACAGTGACCCAGGCGTCCGCTATCCCACAGCTTTGGAGAGGCACCGGACACCTCTGCGTCGAGGCGACAGCGTCAACTACCCCCTGGAAGGCCGCTACCACAGCACCCTGCCACGTATTGTCAGCTCCGGGGACGAGGAGGTGGCCTCACCCGCTGCAGAAACGGGGGAGAAGATCCAGATGATTGAGGAAGAACCCCCGGAGGAAGCCAAAACGGGACCTGACCCGTACACCAGGGACTGCCTCGAAAGTGGTCAATGTCCGGGGCTGGGCACAGAACTCCTGGACAAGATCGCAGGGGGGCTGGAGGACATGTTTTTCACACCCTTGAAAAAACCACGAGAGAGTCTAGAGTGTGTAGTGATGGTGGCCGCCCGGGCTTCCCCTGAGCACAGCCCCGAATAGTGGCAAGGGGAAGCACTGGGATGACCCTTTCTCTGTCTCGCCCCGGGGCTGGGGGGTGCCACACAGGGCCTGCCAGCCAGCCAGGATGCAGGGTGCTCCAGGGGCTCGAGGGCGCGGAGCAAGATCAAGGAACGCCCTCCTGCTCTGTCAGCCTTCCACTGTGTATCAGGAAGCCCCACCTGGAGGTCCCCTTGGGGGGTTGAGAAGGTCCAGGGCTGAAGACTTGGCCAGCGGAGATCCCTGTGTCTCTGGCCACAAGATGGAGCCCACCGAGGACCTGGGGAAGCTCTGGCTGGATCCATCCATGCTTTTCCAGCAGGGCCCTGGAAGGTGGGTGGGGGGAGCACATCCCAAGAAGGGAGACCTTCCCTTTTTTGGAGGGGGAGGTCCAAAGAGAGCAGGGTGTCTGCTGGAGAGCCGAAGGGCCTTCTCTTCCTTCTGGTTAGATCCAGGGGTGGGGACAAGGGAGAGCTCAACCGAATCTCTCCCCCATTTCAAAGCAGGTTTGCCAAAGTTGGCGTTATCTCTTGCACAGCCAGGAAGTTTTTAAGTTTTCAGGGGCTCGTTCTCGAGAATAATAATAAATAATAATAATAATAATAATAAGAGAAAACAGCCCCCAAATCTACCGGAGGCCTGACATACCTCACACTCTACGAGCTGGTTGTAGCAGATAATTTCAGCTCCTTCCACCTTTCCCCCCCCCCCCCGTGCACACCTCTCTCTCTCCTTCTCTCTCTCTCTCTCTCTGGTTTTTTACAAGCAATAACCTGTCCTCCCTCCCCCCCCAACCGCCGGCAAAGCCATCTTTGCTCGAGGGAGGGGCCGGCTTCGCCTTCCAGGTGGGGCAGGATCTCCTATCTCAGCCCACGGACGGACAGATGGATGTTCCTCCACCTTTTTGCATGGTGTGATGTGTGGAAAAGTTTACATTTTCTCGAGTGGAGGAATCTGCCACTTCCTGGATGGGGTTTGCGGGGGTGGAGGCTGGTAGGGGACCCCTGAAACAAAGCACGCTGCTTGAAGGGTGAATAGCACAATTCTCCGTCTCTCTCTTTTTTCTCTCTCTCTCCGTTCCCTCCCACCCACCTTTCTACCATTTTTTGAAGGCTCATTTTTCACACTTTTTCAGCTGTTCCTTGTGGGGTGGGTTGTTTTTTTTTTCCCTCCCCATGGTTCCATCCCCCCCCCCCCCATATTCCTCCTTCCATGGTTCACTTTGCATCATCCAACCTGTCCTGTTTTGGTCCACCTCGCTTGCTTTTGGGGGGTTTTCTTGCTGCTTTGATACAACAACAACAACAACAACAAAAAGGACCGGGTTGCATTTTGGGGTGATGGAGGAAGCAGTGAGATCGAAACCCAATTTCTGGTCTTTTGGACGGGTTGAAAAAAAGACGCAGAAGGCTCTGTGTTAGCCACCGTTTGACCCCCTTGCTTGGACTGGTGGTGAATATTATTGTCGCTTTTTGGGGGATAATGGGATTATTACTTAGGAGGTATACCCCTGTTTCTTTCTGCACCCTCCCACCACCGTTCTTGGTTATTCCTTATTCTACAAGTTCCCTTTCGCCATCTATATATGCAAAACAGGTGTTGCTTTTGAGTATTGTTATTATTTATTTCTGTGTGCGTGTTTTTCCCAGGGCAGGTATTCCTTTCGTGGCATCCTTTAAGCCAGGGGTCTCCAACCTTGGCAACTTTAAGCCTGGCGGACTTCAACTCCCAGAATTCCCCAGCCGGGGAATTCTGGGAGTTGAAGTCCGCCAGGCTTAAAGTTGCCAAGGTTGGAGACCCCTGCTTTAAGCAAGGGCTGGGGAAGCTTTCCTGTATTTATTTATTTATTTATTTATTTATTGGCATGGCTTTTTTAATTTAAACCTGCCGGAGATTGGCGGGTGAGGGGCGAGTGCGGGGTTAGGGTTAGGGAGGAAAGAAAGGGGGTGGCTCCTATTTCCTTTCAACCCTTCCAAACATCCTTTTCCCGTGGCCATCCGTTAAAAAAAAAAAAAAAAGAAGAAAATCCACTTTAAACCTTTTTCCATTTTTTTTCCCGCCACCCACCTTCGAATGCCACTCCTTTCTATGATCTTTAGGCTTCGGATCTTTGCAAAGGTATTTTTTCTTGGTTTTGGGTGTTTTGTTTTTTAAATCGCATGTCAGGTTAAAAAGGGAACGCTGCGCTCTGCTTCTCCAGTTTGGAATTGTGCGGGTCCAAAGCTGTTTTTTGGTGTGTGTGTGTGTGTGTGTGTGTGTGTGTGTAATTGATTTTGTAGATGAGTGCCACAACTGAGGGAAAACGAGGGGCTGAGCATGGAGCATTTGGGCATGTTGGCACGCACACATGCCTATGTGCCACGCTGACGTACAATTTCCTTCTGTTTTGAATCTGCCTCGGCTGTTACCCTCCTTTGTCAGGGGGCTCGGCTGCGGTAAGCACAAAGCCTCTGCCTGCCCCCGCCCCCTCAACTCGACTGCCCCGTGGTGGTACGCGAGACCCGCAAACCACAAACCTCTTTTGAAAATGGACTTGATTAAAAAAAAAAAAAACATGTGCCAAGAAGTGGTGTTGGAGCACAAATTGCATTTGTCTGGGACGGCCTGTGTGTATGGGGTGGCCCCTTGACTGCGATCTTACGGAGAGTTTAGCCAAGGGAATAGGGTGCCCATGGTCCCATTTTCTGGGGCTTTCTACCCGTCAACAAAAGGCCTCTGGTTCTGCTTTGCATCCGTTTCTGTCGCTTCGAAGATGCCACATGCTGAAAGAACAGGAGGTCATGTGCTTTGGGAGCATTCATTTGATTCCAGGCAGCTATTTCGTTTTAGGTCCAAAAAAGAGTGATTCTAGGCACTCATGTAGCCTCTGTTTTCCACCCCCATCAAGGAACTGATTCTCTTTGGGGGGGTTCTGAAGCCCATTTTGGAAATGAATCCAAGGCAGCGCACATATTCCCTTCCTTCCTGACGACCCAGATTGTTGGGGACAATATGCTGACTCTCTAAATCGCTTAGAAAGGGCTGTAAAAGCACTATGAAGCGGTATATAAGTCTAAGTGCTATTGCTACTTCCGCTGAACCTTTGGGTGTATCTATCAGCATGGAAGCATTTATAGGTAGTCCTTGACATATGACCATACAGGTAATCCTTGATTTACAACCATTCATTTAGTATTCATTCAGTTACAAGAGCACTGAAAGAAGCGACTTATGACTGTTTTACACACTTCTGACTGTTGCAGAATCCCCGTGGTCAAATGATCAGAATCTGGACGCTTGGCAACTACATGTATTTTAATGACTGTCGCAGTGTCTTGGGCTCAGGTGATTCCCTTTTGCGACCTTCTGACAAGCAAATCAACGGGGAAAGCCACACATTACAACTGCGTTCCTAACAGTTGCAGTGGTCTACTTAACAACGGTGGCAAGAGACGTCATAAAATGGGGCAATGACCATTTGGGGCTCGAAAGAATTATCTGTAATGGAGCCTGCCCGTTATAGTGGTATGTCACGATAGTTACAAATCGGATTAGTCATTTGACTGATTCAGATTATAGACCTCGTTTTGCAGTGGTTTTTAAGCAAAAGTGTCGGTCGTAAGATGAATACCGTGTTTCTTAAGTGAGACCATTGTTACTGTGGTGTGGCTTTCCTCAAAACTGGAAGTAACTTCCCGTGGGTGGAGATTGAACCTTTGGAACAGGGTTGTAGCTTCTTTTTTTTCAGGCCAGTCATACTATTGAATGGTCACTAAGGGTCCGGCCATAAATTGAGGATTACCTGTACTTCTAAACCATAGGAATGAGGGACTTTTCTTAGAACTGTACAGGAGAATCTCTTGGGTGTGATCAGAAAAATTTAAGATGGCGGCCACAGAGGTGGAGTTGAAATTCTGCCTGATTTTGTATGGATGTTGCAAATTTTGGGGAACACACATGCTACGGACAGACCAACATGTGTGGAAAAATGCATGTTTCCAACAACATGGAAGAGCTAAAAATTTACCACCCGGCGCTCTTTTTTCAAGGGGGCTGAGAATTCTGGGTTTCGCAGTCCCAGACTAGGGAGCAAGTGCCTGTCACGGTTAGGAATGCAATTGTGTTTTTTTAAAAAATGGATTCATCTTGCCTCCTATATTATTTTGAGTGGCTCCTATTCATTTAGGTGGCTCAGTGGCTAAGACGCTTGTTGATCGAAAGGTCAGCAAATCCCTCGTGCTGTGTAACGGGGTGAGCTCCCGTGACTTGTCCCAGCTTCTGCCAACCTAGCAGTTCGAAAGCACGTAAGAAAAAATGCAAGTAGAAAAATAGGGACCAACTTTGGTGGGAAGGGAACAGCTTTCCGTGTGCCTTTGGCATTGACTCATGCCAGCCACATGACCACAGAGACGTCTTCGGACAGCGCTGCCTCTTCGGCTTTGAAACAGAGATGAGCACCACCCCCTAGAGTCAGGAACGACTAGCACATATGTGCGAGGGGTACCTTTACCGTTACCTTTTAAATGAGCATAGGGTCACCTTTCTGGGCTCACCTGTGCAGGTTGGATTTGAATTCATGGTCCCACTTATTTTGCAGCACCTCCAAATAAATGGCACTTCGAAGCGGTGATTTTTCAACCTCTGCCGCTTGACGTTGGGTGGGGACTTCAACTCCCAGAATCCTGGGAGTTGAAGCCCCCCACCCATCTTCAAGTGACCAGGGTTAAGGAACATTGTTTCAAAGGTGGATCACACCACCCTAAGGATCTCCCCCCTCCCCCGCAGATCATTACACTTAGGCCTTCCATTGCTGGATTTTGTTAAGTTCCTGAGCAGACCATTTTGCAAAGCTTGCAAGCGGGACCTGGGCCTGTGGCCAACCACTGAACAAGCTCCACTCCATCTTGCATGGTAAAAAATTCAGATTAAAGCACCTTGGATGATGGCTGCCCAGCCCACTAACACAGCCATAGCCATCTTGTCTGTGGGATATGGGTTTTCCTGTCCAACTGCTCTTGCTGCTAAGATTTATTTTTTTAAAAAATCTTTCATGGGCATCTCCAGTTTTTTGTGACTTGTGAGGATGAAAACCAGGTCTTGAACATCCAGCAGTTCGAATCCCTAGTACAGGTCTCCCGTGTGAACAGGGGGTTGGACTGGATGACCTCCAAGGTCTCTTCTAACTCAGTTACTGTTCTACAATGGTTTTTCCCAACCTTGTTAGTGTCGAGACCTGTGGACTTCAACTCCCAGAATTCCTCCGCCAGCCATGCTGCAGCAGCAATGGATGCAGGCTGGCTGAGGAATTCTGGGAGTTGAAGTCTGCACCTCTTCCAAGTGGGCCTGGTTGGCCTACCAGATATCCTTCAAGGATTTGAAAAGGGCCGTTTCCCATTTTCTTAGCTTTTGCTCTTCTACACATTTCCTTCAACGAATAAAGAGTTTGGTGGGTTTTGTGAGGCCCATTAAAATCATATCAAGCCATTACAAAAGGAGCGGGGCCTGCAAAATGTGGTTTAAAAAACTCAAGATGGCGGCTATGGTAGCGCCATCAAAGCTCCACATATTTGTGTGTGCTGTGCATATAAAGATCACTTTGATCGGACCGTAATGGCCATCTTGACTTTTTTGACCCCACCCAGGACTTTCCTAAATAACTTCCCATTATTATTTCTCATTTGGAATTTAGACTTCTGCTAATGTTAGCCCAAGTCTGTCTTTCCTGGCATCCATATCATCCATTTTCTCATACTCCCATGGTCAACTAGTACCCTAAAATCTTTTTCCCCCCCCACACATTCCATTACAAAACTGGGGCATTTCCCCCCCCCCCCGTCTCTCTCTTCACTGGATTTTTTGCTTCCAAAGTGATAAAACACTGCATTTGTGTTAACGTTCAATTGTTACTTTCAGCCCATTTCAATAAAACTCTCGAAATCCTTTTGAATTTTATTGCAGTCTTCTACTCTGTATGCGGGATCCTACTTGATTTGGGGTCATTGATCAATTGCATCTTGCCGTTTCAAGTTGCGAGAGACACGACAGAAGAGATGTTGCTCGTCTTTTCAGCCAACTTTCTGGGTTTTAAAAAGTGCCAGAATGAAGATGAAGATTCAAACTTGGACTAGATGACTTCCAAGGTCCCTTCCAACTCTTGTTACTTCAGTTAAGCTTCATGGTGACCCAAATGTCTCTGAACATTTCAGGCAGTCCTAATATATACCAATATATATTGACCAAGCTAACCTGGGGATTGAAAAAACAGAAGCTGGGTTTATATACATACCATGCTTAACTATGATTTGGTCAAGAGTTGGAATTGAACTTGGGGTAAAATGTATGAAACGAGAAGGAATGGGTGGAAGCAGGTCAGAGGGAGATCCAACCTAGACTTAAGGAGAAACTTCCTGACAGAATAATTAATCAGTGGCTTGGCCTTCAGAAGTTGGGGGTGCTCCATTGCTGGAGGTCTTCAAGAAAATATTGGACAACTCTTTGCCCAGGATACTATAGGGTCGTGATGGTGAACCTATGGCACGCGGAGCCATATCTGTGGGCACGCGAGTGTTGCTCTAGCTCAGCTGGGCCAGCTGATTTTTGGGCCTTCTGGGCCCAGCGGAGGGACCTCCAGAAGGCCTCGGGGGTGGGTGGGGGTGGGTGGGTGAGGCCTGTTTTCACCCTCCCCAGGTTCCAAGGAAGCCTCTGGAGCCTGGGGAGGGTGAAAAAACAGGCCTACTGGGCCCACCGGTAACCTTTTTGCTGTCGTGTGCCAAAAGCGGGGGAAGTGTGTGTGGGGTTACGCACACATGTGCGTGTGTGTGGGGAAAGCACGCGGCCATTGAATTATGGGTTTGGGCACAAGCACGCGTGACCCCCCCTCCCCCCGCTTTTGGCACGCAATGGCAAAAGGGTTAGCCATCACTGCTATAGGGTCTCCATACTGAGCAAGGGGGTGGACTAGAAGATCTCTGAGGTCCCTTCTACCCACGTGATTGTATGAGCCTATGGATGGAAGCTGCACGTTACACCAAGTGCGATTGGCCAGTTTGTGGTTCAGTGTCGTACTGACAGCACCACAAAACTCTCCGTAAGATACGGATTTGCACAACATAAATCTTGCTACTACTGTATAGTAAGTCACTAGCACAAGGATGCATGGATTCCTAGGAGGAAAACAAACCAGGATTTTGAAAATAGCAAACTTTCACTCAACTAATGTGATGGTCTGCTGCCAGACATCAACGGGTACCTTAGGACGTTACTGAGTTGAGGTTTACCATCCTTATGATTGATTTGGGAATACCAATTCTGTATATATACCGAGTTCAAGTACTCCTTAATAATTGGTTCCAAACCTGCTGCCCAGATAACTAGAGATTGCAAAATCATGGGGAAGAGAAGCTCCCCCCTCCCCTAGATTGCATCTGAAAAAAGCTAGTAGGGTGTTTTAGGATATGTGTCTTCAGATCCCCATATAGATCTTTGCTATGCTCAAGGGCAGGAGAAGACCTAGGAGATGGAATTGGTAGGGAAGCAGTTAATTCTGGCTTCCTTCCATTTAAGAACTACTCAACAGGGACGCAGAATGCTAAGAGACAGTTTCTACTTTCTACAGTTTCTCAACCGTGGCAAGTTGAAGACCTGTGGACTTCAACTCCCAGAATTCCTCAGCCAGCATGCTTTAAGATGTGTGGGACTTCAGGGAAACACTGTTTTAACTGCTTTTGCAAAAGGTTGAGTGTTAGATGAATTTTGGGATTCCTTCCAGCTCTAGAATTATTAATTCACAATTCCAGGTAAACGGCTCCTTTCTCACACCTGCACTTTCTTCCTTTTAGTGACAGAAAAGTCTCCCCACAAAGCTGACACCGTAGAAGCCACGTCTCCGTTGAATCTTTATTTTCTTTTTTAAAAAAAGGAAAAAAAACCCAGAAAAGCACACTTTTCCCTTTGCTCCAGCCCTTATAAACAGCATGCAGATATTTTTTTTTGTATGTGTATGTGTGTGTGTGTGTTTTTTTATTCAGAACGGAATGGGGAGACTGTTCCCCATGTTTTAATTTTAAAATACTTGTTTGGGTTCTTGTCCCTTTATCCCCGCCCTTTCAAACGCATCGTAACGGATAAAGAAGTCTATTGTGAAGGAAAAAAAATAAAGGAAGGGACGGGGGACCAAAAAGCGAAAAATATCTCATATGTATATATATATCTATATATATCTATATATATATACACAGTCTCACACACACACACACATAATATATATATATATAATATAACAGTAGTCTACTACATAAAGTGCGTGTTGATGGCTTGCAAGTTTCCAAACACACCTGGGAAGGTAGAAAAAGAGTTTGCATGAAGGACATCATTCTTTAAAGAACCATTCACTGCCTCTTCCCCCATTACTGCTCCCCAATGCAACCCCATAGAAAGAGTCTGGGTATATCTGGGCCACACAGCATTGCAGTCAAAAGGGGAGTCTGGGCTCCCATCCGACAAACCAGAGTTAAGCCTCTTTCAGGGGGGGAGAGGGAGGGGGGGAAAGTCACGAGGAAGGAGGTCACAGGTGGGTGCAAATCACCGTCCAATTTTTTTTCCCCTTGGGTTTGACCAAACAAAAGAAAAAAAAAGAGGTGAAAAAGAACAATAAATCTCCCCTTCTCCTTCTTCTTGGTTTGATTGCAAGCTTGTTCTACAAGTGATCTGCTACAGGTAGGTGGGTAGAGTAGAGGAGACTCGGATGGATGAGACCCGGGTGGGAGCTTTAGGGGCAGCAGTCAATCTGGAACTCGGGCTGTAAAGAAGAAAGAGAAAGAAAGAAAGAAAGAAAAAGAAAGAAAGAAAGAATTCAAGTTTAGAAGAACATTTCTTTTTATATTTATGGAGATTCCCAGTCATCCAGGTCATGGTTGTCCCAAAGGTGCTTTTAATTCAAGAGGCAACTGGACTGTCTGGTTTTTCTTTGAAGAAGTTTCTCTTCTCATCCAAGAAGCTTCTTCAGCTCTGGTTAGATGGTGGGGAACAGAAGGATTTATACTCCTTGCAGACAGCTGGTTATTTGCATCCTTTTTAGAGAGTCGTTGAGGCCACTTGGAGGTTTCTCTTGTGTCCTCAACAACTCTCTAAAAGAATGCAAATCACCAGGTGTCTGGAAGGAGTATGAATTATTATAGAATTCTGACAGTTCTGGGAGTTGAAGTCGACCCATCTTCAAGCTGCCAAGGTTGAGAAACACTGCTTTAAGCAATTTAGACCAGCGGTCACTAACTGGTGATCCATGGACCACTGGTGGTCCACAGAAAAATTATTTGAATTTTTTATATTGCACTAAATCAGGGTCCTCAAACTACGGCCCCTGGGACAGATATGTGCAATAAATGTTTGTGTTGCTGCAGAGAGTCTCCCACTTTGGGGTCTTCTTCTATGGGTCGGAGGGGGGCAGAAATTCTGACTTGGGGTCTGCTTCAACCTCCTGGTGTGGGGCTTTGGGCGAAGGCTGGAGGGAAGTGCCGCTGGTGGTGAAGAGCCGGAGGGCCTTGTTCCAGTGGGACTGCCTCATGGCCTGGAATTGGCTGATCATCTCAGCCCACTGAGCCTCCAGGCGCCAGTACCTGGCCTTGAACTCCCGCAGGTCTTCCCTCTGCTTGGAAAGCCTATGCTCGTAGTGAGGTGCTTCTGCTGAGCCTCCTTCTCAGCCAGATCCAATATGAACGGAACTGTTTTGCCAACTCTTTCTCATGGTGGCTGCTTAGCTCCAACAACTGCTTCCTGTTGAGGCCCTAAGGAGCCCGGGCGGGGAGGCGAGGAATGGCTGGCAGGGGCTAGTAGAGGTTGGCAAAGTGCCCCTTGAGGTGGGTGACATTGATTTGGCCACACCCACACAGTCACACGACCACCTAGCCACGCCCACCCAGCCGGTCATTAGGCAGATCATATTAGTGGTCCGCGGGATTTAAAATTATGAATTTAGTGGTTCCTGAGGTCTGAAAGGTTGGGGACCCCTGGTTTAGACTAAAATGAGACTAAACTAAGGACAATGAAACCGAGGTTATTACTCAGCATGTTTAACCTGGAGGAAACTGAGAGATGTCACGTCTGCATTTCTGAAGGGGGAATAAAAAAAGACGGTGTAAACCCTTGATCAGTGGGACCTGGGTCACATTGAAAGGGATTAAATTACGGGAGGAAGGATTCTAGTTAAGGATTAGGAGAAATTATGACAAGACAAGCAGGTCCCTAGTTGGGAAGGTGGCTTAGGAGGGGTTCACAGGGCTAGGAGGGCCCCTGAAGGATGCTTTCTACCTCTAGGCAAAAATAAAAAAAGCCAATAGGATGAATCCCAAATCAGAGCCAATCCAATTCGCCATCCTGATCTGGAGGACCCACTGAGTTGGTGAAGGGATGGAGGCAGAACAAGAGACATGGCCAGAAGGAAAGCTGAGAGAGGGGGAGAAAGGGGTGGGGGAGGGAGAGGGAAGGACGGGGAGAGAGTGGGAGGGAGAGGAAGGGGGGAGGGAGAGAGCGAGAGAAGGGAAGGGAGAGGGAGGGGGAAAGGGAGAGAGGGAGGGAGAAATAGAGGGATAAAGAGAGAAAGTGAGGGAGAGATAGTGAGAGGGAGTAAAAGAGAAAGAGAGAGGGATAGGGAGAAGAGAGGGACGGACAGGGAGAGAGAAGGACAGAGAGGGAGAGAGGGAGGAAGAGAGGAAGGGAAAAGGAGAGCAAAGTAGGGAGAAATAGGGATAAAGAGAGAAAATGAGTGAGAGGGAGAAGAGAGAGAGAGAAGGACAGGGAGAGAGTGGGAGGGAGAGGAAGGAGGGAGAAAGCAAGAGAAGGGAAGGGAAAGAGAGAGAGAGGGAGGGGGAAAGGGAGAGCGAGGAAGGGAGAAATAGAGGGATAGAGAAAGTGAGGGGTAGTGAGAGGGAGAAGAGAGGGAAGGGCAGGGAGAGAGTGGGAGGGAGAGGAAGGGGAAAGGAGAGAGTGAGAGAAGGGAAGGGACAGAGAGAGAGAGGGAGAGGGAAGGACAAAGAGGGAGAGAGGGAGGAAGAGAGGAAGGGGGAAAAGGAGACCAAGTTAGGGAGAAATAGAGAGGGATAAAGAGAGAAAATGAGGGAGGGGTAGTGAGAGGGAGAAAAAGAGGAAAAGAGAGAGAGGGATAGGGAGAAGGAGAGAGGGAGAGAGGGATAGGCGGAAAGGGAGAGAGAGGTAGGGAGAAATAGAGAGAGGGATAAAGAGAGAAAGTGAGGGAGGGGTAGTTAGAGGGAGAAGAGAGGGAGAGAGAAGGACAGGGAGAGAGTGGGAGGGAGAGGAAGGGGGGAGGGAGAGAGCGAGAGAAGGGAAGGGAGAGAGAGGGAGAGGGAAGGACAGAGGGAGAGAGGGAGGGGGAAAGGGAGAGAGAGGAAAGGAGAAAGAGGAATAGAGAAAGTGAGGGAGGGGTAGTGAGAGGGAGAAAAAGAGGAAAAGAGAGAGGGATAGGGAGGAGAGAGGGATAGGGGGAAAGGGAGAGAGAGGTAGGGAGAAATAGAGAGAGGGATAAAGAGAGAAAGTGAGGGAGGGGTAGTTAGAGGGAGAAGAGAGGGAGAGAGAAGGACAGGGAGAGAGTGGGAGGGAGAGGAAGGGGGGAGGGAGAGAGCGAGAGAAGGGAAGGGAGAGAGAGGGAGAGGGAAGGACAGAGGGAGAGAGGGAGGGGGAAAGGGAGAGAGAGGAAGGGAGAAATAGAGGGATAGAGAAAGTGAGGGGTAGTGAGAGGGAGAAGAGAGGGAAGGGCAGGGAGAGAGTGGGAGGGAGAGGAAGGGGAAAGGAGAGAGTGAGAGAAGGGAAGGGACAGAGAGAGAGAGGGAGAGGGAAGGACAAAGAGGGAGAGAGGGAGGAAGAGAGGAAGGGGGAAAAGGAGACCAAGTTAGGGAGAAATAGAGAGGGATAAAGAGAGAAAATGAGGGAGGGGTAGTGAGAGGGAGAAAAAGAGGAAAAGAGAGAGAGGGATAGGGAGAAGGAGAGAGGGAGAGAGGGATAGGCGGAAAGGGAGAGAGAGGTAGGGAGAAATAGAGAGAGGGATAAAGAGAGAAAGTGAGGGAGGGGTAGTTAGAGGGAGAAGAGAGGGAGAGAGAAGGACAGGGAGAGAGTGGGAGGGAGAGGAAGGGGGGAGGGAGAGAGCGAGAGAAGGGAAGGGAGAGAGAGGGAGAGGGAAGGACAGAGGGAGAGAGGGAGGGGGAAAGGGAGAGAGAGGAAAGGAGAAATAGAGGAATAGAGAAAGTGAGGGAGGGGTAGTGAGAGGGAGAAAAAGAGGAAAAGAGAGAGGGATAGGGAGAAGGAGAGAGGGATAGGGGGAAAGGGAGAGAGAGGTAGGGAGAAATAGAGAGAGGGATAAAGAGAGAAAGTGAGGGAGGGGGAGGGGAGAGAGAGAAGAGAGGAGCGAGAGGAGTGTGTGTTTCGGGGGGGGGGGAGAAGCACATTGGGTTGAAGTGTGCAAATGTGTGCAAGGCCGGAATCCCGGGGGCGGAAAGACGGACGCAGGAGGAGATGGATAATAAGAGAAGGATGGGGGAGTGGAGGGGAGGGGAGAGATGCGTTATGAAGTAGGAGAGTCAGAGATGGCTTTGAAAAAAAAGCATCCAGGGAGGAAACTACAACTGGAGGATGGGGAAAAAAAATCAAACGAACCAACATCGTCAGCCGCTGACAGCCAAGAAAGACCCCCAGCCCCAGAGCTCTGACGCTGTTTGTAAAGGGGGCTCCCCCGTTGCCTCCCCCCCCCCCATGCACAGCAGGGGCAGGGATGGCGCCCCCACCAGACAGGAAACAGACCATTCACCCACGCCCAGAAGCACCTGGGTCTTCCCAAACCTTTCTGTCTCATCGCTTTGGAATCCTTTTTCTCTTCGAAAAAGGAAGAATTGTGCGTTTTTGTGTCTTATGTTTGTGTGTGTGCCTGCAATGTTCAAAAGCCCTGGGGGAAAGATTAAAACTCATCTCCCCCATACAGGGCCGCATCTGTGGCAGCAAATCAAATTAAATCTTATTCCGTGGAGTTTCAGAGGAGAAATGCCCTTTTCCCTCTCATTCTGTATTAATAAGGCCTAGAAGGATTCACAGTTGGGTATTTTAATTGGTGGGTTTTAAATCCGGGGGCCAAATTGTTTACTTATTTTAAAAGTATTTTAAATTTTGTATCATGTTGTTTTACCATGGCTGTGCACCACCCTGCGTCCTTCGGGAGAAGGGTGCTATAAAAAACTGAATAAATAAATAAATAAAATAATAAAATAATAATAATAAAAGAGGGGGTGAAAGATTAGCTGGATTCTCTACCCCAAGTGGGAGAGTTTATTTTCTTTTCTTTTCTTCTTTTTTCTTTTGAAAAACAGCTTTAGCCTCCAGCCTGCTTAGCCTGACCCCTTGATCTGACATAGGACAAATATAATATTCAGAAACGGAAAACAGGAAGCGGATTCCAGAGTTTAAAATCGGTGTTTCTCAACTTTAAAATGGGTGGACTTCGACTCCCAGACTTCCCAGGTCCAGAAACGCTGCCTTAAACACAAGTATCCTGTTGGGGTTTTTTTTAAAGCAGGCATGTTGAATCTCAGCTCTATCGCCAGTCTTTAGTCAGGGGGGATGGGATGGCCCTGGCACCGGAGTATTATACCTGAACCGGGTGGGTGGGTGGGTGGGTCAGGTGTGTGCTTTGTGCAAAGCCAGGGAAAGGAGCGGCCCAGGTGCCATAGATGGTCTGTTGTTCTCTCTTGCTGCAGCGGAGAAGGGGTACCTAGTCAGCCATGCCAGGTAGTCCAGACAAGAACCACACCCAGATGTGCTAACTCTAACTTGATTGTAAGTTTATGTTAACAGAATCTTCAAGTCTGAATGTACACACACACACACACACACACCTACGCCTATACAGTCCAAGAAACTAGGGAAAGTCCCAGTGGTGAAATCCAAATTTTTTTACTACCGGTTCTATGGGTGTGGTTTGGTGGCTTGGTGTGGCTTGGTGGGCGTGGCAGGGGAAAGATACTGCAAAATCCCCACTCACTCCTCACTCCTGGGGGAAGGATATTGCAAAATCTCCATTCCCACCCCACTCTGGGGCCAGCTAGAGGTGGTATTTGCCGGTTCTCCGAACTACTCAAACTTCCGCTACGGGTTCTCCAGAACCTGCTGGATTTCACTCCTGGAAGGTCCGTTCTGAAATGCTTCTGATGCCTCTTTTTAGTGGTGAAATCTGAATATTTTTACTACCGGTTCTGTGGGCGTGGCTTCGTGGGCGTGGCTTCATGGGCATGGCAGGGGAAGGATACTGCAAAATCTCTATTCCCACCCCACTCTGGGGCCAGCTAGCGGTGGTATTTGCCGGTTCTCCCAACTACTCAAAATTTCCGCTACCGGTTCTCCAGAACCTACCAAAACCTGCTGGATTTCACCCCTCCCTCTTTTCCTTCTGTGGCAGTGCTGGCGAACCTTTTCAGCATCAAGTGTCGAAACGGGGGCACGGCATGTGTGTATGCCAGAAACTGGAAGAACAGCTGCCCAGTGCCCGCCAGGAAGATGATCTTCCAGTTTCCGGCATGCGCATACACAATGGCCACCTGGTCTTCCAGTTTCTTGCAGACCAGCCGGCCGGTGTGCATGCGTGCACTGGAAATCGGAAGATTATCTTCCCGGTGCGTGCATGCGCACCAGGCAACTGGTTTTCCGGTTTCTGGCGCTTCAGCACGCGTGAAGACCAACTGCCTGGTGGGCCGGAATCCGGAAGAGCAACGGGAGACAGCTTGCGTGCCTGGAGAGATGGCTTTTGGCACCTGCGCCATAGATTTGCCATCATGCTTCTGGGGGCTCAGCTGCCTCTTCTCTGACTGCTGCTTAGTCTGAATCTCTTCTGCCTGTCTCCCAAGGTCCTTTGCTCATTCCATGAGGCTACTTATAATGTGACACAAAATTCTCCTTCTGAAATTCTCAGTTTAAGGGGCTGATTGGGATCCTGAAGCCCCCACAGAGGTTTAACCTTGTTTTAACCCCTTTGCAACCCTGATTGCCTAGCCCAGGGGTCCTCAAAGTTTTTAAACAGGGGGCCAATTCACGGTCCCTCAGATTGTTCAGATGGGTGGGCGTGGCTAGGTGGTCATGTGACTGGGTGGGCACGGACAATTTAGCCATCCAAACAATACGAACAAATTAAACTTTGTTATGCTCCTGAGGGTGGAAAGCAGGATAGTGAAGGGATGTGGTTGCCTTGGAGTATGTATGAGGGGCTTCTGTATGTGTGTGTGTCTCTCTCTCTCTCTCTTTCTCTCTCTCTCCCCCTCCCTCTCTCTTTTGCTCTCTGGAGGCCGAGGAAGCAAAAAACGGGCCCGTTTTTGCCCTCCAGAGGCCTCGGCGTGTCCTGTTTTTGGCCACCCTGGCCTCCAGAAGGCAAGTGTGTAGGCGGGGTGATGTAGGTGGATCAGCCTCATGGTCCTGTGTGTGCCGGATTAATGGCTTCGGTGGGCCATATCCGGCCCCTGGGGTGTAGTTTGAGGACCCCTGCCCTAGCCTGATTCAGATCTTAGCTCCACCCACTTTTTGGAACTAGGGAGAGTCTCTTCTTGAGACGAATCCCACACCCATTTTCTCTCTGAGGGCTCAGCTGCCTCTTATCGGTTGTCTAATCTGCCAATCTTCATTCACTCATATCAATCTTTTATCTATTTATCGAACTGTAGGGCGTCTGTCTTGCCAAAGGTGGCTCTCGCTACAGATAGTCCTCGACTTACAACCGTTCGTTGAGTGACCGTTCCAAAGTTAGGACGGCGCTGAAAAAGCTGACTTCTGACGGTTTTTTTTCACACTTAGGACCGTTGCAGCATCCCCATGGTCACAATGATCGCAATCCAGAGACTTGGCAATGGGTTCATATTTATAACGGTTGCAACGTCCCGGTGTGTGTGTGTGTGTGTGTGTGTGTGTGTGTGTGTGTGTGTGAGACGTGATCCCCTTTGGCGACCTTCCGACAAGCAAAGTCAACGGGGAAGGCAGATTCGCTTAACCACCGGGTTTACTAACTTAACAGCCGCAGTGTTTCACTTAACAACGGTGGCAAGAAAGGTCGTAAACTGCATGGCAAAACCTCACTTAATTTTCACTCAGCAACGGCCACGTTGGGCTCTGTTGTGAGCGTATGTCGCGGACGACCCGTAGAGACGCCTCCCCTCCCTGCCGCAAATCTGCCTCTGAAAGCTGAAGTTATACGAACCATGGCGGGCAAGTCCAGCCGGGGTCACTGCTGCTTGCAGGTCGAGAGTTTGCGGATCTTGCTGCTGGCGGAAGAGGTCTTGCGGGAAGGGTTGGAAGAGGCGCTGGCCCGCCGCTCGGCTTTCGTCTTGCTGACCAGCTGACTGGACTCCGTCCCGTTCATGCAGACTGGTTTGGGCAGCCCCCTGGTGCAGCTCTGCCCGTTCTGCCTGGTCTCATTAGGCACCTGCCCTGGAAGGCACAAAGAAGAACTTTCTGGGTCAGTACAGTAGAGATAAAACAGGGACGCGGTGGCTCAGTGGCTAAGATGCTCAGTTTGTCGATCGAAAGGTCAGCAGTTCAGCGGTTCGAGTCCCTAGTGCTGTGTAACAGGGTGAGCTCCCATTACTTGTCTCAGCTTCTGCCAACCTAGCAGTTCGAAAGCAGGTAAAAAATGCAAGTAGAAAAATAGGGACCACCTTTGGTGGGAAGGGAACAGAGTTCCGTGCGCCTTTGGCGTTGAGTCATGCCAGCCACATGACCACGGAGATGTCTTTGGACAGCGCTGGCTCTTTGGCTTTGAAACGGAGATGAGCACCGCCCTCTAGAGTCAGGAACAACTAGCACGTATGTGCGGGGGAAACCTTTACATTTACAGATAAAACTCTGGCCCCTGAGCATGTACAGAAAGCCTTTCACCTTCCTCCTGAGTTGCCCCCCACTTGGAATTCTTTCGAGAATGAGGGACAATGGAAGCGAAGTGCCGCTTTCAAAACTCAAATCCGGGCCCAAGTTGTTTTCAAAATATGACATGATTTATTGTGGAGAACGGCATTATTCTAACGAGCGAAACAGGACACACAACATTTAGAACAGATCTAGAACAGAACAATTAAAATAATTAGACAGGACTGTTGTATTTCCTAAGAGCGTGCATCATAATTGTGTATAATAATTTTAGAGAAAACGGGAGGGGTGTCTGTGGATCACAATAGGTGGATTACAGGTAGTTTTTATTTAATGACTGGTTGCTAAGCAACTGAAGAAGTTATGACGTTTCCCCCCCCCCCCAAAAAAAAAAGCAATTTACGAACTGATTCTTCACCTTCCTGAGGTTGAGAAACACCGGGCTAGCCCAAAGAAGAGCAGAAAAGCATTGTGATTAACACCAGCTGTCTGCAATTACTGGAAGTTCGAATCTCACCAGGCTCAAGGTCGACTCAGCCTTCCATCCTTTCTAAGGGAGGTAAATTGAAGACCCAGTTTGTGGGGGCAATAAGCTGACTTTGTATAAATATACAGAAGTATGAAGGCTATTGCTTAACGCGTTGTAAGCCGCCCTGAGTCTCCGGAGAAGGGCAGCATATAAATCAAATAAAAAAAAAAACCAAAAAAAAAAAAAAACCCCAGTCTTCGAATACCTCAAGGGTTGTCCCAGGATTGGGACAACAGGTAGTTCTTGGCTTACGACGACAATTGAGCCCAAGCTTTCTGTTGTTAAATGAGACATTTGTTGAGTGAGTGGGAGTTCTACAGAGGAAGATTTGAACTTGAAATAAGGAGGAATTTTTTGACCACGGGAGCTTTTAGGCTGAAGAACAGCCTGCTTTCCATCCTGCCTTCCGTGGAGGACCTGTATACTACACGAGTCAAAAAGAGAGCTGTGAAAATATTTACCGACTCTTCGCATCCTGGACATAAACTGTTTCAACTCCTACTCTCAAAACAACGCTATAGAGCACTGCACACCAGAACAGCTAGACACAAGGACGGTTTTTTCCTGAATGCCATCACTCTGCTAAATGAATAATTCCCTTAACACTGTCAAACTATTTACTAAATCTGCACTACTATTAATCTTCTCATCGTTCCCATCACCCATCTCCTCGCACTTATGACGGTATGACTGTATCCTTTTTGCTTGTATCCTTACTGTTTATATTGATATTGTTTCCTGATTGCTTATTTGTACCCTATGACTATCATTAAGTGTTGTACCTTATGATTCTGATGAATGTATCTTTTCTTTTATGTACTCCGAGAGTGTTATGCACCAAGACAATTTCCTTGTGTGTCCAATCACACTTGGCCAATAAAGAATTCTATTCTATTCTATTCTATTCTATTCTATTCTATTCTATTCTATTCTATTCTATTCTATTCCATTCCATTCCATTCCATTCCATTCCATTCCATTCCATTCCATTCCATTCCACTCCACTCCACTCCACTCCACTCCACTCCACTCCACTCTACTCTACTCTACTTTTTCTTTCTGAGTCACAGGGGCTCCACCAGTGGAGATTTTCAAGCAAATAACAGAGTTGGAAGGAACCTTGGAGGTCTTCTAGACTAACCTCTTCCTCAAGCAGGAGTCCGAATACACTATATAGTATATACCCCATGATGGCAAACCTATGGAACGTGTGCCTGAAGTGACACGTGGAGCCATGTCGCCTGGCACGCACTGCGTCATCCGTTCCTCTTCTGGGTTTCTGGCGCCAACGCGCACGCAACGATCAGCTGGCCTTTTTGCTTGTGGCACTACCAGAAACTAGAAAAGCCGGTCTTACGTTTTCCTGCGTGAGCATGTGCCAGCTGATCGTTGTGTGCACATGTGCGCCAGAAACCCGGAAGAGTAGCTGGCTGAAACCGGAAGTCCAGTAGCTGAAACCGGAAGTTCATTTTCAGGCATGTGCGTGCACCCTGGGCAGCTACTCTTCCGGGCTGCGGCCCAGACGTGCGCACACTCCCTTTTCGGCCCCCGGTGCCAAAAAGGGTCACCATCGTTAATATAAACCAAGACTGGGCAGACATATGTCTAGGCGGTTTGAGAATTCCAGCTCTGCGCAGGGTTCTGTGACACATCACCACGGCCAACTCGCCATGGGACAAGAGTTACACTCCCTCCTCTCTTACACTAATATTGAAGAAATGGTGGAATAGAATCATTAAACAAAGGATGTAGTAGGAGGGACAGAATGAAATGTGACTGGCCCAAATTAAAGCATGTTTTATTTATTTTAAATCGCTAAATAGAATTGTTAAATTGCAGCGAGTTGTCTCGCGTTGAGCTGGTCATGGCGAACTGTCCTGTGTCAAGTTGCCTGTGGCTGCAAGGAATTGGCTGCAAGGAGTTGGCTGCTTCGAGTTGGCTGTGGCAAGTTGTCCCATTCCCCTGAGCAGGGGGTTGGACTAGAAGACCTCAAGGGTCCCTTTCAATTCTATAATTCTAAGCATGCAACTTTGCTCTTTGGAGGCATTTTAAGTGTACTGATAAGTCTTTCTGGATATGTTCAGGTGGTGATACTCGGTGGAAACTTGGGGCTGGGTTCCCAACAGGGGGTGTGAAAACTTGGGTTTAGAAGTTTCAAAATTATAGTAAACAAAGAAGCAGACATTCTGCGAGCTCCGGAACTAAAATAATTACAATTTTCTACTAAGCTTCCGTCAGCCATCTGCTGACATCATCAGAGTATTAAACTACTATTACAGAGATCTCTGCCTTTATATGCCATTAATCAATTTGGCCATTGCGAGTGTAATAGGCCATCTCCCACTTGTAATTAGCGGTGTTGTTTTTGCTATATATATGCATAATTATATGCATATAATCAGTGGTGGGTTCCTCCAGGTTCCGCCCAGTTCCACCGAGCCGGTAGTGGTGACGATATGACGTCACCGAACCAGTTCTGCCCCCCTACCCCCCGCGTTATTCTTACTTTTTATTTGGCCCTACCCTCAATCTGTTGCCTCCTGAGTCCCAACTGATCGTCTATAAGGAAAAACTGTTACAACTCTTGCTGCGGGGGCTTCAAAGGGCCGCCCTACAGCTGATCAGTGGTAAAAGGCAGTGTGGTGGTAGACCGGTGCCTCCAAAAACAAATGAGTAGACCGGTGCCTGCAAAAATAAATGGATAGACCAGTGCCTGCAAAAATACATGAGTAGACCAGTGCCTGCAAAAATAAATGGGTAGACCAGTGCCTGCAAAAATACATGGGTAGACCAGTGCCTGCAAAAATACATGAGTAGACCAGTGCCTGCAAAAATAAATGGGTAGACCAGTGCCTGCAAAAATACATGGGTAGACCAGTGCCTGCAAAAATACATGAGTAGACTGGTGCCTGCAAAAATAAATGGGTAGACCGGTACAGCTCTGCAAGCAGTTAAAAGCCTGGTAGACCAGTACCTCTGCTAAATCCTAAAAGAATTATCACATGACCATCAAAACCACGGCCACAAAATAAGCCGCGCCCACAGAACCGGTAGTAAAAAATTTTAGAACCCACCCCTGCATATAATCACTTACTTTTTTAAGGGATGGGAGAATATATCAGACGCTTGCGGGGTATAGAAAAGGTGGGGAACCCCTGCTCTAGACCAGGGGTCTCCAAGACCCCATCCGCAGTCCAGTACCAGGCTGTGGCCCTTTGGGAACTGGGCTGTCCAAACACACACACACACACACACACACAGCTGCCTTTGTATGAGCAAGTGCGCGCATGAAGCTTCATTTGCTTCAGTGGCAGACGCGTGCATCACACCATCCCTTCTCCCAACCCCCACTGCTGGCATCCCCGAGCCAGCCGCTCTAGACCCATGATGGAGAACCTATGGCACGTGTGCCAGAGGTGGCACGCAGCATCTTCTCTGATAGCACGCGAGCCGTCGCCCCAGTTCAGTTGTGCTGCACGTGCGCGCACGCCTCCCGCTGGCCAGCTGGTCTTTGGGTCACTGCCGTGCATGTGCCAGGGGAGCGTGTGCGGGCCCACGCATGCTGCATGCATGCGTGGCGGGGTACATGCGGGGAGCCATGCACGCATTGATTTTGGGGGTTTGGGCACACCTGTGCACATTCAGGCACCCACGTGCGTGCTTTGGGCACCTGGTCCAGAAAAGCTTAGCCACTGCTGCTCTAGACCAGGAGTCTCCAACATTGATAACTTTAAACCTGAAGGACTTCAATTCCCAGAATTCAATGCGTCCTGTCCCCCCACGCATGCACGCATGACTCCCCCGCTCTCCCCCAGCTTTTGGCACGTCATGGCATGGTGGACCCGGTAGGCCCATTTTTTTTGCCCTCCCCAGGCTCCAGGGCCTTTCTAGGAGTCTAGGGAAGGCGAAAACAGCCTCCCACCCCCATTTCCTGACTTCCAGTGGGCCTGGAAGACCCAAAAATCAGCTGGCCAGCAGGCACATGCGTGCTGGACTGAGGTAGGGCAACGTTCGCATGCCCACAGATGGCTATGTGTACCACCTGTGGTACCCGTGCCATAGGTTCACCATCACAGTCTTCGGGCTTAAGCCACAACAGTCATACAATTGAGTCATCACACGCCCCCACCCAATTTTACGACCTTTTCTGTGGTGGTCGTTAAGTGAATTTGCGGCCGTGAAGCAAACCAAGCATTTGCTAGGGGCCGCTTCTGCAGAACACTGAAAGTAAATGCTGTAACATCGTCAATCAGTCACGTGACCAGGGGACACCGCTAGCGGTGTTAAAGGCTGGCTGGTTGCTAAGCGCCCGAAATGGAGTCACATGATCACAGGGAGGGCATCTGAATCACGTCGTAATATAAGTGAACTATTTGTAGAGCTCTGTTCTACCTTTGAATAGTCATTTAGTGAGAGGTCATAAGTCTTAACTTACAACAGTTAGTTTAGTGACCATTCAAAGTTACGACGACACCAGAAAAAGTGACTTACGGCCATTTTTCACGGTTACGAGCATTGCCAACGGCCCCATGGTGCTCAAAATTCAGGCGCTTGGCAGCTGATTCGTATTTATGATTGTCGCAGTGTCCCGTGATCCCTTCTGTTTTGCGACCTTCTGACAAGCAAAGTCAATAAGGAAGAGCCAGATTTGCTTAATAACCGGGTCACTAATGTATCAACTGAGGTGATTCACTTAACAACCATTGCAAGAAAGGTCGTAAAATGGGGCGAAACCCGCGGAACAGATGTTTCACTTAACAACAGAAATGTTGGGCTCCATTGTGGCATCTGTACTGTTGTTTCTTCTGAAAAAGGATTAAAAATAGGATGCCAGCTTATCCATCTGTGCAAGACATCATTCCGTGAACTAAGTTTAGATACTTCTTTATTCATCCCTTTTTATAACGCTATAGTTTATGTCATTATTTTACATGTTCTTATTTATCTTTAGATGATATACTCACTGTTTTTCTGTGGTATATATATACATAGAAGCATGTTAACAGTTCTATTATTGGATGTTTTAAAGAGCTGGCCGTATGGCGGTAATAAACAATTTGACTTGGATTTCATCTGAAAAATGCCACCTTACCTTTGAAAACACGTACACACTACACAGAGGAGAAACACACTCAGGTAGGCACCTAATACCGGTAGTCCTCAATTTATGACCATAATGGAGGCTGCCCATCATGGCCCTAAGTTACGAAGTTACATGACCAACCAGATTTTACAAGGTTTTTGCTTTTGGGGGCGGTCGTTAATCAAAGGCTATCGTCGTTAAGCAGAGAGATGCTGTGGGTGTGGTTTTTG
This sequence comes from Masticophis lateralis, assembly GCA_030761175.1. Taxonomy (NCBI): domain Eukaryota; kingdom Metazoa; phylum Chordata; class Lepidosauria; order Squamata; family Colubridae; genus Masticophis; species Masticophis lateralis. The sequence goes on from JAUDYJ010000001.1 coordinate 343,570,836, forward strand.
CCAAAAACTGAAAGCAAGCACCAGATTGGGACAAAAATGACATCGTAAAACGTAGTCATATGAACACTGCAAATGGCCGTAAACGGAGCCCAGATGCCGAATGCCTGAAATTCGGTTGTGTGACTACGATATGGGTGTGGGTGTTTGTCAGAACTTCAAATCCAGGTCATACGTAGCCCTCAGGTGGGTCTGTTGTAACTTTGGACACCGTATCTAAATGTCTTCTTGCTTCTAGTCGTGTCTTCTCTTCCTTTCCCCCATTCCCAGCATCAATGTATTTTCCAGAGAGCATCACGGGTCCAAAGTAGGAGAGTTTGTCCCTGGTCATTTGTGCCTTGAGTGAGAATCCTGAGTTAATTTGTTTGAGAGTCACTCATTTGCTTTCTTGACTGTCCGGGAGATTTATTTTATTTATTTTTATTTAATTAAATTTTTATACTGTTCTTCTCCCGCAGGACTCAGGGCGGTGTACAGCCATAATAAAAACAACATATACTGTATTTTCCTGCGTATAAGACTACTTTCTAACACACAAAAATCTTCTCAAAAGTCGGGGGTCGTCTTATATGCCGGGTCTCATTCTCCTGTAACCAGGCAGACCAGCCCATAAGGCTCTGACGAGCCTTAAATGGCTCTGAGGAGGGTCGTCTTATACGCCCAGTCGTCTTATACACTGGAAAATATGGTACCATAAATTAAAAAGATTTAAAACGTATTAAATGATTTGGCCTTATTTTTAAAAACCCAAAATTAAAATACCCAATTAAAATTTCAATTATTTTGTCAGCCCAGCCTGCTGGAATAGTAGAGTCTTAAGGGCATAGCAAAAGGTACAGAGGTCGGGGATCCTACGTATCTCCGGGGGCAATTCATTCCAAAGGGTGGGAGCTCCCACAGGGAAGGCTCTCCCCCTGAGGGTCGCCAGTCGGCATACTTTGACCGATGACACCCTGAGGAGTCCCTCTCTGTGAGAGCGTATTGGCTGGTGGGAGGCTATCGGTGGCAGAAGGCGATCTCGTAGATACCCAGGTCCTAAGCCATGGAGTGCTTTAAAGGTGGTCACCAAGACCTTGAACCACACCCGGAAGACCACTGGGAGCCAGTGCAGCTCGCGCAGGAGAGGTGTTACATGGGCGCATCGTGTCGCCCCCATAATCACCTGCGTGGCTGCATTCTGGATCAGTTGGAGCCTCCGTGTGCTCTTCAAGGGGAGCCCCATGTAGAGAGCATTATGGTAGTCCAGGCGGGAAGTGACGAGGGCGTGAGTGACCGTGCGCAAGGCGTCCCGGTCCAGAAAGGGACCCAACTGGTAAATCAGGCTTCTCAAGAACCTTCGCCAACATCAACATTCCAAAATGTTATTTTTTTTCCTATATTGTTTTCTTCCGAGTCCAACTTTTGCTTTAAGTTAAAGAGTTTCCCTATAAATATCCCAACTTTATTTTATGCAACTCTAAATGGCATAGGGGTTTCTGCCTACTTTCCCCTCACAATCCCAGGCTTAGGAAATGGCTTGGGCTCAGGGGTAAAATCCAGCAGGTTCTGGGGAACCGGTAGTGGATATTTTGAGCAGTTCGGAGAACCGGGAAATACCACCTCTGGCTGGCCCCAGAGTGGGGAGGGAATGGGGATTTTGCAATATCCTTCCCCTGCCATGCCCACCAAGCCATGCCCACCAAGCTACACCACACCCACTAAGCCACGCCCACAGAACCGGTAGTAAAAAAAATTGGATTTCACCACTGGTTGGGTTAATTTGCCACGGCTAACTCGCCACAGTCAACTTGTCGTGGCCAACTCGCTGCAAGACAACTTCTTGCAGGACAAGGATTACACTAATATCAAATAAATAGTGGGTTAGAATCATTAAAGAAAGGATTCCAAAGGAGGAACAGAATAAAATGTGCATGGCAAAATTTAAAATAATAGTTATTTATTTTAAACAATTAAATAGAACTGTTAAACTGTCCTGCAATGAGTTGTCCCACAGCGAGTTGGCCAGTGGTGGAATTCAAATATTTTTACTACTGGTTCTGTGGCTTGGTGGGCATGGCAGGGGAAGGATACTGCAAAATCTCCATTCTCACCCCACTCCAGGGGAAAGGATACTGCAAAATCCCCATTCCTTCTCCACTCCGGGGCCAGCCAAAGGTGGTATTTCAAGATTCAAGGAGCTGGAATTGTTGGGAACCTAAAAGACCTATTGCTACCGCTTTATAATGCCTTGGTAAGATCACACTAAAAGGGGAAGTGGTGGCTCAGTGGCTAAGACACTGAGCTTGTCGATCGAAAGGTCAGCAGTTCGGCGGTTCGAATCCCTAGTGCCACGTAGCGGGGTGAGCTCCCATTACTTGTCCAAAGACACTTCTGTGGTCATAAGGCCGGCATGATTAAATGCCAAGGCACACAGAACGCTATTACCTTACCACTGAAGTGGTACCTGTTTTTCTACTTGCATTTGCATGGTTTCTAACTGCTAGGTGGGCAGGAGCTGGGGCAAGAACGGGCACTCATCCTGTCCCACGGTACTTGGGTCTCAAACTGCAAGCCTTTTGCTTGACAAGCCCTGTTGTCTTAACTGCTAGATCAGGGGTGTCAAACTCAATTTCATTGAGGGCCGCATCAGGGCTGCGGTTGACCTCAGGGGCGGGGTGGGTGTGGCTGACTGGGTGGGTGTGGCAAACTTGACGCCACTCCCCAAACTGCTGGCATGTTTCCTCTTCACATTGGGTAAATTGAGCCGAAGCGACGCGGGATGGCCTCTTACATTTTCCAAGATGGCCCCAATCCGACCACATCGCGGGCCAGATTCGGCCCGTGGGCCTTGTGTTTGAGAGCCCTGTGCTAGATCTTAGCGCTGCTTAATTTGGCCTACTCTTTGTAACCAACCCTGTGCTGCCACTTGTACAAATCTCTCCGGTTTAATACTGTGTGCTTCTGAGACAGATTAACTCTGCCAGTAAAAGCAACACGGAATCTCCCGCCTTCTAAAAACATATGTTTGCACTGGAAACTTGGTGATGCTCAGTTGGCTGGCTGGTTTTTAAAAAATATCCATCCAGCTCCAAATTCCACACTCCTGCAGGGAAAATACGAGAAGAGCAGCGAGGGAAATTAGATAGAAGAAGATATCTCAGGTAAACGGGCACTAAAAAAAAAAAGGAGAACAAGCAGCAGAGAAAACAATTAAGAGCAGATGGGTTGAAGGGGAAAAAACGGCAAAGAATCAATCCTAACATTGGAGGGATTTCTTCTAAGGAGTTTAACCCTTTGCTTGATGGAAGATATCCATTGAAGCTCCTTTTACCTTTGTTATAAGGTATCTGGAAATTACGTTAATGCAGGGCTGTCCAACCAGGGGTGAAATGCTACCGGTTCGCACCGATTCCAGTGAACTGGTAGCGGCAAGTAGTTTGGAGAACTAGAAGCGGTGGCAGTGCGATGCTCCGCCCACCTGCCCAGACATTACTTCCTGGTTTTAATCAGGAAGTAACCTGTTTTTTACCCTCTGCACATGCGCAGAAGGCTTTGCACATAGGGTCCAAAATTGCACGTGATGCACACACATATGCTCACTTCACTCGCATGCACGCATACTTCCAAACTGGTTGGGAAGGTAAGTAGACTTCACCCCTGTGTCCAACCCTGGCAAATTGAAGACCTGGGGACTTCAACTCCGAGAATTCTGGGAGTTGAAGTCCCAAATCTTAAAAGTTTCCAAGGTTGGACACCCCTGCATTCATCTCTTTAGGAGTCTGAAGGTTCAGGAATGTAGGGTTTAAGAATTTAGTTGGGTGACTAATCAGTTCAAATAAATAAAAAGGAATTCTTCCAAAGGGGGGTATTTTTTTTCAGTTAGAGGACCATGGATAATCAGGCCGGTGACAGTGACAGACAGACGGACAACAACAGTAAATATCAGTTGCCTGACCCATCCACCGCCTCCAACAATGAATGCAAGGGGAAAAACTCTACCAAAAAGATCTCAATCGTGAGTTGGGGGGGGGGAACCACATTACTGCTGGCGCTGCTAAGTAGCACTGATGATGTTTCCTAGTTGGGTAATGAAACATCTGTTGTGGTCTGCCTGCATTTGCGGAGCTGGCAGTGGAATCAGACAGTGAGGAGGCTGAGGAAGAACATGGGCCAGTCCTGGAGGCTGGGGAAGGCCCGGACGAGGCTCTGCGTCGGAGGCAGAGATAGGGGCCGGGGCCATCTGTGAGTGATGTGTGGATTCCGGAGCCTCCAAAGTCAGACAACAGAGAGGCAGAGGAACAGGAGGAGCCTGTTCCTAGTGCACGTATGAGAAGAGCTGCCAGAAGGCAAGAGCAGCTAAAGCAAAGAGGACAACTCAGGAGTAAAGCCAAGAGATGATTGGCCTCTCCCATAAGCCTTAAAAGACCAGCAACGGTTCTTGGGCTCTTTGTCGGAAAACAACGTTGATAGATTTGTTTCTTGTCTTGCTGCATTTATTTCTTGTCGGCGTCTTCTGCTTCTGAACTTTTGCCAAGAAAAGCCTTTGGCACGTTGCCAAAGTAGACCAAAGTTGGTGATAAGGCCGAAGACTTGTGTTATGAAGAGTTTGTTTTGAATTAGTTTGGACTACGGCTGAAAATGAGTTAATTCTCAGCTGTTCTAATAAAGTCTGTTTGTTTAGAACTGATTGCGTCTGATAATACCTACTTGGGCTGGGTCACAACAACATCTGGAAGAAAACCCAGCTTGGGGAGCACCAAGAGACCCCGTAGTTCTTAAAAATCCATGAGGCAACTTCCAAAGGACACGTTTTTCGATCGGCAAACTGTCGTTATAGGTTATCATCCTGACTAGGTTTTCTTTTGTCTTTTTTCCCAGCCAGCAGGCAGTTAAGAGATTTCTGTAGCTTTGTCATAAAAGCTGCTTGGTTTGATGTTTTTTTTTTTGCTTTCCATTCTGGTTTTTTTTTTTTTTTGTTAAACTCTGATTCACTCAGGATGGGTCCTTGTGACAGTGGCTGTGAGCTGGGCATGACGATGATGTCTTAACTCGCAGCTTAAGAGGTGGCGGTGGGAGTTCGTTTGCGTCCTCCGGCAAAATTAGACATAATCACATCATGTCCTTCCCTACGGGCTGCTGGTGCTGAGTCACTGGACTTGAAAAGACCCGGGCTCACGTCGTGGTATTTTCTCTCCGCATGAAAATTACCTTGGCAGGATCAGCTCAGAAAGGGGGAGGAAAGTGCTGACTGGTGGTGGTGGTGGTGGGGGGGGGGAAGGGCGAGCAAGGACCAAACAGGATTTTTGCATCGTTCTGGAGCGTGCAGGATCTCTTCGGGGGTTGTTGAGCTAAGCAACTGTCTTCCAAGAGGCTTGCTTGCCTCTTGGAAGCCTTCTGGAGGCCAGCAAAAAAGCGAGCCCCAAAAAGTTGGTTCCTTTTGATGCCATAGGGCTAATCACGGTGGAAAATAAATCTCAGCTTTTCGGTAACAAATCAGAACGATGTGCTTTTTAACCACAGCAGCACCGCAGGCAGTTGGGCAAAATCCTGCTGGCTTCTCACACTGCCCACGGTCATTTGAAGGACATTGCTGGATGTTTTTTTTTTTTTTTTTAAAAAGGGAGATTCGCCAATGCTTGCAGATCTGGGTTCAAAGATTTGCGAATGCTGTGGATAGCTGCTGATCTGATCACACACATACATATGTGATTGTATTTTATTTATTTCTATCTCACCTATTTTGTTGTTACAAATAACAAAGGTGGAGGACATATCCAACACACCTTTGTCTCTTCGTTTTCCCCACAACCACTATGTGAGATGATGAGTTGGACTGAGAGGGACTGGGAGGAGGAGGAGGAAGAGAAGGAGAAGGATGGGTGTAGGGTTTCCTGCCTAAGCAGAGGGTTGGACTAGAACAGTGGTCACCAACTGGTCTTCTGCGGACCACTGGTGGTCCGTGAGAAAATGTTGGTGGTCCCTAGAAAAATTATTTGCATTTTTTATATTGCACTAAATACTATTTTTCTTTTTAAAAATAGCGTACTAATGGTCCACGGGATTTAAAATTATGAATTTAGTGGTCCCTGAGGTCTGAAAGGTTGGTGATCCCTGGATTAGAAATCTTCCAAGGTCCCTTCCAATTCTCTTAATTCTATTCTATTCTAAGATGGGAGGAGGAGGAGGAAGAAGAGGAGAGCAGATTGGGCAAAGATAAAATCTAAACTGGACCTGGCTTTGATTATTTTCCTTGCCTCGGTCATGCATTCAGCAATCTTCACTTTCTGCTACATTCAAATTTTCAGCACAATCACATTTTGGAGGAGGGTGGGGTTACCTAAAGCTTTGAGGGGTGGGGGCCTCTGCCCTGCACCCCTCCTAGGAGAAGCGGAGAAGGAGAGGTCCTGGAGGAAGACCATCCTGGACCGATCCAACCCTTCCCACCCAGGATTGGGGGGGGGGGGACAGAGCTGTTAACGCCCATCCGGAAGCATCAAGGCAAGCGGTCTGCAGCCTCCAGCCAAGCAACCTAATTTTTAAATCACCGTTTCAGGGCGAAAGGGACGAGATGAAAAGGAGGAGCAGCTCCCTCCTTTCTTCTTATCAATGGGAGGCTTAAAATGCCTCCCCCACACCATCCAGAGTCCACCTCCGCTGGTGACTCAATGCTCCTTTTCTCCCCCCTCGTTCTTCTCCTTACGCAGCAGAGGCTGCCTGTTGTATGCGCAACTCTGGGAGAGAAAACGATTGTGCACTGGGTGGAGGGGTAGGTGGGTGGATGGGTGAGTAGGTGGGTGGGTGAAGGGAAAAATCTCTTACTTTTCAGAGTGCCTGAGACGCCTTTCTATGGGGAGATTTGGGGGGGGAAGGAGGGAGGGGAGACATGAGGAAGCTCAGCTCCCCTTTACTCCATAAAGCCCACCTACGACAATTGGAATCGTGCCGCAGAGAGCGTCTCTTCCATTTCGCACCTTGCTGTGCTCCACTTTTGCTTAAAACATCGGCACGTTCCCAGCTTTCACGATGGTAGAAAAACGTGACTGTCCCGTTTTTGGGGAGGGGGGGTGTGATGCCCCGACAGGGTGTAAAGCAGGGGTGAAATCCATTTTCCCCCCCCTACCGGTTCTGTGGGCGGGGCTAGGAAGGTGTGGCAGAGGAAGGCTACTGCAAAATCCCCATTCCCTCCCTGCTTCTGGGGGAAGGATGTTGCACAATCTCTGTTACCACCGCACTCTGGGGCCATCCAGAGGTGGTATTTCCCGGTTCTCAGGACTACTCAAAATTTCCGCTACTGGTTCTCCAGAACCTGCTGGATTTCACCCTAATGCCAAACATCATGCGGATTGATTCGATTTCTCTCACGCATTAAGAGCTCGGTATAAATCTGCCCACTATTTAGTTCCAGGGGTGTCGAAGTCAAGGCCCTTAGATCTGGCCCATGGGGCCGCTCTGGAAACCGGCCCATGCTGCCTCTGCCAGTGAAAATGGGCCCGAGCTCCGTTTTCAGTTGCAACAGCCTGCTGCAACCCTCTGCTAGTGAAAACGGAGGGTTGTAGGAGGCCGTTGCAGCCGAAAATGGAGCTCTGGAGCCCGTTTTCACTGGCAGAGTGCTCGGGCCACCACAAGTGCCAACACATGTGACGTTGAGCTGGCCAACATCCCCTCCTCCGGTCGCCCCAAGATCAAACACAAGCCTGACGTGGCCCTCAATAAAATCTAATTTGACACCCCCGTTTTTACTCCAACGTGTTTTTCTTTCTTACGGGAGATTCAGCTAATTGAATAGCACTACTAGCAATAGCACTTAAGACTTATATATACTGCTGCTTCACAGTGCTTTACAGCCCTCTCTTAAGCTGTTTAAAAGTGGCAGCATCTGGCCTTCAACGATTTGGACCCTCGTTTTACCGAGCTCAGATGGATGGAAGGCCGAGTCAATCTTGAACCGGTCAGGATCGAACTCCTGGCGGTGGGCAGAGCAAAGCTGGCTGGAGAATTCTGGGATTTGAAGTCCAAAAGTCTTAGAGCTGCCAAGTTTGAAGACCTCTGGTCTAGTTTAATAAACAGAAGGACTAGGGGGATGACAAGATAGCAGTGTTTCAATATCTGAGGTGCTGCCAGAAAGAAAGAGGGGTCAAGCTATTCTCCAAAGCACCTGAAGGCAGGACAAGAAGCAATGGGTGGAAACTAATCAAGGGCAGATCCAACCTAGGACCAAGAGAAATTTCCAGACAATAAATCAGTGGCAGATTTTAAAGAAGAGATTGGACAGGCTTTGTTTCAAATGGTATCGGGCCGTGATGGTGAACCTATGGCACCCATGCCACAGGTGGCACGTGGAACCATATCTGTGGGCACATGAGCATTGCCCTAGCTCAGCTCCAGCGGGCATGCGCAAGCTGGCCAGCTAATTTTCAGGCCTTCTGAACCCACTGGAAATTGGAAAACGGGCAGTTTCTGGCCTCTGGAGGGTGGGGAAGGCTGTTTTCACCCTCCCCAGGCTCCTAGAAAGCCTCTGGAGCCTATGAAAGGCGAAAAATGGGCCTTCCGGTCCCACCGGAAATTGGAAAACAGGTTGTTTCCGGCCTCCGGAGGGGGGGAAAGGCTGTTTTTGCTCTCCCTGGGCTCCAAGAAAGCCTCTGGAGCCTGGGGAGGGCGAAAAATGGGCCTACCAGGCCCATCGTGCCATTGTGTGCCAAAAGGGGGGGAGCACGGGGGGTCATGCACACATGCAGGGGTTTTGAGGCGCCTCGAATTATGGGTGTGCGCACACACACACGCGACCTCCCTGCGCTGCCCCCACTTTTGGCACGTGATGGCAAAAAGGTTAGCCATCACTGGTATAGGGTCTCCTTGCTTGAGAAGTGGGTTGGACTAGAAGACCTCCAAGGTCCCTTCCAACTCTGTTATTATGTTCTGTTATTCGGATCAAAATTCGGACGCTAGGCAACTGGTTCATACGTTACACAGTTGAACAACTGCAATGATTCACTTAACAACTACGGCAAGGAAGGAAATGGGGGTAAAACTCACTTCACTGGCTTGGCTTTGCAGTGGAAATTTTGGGCTCAGTCGTGGTTCAAAGTATAAAGAAAGAGCAAATCGCACTCTTTACTAACACTGATGATGTTACCGAGTTGGATAATGAAATGCAGGCAAACAACCAAGCTCAGAGAGCACCAAGAGATCCCCACAGGCATGGATGCTTAGCAACGTTACCAAGCTTTAAAGGACTCTTTCGCCCCTTAAGAAGACATTTTCTCTCTTACACCCCACTGCGTTCAAATTTGCTTGGCAGAACTTGGGGAATTCTGATGCAAGTTTGAATTTCAATTCTTTGCCCTTCTGAGCCTAATTAATTCTGAATTAATCCTCACGAGTGCCTATGATTAATCTTCCCGCCTGCAAATGTCATTTTTGTATGCTCCAACTCTGTTGCAAGAAAAAAGAGTTTTCCATACAGAACTTACAGGCGGTAGATGTCAATCAGGGCCTGGAGAGAAGCGGAGGACAAATGACTCTCACCTTTACAACTGATGTGGCTGGAAGAAGCTAGAAACGGCGGCTGCTACACAACCTTCTTCAGCTAAAAGGAAGCAAGGCAAGGAACCAACCTACCCAGTGGTGGGATTCAAATAATTGAACAACCGGTTCTCTGCCCCAATGACCGGCTGGGTGGGCGTGGCTATGGTGGGCGTGGCCAGGGAGTGTGACAGGCAGCACTCGGCCTCCTGCATCCTCTGGGAGCAAAAACAGGCTGCAGGGGAGACATGCCCCCCCCCCAGCTCCATTTTGGGCCTAGTAGGCCTCCCGGAAGTCTCCTGGGAGTGAAAACTAACCATGGTGGGGCACGCTGCATCCCCCCACGCCTTGTTTTGGGCCTGGTAGGTCTCACTCCATTTACCTGGGAGTCAAAATAGACTGCATGGGGACTCCTGGAAGAGGAGGGGAGGGGCCAGCCAGAAATTTAACTACCGATTTGCCCGAACCGGCTGAATCCCACCACCTTCTTCCATGTTCAGTCTCGTCATGGTAACACAGTAACTGGTCTCCCTTGCACGAACAGCACTGAAGCTTTTAGCTAGCAGCAGCTTTGGCGTAACATCTGATTTGTAGTATTTCTGTACCTCTGCAATAATCATAGTCTGTAGTATCTAGACGAGGGAAGACAGCTATCTAGCAAGGTTGCTCAGATTTGGTAATGTTAAGATGTGTGGACTTCAACTCCCAGAATTCCCCAGCCAGCACGAGCTGAACTCCGCACATCTTAAAAAGTTGTAAAATTACTGAACTGGCACATCCAGGTTTATTCAAAACTGATTCAAACTGTACCCATAAACACGTATGTAGTTTGTCTTTGAATTAATGAAGGGTCTTAAAACCTGACTTTGATGGGGATACTCCTCGCTGGAAATGGTTGACCGGATAAGAAGACCTCAGACCCCCATGCTGTCCATCCCCTTGGTCTTAGCTCTTATGTAACTCTTTTTAAGTTTGTTTTATATTTATCTTTTTATCCTTTGTAAGTTGCCCAGAGCTGCCTTATGGGTGAGATAGAATAGAATAGAATAACAAGAGTTGGAAGGGACCTTGGAGGTCTTCTAGTCCAACCCCCTGCTTAGGCAGGAAATCCTATACCACTTGAGACAAATGGTCATCCAAACTCTTCTTAAAAACTTCCAGTGTTGGAGCATTCACAACTTCTGGAGGCAAGTTGTTCCATTGATTAATTGTTCTCACTGTCAGGAAATTTCTCCTTAGTTCTAAGTTGCTTCTCTCCTTCATTAGTTTCCACCTATTCAATGGTGGTACTTCCCGGTTCGGCCCGGTTCTCCCAAGCTGGTAGTGGTGACGATATGACATCATCAAACCGGTTCTGCCTCCCCCGCACCCCCCCTGCATTATTCTTACCTTTTATTTGGCCCCACCCCAAATCTATTGCTGCCTCCTGAGTCCCAGCTGATGGCTAAGGGAAAAAAAAAACTGTTTAAACTCTTGCTGCGGGGCTTCAAAGGGCCGCCCTACAGCTGATCAGTGGTAAAAGAAAACAAATGAGTAGACCAGTGCCAGCAAAAATACATGAGTAGATCAGTGCCTGCAAAAACAAATGGGTAGACCGGTACAGCTCTGCAAGCAGTTAAAAGCCTGGTAGACCAGTACCTCTGCTAAATCCTAAAGAATTGTCACATGACCATCAAGCCACACCCACATAAGCCACGCCCACAGAACTGGTAGTAAAAATATTTAGAACCCACCCCTGCACCCATTGCTTCTTGTTCTACCCTCAGGTGCTTTGGAGAATAGCTTCTTTGTGGCTGCTCCTTAGATATTGGAAGACTGCTATCATGTCTCCCCTGGTCCTTCTTTTCATTAAACTAGACATTCCCAGTTCCTGCAACCGTTCTTCATGTTTTAGCCTCCAGTCCCCTAATCATCCTTGTTGCTCTTCTCTGCACTCCTTCCAGAATCTCCACATCTATGGGTGACATATATATTTCCTAAATAAATAACACAGGATAACAGAGTTGGAAGGGACCTTGGAGGTCTTCTAGTCCAGCCCCCTGCTCGAGCAGAAGACCCAATGCCATTTCAGACAAATGGCTTCCAATCTCTTCTTGAAAACCTCCAGTGATGGAGCCCCCACGAGTTCTGGAGGCAAGCCATCCCACTGGTCTAGCAATGGTTAACTGTGGAATGGTTAAAATTTCCTAACAGTTAACAGTGGTTAACTGTTAGGAAATTTCTTCTTAGTTGTAGGTCGGTTCTCTCTTTGAAAAATTTCCATCTGTTACTTCTCCTTCTGCCCTCAAGTTCTTTGGAGAATTGGTTGACTCCTTGTTTCTCTGTGACAGCCCCTCAAATGTTGGAAATCTAACAGGTGAAATAGAGCCCTCTGTTCAAACTTCCCTATAAAAAATTAAGGAAAGAGAAGTGGACAGTTGCTTCCTACTGCTTTGTGTAAGAGTGGACACCCTCCCCGCTTCCCACAAAACAGCATCTGTTTTAAAATCCTAGAACAAAGAATAATGAACATGAAAAATAATAATGTGAACCACCGTATTTTGCAAATCATGCTTCATGACAAAAGTTCCTAACCTTTTTGGATAAAAATGGGCACCGTTGGCATTTTAGCACACAACGTAGCCTCATCAATTGTGTCATCCCCAAAAAAAGACTTATAAAACACTTGCCAGCATACAAATCACCCGTTTTCTAGATGGCAAGCTGGTGGAACTTGTTCCCGTCACCTCTGCTAAGTCATTTGCAAATGACTCCGGCCTTAATATATGCATACGCATTATTATATGCATTATATATGCATATATAATAACATGCATTCAGAAAGTAGTCCGATCTCCTTGTTTTTCCCCACTCATTAATCTAGACTCAGTACCCAATAATGACATAGTGAAAACAGAATTTTAGAAATGTCTGTAAATGTATGTTTTAAAAACCCTGAAATATCACATCGGGTGTAAGTATTCAGACCCTTCACTCGGTACTTTGTTGAAGCAATTACAGCCTCAAGTCTTTTGGGGTATGATGTGACAAGCTTCACACCCCTGGACTGGGGGATTTTATCTGCCATTCTTCCTTGCAAATTCTCTCGAGCTCAGTCTGGTTACATGGCGACCATCAGTGGGCAGCCATTTTCAGGTCCCTCCAGAGATGTTCAATAGGGTTCAAGTCAGGGCTTGACTGGCTGGGCCATTCTAGAACATTCACGGAGTTGCCCCTACCTAAGCCACTCCTGTGTTGTCTTGGCTGTGTGTTTAGGATCGTCGTCATATTGGAAAGTGAACCTTTGGCCCAATCTGAGGTCCTGAGGGCTGTAGAACAGGTTCATATCAGGGGGGAAATGCTACTGGTTCGGGCCGGTTCGCTTGGACTGGTAGTAAAAAATGCTACTGGTTTGCCAAACCGCTAGTAAAAAAAAAAAAGTTCCAACTATCAATTGAGCGACGCGCGATTGTTGGAATTTTTTTAAATTTTTTACTTTTTAAGCATTTTTTTACTACCAGTTCGGGTGAATAGGTAGTAAAAAAATGCTTTAATTTTTTTTTTAAAAGGCTGAGATGATCACGCAGCCCAGCTGTGATCTTGGGAACCTTTTTTTAAAAAAACCTTTTTAAAGCATTTTTTTACTACCGGTTCAGGTGAATAGGTAGTAAAAAAATACTTTTAAAAAGTTGAAAAAAAGGCTCGGATGATCACAGCTGTGCCGTGCGATCATCCGAGCCTTTTTTTCAACTTTTTAAAAGTATTTTTTTACTACCTATTCACCTGAACCGGTAGTAAAAAAATGCTTTAAAAAGGTAAAAAAAAAAAAAAGTTCCCAAGATCACTGCTGTGCCGTGTGATTGTCGTTTTTTTTTTTTTTACTTCTTTAAAGCATTTTTTACTACCTATTTGCTCGAACCGGGAGTAAAAAAAATCTTTTAAAAAGTTTTTAGAAAGGTTCCCAAGATCGCGCGCCACAGCTGATTCCCCCCCCCCACTGTTCTACTTACCATCGCAAGCCTCCTTTTGGTGTGTATTGCGCACATTCGGTGCAAACTGCGCATGTGTATGCATAGTGTGTGCTAGGCATGGCCAGCAAACCGGTTCAGATTTCACCACTGGTTCATAACCCTGTACTTTGCTCCATTCAGCTTTCCCTCAACACAGACCAGTCCCCAGTCCCTGCTGCTGAAAAACACCCCCACGACCATGATGCTGCCACCGCGCTTCACTGTGGGATGATATTGGGCAGGGGATGAGCGGTGCCTGGTTTCCTCTGGACATAACGTTCAGAATTGAGGCCAAAACAGTTCAATTCTTGGTTTTAATCAGACCAGAGAATCTTGTTCCTCACGGTCTGAAAGTCCTTCGGGTGCTTTTCTGCAAACTCCAAGCAGCCTTTCAGGTGTTTTGCACTGAGGAGAAGCTTCTGCCTAGCCACTCTGCCAGAAGGCCCAGATCGGTGGACGGCTGCAGTGATAGTTGTCCTTCTGGAACTCTGTCCCATCTCCACACAGGAACTCTGCAGCGGAATTGGAGTGACCCATCAGGTTCTTGGTCACCTCTCTTACCAAGCCCTTCTCCCCTGATTGCTCAGCTTGACCAGGCAACCAGCTCTTGGAAGAGTCCTGGTTGGGCCGAAGTTCTTCCATTTGAGAATTACGGAGGCCACTGCGCTCTTAGGAACCTTCAGTGCAGCAGAAATTTTATTTATTTAATTTATTTATTTTATACTGTGCCTTGCAATAATCCTGTCTCTGAGCTCAGCAAGCAGTTCCTTTGACCTCATGGCTTTTGCTCTGCTACAGTATGCATTGTGAGCTGTGAAGCCTTCTATAGCATGGGTCTCCAACCTTGGCAACTTTAAGCAGCCTGGAGGACTTCAAGTCCCAGAATTCCCCAGCCAGCAAAGCTGGCTGGGGAATTCTGGGAGTTGAAGTCCGCCAGGCTTAAAGTTGCCAAGGTTGGAGACCCTGTTCTATAGAGAGGTATGTGCCTTTCCAAATCATGCCCAATCGTATTTAATTTACCTCAGCTGGACTCCAATCAAGGTGTAGAAACATCTCAACAACTATCAAGAGAAACGGGAGGCACCAGAGCTAAATTCCCTGTGTTGTTGTAAAGGGTCTGAATACTTATGCCAATGTGATATTTCAGGGTTGGGTTTTTTTTTTCTTTTTAATAAATTTATAGACATTTCTAAAATGCTGTTTTCACTTTTGTCATTATTGGGTACTGTGTAGATTAATGAGGGGGGGGGGAAAAAAGAATTTCAACAACTGTAAAATCAGACAAAAGTGAAGGGGGACTGAATACTTTCTGAATGCACTGGACATATTCCTGAGTAGATGGGTGCACGTTTTCAAATAAGACACTTTTTTTTTTTAATTTCCTAAAACTCTTCCAAGGATTTGTGAAGTAGAGTGGTCTTCTAGGGGCTGGTGCTCTGAATCATGCCGCTTACCTTTAGGTTTTTATGGAAAGCAACTTTTTAAACATTTATAAAGTCGAAAAAGGAAGAGAACCGTTATAGCTTTAAGATGATGTGAGAACTCAGTCGAGCATGTGGTTTATTTCGACCGATAATCTAGTAGGAGGTGTTAACGCATGTCATAAGACGGTCTTTTTGAGATCTGTTTTAGTCTGAAGTTCACTAGGTTAACCTGTCCCCCAAATTTCTGCAACCTCGCTCCAGCTAAACTCCTGGATCTCTTTTGCAGGGCAAGAGGAAACCATCTATTTTCCCACCATCTATTTTCTTTTAGCAATATTTATCCTTCAAACCAGGGGTCTCCAACCTTGGCAACTTTAAGCCTGGAGGACTTCAACTTCCTCAGCTGGCTGGGGAATTCTGGGAGTTGAAGCCCTCCCTGATGCGGTCCTCAATGAAATCAAGTTTGACACCCCTGATGTAGGAGGACAGACAACCTGGGATGGAGTCAAGAGAGGAATCAACGTGGAGTCCTTATGTACTCATAAAGGGTCTAGCTTGAACCCCGTTTGAATTCCGTTAACTCTTATCTAGTGCCAATTTTATGTTGAAAGTTGTCAAAACTCTTTCTGCATAGGCATGAGCAATAAAGGACCTTAATTGAAACTTGATGTGTGGGTGTCATGATTCTTTGCGCTTGACAGATTGACACCGTGGCCTGCAAAACGTGCACCAGCTCATTCAGTGGACCAAAGCATTTCAGCTGTTCTCATCCGGTCTTTCTTGGAGGTTAAGAGCTCATCGTTCTTTGAATCCCCCTTGGATGAGTGAAATGGAGGTTTCCTTACACTCCTCAGATCTAGTCTTGCCTTTCCTTGATGAAGGATCTGGTAAAGATTGCAATCTCCCCTTGGCTTCCAGGGACATATGCCCTATTCCTTTGATTTCCCCGTCATATTTTCCATAGTTGGATCACTTTTCTTTAAACCTGTCCCACTTTGCCTGTGCTCTTATGAAAATGGGATCTTAGGATACCAATGCAGAATTGTCCGGATTAGTACGTTTTAAAAAATGCTCCCGATAACTATCCCAAAGGTGCTGTTTCAAAAGGCAATGGGACTTCGTTTTTCCTTGAAGATGTTTCGTTTCTGATCCAAAAAGCTTCTTCAGTTCTGAAAGGAAAAATGAGTCCAGTTGCCTTTTGAAAAAGCACCTTTGGGACAAGGTGCCCGAGAATCTCCACAGATATCCCAATAACTATATGAAGATGCTTTAGGTAAATCGACTTTAGAACGATCTACCGACATCTTTCTACAGTTTAGGATAGAGATTTCTTCCCTTCCTGTAACTGCAGTTTCTTTTTTAAATGGAGAACAAAATGTTTTGGGGGTTAGCCCGTCGTTTCTTGTAGCCTCCATTAGACTGCCAAAAAAAAATGTTTTTAAGTCCTTTGTTACTTAGGCTAAGCTTCTGGATAGGGAAGAAGGGACTGTCATCTAATATAAAATCCCACCCCTGCTTTCTCTGGGAAGAGTTTGCAAGATAATTGATCTATACTCAACTGAAAAAGCTTATAAAATGAAAGGCAGGGTTTTTTAAAAAAAAAAAATTAAGAAAAGAGAAAAGTCTTTTATTTTGCTCTTTGAAACAAAGCTGACTTTACCAAGTCAGGAAAGGTTGTAAAAAGAATAGCTTTTCTCAAAAAAAAAAAAAAAATCCTTAACAAAACAGGGACACAATAGATAAGAGATGTGTGGTTGTGTAGGTGGGATGGGAGAACTTTTAAGAGCTTGCGTTACCCAGGAGAGATGGCGGAAGAGGCATTCAAGCAAGCAAGGGAAGCTTGCAAAAACCATCTTCCCTGTAATTGCGCATCAAGCCCACTGACTGACAGTTCCCAACCGGCTTTGAACAGAGGCTGTCTGCATAAGCAGTGGATAATAGCAGCGATTAATGCTGCCACAATCATTTGTTGGGCCCACAAAGAGAACTGCACTTGCCTCCCTGCAATAGGCAGGCTGAGGGAGGCAGAAACTGTGCTGCTGCAGCCTTTGAAACAGGTCTGAAATACAGTCCTCTAAAAAAAATAATAAGTGTCTGCCATAAGATTTAGAGCAGAGGCCTAAATCTTGGCAGCTTTAATACTTGTGGACTTCAACTCCCAGAATTCTCCAGCCAGCTATGGAGAATTCTGGGAGTTGAAGTCCACAAGTCTTAAAGCTGCCAAGTTTGAGAACCCCTGATTTGGAGCAATGTTTCTCAACCTTGGCAACTTTAGGATAGGTGGACTTCAACTCCCAGAATTCTGGGAGTTGAAGTCCACCTATCCTAAAGTTGCCAAGGTTGAGAAATACCAGATTAGAATGTAACTCTCAATTCTGAGAGATCCAGAGGGCAACGAGGTTGGGGAAAAGGGTGTTGTGATGCCCCCCTTGGGCAGATAAGGCAATCTAACCCGCTTGCTTCTTCCTTGCTTAACTTCTAACATCTTCTGGTGCCCACTTAAGAAGCAGCAAGGAGGCTGCTCCTGGTGAAACCTGGCCAGCTAGAAACCTGACAAGGCGCCCGCCCCAAACTCAGCTTCCTCTAACCAAGCTGGCCAAATGGATGATGTTTGGTCGGTGGCCCACTGGTTGGGAAGGGTACTACCTAGAGTAAAAGAGGTGGCGTAGGAGGGGAGAAAGAAACGGGATGGTTGTTGCTGTCCCAAGTCATCTCATTCCCACCCTAATGAAGCCCATCCAACTAACGGAGCTGCTTGCCAGCCCTTTCAAACAGGAGGTTTTAAAGGGCCTCCTTAGAAAACTGAACAACAACAACAAAAACCAAAAACCCCTGTACATTTTGCATTTTCTCCTCACTGGCTACGCAAGGGGAGTGTTTCTGAGTTTCTGGGTTACTTTACAATCACTCTCCTGGTCCTGGATTCCTACTATGTTGAAACAGGGTTGAAGATTGGTCTTCTCCCTTTGTCAACCATACCAAGGAGGCCATCATGCCCTTACCTTTCCCGGAAAAAAGACAGGGGTTGCCAGGCCAAGAAAAAGTGTGCAGGTAAAAGATGGAAACGGGGATCAAAGGATGACGAGGCGGATGCAAGGGAATGGTGAGGCATAACTGGGGTTCAGGAAGACTTGGAGGCCACAACACATGAGGGAGGCTGCTTTGAAAGAGGATAAACTCCCTGTGTCAAAAGCATCCCTATTAAGCAGGGGGCTGGATGGGCCCCTTCCTGTGCCACCGAAGGCCGTGGTACAGATACCCCATCACAAGAAAACAGCCCAAGGTAGGTAGGTTTGGCCGTGCGCCCCCCCCCACCTCCCACCCCTCAGTTGGAAGAGAAACAAGCCGTTCTGGATTCGTCCTGCTCTTTGTGCTCTCTCGGGCCATCTAAGCTAAGCATCTCACTCCTTCCTTCCTCCACGCCGGGCAGCTGGTCGCAGTCTCCGAACAGGAATGCAAGCAATCCTTCCTGCTCTGTGCTGTCCTCCTCCTCTCTAAGCCCTGCCTCGCCTTCACCTGGGAAAAGGCAACAGGGGAGCCATCAGAAGGGAAAAGGGAAAAGGAGACAGAGGCAGACTTAATGCTCCTGCTTAAGACAGGGCTGGCAGGGTCACCCCCCCCACACACACACATGAGGTACCCCCCCCTTTTTTTGCATCCCAGCTTTATTTTTTTCAAAAATAACTGGCATATCCAACATACTTTCCTCCCTATTCCCCCCACAACAACCCTGTGAGGTGAGTTGGGCTGAGTGGTCCAAAGTCACCCAGCTGGCTTTCATGCCTAAAGTAGGGCTAGAACTCACCATCTCCTTGTGATTGGCCCAAAGTCACCTAGCCAGTTTTCATGCCTAAGGCAGGACTAGAACTCATTATCTCCCTATGATTGGCCCAAAGTCACCTAGCCAGTTTTCATGCCTAAGGCGGGACTAGAACTCACCATCTCCCTATGATTGGCCCGAAGTCACCTAGCCAGTTTTCATACCTAAGGCGGGACTAGAACTCACCATCTCCCTGTGACTGGGCCAAAGTCGCCTAGCCAGTTTTCATGCCTAAGGCGGGACTAGAACTCACCATCTCCCTGTGATTGGCCCAAAGTCACCTAGCCAGTTTTCATACCTAAGGTGGGACTAGAACTCACCATCTCCTTGTGATTGGCCCAAAATCGCCTAGCCAGTTTTCATACCTAAGGCGGGACTAGAACTCACCATCTCCCTGTGACTGGCCCAAAGTCACCTAGCCAGTTTTCATGCCTAAGGCGGGACTAGAACTCACTATTTCCCTGTGACTGGCCCAAAGTCACCTAGCCAGCTTTCATTCCTAAGGTGGGACTAGAATTCACCATCTCCTGTTGATTTGGCCCACCAAGCCAGTTTTCATGCCTAAGGCGGGACTAGAACTCACCATTTCCTGGTGATTGGCCCGAAATCACCCAGCTAGTTTTTACCTCTAAGGCAGGACTAGAACTCACCATTTCTCGCTTTGTAGCCTGGTGCCTTAACCACTAGGCCAAGTTGGCACTCCTTTCTGGGTTTGTGTGTGTTCATATATTATCTGTGTGTGTGTGTGTGTGTGTAATGAGAGGCAGGAAGGGGAGTCTGCGTGGAAATCTAAGGGAAAGACATGGTCTTCAGGGCTTTTGACGGGGGGGGGGGGAATTGTTTTTAAAAGCAGGTTTGTAGAGGTGGTGCCCACTCTTGTTGTGAGCAATGCCAAACAATGTATCAGGAGTAAGAAGGTAAGGGTGAAAATGATGAAGGTGTGTGCTTGCAAATCAATGTTCTGCTTAGCCCTTCATCTGTCCCAAGGTAGTTAAAAGTGTGTTACGCCAAAGAATGGCAATGGCTGGCTGGGGAATTCTGGGAGTTGAAGTCCACGCATCTGGCTTAAAGGATAATCTTTCAATTTATGGGCAGTTTTCTAATACAGCATGAATATTTTGTTCTTGTGACTTGATCGCCATGGTTCTATAATTGGGATTACAATCGTGTTAGACTTTTTTTGCAGCTGCTTCACACTGCTGGCTCATGATCTTTAATAACACTCACACAAATCTTTGAACCCGTGACTTTAATGGAGTTAAGCGTGGTGAACCCTCCAGATGTTTCCTTTAACATTAGTAACATCCAAAAGCAGAATCCATAAGACGTTCTGCTTAGCTCTTCATCCGTCCCGTGGTAGTTAAAAGTGTGTTACGCCAAACAATGGCAATGGCTGGCTGGGGAATTCTGGGAATTGAAGTCCACGCATCTGAAAGTTGCCAAGGTTGGGAAATCTTGATATAACAGTTGACATTTTTCAGATCCAATATGGTATTATGTCACCCAAAAGGTACTGTAAGTACATAATTCTGCCCACTGTTTTTTTTTTTTAAACGAAGACCTGGATTGTTATGAGTATTTTATGTTAAGGTACAGAACACATATTAGGCACTATTAGACCATTTAAACCACACAACACAGGTGTTAAAACGCATTCTGAAATGCTCAAAGTCAAGTAAGATCTTCTCTTCCTACTCGCACTGCTAATTTCATGTTTAGAGTTCTCCCCCTTCCCTTGCAAGGGGGAGTTGGGAAGCATTTTCTTCCCAACTCCACCCCCCTCCGCCCGGCCACTTATCTCTCTCTTGCCCCCAAAACCTCTCAAATAAGAGCTTGGATGCCATTAGCAATTGTGGCCAGCAACAGAAGCAATTTACAGTGGGATGGAAACATAACCTTAATGGGAAAATCGAAAATCTCCTGAATGCAGCGCGAACCCAGCTATTTTAGGAGCTGGCTGCCAAAATAAACTTCAGAAAGGGTGGAGGAAAAAAGAGCTTCCAAAATCCCAGGGGGGAAATAACAAAGAAATAAAGCTGCACAAGAATCTTTGCAGCCTCTCTCACGTCCTCCCAAATGGGCGGATATGGCAAACTGGAGAATTCCTCCTGTCTCGTTCGGGCCCGGAGCTGCACACAACAGACACCTCTGGATGAAACCAGGTGGAAGTCCCGTCCAAATCCAACCTACCCTGATCATTGCCATCTGAGACAGAATCCATCAATAATAAAGCTGTCACCCAAAGGCTGCCTAAGCTAAAATCCTTTCAACCGAGGGAGGGCGGTTTTTCCTCCGTCTGCGCTTCCAGCCTGGTTTTCCTAACGCCTAACCAAATCTATCTTCCTGTTGACTTAGGCATACAAGACAGTCCCTCCTTCTGCGGAGAAAGCCTTCTGCATAAACAGACCCCAAGTTCAAGGCAAAAAAGCACCATCAATTCAGACTGGATTGCCGGAGCATTCAACACCAAGGTCTCGAGCAACGAAGGAGCCGGTTAAAATACAGATCTGGAACCGCTTTTGGTTCTTTTAAAATTCTCAAGCAACGCACCCCTCAGCATCTATGCCAAAGGGACAGAGATATAAACGAACTCATTCTTACCCCTGTGCAATTTTTTTTTAAAGGGGGGAGAGGTTTCCTTTCCTTGCCATCCTGTTGAAAAGAGGGAAAGGACACGCAGAGGAGGGCCCGATCCAGAAGTGGCTTCCTCTGATTTCTTCTGGCCACCCCAGCTCCCTTATTTCCTAAATGGACACCTGGGTTCCCCAAACGCCAAGATGACTGTCTCTGCAGCTATAAGCAACCCCTCCTGGCTGATTTTGAGAGAAAGCCACAGGTAGCCCTCGACTAACAGTTTTTTTAAAAAATTTGATTTATATGCCGCCCTTTTCCGGAGACTCAGGGCGGCTTACAATGCGTTAAGCAATAGCCTTCATACTTTTGTATATTTATACAAAGTCAGCTTATTGCCCCCACAAACTGGGTCCTCATTTGACCTACCTTAGAAAGGATGGAAGGCTGAGTCGACCTTGAGCCTGGTGAGATTCGAACTTACAGTAATTGCAGGCAGCTGGAGTTAATCACAATGCTTTAGTCTGCTGAGCCACCAGTTTGTTTAGTGATGGTTCAAAATTACAATGGCACTGAAAAAATGTGACCTATGACCGTTTTTCACAGATGCAACTTTTGCAGCACCCCCATGATCACGGGATCAAAATTCAGATGCTTGGCAACTGGTTCTTACTTATGACCGTTGGCTGTGACCCAGAGTCATGTGATCCCCTTTTGCGACCTTCTGACAAGCAAAGTCAATGGGGAAACCGCATTCGCTTAACAATCCTGTTAGTAACTTATCAACTGCAGTCATTCACTTAACAACTGTGGCAGGAAAAGTCATAAAACGGAGCAAAACCCATTTAACAATGTCTCGCTTAACAACAGAAATTTTGTACTCAATTGTGGTTGTAAGTCGAGGACTACCTGTATAAGGACTGCCTGACGTATGACAACTGGGACCAGAGTTTCCATTGCTGTGCAAAGCGGTTAAGTGAGCCAGACTCTCTTACAGCCTCTTTTTGCCACGGTCCTTAAGTGAGTCATTCCGGTTCTTAAGTGACTCATGTGATCATCAGCTGAATCCCGCTTCCCCCAATGACTTTGCTTGTCGGAAGTAAGCAGGGAAGATCCCGACTGGCTGTCACATGACCTAGGATGTCATGTGCAACTGTTGTAAGTACATGCTGGTGGCTAAGCACCCGAATTTTGATCATGTGACCATGGGGTTGCTGTGACAGTCCCAATTGCGAGGACTGTTCATAAGTCACTGTTTTCAGTGACCTGGTAACTCTGAACAGTTGTTAAATAAACAGTTGTAAATCAAGGACTACCTGCACTTAAGGCGGAGACAGATCTACAGCCTCCTTTTTAAAATGGAGCCTGAGCAGGCTGATACAGCTGTGCATGAAGTCTCAGTGTGGGAGGGGGAGAAACAGCCTCCAAAAGGCTGCAAAACTAGAGATGTCACCAAGCTCGCTCTGCTCCATTCAGGCTCCTCTGGGCTACCGTCCCTGCTCGCTTGCAGCCCCAGCTGCCTTCCTTACCTGGCATGGTGAAGTCCTGAGTGTAAATGATCTCGTCCTCCAGGTAGTCATCCCTTAAGTCATCGTCCTCCTCCTCGTTGTAACCATGGAGGTCTTCCAAGTAAGGCACCACCGTCATGCTCCTCCACCGATCCTTCGTCTCCGGGCTGGGCGGGATGGCGATGGGAGGCTCACACTGAGGGTGCTTTTTCCGAAACCAGCTAAAGGAAACCAAGGTTTTAGTGCTTTGGGTCCAGGGACGTTTCACTGGTTTTCTGTAGACCAGTATGTTTCTTAACCTTTACGATGGGTGGACTTCAACTCCCAGAATTCCCCAGCCGACTGATGTGCAAAAAGTTCAACGGGCCCTCTTGTTTTCTCCAAGTACATTCACAATGGCCTCGCTGGACTTGCGTGAAGACCTGCCCAAGCTCTGTGGTTGCTTAATGGCAAAAAGAAAGTCATTTCCCCCCCATCTATTCTCAGGGACTGGTCAGTAAGACTCCACTGAGAAGTTGAGGTTCACACACACTGGTTTTTAAGTTCTTGCATCTCCCCAAGGTAACTGAGCCAGCAGCCTTCACTGTCCACAACAATACAACATCCCACTTCTTGGTGGAACAGAAAACACACGAGAGAAATAAATGGCACCCTATTCTCGGTCGTAAATCAAAGACTACCTGTGCTGTGTGAATCCAAACATGTAGGATTCATTCAGCATTCCTTTATAAGTAGTCCACAATTTACACCCACAATCAGGACCAGAATTTCAGTTGCCAGGCAAGGCGGTCGTTAAGCGACTTCAGGGGTGAAATGCTCCCGGATTAGACCAGATCACCGGTCCGGTAGCGGTCTTGGATGGTGGTTCGGCGATCCGGTAGTGATGTCAGAGCAAAGCTCCACCCACCCACCTGGGTATCATTACTTCCTGGTTTTAATCTTCTGCGCACACGCAGGTTTTGCGCATGTACAGAAGGTTTGCACACGCATGTGACATGTGCACGCGAGGGGAGTACACGCACGATGCATGCGCTTCCAAACCAGTAAGGAAGGTAAATAGATTTCACCCCTGAGCGACTTTGTCCAATTTTATGACTTTTTTTTTGCCATGGTTGTTAAGTGAATCACTGAAGCAAATCATGTGGTCGTTAAGTGAATCTGGTTTCTCTCTCCTGCCCCTCACTGATTTCGCTTGTAAAGAAGCCAGCTGGGAAGGTCGCAAATGGCGATCACATGATCCTGGGACACTGCAACCATTGTAAATACCTGCTGATTGCCACCCACCTGGATTCTGATCATGTGACTGTGGGGATGCAGCAGAGGTTATAAGTGCACGGACCAGTTGCAAGTCACTTTTATCAGTGCCTGTTACTTACTTCCACTTTCTTCACCGTTCCTATGGGACGACTATGGTCCACTGTGGACCCCCATATCAGCTGAAATATCGGAGCTCACCCTGGAGCTCCGAAGTTTGCGTCATTCCACCGTGATGCTGACCACGCCCTCCCAGCACTTCCAACAGTCACTAAATGAATGGTTGTAAGTAGAGGACTACTGCACCTGTATGAGCCAAACAGTTATTTCATCTATGATGTTAACAAAGCAAATGGGCTCATCGAAGTTAAAATTTGTCCCAGCTCGGCATTTGAAAACCAGCCACTGTATCCTGGTTCATTCATACCGTAATAGGTTTGTGCAGTGATTCAGGTTTGCGTATAGTAACACTAGTTGGCAGTGTTAGTTAGTTAAACACAATTAGTTAAAGAAGTTGTGGGTTTTTTCCTGGGATTGTGTGTGGTGCCCACGGGAATGGTTGTTGATTGGTCCCGGAAGACAAACTTGGTTTAAGGAGGGGTCTACAGATGCTACAAGCATGTCTCTGTCCATACCCCTTTGAATCGGAAGCACTGCAGAGAGCTAAGTTACAAAGCAGACTTTACAAACCACAATAGTTAGGCGTTACTGCTAAGCCCAAGTTAAATTTCCTTGCTTCCTGCAATGTGGATACCTGGCCGATTTCCACCTAGGCCAGCTTTACCTACACTGGCAGGCAGCAGCTCCAAGAATTATTTCTATTGTCTTCTAAGTGAGACCTGAAACTCATACCTTCTGAGGACAAAATAAGCATCCACTAGAGAGCTACAATACCTCCTTTACAAAGCACTTCAATTTCAAAAAGGCCAAATCATTAAAAAATAACCCTGAAATTGATTTTTAAACCGATCGATTTTTGTTTTTGTTTTTTTTTAAAAAAGAGTTAT
The DNA here is from genome assembly GCA_030761175.1 of Masticophis lateralis. Lineage (NCBI taxonomy): Eukaryota > Metazoa > Chordata > Lepidosauria > Squamata > Colubridae > Masticophis > Masticophis lateralis. The sequence goes on from JAUDYJ010000001.1 coordinate 343,595,907, forward strand.
TAACAGTCATTCTCTAATTATACACAGCCCAATCAAAAGGCTAAGATGAGCTGGGCGGTAAGAGTCAAAACACAGGAATTTGTTGCTGTATGTTGAATATTAGTCTTCTGTTTCTACATGTTGGAAGAGTTAAAAATAGGTTTGGATAAAAGTGGAAACCTGCAGAGTGATATTGATTTTGATACTCTAGGCAAAACGTTTGCCTGTGGATCTTCGGGGGGAAGACAAGATGACGAGAAGGAAGGAAACAGAGAGGAACTAATTATAATTCAGGACAAGTAAGCACAGACAAACAATGAAGATTTCTTTTTCTCCTCTATGGTTAGAAGAAACAACTTAAACTAGGGGTCTCCCACCTTGGCAACTTTAAGACTTGGGGACTTCAATTCCCAGAGTTCCTCAGCCAGCTTTGCTAGTCTTAAAGTTGCCAAGGCTGGAGACCACTGGCTTAAACCACATATTTATTTTTTTTCAGAAACACCCCAAATTGTCTGCATTCACAACCTTGGAAGCGTTCCTGAGACTAAGTCGAGGACAGATACAGAAAATCCACTGAATTGGGACAACACAGTTTAATTGGAGCTTCATAAACGATGACAATAAACATCAGTTTGCATGACACTCATAGTTCTTACTATAAACTTGGCAACTAGCATGTATTTATAAAGGTTGCAGAATCCCGGGGAGCTTTGCTGGCTGAGGAACTCTAGGAGTTGAAGTCCACAAGTCTTAAAGTGGCCAAGGTTGGAGAGTGGAGACCCCTAATGTAGGAGCTGTATAAACAGATAAACAGCTGTCAGGGGCTGTTTATCAATGTGGCTGTATATGCTTATTGATGGAGAGTGAAAGACCAACCCCTCAGAGGCTTTCCCAAGAAACAAAACGCATCGGGACATCAATTTTAAAAATAAGACTCATTTACTAACCGTCAACTGCTTTTGTTTTAATGGAGTGGGAAGGGAAGAGTTGCTTGCATTTTGTTCCCTTCCCCAAAGTGGCAAATGAACAGAGACATGAGACACAGCTTCACAACATCGAACGGAAGAATTGGGGGAGGGTGGGAAAGAGGGGAAAAAAACCACACATAAATGAGCACTCACTTGTGGTGCCTTATCTGTTGTATTGAAAACCTCTTGGCTGGGTCGTATTCAAGCATTCCTAGAAAGGAAGAAAAAGAGAGTGGGAACTGGATTCAGCTGGAAACCGAGGCACAAACAACTGGTAAGGGAGGGGAGCTCAAAATCCTCCCCCCCTCCCCACACAAGGAACATGAAAGAGTGTCTGAGCTTGGAATTCTGGGAGGTGTCGTTGGAACATATCTGATAGGTACTATTATTGGGGAAGGCGGCTCAATATACAGGAGCATCATCCAACATCCAAGGAGCCTGGTGGAGCAGTGAACTAAAGTGCTGTTAAGTAGCACTTTGCCTGCAATTACTGCAAGTTCGAATCTCACCAGGCTCAAGGTTGACTCAGCCTTCCATCCTTCCGAGGTAGGTAAAATGAGGACCCGGATTGTGGCGTCAATAAACTGACTTTGTATAAAAAAGAACACCGCTTGAGGGGGCCCGAAAGTCCTACTAAGCAGGTATATACAAAAAAGTATGACGGCTATTGCTTAACGCATTGTAAGCCGCCCTGAGTCTCTGGAGAAGGACGGCATATAAATCGAACCAATAAACAAACAAACAAACAAACAGGAATGAGCATAAAAAGGTTCCAAGACTATTTCAAAACTTTTGGGTGTGGGGAAGAAGAGAGGCAAGCATATGACATATGCTTCAAGAACCTTAGCTGTTCCCACCCCAAAACACAACTCTTTCTTTTAAAAAGCACCTGCTGGACCCAACCAGTCTCCCCAGGGGCCGTTTCTTCAACAAGTGGTATTTGGTGGTACATTGCTCCTGAATATGGAGCAATTTGGTGGATGATCTCTGGAGGGCCCGGGGTAGGGGGTATTCCTCTATCCTGGTGCTGTTAGACCTCTCAGCGGCTTTTGATACCATCGACCATGGTATCATGTTGCGCCGGTTGGAGGGATTGGGGGTGGGGGGCACCGTTCTGCGGTGGTTCTCCTCCTACCTCTCCGACCGGTCGCAATCGGTGTTGACAGGGGGGCAGCGGTCGACCCCGAGGCGCCTAGTGTGTGGGGTGCCACAAGGGTCGGTCCTCTCGCCCCTCCTGTTCAACATTTATGTAAAGCCGCTGGGTGAGATCATCCGTGGTTTTGGGGTGGAATTCCATCAGTACGCTGATGACACTCAGCTGTACATTTCCACCCCAGACCACCCCAACGATGCCGTGGAAGTGATGTCCCAGTGCCTTGAAGCTGTGCGGGTCTGGATGGGGAGAAACAGGCTTCGACTCAACCCCTCCAAGACTGAGTGGCTGTGGCTGCCGGCGTCCCGATATAGCCAAATGACTCCATCGTTGGTTATTGGGGGCGAATCATTGGCCCCCACGGAAAGGGTGCGCAACTTGGGCGTCCTCCTGGATCCACGGCTGTCATTAGAGGATCATACGACAGCTGTGGCCAGGGGGGCTTTCTATCAGGTCCGCCTGATACGCCAGTTGCGCCCCTTTCTAGATCGGGACTCCCTGCGCACAGTCACTCAGGCGCTCGTCACGTCTCGCTTGGACTACTGTAATGCTCTCTACATGGGGCTCCCCTTGGGATGCATCCGGAGGCTTCAACTGGTACAGAATGCGGCCGCGCGGGGGATTATGGGAGCGACAGGGCGCTCCCATGTGACACCTCTCCTGCGTGAGCTGCATTGGTTGCCGGTTGATTTCCGGGTGCGTTTCAAGGTGTTGGTAATCACCTTTAAAGCGCTCCATGGCTTAGGACCAGGGTACTTACGGGACCGCCTTCTGCCACCTATTGCCTCCCACCGGCCGGTTCGCTCCCACAGAGAGGGCCTCCTCAGGGTGCCGTCAGCCAGACAGTGCCGGCTGGCGACCCCCAGGGGGAGAGCATTCTCTGTGGTAGCCCCCACCCTCTGGAACGATCTCCCTCCAGATTTGAGAACTATTGCTGACCTCCGGACCTTTCGTCGGGCGTTGAAGACTCATTTCTTCCAACTTGCCGGACTTGCCTGATCCCTCCTATTTTTAAATATTTTTAAATATTTTAAATTTTAAATTATTTTAAATTATTTAAATTTTTAGAGTTTTAAATGTTTTATTCGATATATTTCCAGCCTAATTTATATGGATTTTTAGTACATTTTAACTCACTGTATTGTTATTGGTTTTAAATTGGCTGTTCACCGCCCTGAGTCCGGAAGGAGAAGGGCGGTATAGAAATTCGATTAATAAATAAATAAATAAATAAATATGGGGGCTCTCCTCGGATGAGGAATCACCAACAGACTAGGGGTGACATGACAGCGGTCTTCCAATATTTGAGGGGCTGCTACAAAGAAGAGGGGGTCAACCTATTTTCCAAAGCACCAGAAGGCAGGACAGGAAAGAATGGATGGATGGCAACTAATCAAGGAGAGAAGCAACCTAGAATTAAGGAGAAATTTCCTGACAGTTAGAACAATTAACCAGTGGAACAGCTTGCCTCAAGAAGCTGTGGGTGCTCCATCACTGGAGGCTTTTAAGAAGAGATTGGATATTTGTCTGAAATGGTTTGTTTCCTGCCTGAGGAGGGGGTTGGACTAGAAGATCTCCAAGGTCTCTTCCAACTCTGTTAATCTGTTATTCTGAGTCCACTTAATCCCTTGACCAAGCCATCTGAGCCAATGACTATCACTCGGCCATTAAATTGCTTATATTGGTTCTTGACCACCCTGACAAAGAATGAAATGCCTCTTCTGAGTTTTCAAGATTCTGGAGGTACGCAGAGAGGGGATGAAGCCAGCTGGGGCACTTGGCAAGCAAGAAGATATAAAAAGAAAAAATCGAAGACCTGGGTTAATTAAAATACCGCTGCTTTAAACTTGCCTTGCAGAACCAAGAAAACAAGAAAATATGCTTTGCACCCCCAGCAGGCCCAAAGTGGTTCAGAGGGCCAGCTAGTAAATACCTGCTCATTCCATTAGCTCCCTTCTTTTCTATTTTTTCCTGCAGCACTTCAACTGTTTGCAAAAGAGGCTTGACCGCGGGTGGTGATGGGGACAAAATAAACAAGTGGCTTAAGTGCTGTGCGAGGCCACCATTGGCTCTTAGCTGTCACAAGCTTTCTGTCCAGGAAGTCATGCATTCTGCTCAGTAAGGTGCTTATCTTGTGGAAAACGTCCATGCTTGATTGCTTCAGTTTCCTAACTCGCTAGAGGCAAATGCATTTTTGAGTCTGGCGAACACACTGTGTGTTCGCACTAAATTCTCACTGAGGGCCATGCTGCCTGCGGGATATTGAGAGCAGAAGACCATACATCTGAATAGAAGCTAAGCCTCTTTGGGGTCCCTAGCAAAGATTTCTGATTGCTTTTTAAAGGAGAGAAGTTGCTGAGACCTTAAACTGTGATGGCGAACCTATGGCACGCGTGCCATCTTTCCGGGCACGCGAGCTGTTGCTTGCAGCTGTGCGTGCACGCGCCCCCCCCCAGCCGGTGTTTGGGCCTCCAGTGCGAATGGGTGCAATTCAGGGGACCCAGCCGGTCTTCAGAGCTCTCCTGTGCATGCGCATGTTTGCCCATGTGCGCAAAGGTACTTTTGCGCAGCTCGTGCATGCACAGATGGCGTTCGTGTGTGCATTGCGTGTACGCAAACCACGTGCGTGCACAGAGGGTGTGATGGCATGTGCAGCACACAGGGAGGAGCTGCACATTAGCGCTGATCGCACACGTGTGCGCAAAGCGTGTGAAGCGCCGCACCTGTTCGGCACTCGGTGAGTAAAAGGTTTGCCACTCTAGAAAGAGTGCAGAGAAGAACAGCAGCAATAACAATAAAAAGGGGTCTGGAGGCTAAATCGTACCGTGAATGGCTAAGGGAACTAGGTAGGTAGGTTTAGCCTAAAGAAGAGAAGGTGTAGGGGTGACAGGATAGCTGTCTTCTAGTACTGTCACAGTAAAGAAAAGATTGGCTTCTTCTCCAAGCATCCGAAGGCAGGACGAGAATTAATGGGTGGAAGATGATTAAAGGAGATCCAACGTAAAATTAAGGAGAAATTTTCTGACAGTGAGAAGAATGAATGAGTGGGAAAATTTGCCTCCTGGAGTGGTGGGTGCTTCATTGCTGGAGGCTTTCAAGAAGAGATGGGACAACCATTTGTCCAGGGCGGAATGAAGACTCCTGTCTTGGGCAGGGAGTTGGAGTAGAAGACTTCCAAGGTCCCTTCCAGCCCTCTGATTCTATGAGAGAAGTTTGAATGACTGCCTGCTGTTACTGTGTTATGTAGAAATTTATAGTATATACAGGGTGCAGAGTAGTTGGGGGGAATTATGATATGATTTGGATTTCACTTTTTAATATTTGGGATAGATTATGTGTAGAATAAATATCAATCAAGGAAGTAACAGATAGTTTTTACTTGGATGTTATGTAGAAATTTTTAGTATTGACAGGGGGTAGAATAGCTGGGGGGAATTGTATGACATGATATGATTTGGATTTCACCTTTTAATATTTGGGGAGCTAAAAATGAACTGTAATTTTTAAGGTTATAAAGGAAGTCAAGGGTGAGGAGGGATGGGTCAGGGAGGGTTAGGGAGGGGAAAGGGGAAAAATTTGTATTTGTAAAACTTTTTCAATTAAAAAAAAATGCAGGGGTCTCCAACCTTGGCGACTTTTAAGACTTGTGGACTTCAATTCCCAGAACTCCTCGGCCAGCAAAACTGGCTGAGCAAAGCTGGCTGACGCATTCTGGGAGTTGAAGTCCAAAAGTCTTAAAGTTGTCAAAGTTGGAGACCCCCGTCTTGATGAACACAAACAGCTGCACTATGGTCAGTCAACCGGGTTCAGCCAATCCACTTTTTTCCAATACATCAGATCTACTTGATCTGTTCCTAAGCCTTCAGCAGCAAAGGGTCCTTTCATCGGTTGATTCTATAACCGAAGATGTCAGGATATGAACCAGAATCCAAAACAAAATCTCTACTACGAGAGCCAAGGACTCTCATCTAGAATCACACGATACTTACCTGATACCTGTTTACCTGCTTAGTTCTCCACTTAGCCAAGTGTTCTTTTCTATATTTAAGTATTTCCCAACGTTATCTAAAATCAGGTTGACTCTCTCAGACACACCTCTTCATTTAAAAGCTATTAGTGCTTACTTTGCTACTCTCCACAGACAGCTTCTGGCCTCTCCCTTCTCAGTTAAATTTTTACTGGCTATGCATAAATGCCTTTAAATAGTAACTGGGGAAGCACAATTATGTTTTAGACTGGAAATGGCTTTTTTTTTTAAAAAAAGATGTGCCATCGTTGCAAGGGGTCACCGGGACTTCATCAAAAAAAAAAAAAAAAAAAACAGCATCCAATTTTCTCCACAGCAATTAAAGCTTTGAGAAAATATTAGATTTGATCTCTGGCTAGCAAACTGGCCAAATATTTACCACGTAGGGAAGAAAACTGTTGCTAGCTCTTGCTTGTGGCGTCAGAAGCTTCCCACACATCTATTTGGCTGGGGAGAGGACTTTGATCTCCAGCTTTGTTTCCACTCGACACACCTTTCATTATTGCAGTTTGTGCCACCCGAGGGGCTCCGGGTGAGGGGGCGCAATGAGCCTTCCTGAATCCCAGCGCAGATGGCTGGATGGTTTGGTTCAGTTCCTTTTGCTCCAGGCCAGGCAAGGGAGAGTCATGGACTGAAAAAAATGTGTTGGGGAGGGGGAGGATAGAAAAGATGGGAGGAGGAAGGGAAGAAAAGGAAAAGGAGGAAGAGGGGAGGAAAGGAATATGAGGGGGGGGAGGGAGAAGAAGAGAAAAGGAGGAAGGAGAGAAAAGGAGGAGGGGAAGGAGAAAAGAGGGAGGAGGAGGAAAGGAAAATGAGGGGGGGAGTGGGGGAAGAGGAGCCTTGGTGGCGCAGTGGACTAAAGTGCTGTTAATTAGCACTTAGCTGCCAGCTGCCTGCAATTACTGCGAGTTCAAATCTCACCAGGCTCAAGGTTGACTCAGCCTTCCATCCTTCCGAGGTAGGTAAAATGAGGACCCGGATTGTGGGGGCAATAAGCTGACTTTGTATAAAAAAAGAACACCGCTTGGGGGGTGGGGGGAAGCCCTACTAAGCAGGTATATACAAAAGTATGAAGGCTATTTATTGCTTAACGCATTGTAAGCCACCCTGAGTCTCCGGAGAAGGGTGGCATATAAATTGAACCAATAACTAACTAACTAACTAACTAACTAACTAACTAAATAAATAAATAAATAAATAAATAGAGAAAAGGAGGACGGAAGAGGAAGAGGAAGGAGGAAAGGAAAAGGAGGAGGGGAGGAGGAGGAAGAAGAGAAGAAAAAGGGGAGAGGAGGAAGGGAAGAAAAAAGGAGGAGGAGGAATGGAAAAGGAGGAAGAGGAAGAGTAGGAAAGGAAAAGGAGGAGGAGCTCTCTGCAACAATTGGAAACTTGCAGGCAGTAGCTTGCCAATCCATGCATGCACAATGTTAAGTTCACATAGGAAAAATAAGTGAAGGCTTGTTCACAGGCCACCTTCGAGCATGCAGGTCACTACAAGCACACGGAGGAAGAGGCTCCTTCATCTCTGGCTGGGGACTTCTGGGAGTTGAAGTCCACCCATCTTAAAGTTCACAAGGTTGAGAAATGCTATTGTAACTGGAAGATGAACCAGGCCCAGAGGGAAAAAGTGACTGAACAGGGTCACTGTTCAAGAAGCCGAATTGTGGGTGAACACACCTCAGCTGCTGGACAGCTGAAAATGGAAACTGTCCTCTGGATGAAAGGAACGAGAGACATCTACTTGAGGTTTATCTACTTGAGGCTTAGCGTTAGCCATTGCAATGGTTTGCTCTGTGACCTTTGATGGAAGCAAAGGGATTCTAGAGAAGCAAGATAGAAAGAGTTTCTGAGGCTTTTGGAACTTGAGGGTTGGAGAAGATTCCTTACAATCCCATGCACAGCCAAGAAATAGTCTGTAGAGATTCTCAGCCATCCAGGTCATGGTTGTCCCAAAAGTGCTTTTTTTCAGGAGGCAACTGGACTTCCTTGTTTTTTTTCTTTTGAAGACATCTCACTTCTCATCCAAGAAGCTTCTTCAGCTCCGACAGAATAGTGGGAAATGGAAGGATTTTTATTCCTTGCAGACAGCTGGTCATTGAGTAGGAGTGGATTTCCAGAGGAAAAATTGCAGACTACTGGAACCAGAAGCACCACTCAGGTGACCCTGAGGACACAGATAAGCCTCCAAGTGCTTCAAGGACCCTCTCAAAGGATGCAGATTATGAATACAAATCCTTCCATTCCCCACCATCCAGTCAGAGCTGAAAAAGCTTCTTGGAGGAGAAGCAAAACGTCTTCAAAAGGAAAAAAAAACCAAGAAAGTCCAGTTGCCTCCTGAAAAAAGTACCTTTGGGGCAGTCAAGAAATAGATATACAGGTAGTCCTCAACTTACAACAGTTTGTTTAGTGACCGTTCAAAGTAACGAAGGCACTGAAAAAAGTGACTTGCGACTGTTGCATCCCTGTGGGCGCACGGATCAAAATTCAGATACTTGGCAACTGACTTGTATTTACGACGGTTGCAATATCATGTGATTGCCTCCTATGATCTTCGGACAAGCAACGTCAATGGGGAAGCCGGATTCACTTTGCAAACCGTGTTACTAACTGAACAACTGCGCTGATTCACTTAACAAGTGCAGCAAGAAAGGCCGTAAAATGGGGCAAAATTTGCTTAACAACTGTCTACCTTAGGGACAGAAATTGTGGGCTGAATTGCGGTCATTAAAGTCAAGGACTCAAATTATCCTAGCTTGGACACACGACAAGAAGACCCAGCTCTCTAGAGAAAGCTCTGATGCTAGGAAATAGGACAATAGGACAAATGAGGACCCAGTTTGTGGGGGCAATAAGCTGACTTTATATAAATATACAAAAGTATGAAGGCTATTGCTTAATGCATTGTAAACCACCCTGAGTCTCCGGAGAAGACTCCGGAGCATATAATTAGAAGCATATAAATCTTATTAAAAAAAAAAAAGCAGCGGCAAGGTGGATGGACTCCGTTTGGGGAAGCAATGGATCTACCATGGGAAAGATCTGAAGGACCAGGCTGGAGACCCAGGATGCTCCTTTCAGAGTCCATGATGCTCAGAAAGATGGAAGAGAAGAGCATGACCAGTAACACGATGGATACGGTTAACTGTAATAGTGAAGGGTTCATCCTCAGGAGACATGAAGGGGCAGTTTGGAGCAAGCTTATCCTGGGGGGAAAAATCTATCAATATGGTTGCTAAGTGCTGATCCTGTCTTGATAGCACATAATCAATCATTCAGAAGTGGAGTAATAAGGACCAACATCACAAGGGATCCCTTGATTTAGAATTACAAAAAGATCTCTCTCTCTCTCTCTCTCTCTCTCCCTCCCTCACACACACACACACACACACACACACAGACATCGATGACCTTCTTGGCTGAAATGAAAGGCTATTTAACGCACGTAATATAAAACTTAACATTTAACTAATTCAAGAGATTTGCATGGCATGCCCAGTCTAAGAAGGACTGCCGAGGCTCAACCGCGGTCGTCACGCTTACAGGGAAAAGGCAAAAGAATGACTGCAGCACTTATGGCGCTGGTGACAGCTCACAGCTGAGCTCTGCAAGAGTTGCCAGCTCTCCCTTTCGACGAAAATGGCAAACCTGCCCAGCCCAGAGAGCGATGGGAACTGGTGAGCTTGACAGCCTCACCCAAAGCTCAAGGCAAAGTCTCCTACACAAAACAGGGCAAGGCCTTCCTGTTTGAGCTGGGTTTTTGTTAATCAGAGGGTGTGTTGGGGAAAGAGGCGATCATGGTGGATGGGGCTCTTGCAGCCTCTGCTTTCATTCTATGGGGAATTGGGGTGAGCTGAGGGAGGGGGGGGGGAAGGGATATGTTTGCATTTTAAGACGCTGTTCACCGCCCCGACTCCTTCAGTCAAAATAAACCCGGTCTCTCGAGCAAGAGACCGCTAGCAAAAAGCTCCAGCATAGTCTCATGTAACAATCTCAGCATGTAAGGAGGTCACATCAAGGGAGGAAGGGAAGGGGGAAAAAAACCCACAGGAAATATATGCAGAATCAAAAATAGCCATAACATAACTCGGATGGGGTAAGTGGTAAAGGAAAGAGAAGTATCAGGGTCATCAGCGAAGGGAGGGAGAGGAAATAAACTGCCTCCTATTAAGAGCTGTTTGTAAGGTGATTTTAAATGCAGGAAGCATTTCAATTAGCCCATCGTGCAGCGCCATCTACAGCTGTTTTTAGGGAGTGCAGCTTCTTGACAAGAGGCACAAGCTCTTGTTCAGAAGGACAGAGCTACGGGTCTACCACTAATGTCAGTCCTCGACTTACGACTGCAGTTGAACCCGGAATTATGGCTGTAAATCATAGTAGTTGTTAAGCGGGTGAGGAGGCCATGCCCAGTTTTATAGCCTTTCTTGTAATGGTTGTTAAGCGAACACGGCAGCCATTACACAAACATGGCAATTGTTAAATGTACGTCGCAGTCATTAAAGACAACCCATTTGTACCTGATGGGCTTTTTTTTTTTTTTTTGCCGAAAACTACAAGTAAATGCTGACTTCTGACAAAAAATAAAATTTAATTTAATTTTTTTTAAAGCATAAATCATGGTCACATGACTGTGGGAGCACTGCAAATGGGCATAAATGCAGGCTGGTTGCCAAGTGGCCAAAATGTAAACATGTAACCGGGGGTGGGGGGGGGCGTGGGGGAAATGGGAACTTCAAAACCAGTTCGTTAAGTACAGGTAGTCCTCGACTTATGAGCACAATTGAGCCCAGAATTTCTGTTGCTTAAGTGAGAAATGTGTTAAGTGAGTCTTGACCCATTTCGCGACTTTTCTTGCCGCATTTTTTAAGTGAATCACTGCAGTTGTTAAAAGTACTCACACGCTTGTTGAGTGAACCTGGCTTCCCTGCTGACTCTGCTTGTCAGATGGTCGCAAAAGGGGATCACATGACCTTGGGACACCGCAACTGTCATAAATATGAATCAGTTGTCAAGCATCCAAATGTAAATCATGTGACCATGGGGATGCTGCAACGGTCATAAGTGTGAAAAATGGCCATATGTCATTTTTTTCCAGCACCATTGTAACTCAGAATGGTCACTAAATGAACTGTTGTAAGTCGAGGACTACCTGAGCTTTGGGGAGATCCGTTCTAACGTCTAATGGGTGCCAAGCAACCGGTTATAAGTCGAGGGCTACCTGTATGTTTATGTTTGCTTCCTAGGAATCTCTGCAAATCCTTCCGAGGTGGGTAAAATGAGGACCCAGACTGTTGGGGGCAAGATGCTGACTCTGTAAACCGCTCAGAGAGGGGCTGTAAAAGCCCTGTAAAGCGGTATATAAGTCTAAGCGCTATTGCTATTGCTGTTTTCCATCAGACAAATATGCCTCTATTACAATGGGAAGTAAATGCTGGCTTTCTGGCAAAAATTGTCGTAAATTGGGGCTACATGACCTCAAGAGCCGCAAACGGCCATAAACGTGGCTGGTTGCAGAGCGCTCTAAATGTGATCTCATGACTGTGGTGTGCGGTCGGAGTCGGGGAAGCTACTGAAACTTTGGTACCGAGTGGCAGGTAGCTTTGGGAGGTCGTTGTGACTTCAAATGGTCACTAAGCGACTTGCTGTAAATCAAGGACTACCTTATCTGTCCCTGACAAAGGGAAACCTTTGGCCTCAGTTCTTGGGAGGCTGAAGAGAAGCACATTCTGTCCTGCTAGACAAAACGAAAGGCCGGCCGGCCTGCCTGCCTGTCGGACGGTGATGCTAACGTTTCTACATCACTATCTGTTCTTCCTCAGCCTCTTTGCAAATTGATTGACTTATGGCCTGACATAAATCTGACATAAATCTGCTAACAGAGTAACAACCACTTGTAATCAGGCAGGAGCCTGTAAGAGAGAAGTAGCAATTAATAGATGTTACTTGCTTCCCCACCTATTTTTTTTCCATGGTCCCATAATATGTTTAATATGCAACTCATCTGCTGCAATATTATACGTCTCCAGACACCTTTAAAACTACTTAACGGGATTAAGCACCAAAAAACAAAATGAAGAGGTAAAATTCAAACGTTTATTAACCTAAATGCATTAATAAAGTTATTAACAGCCTACATATTGCTTATCGCATTGTAAGCCGCCCTGAGTCTCCGGAGAAGGGAGGCATATAAATTAAATATATATCAGAAGGGCAGCATATAAATTAAATATATATTTTATATTTTTTTTATACTTATATATATATATATATTTTCTGAGGTTTTCGCGGGTGTTTGTATGTAGGTCTTTGGTTATTCGGGTTGCTCCTGGAAGCACGAAGCCGAGAACACCAGCCTGAAGATGACGAATGAGACTTCGTCGAAACATCGCCAAGACACTTCCAATTTTATGCGGGAGAAGACCTGAATAACCAAAGACCTACATATATCTATATATCTATATATATATCTATATATCTATATATATATCTATATATATAGATATAGATATATATCACTGAAAATTAGGCTATGAAACATCTTGATTTACGTAGGAAAATCCTGGCATAAAGAATGACACACATAAAGACCTACGAAAATAAAATAATAAATATTTGATTGTTACAGGGCGGAGTCAAGAAAAGGGGGTGTGGCTGGCCGAGGAAGGTAAAAAAGCCAGAAATAGGTCTATCCCAGTCTCCCTCAGAAATTCAAACAGACAGCAAAATGGCTGCTGTAATGTTTAAGAAGGCCTAAAGGCTGGTGAATTGAGATTTCACTGAAAATTAGGCTATGAAACATCTTGATTTACGTAGGAAAATCCTGGCATAAAGAATGACGCACATAAAGACCTACGAAAATAAATAAATAAATAAATAAATAAATAAATAAATAAATAAATAAATAAATAAATAAATAAATAAATAAATAAATAAATAAATAAATAAATAATAAATAAATAAATAAATAAATAAATAAATAAATAAATAAATAAATAGTCTTGTATTCTTGTATGGACTGTACCAGTAGAGGCTAAACCATTTTCGTTGTATACATGATGTACAATGATAATAAAGGCTTTGACTTTGACTTTAAATGCATTAATAAAGTTTATTAACAGCCTATTGTGACATTTGGATATTTTTTTTTCTCCCTAATTTTATTATTTTCAATATTCTTTTACTAGTAAGGGGGAACAGAAGGGAATCGCTGAATTAATAGGAAGGCAACAGCTACTATCCTTGACAGTGCTGGTATCCCAGTCTGGCCTCAAGCTGGATCTCCCAAGATATTTTAAAATACCACCAGCTTTAGTCATTGAGGCTGATGGATGAAGTAGCTGAAACTCACACCGTGACTAAGTTGGGAATGATCTGATGAACTGGCCTCTTTCTACCAATGCCCTTTGGACACAGAAAGCGAGAATAGGGATTTACAGATTATGAGGGCAGAGGGAGTTTCTCCATAAAAATATATTATTTTATGAAGCACTTACCTCTAAGCAAATCCGAAAGCGGAGGGCCACAATCCTCAGGGATTACGTAGTCTCCTTTTCCAATGTTTTCAAATAATTTATAAATATTATCTCCCTCAAAGGGATAAAGGCCTGTTGTAATATTGTACCTGGGGTGGGGGTGGGGGGAGGAGGAGAGGCAGGGAGAGCAGAGAGAGAGGAAAGAAGAAATGATTACCAGCAGTTGGAATGTCGGAGCAGTGAGTCAGGAAAACAAACAAGCTCAGAGAGCACCAAGGAACCCAAGGCTCCAGTTATGAGAGATCACCCTCTTGGTACCACCACCTCCATTTTCAACGGGTGGCCAGCAGTTGAATGACTCTTCCTATTTATTTCTGTAGACAAAAGTTGAGTGGGAGGCAGGGCCATATAAGATGGGAAAAGAAGGCCTATCTACATAGTCATGCCCTTAGCATATTGATATGCATTAGAAGGGCAAACAAAGTTTCATACAAATCTGAAATCAATCTACAAATCTCTTCAGAACAGTTGAAGGGTGAAGATAAGCAGAGTATCATTCTGGAACACAGGGGACATTCACAAAGGGACTGTCCCTTTAAATTATTACCCCTGGTTAGCGGCTCAAGGAATCCCAATGGCTGACACCTTCATAATTGTCACAATCATTCTGCTGCTGACATTAAGGGCTTGGGTCCTGCTTGGCGTTCCCATTTACTTACAGCGTGACACCTGCTGACCAAATGTCTACTTTGAAGCCAGAAAAGGTATCAAGGCCGTTGGCAATTTCTGGAGGCTGAAAAGCTGGTGACCCCTGGCTGGTTCGGCACATGTCGTCCTCAGCAAACGGATGCAAGGCCTGTGGCAAGCAGATAACAAAGAGGCATTGCTTTGAGGGTGAAGGCAGATGTCTTCCGCAGCAACTGGAAAATTGGGGGCAGCTGTGGGCTATTTTTTTAAAAAAATATTACTATTTCAGCAGCAGTCATGACATTGTTCAACTGGGCAATATCAAATTGTTTCAGTTTTTTAAAAAAGAGACATTGAAGGGGAGATTAGCATTTTAAGGGCAGTAAACCTAACCCAAGAATAAACACATTTTGTTACTGAAAATCAGTGGGAAATCGAACAGCTGGTATTCTGCAATTGACTACTGTGGTCCCTTGTTCTATTTAGGGCAGGGTTGTCTGGCCTTGGCAACCTTCAGACGTGTGGACTTCAACTTCCAGAATTTCTCAGCCAGCCATTCTAGATGGGGAATTCTGGGAGTTGAAGTCCACAAGTCTTAAAGTTGCTACGGTTGGACACCTTTGATCTAGGGTTGTGATGGTGAACCTATGGCATGGGTGCCACAGGTGACACGCGGAGCCATATTAGTGGGCACACAAGCTCAACTCCGGCAAGCATGCGTGCGCCAGCCAGCTGATTTTCGGGCCTTCTGGGCTCACCAGAAGTCAGGAAACACATTGTTTCCGGAGGGCCTCTTGGGGGGGAGGGAGGCCGTTTTTGCCCTCCCCAGGCTCCTAGAAAGGCTCTGGAGCCTGGGGAGAGCAAAAAAATGAGCCTACCGGGCCCACCAGGCCATCACGTGCCAAAAGCGGGAGAGAACATGGGGGGGGCATAGAATTATGGGTATGGGCATGCACGTGCATGACCGCCCTCCTTCCTGGCACGCGATGGCAAAAAAGTTAGCCATCACTGATCTAGGGGGTTCTGAAGGCTCCATGGAGCCCTACTAACTATCCCAGCCTCCAAGGTAAAACTGAGTAAAACTGAGTTTCTGCCTTACTCAGTAAAAAAAAAAATACTTCAGAGAAAGAATTAAATTCTAAATACTTTAAAGCAATCACCACCCAACATCACCATGATCTTAGAAAAGGGATTTGCCTCGGTTTGCCCACATTTCTTGGGTTGCTGGCTTTCAAAACAAATTGCTTGATGTCGGAAGACAGCTGTCAACTGAAAAGCTTCAGAAGTTTAAGAATGAACATCGTCAACTTTGTTCCGTAATTTTTAGTTTTTAGATATACTTCAATTCCCCAGCTTGCACCTATCTGGCTGGCTGGGTCGGGAATTCTGGGAGTTATAGTCCACTCATTTTAGAAGTTGCTAAGGTTGAAAAACCCCGCTGTAAACGTCCAGGGAAATAAATGTACGGTATAAAAGATGACTAATCCCAGACCCAACCAAGGGCCGAGCAATCTGAGACAGCCAACAGCCTGACGAAGGCCCACAGCAGTGGATTATCTTTGAGTTCCAAAGCAACTATTCTAGGCAAATACTGACTTTAACCAAAAGAAAAAAGTCCCTGAATTTAAGATTATTTCCTGTCTTCTACTTTAGAGGGGAAAAATAAGCAATATAACAAATAAAACAGGGGTCCCCAACCCCCAGGCCACGGCCCGTTACTGAGCCGTGAGCTGTTGAAAACTGGGCCGCCTGAAGTAGCGGCCAAGCACACACTCATTTTCCCTTGCGTAAGCAGGTGAGCACATGCATGCACGCTCCAATTGCGTGAGTGGGTACGCGTGTGTGCCACTCATGCAAATGGAGCTGTGTGCAAGTGCACGCTTGCCTGCCGCTCGTGGAAAACCATCCCCTCCCTCTCCCTGCACCGGTCCGTAGAGCCGGAAAGGTTGGGGAACTCTGGCATAGAGCAAATAGCAATGTAGCATATAGCAATAGTTCTTAAGGCTTATACACCACCCCATTGTGTTTTACACACCCTCTGAGCAGTTTGGAGCATATTGCCTCCAATAATCTGGGTACTCATTTTACTGACCTTGGAAGGACGAAAGGCTTGAGTCGGTCAGAATCGAACTTCTATCAATGGGCAGAGTTAGCTTGCATTACTGCACTTTAACCACTGACCTCCCATTTTAAATATCGGTGGTAAACTAACCTTCTTTTCAGTGGGTACTGCAGTCAGTTTGCAGCTAGCATGCTCTAAGCCTGCATGAAATCCAATCCCCCCCCCGCCCCCCCCCAGTTAGAACGGTGTTGTCCAAAAGAGCCACAATGCGATACTTCCAGGAAACCCATGTACATCCTGCACGGGTGGCGCAGCGGTTAGAATGCAGTACTTTCAGGCCAAATCAGTGCTCACTCCCAAGAGTTCAATCCTGACCGGTTCAAGGTTAACTCAGCCTTCCATTCTTCCGAGATCAGTAAAATGAGGACCCAGATTGTTGGGGGCCATAGGCTGACTCTGTAAACCGCTGAGAAAGGGCTTTAAAGCACTGTGAAGCTATACATAAGTCTAAGTGCAAGTGCTAGCGCTATTACGTATTCCTGCTATGACTCCCTAGTAATTCAGAGGCGTTCTGGAATTCAGTGGTGGGTGCGGCATGGCTTGGTGGGCGTGGCAGGGGAAGGATACTGTAAAATCCCCATTTCCTCCTGATCAGCTGGGACTCGGGAGGCAGAGAATAGATGGAGGCAGGGCCAGCCAGAGGTGGTATTTGCCGGTTCTCCAAACTACTCAAAATTTCCACTACCGGTTCTCCAGAACTGGTCAGAACCTGCTGAAACCCACCTCTGGTTCTGATCCTAGAGGAAGCATTTTAACTTGGATGACCAGTAGCCAAAGATAGTTTTGTCCACCATAAATTTGCCCAATCCCATCTTAAAACCATCTGTTTCGATTAGTTATAGCAATTCATATCTGACATGGAAGTTCAAAAGCATACCTCTGCCACACCTAGATCTGATATCTTTAGAGTCCCATTGGTTGTTAGCAGGAGATTTCCCGGTTTGATATCTTTGTGTACGATGCCCTGGCTGTGCAGATATTCCAAGCCATCTATAAGTTGGCAAAAGTACCTGCATGAGGTATGAGGGGGAGGCAGAGGGAAAACGAGGTGGGGGAAAAAATTGAGTCTCTGGAGAACAAACACAGTGCAATATCTACGTTATTAAGCAGTTAGGGATTATCAGCCATGATTCAGAGTCTGATTCTGACCAGTCTGATTCTGACAATGTTTGTGTCTTATCAGGAAAGACACAAAACTTATCAGGAAACTGTTCTTGAAATAGAACAGTTACTGAGAATTTATAGAATGATGCTTGCATTATGTCATGAGCTGTCAGTTTGGTATAGTGATTAAGGCACCAGGTTAGAAGGTGGGAGACCATGCATTCAATCCTGCCTTAGCAAGGATCTAGGTGACTTTGGGCCAATCACCAGGAGACAATGAGTTCTAGTCCCGCCGTAGGCATGAAAGCCAATTGGGTAAATTTAGGCCAATCAAACTGGCTTAGATCCAGCCAATGCTCGAACCCAAGACTGTGTGGGAAGCGTGTGGATTTTTCCTTCACTTCAACAAGAGAAGGGGGGGGAAAAAACAGCCTGAACTGCAAGTAATAGTTAAGTTCCCCTTCTCGTGATGATCACGGTGAATACAAACCACCAGTCCAGTTTCCCTATTTCAGGGGTCCCCAGCTGGGGAATTCTGGGAGTTGAAATCCACAAGTCTTAAGGTTGCCAAGTTTGTGGACCCCTGCCCTATTTCCATGGTGAGGCGTCCCTCAGCGAATGGGACTTCCGAGTGAGGGGAACTGGGAAGCACGTACGCTACTTACCCGTGCGCCTGAAAGACTGGAAACTTTTTGTCAGGGACGCTATCCAACATCTCTTGCATGCCGCAGACACAATACTCCATCACCATATACGTGAGAAACAGTTAAGGAAGTTCCTGGGGTGAGACTTAATAGAGAAAGTTGTCCTCCACTGGTTGACAGTATTTCAGCATCTAACACCACTTCAAGTCTACCCTAAACTGATCCCAGCTCAGAGGCAGAAGAACCATCTGTCCCAACACCTCCTCCACAGATCCATTTTTAACTGGAGTTGTTGTGATTGACACAAGAGACTCTCTGAATGCAAAGGAAGTGCTCGACTTTGTAAATGAATTAATGACACTCTCCAAATAGCCCAGGCCAAAGGAAGGGAACTACGGTAATCATGAAAATATGTAAAGACTGCAAAAGAAAAAAAAAAAGACATGTCGAAGGGGAAGCATGTATGGGAATTATAATCCTAATATATTGGAAGGTAGCTGGTTAGAGGAAACCAAGATAAACACTGCTAAGACTTAACATTATGCAGGTAGTCCTTGACTTACAACCATTCAGTGACCATACAAAGCTACAACGGCGTTGAAAGAAGTTATTTATGACCATTTTTTCACATTTAATAACTGTTGCAGCATCCCCATGGTCATGTGATTAAAATTTGGGTGCTTGGCAACTGGTTCGTATTTATGATGGGTGTAATGTGATGCAATCACTTTTTGAGACCTTCTGACAGTCAAAATCAATGGGGAAGTCAGATTCACTTAACAACCGGGTTACTAACTGAACAACTGCAGTGATTCACTTAATCGCTGTGGCAAGAAAGGTCATAAAATGGGGGCACAACTCACTTAACAACTTAGCAACAGAAACTTTTAAGCTCAATTGTGGCCGTAAATTGAGGCCTGCCTTTAATTATAATTTGTTCTGGGCTTTAAAAGGTGGTAAAGGAACAGACTTTCTTTATTTTTTTATCCATTTTTAAGAGACAAAGCATTTTAAGGTCTCTACTGGGGCCGGGGAATGTCATGCTATCAGCGAATTAGAAGTTATACCCCAGCGGGTGGGATTCACTTACCTTCCCTACCGGTTTGCAAATGTGAGCACGCACACATCTACGCATGTGTATGGCCTTCTGCGCATGCACAGTGCTTGCACATTACGTCCGGGTGGGCGGAGCCTCCCATAGTCATCACTACCGGTTCACCTGATCTGGAGGGAACCAGCTGAAGCCCACCACTGTTATACCCTCTCCTCATTTAGCGATCATCATGTCCCATTCCAATGATTTGATGGTCAAGTGCTGCTAATGAAAGCACAACACAGAGATGCCTAGAAGATTAACTGGTCACTATCTCTTATTTTGCATAGTGTCCTGGGCCTGACCCATTATTTTCCCTTTATTTGACCCCTCAGAGGATAGAGAGAGACTGCTTAAACAAGCTGCGTCTCCCTGAGCTGATTTTCTTCACAGCACAAGGCTTCCCCTAAAGCGGAATGGGACAACTCGCTACGGCCAGCTTGCCGCAGCCAATTCGCCGCCAATTTCCAGTAGTCGATCAACTCACTGCGGGACAACTCAACATGGGCAACTCATCATTCAACTCACTGAATTCAAGAATTCAACGTCATTATTTAAAATAATTTTTAAAATGTGTTTATTTTTGTCATTCCCTTTTCATTTTGTCCCTCCTTTGGCATCCTTTCTTTAATGATTCTATTCCACTATTTCTTCGATATTAGTGTGACGCTTGTCCCGCAGCAAATTGTCCTACGTTGAGTTGGTCCTGGCGAGTTGCCCCGCAGAGAGTTAGCTGTGTTGAAGTGCAAGTTAGCTGCAACAAGTTGGCCGCGGTGAGTTGGCGATGGCGAGCTGGCTGTGACAAATTGTGCTAGATCCATGCCAACCACAAGTTTAAAGTCAGCTCCGTGACTTTAATTAGTCGATTTGAACCCTCCTACGCTGATCAGATCTCAAATTTTTTTTTCATATTGAAGGCTTTTGCTGTCAGGCACACGAAATTTGGTTGCAAATGTGAGGACAGGTAGGAATTTTTTTTAAAAAATCAGTTTATTACTGTCATATTGGTCACATTTGCAGCTGTTCGCAGCATCCTGCGGTCATGTGACCGCATTTTGATCTAGTTTGTCTGAAAACCAAAAGTTACTTCCACTGTGGAGTTAAAGTCCACACAAAGTTGCCGAGGTTGGGAAACACGGCCTTAGAAGGGCTCTGCTGTGGTTTTTAGATTTGGAGAAGGTTCATCATCTGCTTTGCATGCAGAAGGTGGAGATTTGGCCCTGGACATCTGCCAGAATCTTAGATAGCAGAGGTGGAGAGAATCCCGCCGTCACTCATAAACAACACTGAGTGACGGACACCTGTCTGCGTAGAAGGCTAACTGTGGAAAAATGAAAACATCATTAGAAACCAGAGAGGGGCATGTGGAAGTAAGGAAGACAAAAAACCAGGGAATCCAGAATTCAACAGGGGAGCCCAAAGGAAGGATATATTTTTTGCTTCTCTTCATTGTACAACACGTCAACTAGCTGGATCACATTTTTGTGCCGCAACCGCCGTAGGAGTTGTATTTCCCTGGAAGGGGGGGAAAAAACAGAGAGGAAAATGTAAAGAGATAAGCCCAGCCGAAAAAATACAGTAAACTTCTTAGTCTATGAATGAATTTGTTATGTTTTGAATTGCTTATTGTACAGAGAAACATATATAAGTAATCCTCGACTTACAACCATTTGTGTAATGACTGTTCAAAGTCACTAAACGAAATGGTTCCAACTCAAGGACTACTTGTATATGTTTCTCTGCAAAATAAGCATTGAAAAACATGACTTATGACTGGTCCTTGCACTTACAACCAGTCCTTGCACTGATTACTGTTGCAGCATCCCCATGGTCATGTGATCAAAACTGCACAGTAGTCTGTACAAAATTGTACTCTAGAGCAGGGGTCTCCAACCTTGGCAACTTTAAGACTTCAACTCCCAGAGTTCCTCAGCCAGCAAAGCTCAGCAAAGTCCACAGGTCTTAAAGTTGCCAAGGTTGGAGACCCCTGCTCTAGAGAAACATATATAGGAATCCCTCAACTTAGAACCATTCGTTTAGTGACCATTCAAAGTTAAAACAGAACTAAAAAAAGTGACTTATGACTGGTTTTCACATTTATGACTGTTTCAGCATCCTCATGGCCATAGTTCGACTCCCAGGACATGGAAAACCTGGCTCTCCTTCCAGGCTATTCCACCAGAATGAATGCTGCGGGACTGACTGCCAATGCAAATGACCGCAGCCAGTTGCATTTATTTGAACACCATCATAACAATGATCCTTCAGATAAACCTACAGGTAGTCCTCAACTTACAGCCAGCCATTTAGTGATCATGCAAAGTTACAACGGCACTGAAAAAAAGATTTATGACCTGTTTT
Source organism: Masticophis lateralis (assembly GCA_030761175.1). Lineage (NCBI taxonomy): Eukaryota > Metazoa > Chordata > Lepidosauria > Squamata > Colubridae > Masticophis > Masticophis lateralis. The sequence goes on from JAUDYJ010000001.1 coordinate 343,617,514, forward strand.
TCACATTTCCAAACATGCCTATGATCACATGATAAAAATTCAGGTGTTGGGCGACCAGCTTGTATTTATGACAGTTGCAGCATCCCAAAGTCATGTGATGGCCATTTATGACCTTCCCAGTCAGCTCCTGACGAGCGAATGGACTGGATTCACTTAATGACATCACTCATTTAACAAGTGCAGTAATTCACTTAACAAACCGGGCAAAAAAGGTTGTAAAATTAGATGTCCCAGACTTAATAACCGCCTTGATTAGCAACAGAAATTCTGGCCTCAGTTGTGGTCGTAAGTCAAGGACTACCTCCGAATTCCTCCCCAGAGCAAACAGTTTCAACACACTTTTCTTTCATAGCCAATTTTATAGACACGATCGAACAAAAAAAAGATGGAATGGGGAATGGAAAAATGTGGGATGATCATAAGAACTTTCCCACAGCATAATCCATGAGTGGGGAAGAATTCCGCAGAAAAGGAGCCTCACTTAAAAACACCCATAATTATTTGCTGTCTGACTGCAGCCACAGGTTCCAAGGATACTGTGCAGATCGGAGCTCTTGCTTTTAATACCATTATACAGTCATTATCAAGACAGAGGAAAGGATCTAATCTCTTGGCCCCGAAGCCATGTTTATGGACAACTCCAGCAACAGGAATGTCATCAGCCAGAGGTGCTTTTTCCAAAAGGCAACTGGACTTTCTTGATTTATCTATTTATTTTTAATATTTTGCTTCTCATCCAAGAAGCTTCTTCAGTTGAAGAAGCTTTTTGGATGAGAAGCAAAACATTTAAAAGAAGTTTTCAAAGTGAAATGTTTTAAAAAACAAGGAAGTCCACTTGCCTTTTGGGACAATCATGAGCTGGATGATTAAAACTTTCCATAGACATCAGCAGCCATATTTAGTCCAGATATGAGCAAAAGTCTTTGCTGGACCTGGACTGAAGAAATCTAGATTTTCACATATTTAATCCAACAAAGTTTGTTGAGTGACTTTATCTGTGTGTTTGTCATATGTATCTAATCTAACTTAATAGGCAGAAAATGTTTTACAATGCAGGAGGCAGAGGGCTGTTTATTAATTTACTCTCATACCATAAATAGTTTAGAAGCAGCGAACTACATACAATTGGCTAATTCTATTTTAGCTGGTTGATTACTCGTTTTCTTTTCTGCCTCTTCAGTCTTCCAGTTGGCCCTGGCGGAGTCCCCAAATTCTAATCCAGCAGAGTTGTGTGAGGCAATCACACGTTCGAATATTTGAATGGGCAGATTAAGCATGGCTGAAGAAACACTTTCCGATTTGACCCCATGGCTTATCCACGGGGTTCAATGGAACAAGCGTTTGGCAAACTGCACAGTTTCAGCCGACCTGATCCTTACTTGGGTGTTATGAAGGTAACACAACCTCATTTACAAAGTAACAAGAGTCAGAAGAGGCTCTTTAGGTCACAGAGACTAACCCCCTCCTCTGTGCAGGAATCCTAGACTGTCTAGCCTTTGCTAGGGCTAATCCAATGAAGGAGATGTCTTAATAGTTGGTTTCACTACTGAACTGCTCTTATTGTAGGAACTTTTTCCCCCTCAGAAGTCTCCCTTAAGAGGTAGCTTAAATCTATTATTTTGGGTCCTCCACTCTGTAACAATGGAGGTCTTCACTTTCTTCTATATGACATCCTTTCAGATACTGTTATACAGGTAGTCCTCAATTTACGACCACAATTGAGTCCAAAATTTCTGTTGCTAAGCAAAACAGTTGTTAAGTGAGTATTGCCCCATTTTGCGACCTTTCTTGCCACAGCAAGTTAAGTGAATCCCTGCAGCTGTTTTAAGTTAGTAACATGATTGTTAAACGTATCTGGTTTCCCCCATTGACTTTGCTGGTCAGATGGTGGCAAAGGGGAACAATTGCAACCGCCGTAAGTATGAATCAGTTGCCAAATGTCTCAATTTTGATCATGTCACCATGGAGATGCTGCAATGGTCGTAAGTGTGAAAAACAGTCAAAAGTCACTTTTTTTCAGTGCCTCTAACTTTGAATGTTCACTGTTGTAAGTCGATGATTATCTGTATTATACTTCAAAGACTACTATATCTTTTCCTCCCAGTCTTCACTTCTCATGGTTAAGCATTCCCAATTCCTACAACCTTTTTTTTAACTTCTTCCTTCTCCTTCTTACTCCAAAATTGTTCTAATTCCTCTCATCCATCCATCTACCCACTTACCTATCCACCCATCCATCCATTTATAGAACTTATATGCCTGAATCACTCATAAAATGATCTTAGGACAGTGATGGCTAACCTTTTTGCCATTGCGTGCCAAAAGCAGGGGTCGCGTGGGGGGTCCTGGGTGCGTGTGCCCACATCCATAATTCAATGCGGCCAGCCCTCCCGTGTATGCGCATGGGACCCCCCTCACTTCGCCCTGCTTTTGGCATGTGATGACACAATGGGCTTGGGAAGCCCGTTTCCCCCCCCCCTCCCCTGGCTCTAGAGGCTTTCTAGAAACCTGGGGAGGGCAAAAACAGCCTTCCCCATCCCCCCGGAGGCCTTCTGGAGGCTGGAAACAGCCAGTTTCCTGACTTCCGGTGGGACCGGAAGGCCTGAAAATCAGTTGGCCAATGCACGCATGTGCGCTGGAGCTGAGCTAGGGCAACACTCGGGTGCCCACCAATATGGCTCTGCGTGCCACCTGTGGCACCCGTGCCATAGGCTCACCATCACGGTCCTAGGAGATGCGGAAGAACCAATAAAAACAGACATAAAAACAAAAACGCTCTTCCCACCAATACCAAGTTTTGGCCTCAGATTGACTGGTCTGTAGTTTGCTGGAAGGTCCTTTTTCAAAGATCAGGGACCACATCTGCTTTCCTCCAGTCATCTAGCACTTCATCAGTTCTCCAGGACTTCTCAGAGGCATAAAGATTTCTCCAGGCCAACTCGTTCACTCATTACCCTGGCATGGAATTCACCCAGCCTTGGAGATTTAAATTTATTTCTTGATCCTATTTCTATGGGTCTCAACCCTCACTTTTCTCTTGATTATCTTGTTAGCATTTCACCATTTTCACTGAGAAGCTGCTATTCTCTTCATTATTATTATTATTTCAAATATATCTAACTGAGCCTTTTTGTTGTTGTTGGCATTGCTTGCTACTTCAGTACATTCCAAAATTGCGGTGACAGCCTGCATTCAGCCATGGCTTCTGCTGACTGTCCATGCTGACTCCCAAATAAATGGTTTGGGTTAGATAACTGATAAAAGCAGCTGAGATTAGGAATTATTTTAGTTTCTTTTAAGAAAATGCTTCATCAATGGTGGAGGTGAGAGACTGGCATTGGGATAGAATCTTAACGTCGCCCGAAGCAAGTCTGGTTTGAAATGGGGACATTTTGATGGATGAGGTACAATGGCTTTCAAAACCTCAGGCGGATCTAGATAATGGTGACTATTGAAAAACTTTTAGTATCATTTTAGTAAAGGGTAATGGTGACTGATGGACCTAAATTGAATTATTTTTTATTTACTTTAAAAGATGTGCATGGCTGCCCATCTTAAAACAACTCTGGGCAGCTTGCAGCAATAAAACTAAAAAACAAAACAAAACAATTAGTTGTATACTGCTGAAGCTTTAGTGTCGGTTCAAAACAGGTCTGGAAAAATTGTTTGCTAAAGGGAGATGTTTGGAGGGAAATCCAGAGGCAGATTCCCTAAAAACCAGATGAACTGTGGAACAAGACCCTATCTGTCTGTCTGTCTCTGTCTGTCTGTCTGTCAACCTACCTACCTCTCCCTCCCTATCTCTCTCTATGTCTATCATATGGCATATCATACATTGGCTAGCAATATATATATATTAACATTTCATCTAGATTAGTAGAACACAATAAAATATAAATGTTAAAAAAGATTTGTGTTTAAATACCAATATCTAGGCCATCTAACCATTGAAGCACATCATTGTTTGAGGACCCAGTTTGTGGGGGCAATAAGCTGACTTTGTATAAATATAAATATACAAAAGTATGAAGGCTATTGCTTAACGCATTGTAAGCCGCCCTGAGTCTCCGGAGAAGGGCGGCATATAAATCAAATTAAAAAAAAAATTGTTTGTATTTTAAAAAATCAGATACTGGACCGATATATGCCCTCAGCCTTCAGCTGGTCAAGATGTGATCTACAGTTTGATGTGGGACCCTACAGTCACACTGAGGTGAAGATACTATGCCCCATTTATATACAAAGTTCCGGTAGACACCATGTGAGGTGCAAGTCCTATTCAGGATTGTTCATTGCTGATGTGACACATTGCTGGCTCTTTTCTGTGACAGACACTCAAATATAGAAGGACCTACTATCATGTCACTCCTAATCCGTCCCTTCATTAGATTTGACATGGCTAGCTCCCTCAGTTGTTCATCGTAAGGTTTAACTCCAGACCTCTGATCATCTTTGTTGCTCTTCTCTGCAATCTTTCTATGGTCTCAACAACTTTTTTATATTGTGTGGCCAAATGTGGTCTTACCAAGTGCAGTAAAGCGGCGCTCACACTTCACATGATCTTGATGCTATCCCTCAACGGATGGAACCTAGCACTACCTCTGGAAGTTATGGGTGCTCCATCACTGGAGGTTTTCAAGAAGAGACTGGACAGCCATTTGTCCTGAATGGTATAAGGCAGGGATGTCAAACTCAAGACCCATGGGCTGGATCCGGCCTGTGATGTGATCCAATCCAGCCCGTGTGGCTGTCCCAGTCTACCCAGTGCGAAGAGGGAAGATCAGGCCACTTTGGATCATCTACCCAATACGAAGAGGAAACATGCCAGCAGTTTGGGGAGTAGAGTCAAGCTGGCCATGCCCATCCAGTCAGTCACACCCCCACCCCACGGTCAACCACAGCCTTGATGTGGCCCTCAATGAAATTGAGTTTGACACCCCTGGTATAAGGTCTCCTGCTTATTCTTTTCCAACCCTGTTATTCTAAATTCTGTGTTCTATTTCGGTGGTTCTCAACCTGTGGCCTGCGAACCCCATCACAGGGGGGTCTGTGAAGGCTTGAAGAAATCTTACGATTTAAATCTTCAGTCAAGTCTTGGTGGTCCATAGCTACGATCCGTGGCCATAAAAGGTATTTAAAGGGGGTTCCGTGGTGAAGAAAAAATTGAGAACCATTGTTCTATTTAATGCAGAAGGATCCTTCGGGAATTTGAAGATGCCAAAAGATAAAACGTGCTATTAGCGAGAACAGAGAGAGGGCACCAGTAAATCCCTGACTTTTTTCTAAAATGGGAAGTAGGTAATTACTTGGTATTTAGAAACAGAACAGTACATGTAAGCATTAAAGCAATGTTTCAGCTACCACATATACAGTATATATAGATATATAGTTACAGAAACCTCAGTCTACGATATTCAATAAGGGAGAAAAATAAATTATCTGGCAAGGCAGTTTAAAAAGCTGAGCTGTTCCCTTTCAGTATGCAAAGGGAAGGGGAGTGGGGGTGGAGGGTGGGAAAGGCACCAATAAGCAATCTGCAGAGCTAGCCTGGGGAAGATGAAACTAGGTGATGGCATTGGGCTTTGATGTGCTTTCTTAGTAAGAGGAGAGGGGGGGAATCCAAACTAGATGTTTTTGCACTGTGTTTTTCATCAAATTCCACAGATTCACAAAAAACTGCAGTCATACTTGCATTTTTATGACGTCTGGAAAATTCCGGGCTACCTTGTAAACTATTCTTTTATGAACCTGTCCATCTTTCAGCCTCCAATATGTGTCCTCTGTTAATTTCAGAGTTCGATTAAATTAGTGTTTCCAAACTGTAGCAACTGTAAGATATGTGGACTTCAGCTCCCAGAATTCCCCAGCCAACATGGCTGGCTGGGGAATTCTGGGAGCTGAAGTCCGCATATCTTACAGTTGCTACTTTGGAAACACTTTACTAAACCTATTGGCTTCTCTAACATATACACTGGAAGTCCACATGACTGTAAGCATTACAACCTTTGAACAAACAAGTATTAGACAACGAAAGCCACAAACATCATAAGCCAGTGCCCATTTTTTATTTTATAACAAAAACTACCACTTTCTATCAATCTTTATCGAAGTCAGCTGAGACGGTTGCCTCTTGTCTCAAGAAAACTGTTCTAATCACCTCATTGGTTGCTTATCCATTTTTGCATTGTTCCCAACTCTGCACTATTTGGGGGGAGAGGGGGACAGAAGATACAACCGGACACAATGTTTCCTGGTGTAGAAGCAACAAAAGGCTACTTTGTAGGATTACTTGCTCTCCCCAACTTCTGACTATGCTAAGCTAGATAAATACTTTACCACAGACAATGCAGATAGGAGTGAATCACCAAATTCCGTGAGTCTTTTTATTATTTGGAGGGCACGGTTACCTCTCCCGGCCCATCTCTTCTGCGATATTCCTTCTTCTCTCCTTACAATTTCTTTCATTACAAGGCCATGACTATTGTTTTTAAACCCCACCAGTAGGAAGTCTCTTTACATCCTCTAACTGTGGCATAAAGGTGCCTTGGTAACTAACCATCATTATAGAATGTGTCCTTATGACAGGGGTGTCAAACTCAAGGCCTGTGGGCCAAATCTGGCCCGTGGGGTGCTTAGATCTGGCCCGCAGGGCTGCCCTGGAAACAGCGAAGGACCAGCCTGTGGTGCCTCTGCCAGTGAAAACAGAGCTTGGGAGGGGAAGCCGTCGCAGTTGAAAACGGAGCTCAGGAACCAGTTTTCGCTGGCACAGCATTCGGGCCGCCACAGGTACCTCCAAAAGAAGTACCGTCAAGCTGGCCACACACACTCTGGCCACGCCCCCCAAAGTCAAACACAACCCTGTTCCAGCCCTCAGTGAAATTGAGTTTGACACCCCTGCCTTATGATGTCTCCTTTGTTTCATTCCCCAGCCCACCACAAAGGCGGCAGAGACCCAAATTTCGTTGTTTCCTCTTCATCAAACACAAATCTTGTGTGAAGAGTCCACAGAGCATGGTGACTCCTGAGGCTAGAATGCTGGGCTGATTATTGGCAGCCTTGTGTTTGAGGTCTGTTGCTGCTGCAGGCAGGTTTGAGCTCCCGTCACATGCTCCAGCTCCCGCTGACCCAGCGGTTCAAAAGCGGGCAACCGCAAGGTTAATGGGTACCATTTGACTCCATTCATGGAACCGCCCTTCATGACCCATTTCAGCTTGGGCTACGGGATAAGATGAACATCCAGCTTTCAAAAGCAGCTGGGGGAAGAGGAAAAGCAGATTTGGAAGGACTGATTTCATAGAATCATAAGGCTGGAAGGGACCTTGGATATCTTCTAGTCCAATCCCCTGCCCGAGGCAGTAGTCCTTACACCATCCCAGGCAATCTCTTCTTGAAAGCCTCCAGTGATGGAGCATCCATAACTCTTGAGAGGCAAGCTGGTTCCATTGATTGATTGTTCACTGCTTCCACCCTTTGCTTCTTTGTCTTCCCTTAGGTGCTATTTTTCAATCCATGAAAAAGCTGCACTTGTTCAATTTACTCCATGATCCAAGGTACTCCACTGCCTTCTTATGTTAGAAACCTGCAGACTGGGGCAGCTTTCAATTGCTGAAGCCCATCCTGCACAGGTTTTAAAGAAACTCACCACCCGGTAGAGATTAGTCTGGATGCCAACTCTGGAGATGAGGAGGAACTGGCTGTTTACCCACCAGAAGCACAAGACCATGTTTTTTTTATATATATAAATATGTTTCAGAACATATCAGAATAGTTCTTTTCTGGAACAGTGTAAAGCCCATACCTCTTTATTTATTTATTTATTTATTTATTAAATTTCTATACCGCCCTTCTCCTTCCGGACTCAGGGCGGTGAACAGCCAATACAATAAGTTAAAACGTACTAAAATCAATATGAATTTAGGCTGAAAATATAAACCGAATAAAAACTCTAAGACTCTAAAAATTTAAAAGCATTTAAAAATATTTAAAAATAGGAGGGATCAGGCAAGTCCGGCAAGTTGGAAGAGATGAGTCTTCAAAGCCCGACGAAAGGACCGGAGGTCAGCGATAGTCCTCAGGTCTGGAGGGAGATCGTTCCAGAGGGTGGGGGCTACCACAGAGAATGCTCTCCCCCTGGGGGTCGCCAGCTGGCACTGTCTGGCTGACGGTACCCTGAGGAGGCCCTCTCTGTGGAAGCGAACCGGCCGGTGGGAGGCAATAGGTGGCAGAAGGCGGTCCCGTAAGTACCCTGGTCCTAAGCCATGGAGCGCTTTAAAGGTGATTACCAACACCTTGAAACGCACCCGGAAATCAACCAGCAACCAATGCAGCTCACGCAGGAGAGGTGTCACATGGGAGCGCCCTGTCGCTCCCATAATCCCCCGCGCGGCCACATTCTGTACCAGCTGAAGCCTCCGGATGCATCCCAAGGGGAGCCCCATGTAGAGAGCATTACAGTAGTCCAAGCGAGACGTGACGAGCGCCTGAGTGACTGTGCGTAGGGAGTCCCGATCTAGAAAGGGCCGCAACTGGCGTATCAGGCGGACCTGATAGAAAGCTCCCCTGGCCACAGCTGTCGTATGCTCCTCTAAAGACAGCCGTGGATCCAGGAGGACGCCCAAGTTGCGCACCCTTTCCGTGGGGGCCAATGATTCGCCCCCAATAACCAACGATGGAGTCAGTTGGCTATATCGGGACGCCGGCAGCCACAGCCACTCGGTCTTGGAGGGGTTGAGTCGAAGCCTGTTTCTCCCCATCCAGACCCGCACAGCTTCAAGGCACTGGGACATCACTTCCACGGCATCGTTGGGGTGGTCTGGGGTGGAGATGTACAGCTGGGTGTCATCAGCGTACTGATGGAATTCCACCCCAAAACCACGGATGATCTCACCCAGCGGCTTTACATAAATGTTGAACAGAAGGGGCGAGAGGACCGACCCTTGTGGCACCCCACACACTAGGCGCCTCGGGGTCGACCGCTGCCCCCCTGTCAACACCGATTGCGACCGGTCGGAGAGGTAGGAGGAGAACCACCGCAGAACGGTGCCCCCCAGCCCCAATCCCTCCAACCGGCGCAACATGATACCATGGTCGATGGTATCAAAAGCCGCTGAGAGGTCTAACAGCACCAGGATAGAGGAGTACCCCCTACCCCGGGCCCTCCAGAGATCATCTACCAACGCGACCAATGCCGTTTCGGTGCTGTAACCAGACCTGAAGCCGGACTGGAGCGGGTCTAAATAGACAGCTTCATCCAGGAACCGGGGGAGCTGCCGCGCCACCACACTCTCAACAACCTTCGCCAGAAAGGGAAGGTTGGAGACAGGACGATAATTTACCAAAACAGCCGGGTCCAGGGAGGGCTTCTTGAGGAGGGGCCTCACCACCGCCTCCTTCAAGGCGGCCGGTAGGGCACCCTCACTCAAGGAAGCGTTTATAATCTCCTGGAGCCAGCCTCGTGTAACCTCCCGGGAGGCCAGTACCAACCAGGAGGGACACGGGTCCAATAAACATGTGGTAGCGTTCAGTCTACCCAGGATCCTGTCCACGTCCTCGGGAGCCACAGGATCGAACTCAGCCCAGATAACACTCTCAAGACTGGGCTCAGTCACCTCGCCCGAACTAACCCAGTCGGTGGCCAGCTCATCCCGAATCTGAGTTATTTTATCATCCAGATATTGAACAAAATCCTCAGCACGTCCCTTTGAATACACTTCTCCAAATTCTTGGTTGCAAATCAGGGGAAGATTTGACAGACAGCTAAATTGGCCACTCAAGATGTGAAGTAACTCAAGATGACATGCACTGAAGATGTTACCTAGCTGGTTATGGAAATATCTACCTAATGGATGTCAGAAAATGGTTAAGAGGAACGCCTAAAGTGTCTTGCCTCTGGTTGTTAATTTCATGCGCATTTGTCTTCCTTCTTTACCAGTCATTACTTCTGCTGTCAATTTGTTATCAGACCTTTACTGGTATTTTCTTTCTTTGAATGGCTAAATACTCATTTTTCTCCATCAGCTGAAGCAAACTGATGTGCTGTTCTGGCGTCTTCTTCACACACCACTATGAACCTGAATTTGCTGCAATATATGCAGAATGTTTTTCAGGTAGGAAGATAAAAAAAATGCCACAAGTATTACAAGTCACAATAGCAAAATTCTTATCCGTTCATTTTCACTTTTGCTTCCTAGCTCACTACCAGCAGAAAGGTTTTGGGTTTTTTGTTTTTTTTTGTTTTTAAATTTCTTGTTCTCTTCTTAGGCTGACTCATTAGCCAAGGACCAACTCTTGATTTAGAGGAAAGCCCATTAGAGGCTCTTTTTAAAATCCCTCTAACAAACTCCTGTGTAACTGTCCTTGTTTCAGTTCCTTCAGTTCTAGCCAGTTCCTTTGGCTGGAAAGGGAGGCTACATCAATTACCAGGGTTTCTATCCGGCACAATTGTGGCAACTGGCCTTTAAAAAAAAAATGGGCAATTCGTGACTTGGAAATAGTAGGCAGCCTTCTCAGCACAATACAGACACACACACACACATTCAAAACACCCCGAAGTGAGCAGGCCTCCAGAAGTTGTAGATGTTTTAATATTGGAGGTTTTTAAGAAGAGATCGGACAACTATTTGTCTGAAATGCTTGAGTAGGGGGGGTTGGACTAGAGGACCTCCAAGGTCCCTTCCAATTCTGTTATTATTATTCTGAATGAAATGGTTGCCTTGAGGCTCATATTTCAAGTTCCTGGGTTTTTCCCTTTAAGAGGGAATCTCCAATTCACTTAATCTTCCTCCACAATGAGCAAACCTACCCGAATCCCACTTACTCTAATGACAGGACATTATTAACTGCTTCCCTGCAGGCCTCAGAAAAACAAATACGTTAAATTTTGGGCAATGGTTGGGGGGAAAAAAATCCTCCTCATCTTAAATGAGCTGACTTGCTCTGCAGGTGCTGATGACCTATTTTTGCTTCCTTCTTCGCTGTATTATACTTTCATTATTTAGCAGAAAGTTTGAAGGTTTGTGAGAAAAGGACTGCTCATAGTACACTATTTTTGAAAAATTCTGTTAATTCCAATTTTTTTCTAAAACTGGTTGGTTAGGTTAGGTCTAGCAAATTTAGAGCGTTAGGTTGCAAGGTTTCCATAGCCAGCCTAGCAAAGTGAGCTCTGAAAGTGTGTGTGTGTGTGTCATCTACATTTCCTATTTCTTAACCATCTCTCTCTCTCTTAGACTAACAGAATAACAGTTGGAAGGGACCTTGAAAGGTCTTCTAGGCCAACCCCTTACTCAGAGGTGAAATGTAAAATTTGTTACTACCAGTTTTGTGGGCGTGGATCGATGTGTATGTGTGTGTGTGTGGGTGGGGGGTAATGTGACTGGCTGGGTGTGGTCAACTTTTTTTTTTTAACTTTTCAAAGCATTTTTTTCTGCAAATGCAAAAAAATGCTTTGAAAAGCTTCTGACATCCCAGCTGAGCTGCGCGATCATCAGAGGCTTTTTTTTTACTTTTAAAAGCATTTTTTCAGCGGACGAAGTTGTAGAAAAAATGCTTTTAAAAGTAAAAAAAAAAAAAGCCTCTGATGATCGTGCGGCTCACCTGGGCATGGGAGGGGGGCAGTGCAGGGATTTTTGCTACCGGTTCTCCGAACCACCCGCCGCCATTGCTACCGGATCGGGCGATCTGGTCCGAATCGGGAGCATTTCACCCCTGCCCTTACTCAAGCAGAACAAGTCCGCTTGCAGGTGACAATACCACCACTAGAACATTCTGCCACCTGATCATCTACCGTTCAAGAGTCAATCCCATTCCAATCATCCATCAAAAGTCTTCACCCTGTGCTTTTTTCCTTACCCAGAGCAAGTCATAATTGAAAAGTAACCAGTGTGCCTTCTCCTTTCTCAAAATACCTCAAGAACTTCAGTCAGAAAGTCATTGTGCCTCCTTTAGGGAACTAAATGGGGTATGAGCAAATAGATTTGGAATATAATCAAAGCTTATTTGAGGCAGCGTGATGCAGCCTGCTTTTAAGGAAGTGGGTGGCATGCCACATCCTGAACAAGTGTTCCCTGGAAAAAAATGTGTTTGTCTTTCACCCAATTGAGAAGTTAGTGAGGAATCAATTACAGGTCATCTTAGAGGAAATTCTAGATCACCTCTAGAAGGGTTCAGGCTTGGGCATGGGGCAGAAACTGCACTGACCACCTTGACACAGAACCTTTATTGGACCTAATAAGGTATTGCACCCGTCTTGACTTCTCAGTGACATTTGATTCCCCTGAAAATGGCACCTTTCTGAATCACATTTAGTGCTCAAGGCACCATGTTACAGTTGTTCCACTATCTAAATATTTTGTTCCAATCAGAGTGCATGGAAGAAAAACTCTCCAGTCCATGGATAAACCAATATGGGGGCCCACGTGGTTCAGTGCTGTCCCCCAGGCTATTTAATATCTACTTGAAACCATTAGTGGGGGGTCATTTATTAGTTCAAGTTGTCATTAATATCTGGATTATATCCTGTAATAATTTATCAACACCTTGGGCCAAGTTCGAATCCCTAGTGCCACATAACGGAGTGAGCTCCTGTTACTTGTCCCAGCATCTGCCAACCTAGCAGTTCGAAAGCATGTAAAAATGCAAGTAGAAAAATGGGGACCACCTTTGGTGGGAAGTAAGAGTGTTCCATGCATCTTTGGCGTTTAGTCATGCTGGCCACATGACCACGGAGATGTCTTTGGACAGTGCTGGTTCTTTGGCTTTGAAACGGAGATGAGCACTGCCCCCTAAAGGTAGGAAAAACTAGTACATATGTGTGAGGGGAACCTTTACCTTTATCTTTTTGGGCCAAGCCAGAGATGCTGCACATTGACTTAACTGGTCTCTGGAGGCTGTGAGGACCTGGACAAGGCAAAACAAGCTCACATTTAATCTTACTAAGATAGTTACTATTGTATGCATCAATAGCAATTCTTGAAGGAGTTTGAAAAGAGGTTACTCAGACAACAGTACCAGGTTGTGACGGGGAGCCATTTTGGGTCGGTGCACCATTTACAAACTTCTGTGTAACCAGATGCCCTGATGACCAGTAACTCATACTTTAACCACCATTCAAATAGATTAATGAAACACAGTCTCGTGGTTCTGCATTTGGAAAGCCCAGGGAAACTGCTTTTTGTATACAATGATAATCATAGCAGGAAAATCCATAATCTGGAATAAGAATTTTGAAGTCACAGCAACGATTGCTGGTAGGCTTCTGAGTCCATTTCTTTTCTTTACTTTTTTTTTCTTTTTTCTGTCTTATTAAATGTTTTTAATAACCAGAAGTCATGTGAGAATGGGGAAGGACATAGCTTAAAGGAAACTATGGTACTAATATCCTAAGTTCACAATCACCTTTCTAGTTAGGAACTTCAAGAGGGCAAGGAATGTAGCATCTACTTTAGTTCTGAAACACATCAAGTACAGAAATAATGAGATCTTTGTATTTGGCATGGCAAATTGCTTTTCTAAATCAATAAGTACTATATTTTCTCACATTCATCCATTTCCATTAATCGTACTGATGTAATTATGGTATTATTATACATATTTGTATTAAGAGTGTGTTCTTTCATTGTTTAGTTGTTCAGTGTTTTTGTGCGCCATTCTAATGATCACAATATTATTTAAATGTACATAGTGATACCATTTTTCAACATCTAATCTTTACTATTATTTTTAGTATACTATATAAAAATATTTGGGCTAAATAGGAAAAGATGTAAACAGAGACAAAGACCCAAGGGTGGAGTTTGGGAGGCAAGTCAAAAAATGAATAAGAATTGAAATACTAAAGCGGGCAAGAGATGATGGTTAGAAAGGGAATGGAGTTTATTATAAGATTGGCTTTACTGAGAGCTAAAATAGAGGTAGAAATAAGATTAAGGGGCTTCTGAGTCCATTTCAAAGTACCGGTTATGGCACAACACCAGGATACATCACAAAAAGCCTTGCCAGAATAGAATCCACCTGGCTCATTTATCTAGAAAAGCCCTGAAGATCACCTCTCGCTGAGGTATACGATGAGGTGGCCAGTTAGAAAGCGTTCCAATAGTATCCAACTCTTAGTGTAGACTCACAGAGGAACCAATAGCTCCAACCATTCTTGCATTTGATAAGCAAGTGAGACCTATATTATTCCAATAAATGTTTGGCCCTTAGTTTTGTGCTCTTTTCATGTGCTCTAGTCTAACCCAACCTAGAAGTAAAGAGAAATTTCCTGACAGTTAGAACAATTAATTAGGGGAACAGCTTGACTCCGGAAGCTGTGAATACTCCATCTCTGGAGGTTTTGAAGAAGACATTGGACAGCCATTTGTCTGAAATGGTCTAGGGCAAGGTTGTCAAACTCAATTTCATTGAGGGCAGCATCAGGGTTGTGTTTGACCTCGGGGGTGCCTGTGGTGGCCCGAGCGCTCTGCCAGTGAAAACGGATTCCCAAGCTCGGTTTTTGGCTGCAACAGCCTCCTGCAACCCTCTGCCAGCAAAAACGGAGCTTGGGAGGGCCGTCCCGAGCTCCATTTTTGCTGGCAGAGTCACCGCGAGCTGGTCCTTCGCTGTTTCCAGACAAACCCCACGGGGGTTGAGTTTGACACCCCTGGCATAGGGTCTCCTGCTTGAGCAGGGGGGTGGTCTAGAAGACCTCCAAGGTCCCTTCTAACTTTGTCATTCTGGTTTTTTTTTTTAAGTATAATGCCTTTAATATTATTATTCCTTTTGCTGGTCCTTGCTCATGATCCTTTTAGATTGGGGCAGGTTTAAATGTTGAGAGAGAAAAACCCTGCACAAATACGAGGACTCGCACATAATTTATCCAATGCTCCTGCTTTCAGAGACAGCCCTCTCTTGATTGAGAGTGCCTGCCAGAACTGCTGTGGCTCATGATGCCAGCCCTTGGCAATACTTCCTGCCTCCTTTCCCCCACCCTCTCTCTGACACACAGCACCTCTCCCCCCACCCCATTGTTCCACAAATTCAAAACAGGAAGAAAAGCTCAAGGCTTGTGTTAGCCAGGGAAACAGAACATTTAATCAGAGGACTTCATTGGAACAGAGGAAAAAAAAGAGAGAGAAACTGAAGGCAAGCCTGCTGTTCCACCTACCCAAAGAATGAAAGCCGCACAACACCAGGGACACAGGATTCCTCCCGATGGCTTGCTCTCTTTCTAGGACAGATCGTTCTACCTCCTCTAAGCCCCGGCTTTGCCTCCCAAGATGTGAAAAACTGGGCTCTCTTTCCAGGCCATTCCCCTAGAATTAATGCTGCAGGACTGCTAATATAGATAGTCCTCAACTTACGATCACAACCGAGCCCCAAATTTATGTTGTTCAGGGAGAATTTGATAAGTGAGCTTTGCCCCATTTCACAACATTTCTTGCCACGGTTGCTAAGTGAATCACTGCAGTTGATAAGTTAGTGAACTTGTTGTTAAGTGAATCTGGCTTCCCCATTGACGTTCCTTGTCAGAAGGTCACAAAAGGGGATCACGTGTCCCCAGGACACTGCAACTGTCATAAGTATGAACCAGCTGCCAAGCATCTGAATTTTGATCACATGATCATGGGGATGCTGCAAAGGTTGTGACTGTGAAAAATGGTCATAAGTCACTTTTTCCAGTGCTGTTTAACTTTGGTCACTATATGAGCTGTTGTAAGTCGAAGACTACCTGCATAAATGACTGCAGCCAACTGTATTGATACGAACCCTGTCAATATGCTGATCCTTCAGATAATCATACAGGTAGCCCTCGAGTTACAACCATTCGTTTAGTGGCTATATGAAATTAAAATGGCACTGAAAAAAATGACTTCTGTTTTTTCAACTGTTGCAGCATCCCCAGATGCTGACCAAAATTCGGATGCTCGGCAACGGGTTCAAATTTATGATGGCTGCAGTGCCCCAGGTCATGTGATCACCCCTTTGTGACCCTCTGACGAGCAAAGACAATGGGGAAGTCGGATTCACTTAACAACCGTGTTAGTAACGGAAAAAGTGCAGTGATTCCCTTAGCAACGGTGGCAAGGAAGGTTTGCAAAATGGGGCAAAATTCACTTAATTTTGTCTTGCTTCAGAACAGAAATTTCGGGCTTCATTATGTTCTTAAGTCAAGGACTGCCTCTATTTGAAGGGCTGTCTTTTTCCCAGTCGTATCTGCCCAACTCACCAGAACAAGGATGCAGGAGGATGTTAGGAGTCCCCTCTCCTAAGGAGGTCCATCTCTATTGTGTCAAAACTACAAGAATCCCAGACATTTTCAAAAAGTAACACTGCTGTCTCTGAAATAGAATAGAATAGAATAAGAGTTGGAAGGGACCTTGGAGGTCTTCTAGTCCAACCCCCTACTTAGGCAGGAAACCTATACCACTTCAGACAAATGGTTATCCAACCTCTTCTTTAAAACCTCCAGTTTTAAAGCATTTACAACTTCTGGAGGCAAGTTGTTCTGATTAATTGTTAATTGTTCTGTCAGGAAATTAATTGTTCTGTCAGGAAATTTCTCCTTAGTTCTAGGTTGCTTCTCTCCTTGATTAGTTTCCACCCATTGCTTCTTGTCCTGCCCTCAGGTGCTTTGGAGAATAGCTTGACTCCCTCTTCTTTGTGGCAACCCCTGAAATATTGGAAGACTGCTATCATGTCTCCCCTAGTCCTTCTTTTCATTGAAGTAGACATATCCAGTTCCTGCAACCGTTCTTCATGTTTTAGCCTGAATGAATGACTCCGTTTATCACACCACCATTGGAGGATGATTCTCAAAGGAAAAAGTGTAGGTGTAGGTGTAAGGAAGACAGTTGAATGTTATGCTCCCATGAATGGTGTTAATTGAAGAACTAATTATGAATTGGGGGACATAATGGACCATGTTTTGAATGTATGTGATTCAGCAGGCAAAATATTCTGCTAGGTGACTGAATAAATGGGCGGGAATGAGATAACAGAGTTTATAAACAGTTCTAGAGTTGCCAGTTTCTAAAATGTGATTTATGGATTAATCATACGTACAAAAGGCTACTGAATACATATTAATTTACAACCGTTAGTGATTGGAAAAGGAATTTCTTTTAATACTCATCATCGAAAGATGGTAGAAAGAAAAGGGGTTGTGAATGAGCGGGCCTATCATTTGCTGGCAGTGAATTTTGAAAAAAGAAAGAAAAGGAAAGAATAAAACGGAACTAAAAATAGAATGACTGCAGGAAGAGAAAGCATGAAAGAGGATTAAGAGGATAAACCATTGTGCCAAAAGAATGACTGGGAAGTGGATTTAAGGAAAGAGGATGTAGGAATTATGTGGAAGAGTAACAAAAATTCTACTGCAGAGAACCAAAAGAAGTGTTGTGAGGTTACACTGAAAAAAAGACGCTTAATGGATCGATGAAACGAAGAGGGCTGAGAAGCAGTAAGAAAGCTTTTCAAGGCTGCTGCAAAAATTTAGGCGACAGAAAGGCAGTTGCAGAAAATATAGTTAAAGAGAGCAAGGAATGTTGAAGAAAAGCAGAATGATTTGGAGGAACTAAGATACTGCTTTAAAAATGGGTAAAAAGGGTTTAAACAAGGAGCCTTCAGCAGAGTGAATGGGATTAAAAATAAAAGTGATAAAATTATTCAGAGTGAAACTGAAGTGAGAGAAGGCTTGAAGGACTATTTCATTGATCCGCTACAGCAAATGTAGTGATATGGAATTGAAACAAATGCTCTAAATATTAATATCCAAGTTTTTAAAAAAATCATGAAAATTCAGAGATGCTGTGAGAATGTTAAAATAGTAACTGCGGCCCAGGTTAGAAAGTATAAGTAGAGACATGTTAAAATATAGACTGTGGTAGAGAGTCTTTGATTCCACTGGGATAGAAATGTGTAAAATAAATAAATAAAAATATGGAATGTGATAGGAGTCAAGACTGACTTGACCACACCTTATCACAAGGTGACTAGACTGGACCCCAGTCACAGCCGCAAAGAGAAATATAACCTGAGATAATGAGAAAACTATACAGCCATTAGTTTGCTGGGGAAAGTAAATGGCAAAATACTGACTGACTAGCAATAATTCACAAAAAAATGACAAACACAATGTAGTTTAATGCAAACCAGATTCTGACTTGTTAAAGAGTCACTAAGAAATTGATGAATGCGAGAAAGTTTACTGTACATTTTTAGATTTGGAGAAAGCCTTTAAGACAGTGAACAAGGGTTGAATCATGGAATGTTTTATGTGGAAATGAACTGAAAACTGGTTACCGGACATGTTTAAGGGTGGTAAAGGATGGCAGTAAATGCCATGTGTAAATGAATAGCACAACACTAAGCAGAGTAAAACAAAGATGCTCCATGTTGACTTGATTGATTAATGTGTTTATTAAGTAATGCTTTTGCTAATGTTAAAGGTGTGTCGGTTGGAGACATGACGGCACATGTAATTTTGCGCCTGGATAATGATATATTTTAGCTGAAAACTGCAAGGTTAAGTCTATGGTTCTGAAGCATAATATATCACACAATCAAGGCTGTTGTGTTTCACAGGCCAAATGGAGCCTATGACTGCACTATATATAAGTGGCGAAAAATGAAAGCAAGTAATTGAATGTGTGCACCTTTGTAGAATGTTTAACAAGCGTGGGAAAATAGGCAGAGAAACTGTCAAGATGTGCAAAGGCGGATAGAAAGATAGTGAGGTCTGGGGTGAGGCATGCTTGTCGAGGAAAGCAAAAAGAGCTGGGTATACAGGTAGTTCTCAACTTACAACCGTTCATTTAGTGACCGTTCAAAGTTACGACACAGAAAATAGTGAGTTATGATCATTTTCCACAAGACCGTCACAGCATCCCCATGGTCATATGCTCAAAATTCAGCTGCTTGGCAACTGACTCATATTTATGACGGTTGCAGGGTCCAGGAGTCATGTGATCCCCTTTTGTGACCTTCTGACAAGCAGTCAGTGGGGAAACCAGATTCACTTAACAACCGTGTCACTAACTTAAAAACTGCAGTGATTCACTTAACAACTGTGGCAAGAAAGGTCGTAAAATGGGGCAAAACTCACTTAACAAATGTCTCACTTAACAATATAAATTCTGGGCTCAATTGTGGTTGTAAGTCGAGGACTACCTGTACTATACAAATAGACAATTGGCAATTCAATTTGATTTAAGTCTGGGGTATGACTAACTGACAGTCTAAGTAATAGATTAAATTGGGGAAGTTTGCTTGGCCAGCTCTCAGATTCTGGTTACCTACAAATGGCAGAATAATCACATTATTTTTACCCATATGGATCTCCTATTTAATCCCCTTTCTCACCTCTATCTGCTACACACATCTCACTTGCTCACCATAAACACTGTGGTCAGCTTCACATACTATGCTGTGGGGCGATGTGCGTCTTATGTGGTTGAAATACAGGAAATCGGAAGGAAAGGAGATGATCAAAATAAAACAATTCAGGGAAAACCTATTTCTGTATAGCTGGACACCTCACTTTTATTACACCACACACAGATATTTTTCTACCACTGACATTAATTCATTAACATGAACAGCCTGTTTCTGCAAGAAGTATCTGCTTGTAAAACTCTGCAAGGGTTTTTTTATGCTGTATTTTTTTATTCAGCAACAACTGGACAGCAAGAAGGCAAACTACATTCTTTCTGGTTCTGTAGCTAAAAGTTGGCAGGATAATAAAAGTAAGAGGTCATCTATTATCAAGACAATGGAGTTCTTAGGACACAAGGCCAGTTGAAATTAGAGTCCATTAGGATACAGGTAGTCTCAATTTACAATCATTTGTTTAAGCCGCCAGTTATGCTAGTACTGAAAAATTCTGGTCCTTGCACTTATGACCATCACACCATTACCCACAGCTACGGGATTGCCATTTGGGTGTTGGCAATTGGCTTGCATTGTACGACTGGTTGCAGTGTCCTATAGTCATGTGATCACCATTTGAGATCTTTTTTGCCAGTTTCTGGCAAAACCCACCGATTTGGAAGAATGTGTTTGTACTTACGATTGAAGCATTCGCTTAATAACTGCAGCATTCACTTAACAACCATTGTAAAAATGGTCGTAAAATCAAGTCCTATTTGACTTAGGAATGCAATGACTTACGACAGCTTATGTAGTCTTAATTCGAGGACTATCTGTAGAACCCTAATAGACATTCTGTCTTGCTGGACTGCTTTTCCATTCTGTCCATTGTTTCCCTTACTTAAGCCCCCAAAGAGATTCCTGTATGAGTCAAGTTTGGGTTCAAAAAAATTTTTTTTAAAAAAAAGCAACTCACAAGATTATCTGGGTGTCCTGTGAGCCGAGTAAGCCGTGCAAGCTCATGAATAGAAAAAAAAAGGCCCCCGTGGCTTCATAGAAATTAAGCAATATTCCCCGCAATGAAAATCAGAAGCAGTTCTGGGGAAATCTGAGTCAACATTGAGGGAAGAAGGGTATATTCTATGAATTCAACAAGTAGCCCAAGCTATTTATGCTAAACTGCGATTGAGGGTGGGGGAACCAGGAACTGCAAGCAAAAGATAACTTATGAAAAAGACTTTCTAGGAAATTTACCCAACATCCAATGGTTTCTAAAATGCAAAAACGGATCTTTTTTTTTTAAATCCTAATCTTGCCGAAATTGCCAGTTCCCAATTTCAAAAGTAAAAGGGTAACATGAAGTTTCTGGAGTGTAGAGGTTAAAAAATACATTACATCCTCCAAGGATCCTCAGTGCTTTACAGCAGGGATCTCCAACCTTGGCAACTTTACGACTTGTGGACTTCAACTTGGAGTTGAAATCCACAAGTCGTAAAGTTGCCAAGGTTGGAGACCCCCGTTTTATAGCATTCTATAAGCAGTTTTATGGAGTCCGCATCTTGCCCCCAACAATCTGGGTCCTTGTTTTACCAACCTGGGAAGGATGGGAGGCTGAATCAAACTCCAGCCCTGACTCCAGACTATGAGGCAGGATTATGTTTTCAAGTCTGCAGTGGTTTTCCTTCTCAAGCCCCAACCTATCTAATTACTAAGATAGACTATACTGGTTAATTTTTTTCTGAAATGGCAATCAACCAATCTCCCTTGCTTTTCCTTCCATCCACAGTGGAAATTCTGCTTCCTATTTGTTCACCAAGGGTGCCTGAAAAATGGGAGTCTTTGCTTCAAGGAGGCCTAATGTGAAAGAAGAAAAAAATGCTTTTGGAAAGGAAATGAGAAAGGGAAAGGAGCAACTATTAATTAAAATACTTTGCTTGAGGGTTGACAGGTTGCTGAACAGCTGTACTGGAATCCGGGGTGCGGAGGGGGTGGGGGGGGTTAGGAAGGAAGGAGGGAGGGTTGATATGGTGTGCAAAAGATGGTGCTGCCAATGAAGGAGAATCTTTGTAGCTCAGGCTTCAACTATGCAGTCCTTGGTGCTCTCTGAGATTGGTGGTTTTCTTGCAGATATTTCATTACCCTAACTAGTAGCATCATCAGTGCTAGCAAGGAGTGGGGTTTGCTCTCAATTTATATTCTAGTGCAGGGGTCAGCAACCCGCAGCTTTGGAGACGCATGTGGCTCTTTCATCCCTCTGCTGCAGCTCCGTTGCTCCACAATTGATAGCATTCAGCTAAGGAGAAAAACATGTGTATATGGGTTATAGTCACCCTTTTTAATGCACCTTTTTCTTTTTAAGTCTTGTTTGTTGTTTTTTATATTTTGTGTTTTGTATTTTAACTTTTTTTTTATTAATATTAAAAATAGCTTTTTAAAAAAGATTTCTTTCTGCCACAAAGAAAAGGGGGCCAACCTATTCTTCAAAGCACCTGAAGGTAGGAGAAGAAGCAAAGGATGGAAACTAATCAAGGAGAGAAGCAACCTAGAACTAAGGAGAAAATTCCTGATAGTGAGAACAATTAACCAGTGGAACAGCTTGCCTCCAGAAGTTGTGGGTGCTTCCTCACTGGAGGTTTTAAAGAAGAGACTGGACAGCCACTTATCCAGAATGGTCACAAGAAGACCTCTAAGGTCCCTTCCAACTCTATTATTCTGAGGTCCAATGAGGGCTCTGCCAGTGTTTCCTAAGGAAGGTCTTCTAGTCAAGAAACTTTCTTCTTTCCGGCCTGTTCTTGCAGACAGGTTCACACAAGGATCCCTTCTTCTGTTTACTGTCACCATGACGAAGCAGGATGCAAGAATTTGGATCCCTGCCAACTGCAGCCAGATGGCCAAATCAGCAAGGGAGGGGGGCGGGGGGAGAAAAGGGAAAATAAACCTTCCCTCATGCAGAGATCTGTTTCTCTGACCTAGCCGGAAAAGCTACACTCACCCTAGTTGATCTTGGTTGCTCTTACACATATCCAGCTCTAGGATGAAGGAAAATGCCAGCTCTTCCCTTTGGGAAACATATTTATATCTTGATTTTGTTCCATTAAGCGTCCATCAAAACAGGCAAACACCTGGGGTTCTTGAAGCTTTATCAGGAATGACTTGAAAATGTATGAATTTCTCAATTGATTGCCTCTCCGCTCAACTGATAAAAAGCAGAGAAAAACCATTCCAAAGGGGGAAAAAAATATTTTTATTGCACCTCTATGAGATAAACTATGAGGATGGTCCTTGGCAGGAGGGGGTTGGACGAGAGATCTCCAAGCAGGGGTGGGCTGTTGGGCTTCGGGAGAACCTCTAGCTAAGATTCTGTGCAGTTTGGAGAACCCACAAACCCCACTCCTGGCTGGCCGTGCCCTCCCCTCCCCTTAGTCCCCATGTGGCCTGTTTTGGATTCAGATAAGTGCAGGGCACGCATGGAGGCTCGGGGAGGGCAAAAAATGAGCCTGTTTCTGGCCCCCAAGGGCTTCTGGAGCCTGTTTTCACCCTCCCAGGGGCTCGAGAAAAGCCTCTGGAGTCCAGCGAGGGCAAAAATGCCCCACCACCCACCGTGGTGCAGGAGGCTGACTAGGCCACACCCACCATGGCTACACCCACCCAGGCAGAGAACCCCTTGCTAAAATTTTTGAAGCCTACCCCTGCCTCCAAGGTCCCTTCCAGCTTGAGGAATCTACGATTTGAGGAGGTAACAAGGTTCAGGAATGGGAAGGTTGGCCTTTCGAAGACTTTTTTCCACCAGGCATTTCTCAATGTCCCAAAAGCCAATTGCAGCAGGGAGACGCAGAGACTCGTCTATTTTTATGCAATTCAAACTTTACCTACTGAAAGACAGCAAATATGGGATGTGTACACAAACCACCACATTTCATAAGTGCTAGAAATAAGCACATTCTCTCCTCTCCTCCCCTCCCCTCCCCTCCCCCCACACACCAATTGATCTATGAGCTTGTTTTAATTCCGAATCTGGCAAATTCCTACTGGAATACAGACGGGTAGGTGAAAGGGGAGAAAAAGGTGGATGATGATGATGATTATTGTTGTTGTTGTTGCTGCTGTTATTGCACTGAGTTGCAAAATCTGCTCCAAAAGAGTAAAGGTGCCATGCTAGAAGAATTCAAAATTCACAGGCATGCAGGAAGTCCTCGACTTACAACAGTTCATTTAGTGACCATTCAAAGTTACAACGGCACTGGAAAAAGTGATTTATAAACGTTTTTCACACTTACAACCATAGCAGCATCCCCGTAGTCACACAATCAAAATTCAGATGCTTGTCAATTGGTTCATATTTATGACGGCTGCAGTGTCCCAGGGGGTCATATGATCCCCTTTTGCAACCTTCTGGCAAACAAAGTCAACGGGGAAGCCAGATTCACTTCACAACCATGTTGCTAACTTAAAACATGCAATCATTCACCTAACAACTGTGGCAAGAAACATCATAAAATGGGGGCAAACTCACTCAACCAATGTTTCACTTGGCAACATAAATTTTGGGCTCAACTGTGGTTGAAACTCGAGGACTACATGTAATCCAGAGAACAGAGAAAACTGGAACGGCTGTTCAGTGAAGTGGCATGAGGCTGGTGTAAGATGGGAAACAACAGATGCCATGGTCTAAACTTAGCATAACAGCAAGACACTTAAATTGGGCTCTTCCCAATACTTCCTCCTCCCCTCTCCTGGAAAGTATGCCTTCCACTTTAGCATAAATAAATACACTGAACTGATCAACCACCCCATTAATTTGCCAAAAGGATCAGCTTTCTTGGGGAGGACCAAAAAATCCAATGCAAAATAATTTGCCAAGCAGAAACACAAAAAATAGATATCTTTTTTCCCTATACTTTTTTTTTTTTAAAAAAAGTCAAGACTGTAACATACACACTTCATTTGTTTTGGCAAAACCTATGAAATTAAAGCCTGAACAGATGGCCTACAATTATTTAAGAAGCCCACACTCCATGTATGTGATGTCACTATAATGAATTGAGGATGTGCAAAATGTTTTGACAGTGAACACGCTTGTTTCAAATGGTCTGTTTTGATCCAACTGGAAGAATTTCAAGACCTCAAGAGTTTCAAGACCGCTATTATCTCCCAATCTTGGCCTGATCTACGACGTGACAACTGCCATTCACTAACATGTTATGGATAAGCACTGCTTCTCTCTTCCCTGCCAGACGTAAGTGAAAGCTAGAAAACAAGCTGCAGGTACTGTATATCCCAAAGGTGCTTTTTCAAGAGGCAACTGGACTTTCTGGTTTTTCTTTGAAAACATTTCAGCCCTTCAGAGCTGGAGAAGCTTCTCAAATTAGATGCAAAAAGTTTTCGAAGAAAAAAAACCAGAAAGTCCAGTTGCCTCTTGAAAAAGCACCTTTGGGACAACCATGACCTGGATGAATCTCCACAGATATCAAGCTACAGGTAGTGCTCAACTTACATTCGTTTAGCGACTGTTTGAACTTACAATGCCACTGAAAAAAGCAGCTTACAATGGGTCCTCGCGCTTATAACCACAGCAACTTCCTCACGATTATTGATCAAAACTTGGGCACTTGGCAACCTGCATGTACAGGTAGTCCTCTGCTTACAACCATTCATTTAGTGACCATTTGAAGTTACAGCGGCACTGAAAAAAAGTGGCCACTTCCAGCCCGGCCACCCGAGGTCAAACACAAGCCTGATGTGGCCCTCAATTAAATCGAGTTTGACACTTCTGGACTAAGGATATCCAAGTCAAAGTATTCTCAATCATTCAGACTTACTGGATGACTCTGAACCAGTCATTTTCTCTCACAACCGAGGGTTGTTGCTATTGTTGTTGTGAGGGTACTAGAAGAGGAAGTGTTTTGAGTACTTTGAACTCCAGGCAGAAAAAAAACATACAGCAGGTAAATAGATAAAAATAACTTAACTATCTGTATGTATCAGTGATGTCATCAAGGGTCAACCCCAAAGCCTAGTTTACTTTCCATATGTATTTTTTAAAATAAACTAGTTGGTGGAAATCCTACTGGAGATTAGAAGGACGTAAAGAAGCCAATAATCATTCTCTTAAGCCTATTGAATCCTAAATGGCCTTGGTTCATCATACCCTAGAGATCAACATGTAGCTAGTTCGGCTTTCAAGGGCCTCAGGGCATTCCATTATGTTATTAGAAGAGCTGTGGTGGCGCAAGGATTAGAATGCAGTATTGCTGGTAAACTCTGCCCACAGCCAGGAGTTTGATTCTGACCAGCTCAAGGTTGGCTCAGCCTTCCATCCTTCCAAGGTAGGTAAAATAAGAAACCAGATTGCTGGGGGCAATGTGCTGACTCTATAAACTGCTTCGAGGCAGCTGTAAAGCACTATGAAGTAGTATATAAGTTTAAGTGCTATTGCTATTTGTCAGTGATTTTTCAGGATAGGTTTATACACCCACTGAATCATACTGAGACAGCAAAAGAACTGAGAATAAGCGGCCCCCAAAGTCATCCAGCCGGTTTTTTGTGCTTACGGCGGAACTAGAACCTGGTTTCTAGACTGGTGTTTCAGAGGAGGGTCTATATTTGTTTTTCTATGCAAGAAAATGAACAGCCAATTTAGGGTTTAGCACATGGGCACGTCTAATTCAGCCCTAGGTGGGAGGGCAGTATCCTTGAAGTGCAGATTTAAGTGACATGGGATTAGTGCGTCCAGTCTAGTGAGAGATGCCTTCATTACTGGGTGTTTACTGGTTTTGCCCAGTTACAATAAACACTTTCTTAATCTTCTTTGGTTATATTTTCCTCCTTCACCCCAGCACTACTCTAGACCTAGACAACAGATAGTAGTCAAATCAAGATATTGCTGCTGCTTTTTTTCCCCCCTTCATTCTTTGTCGATTTAACATCGGGCCCTGAAATGTGGCTTTCAGAACATTTTGAACAGAAGTAATTGCTGGGTTTACAGCAGTAAGAAAGGGAAGGAATGCTCAGAAAAGCTGTTCTCTCTCAGCCCAACTCAACACACAGGGTTATTTTTGTAGGGAAAATAGGAGGAGGAATGAATATTAAGTATGTTCACCACTTTAAATTATAAAGTACAGGTAGTCTTTGACTTACAACAATTCATTTAGTGACCGTTCAAATGTACAACAGCATGGTAGAGAGAGACTTATGACCATTTTTCACACTTACAATCTATTGTAGCATCTCCATGGTCATGTGATCAGAATTTAGACCCTTGGCAACTGACTCATATTTATGACGGTTGCAGTGTCCCGAAGTCATGTGATCACCTTTTGAGACCTTCTGACAAGCAAAGCCAGTGGGGAAGCCAGATTCACTTAACAACCATGTTACTAACTTAACAACTGCCGTGATTCACTTAACAACTATAGCAAAAGTGGCCGTAAAATGGGACAAAATTCACTTAACAAATATGAATTCACTTAGCAACAGAAATTTTGGGCTCAATTGTGGTCTTAAGTTGACCTCTAACAAATGCAGGATAAAATTAAAACTATCAACCCCCAAGCCATTTCTCTATAGACTACAAAGCTTTCTTTATGCCAGGAAACAGACATTTCAGAAGAGAAATGTAGCATAAGGTACCAGACGCATCCAACTAGTATTTCACGAAGTCTGTCAGTCTTTGTGTCAGAAGAACCTACAAAGCTAACCAAAAGTAAAATCCTATTAATAGTTTATTTCTACTACATGTATTTTATCCAGAAGCAGAATTCCACTTAACAATACTTATACAAATTAAGGCCACATTCAAATGAAGAGGCAAAATTCAACAAATGTTTTAAATTCTATAATTATCCTCAGTTTTAAAAAAAAGAAAAGGAGTTCGAAACAATAGCCTTCCCTTTGAGGAAACTGAACTGAATGCTCCAACTAGATTCTTGATTTTGGAAGCAGAACAATGTTTCTCAACCTTGACAACTTGAAGATATGTGAATATGTGGACTTCACAGCTCGCTGGGGAATTCTGGAAGTTGAAGTCACACTAATCTATGGTAGAATGGTAGAATATTCAGCACCAGTTCCTTAGTTACAGAGCTTCCCTCAGCTCTGTTCAAATTTAGAACTGCTGTTCTAGAACTATTTGATGACTCCCCAAGAGTTCCCGGTAATCTTTTCCTTTATTTGCCATAAGGTTTATTTCCAAATGGAAACAGACTGTTCTGTGCAGGCCTGCATAAAACTAAAGCAACAAAGCCACACACCATTACAAAAAATCAAAACCAGGAAAGACAGGATATCCAGCAAATGTGTAAATATGTTTGAAAACCACTGACTTGATGGAGAAGTAGTTTTATGTGTCATTATGTGATGCTCTTGGATAGTGGGAGAAATGGGCAAGTGCACACACGTGAAGCTCCACTTGCGCGAGCAGGGAGCTGCTCATGCATGAATGAACATGAATGGAGCTTCATATGTGAACGCAAATGCCTGACTGTGCAAGGGGAGCTTTGCATGTGAACACAAGCATCCTCCCCTCGTGCATGAAGCTTCATTTAGTTCATTTAGTGACTGTTCAAAGTTACAACAGCACTGGAGAAAAAATGTCCATTTGTCACACTGAACCATTGTAGCATCCCCATGGTCACGTGATCAAAATTCGGATCTTGGCAACTAACTCATACTTATGAAGGTATCCCCGGATTGTGTGATCCCCTTTTGTGATCTACTGACAAGCAAAGTCAATGGGGAAACCAGATTCAGTTAACAATGGTGTTACTAGCTTCACTACTGTACTGATTCACTTAACTGCAGCAAGAAAGATCATAAAATGGGACAAAGTTCACTTGACAACTTAACAATTTTTAACAAAATTTCTGTAGTAACAGAAATTTTGGGCTCAATTGTGGTTGTAAGTCGAGGAGTACGTGTATGAAAAATATAAGAGGTTTTGCACACTCTGCCCACTACCAATTATGGTGATTGCATATCTCTGAGTTATCCATGTTAAGGATGATAACAGAGTTAATACCCTCACCTATCCACCACACAAACACAGGAAACAGTCAACATTCTTGTATCTGTCTATATACACGTCTGAAGGTCATCGGCCTTTGCTCAGTATAATTAACATGATACAGGCAGGAAAATTTCCCCCTCCACACTGAAATGATAAGCAGCTTCCCAAATGACTTTAGTTAGTAACAGGAATTGCAGTTTGCTGATCTGTGCCCATTTTATTATTTTTTAGTGTCAGCCAGATGTTGAGACTGGATTTGACATCTATCAGTTCTTCCTATCCACTTATCAGTCCCTCCCAATGACCCGGGATAGGCAGATGTTGATCTTATAGTGTTAAGAGGTATTAAAGGGTATAGCTGTTGCAAGTCAAGATGCCTTTTACAATCAACTGATGATTTTGTCAATGCCGAAGGTGCTCAAGTGGAGTCTATGGCAATTCGCCATGGCCAACTCACTGCGGGACAAGAGTTACACTATCAAAGAAAAAGTGAAATAGAATAATTAAAGAAAGGATGCAAAAAGAGGGACAGAATGAAATGTGAATGGCAAAAATTAAAATATTTTATTTTAAATAATTAAATAGAATTGTTAAATTGTCCTGCAGCAAGTTGTCCCATGGCGAGTTGGTCGCAACAAGCTGGCTGTGGCAAGTTGTCCCATTCTGGTTCAAGTGGTGCCTCAGTTGCTTTGGGATTGCACTCAAGGCACCTATTATTATTATGACATGATGTACTTTTTCTTTAACTGTAGTTGTCCTATTTCTATTTGCAGGGCCTTATATTTTGTTAACTTTTCCAGTTCTTTCTCTTCTCTTCTGGTGTCTCCAGGTACTGCCTTGTCCATTATCCACATTTTTTGTCTTTCTTATTGATAATTGTCAAGTCTATGGGTGGGTGGGTTATATGACAGATATAGATACAATTCAAGCTTGTCTGCTTGAATTGTAAAGTCACAGAGCACTTTCACTTTTTCATTTTCCATTATTATCATCATCATCACCAAATTTATTTGCTGCCCATATTGCAGTTCAAGGCAATTCTGTGCTTAGCTGCATTTTTTTTTCTTCCAATTCAATCATGTCCAATTTTCAGAGTGTATCCAGACAAGTCCCTGCAATTTTCTAGCAAGGCCCAAACTTCCAGTTTTATTTTAGTCTCCTGATAACAGGAGCAAGCTCCAGAGTGTCCCAAGCCCAAAGTACAGACACTTCCATTATGCTTGAAGAGCATTCTAGCAGATTGCTTGGTCGGTCTTAATTTAGAAAAACATGTTAGAAGGTTTTTTAAAAATTTAAGAAAATACTAGCATCCACTTTCTTGCTGGGGAACAAGAGGGAAGCTGTGTGACACGGAAAAGGCTGCATTTACCTACAGTTAATTTTGGTAAGGAATAAAAGAGCCTACCAACAGTCAAAAGCAGCACGTTTTGGGCAGCCTGTACAGATCAGACTTCTCCAACATGTGCTGGACAACTATGCCCCAATTTCCTCTAGCCATGCTGGCTGGGATTTCTGGGAATTTATCTTTACTTGGATAAATTTTAACCTGTTTTTAATCCGTGTTTTTATTCATGTATTCATGTTTCTTTATGATGTTATAAATCACCCAGAGTCACAAGTGAGATAGGTGGCATAGAAATTTCAAAAATAAATTCCAGATCCATTCACCCACATGACTGTCCTATAGGGCAGTGTAGTTCTTGACCTTGGCAATTTGAAGATGTGTGGACTCCAACTCCCAGAATTCCCCAGCCAGCAAGATGTCTACACATCTTCCAGCTGCCACGGCTGAGAAACACTGTTGTGGGGCCCAATGTTAGATTTCTCTACTTGGAAGTTCATATTACAGATTATAGTGGTGGAAAGGAAGGAGGTCTGGAAGTTAAGGATGGACCATAAGGTCTTCTGGGATCTCCCCAATGAGCAAGCTAAGCAATGGCATATCTTTTACCTCTCTTCTAGAATTTTTGATCGAGAAAGCATGAATCTGTGGGATTCTGTTCCTAACTCAAGATTATCACCCTATCAAACCACTGCAGAGCAAGCATAATGCACCCCAAGCGTTAAGCTTCAATGTACGATGACCCTCACAAAATAGTTACAGATGATGAGGGTGGGGTTTTTTTTTCATCAAGCAGGAAGAGAGAAGCAGCAGGAGCAGCAAGCTGCAGTCATAAAACTCAGAGCTTGCAGCAGACCATCAGTCAACTTGCTGTCTTGCTTTGAACCAATTAAAGATCGGTGAGGTTTATCAGACTGTGTAAAGGGAGGCCCTGAGTATCATTTGCAAAGGGCACCTTGCTCAGACACCTGAAGTCCTGGATAGATTAGTGTCTCTTCAACAAGCTTCTTAGCTCAGGAATATGAGAAAATGCTAAGAGTTGCAAGCAAGTGTGATAGAAATAGCAGCATTCATTTAATGATGGCAATTGGGACTGAGAATCCCATCGCCAAATGACGCAATCATAAAACGCAATGCCACCGGACCATGCCAACTTGCAGCGGCAGTTCTGGCCGTTGCGATTGTGGTTGTTAAGCACAACGTCACATAATCGTCATTTGCAACCTCCTGCCAGCTTCCTCACTTGCCTTCGCTCCTTAGAAGTCAGCAACAAAAGATACCAAAGGCAACTGCAGATTTCCCAAATTACTTGTATAGGGATTATTCTCTATACTATTTACGTGTTGGTTTGTACTTTCTGTTATGGATTGCACCAGAAGAGATAAACCAATTTCGTTGTATATATGATGTACAATGACAATAAAGGCTATACTACTGTGGGATGCTGAGTTGCACACTGGTGGTGACAAGTGCCCAAATCATCCCATAACTGCGAGGATACTGCAACGGCCACAATTTTGAGGACTGGCTGCAAATCTCCTCTATCAACACTGTTGTAACTTTGAACGGCTGCTGAATAAATGGTTGTTAACAGGTGATTGATTACCTGTAGTTGAATGTCATGTGTGGGCAGGAGGATAAATGCAGCAGAGAATTCATGAGCTTTTAGATTTTACAAGAAAAATCAAAGGGGGAAGCCTACTGAGACTCAGGTACCATATATGTTTTATCATCAATGGTCCTGCCTATGGGGAGCTTTCCCAGCAACCTCATATATCCTCTTGCAAAGTCAAACTCTTGTAGCTTTCTTCCACCTCTCTCCAATCCTGGTGATTTTCTATTATTCCTCACTGCAAGTAAACTTCACAATTCCCCTTCTCTATTAAAGAAGCCACTATATAGGTAGTCCTAGACTTACAACCACAATAGAGTCCAAAATTTATGTTGCTAAGTGAAACCTTGGTTAAGTGAGTTTTGCCCCACTTTATGACCTTTCTTGCCACGGTTAACTGAATCACTGCAGTTGTTAAGTTAATAATACGGTTGTGAAGTGAATCCGGCTTCCCCATTGACATTGTGAGAAGGTCGCAAAAGGGGATCATATGATCCTGAGACACTGCAACTGTGGTAAATATGTGCAGTTGCCAAGCATCTGAATTTTGAACTTATGGCCATTGGGATGTTGCAAAGGACGGAAGTGTGAAAAATGGTCATAAATCAGGTTTTTTAGGCCATTGTAACTTCAAATGGTCACTAAGTGAATTGCTGAAAGTCGAGGACTGCCTGTACTACTCCAGCTACGTTGCTATCCATTAAAAACCAGGGAAATAGCTCTATGGTATTCTGAATCTCACAAACATTGGCAGTTGTAGTGGCAGCAGCCTTCTTTGCAACAAGCTCCCTGGGTGAGCTGACCCCTAATGGTGCTGAACTATTTCCCAAGGGTAGGAAGAACGGAGCATGCCTCATTCCAGCTCTCTCCCCCAAATTAAAAACAAAAAAAAATAGAGTGAAGCTACAACCAGAGGCTACTAAATCAAAACAGCTGCTCTCCAAACTCAAGTCCCGAAGGCCAACTTTTGCATAGAGAGACTTGCAAAGAAGTTACATATGTGTAACATAAAAGGACAGTACATATGGTACTTCTATACCAAGCTTAGCAAACTATGCTTTCAGAATACCTGGCCAATCAGATATTGTAGGATACCCATGGTGGCAAAAAAAAACCAGGAATCTGGTAACACTTTTTCCAATTCACAACTTTTATCTTTCATGAGCTGCAGGTAGCTTCATCAGATGTAAAGAGTGGCGAAGCATCAATTTATTAAAGCTCACCATAAAAAGCTAATATCTTTTAATAACATTTGTCAAACCGGAAGAGGTTACCAGACTCCTGATTTTGGGGGGCAATTCGAGTGAACTGTGTTACACAAAATGTTTCTGAATATAGCTTTTTACAAACCTGTGTGTTTAACTTCTGGATGCCAATAAAAGAACTCTGGAGAGAATCCAACCCATTGCTTGGGAACTATTGCTACAAAGAATATCTCAGCTATGTAAACCATGCAGCTAAAGCAAGCACCACCGATCTGTTTGAGCTTTTAGTCTACCACGGAGAGCAATTCCTAGAAAGGAGACCTTCACCCAGCTCAGGCCCGTGCACAGATTGCACCTATCTGGCGGAAGTAAACAGTGTTCTTATCAACACAAGATTAGACAATTAATTTATATAGGCTGCCCTTGGAAGAAAATTCAGAAACTGCAATTAATGCAAATCACTACAGCGTGCATGCTGGTGAGTAGTACTACCACAAGGATATTGTATTTTGGGCACAGCACTGGCTTCCCATAGTTTTCCAGTGATGATTTAGTCTAAAAAGATTTTTATTGTTTGCTTACTTCACATTTTAGGATTGCGTCCTACAAACTGCCCTATCCAGAGCATTTCATTCAGGATAGGGATATTCACCCATCTTCCATAGATTTAAAAGGGTTGGTAGCCCTGAGATAGCGACTTTTTAGAGTAGCCACCACACTGTAGAAGGACCTGCTCTGAGAGACCCAGCTGGCAAACTTTTGGAAGACAGAACACAGGTAGTCCTCGATTTACCATATAACAGTTCATTTAGTGATCAAAGTTACAGCACTGAAAAAAGTGACTTATGATCATTTTTCAAACTACTATGCAGCATCCCCATTGTCGTGTGATCAAAATTTGGATGCTTGGCAACTGGTTCATATTTATGACAGGTGCAGTGTCCCAGTGTCACGTCATCCCCTTTTGCGACCTTGACAAGCAAAGTGAATGGGGAAGCCAGGTTCACTTAACCGTGTTACTAACTTAACAACTGCAGTGGAAATTCACTTAACAACTGTGGCAAGGAAGGTTGTAAAATGGGGCAAAATTCACTTAACAAATGTTCCACTTAGCAAAAGAAATTTTGGGGTCAATTGTGGTCGTAAATCAAGGATTACCTGTAAAACCAAACTCAGCTGGGAAGTCTCTGAATTATAATTTTCTAGTACATAGACTAAGGCTGAGATTTATGCTATTAACCTTATGTTTGAATTGGATGTATTGAATTTTTAGGTTCATTTGTACTATTTACAGTTACGAGTTAGTTCAACAAGACAGTCATAAAACTAATCAATCAAGTCCAATGAAAAGCAATAATTTTAAAACAATGTAAAATTGCGCTAGTTTGAAATGCTAAACAAATGCACATTTTTAGTCCTCTCATTTCCTTGTGTTATTTTTCAGTTATCACTGGAAAAGCTAGATTTTATTTATTCAGGATGTATCAAATAGATAGCATTGGAAAGTAAAACTGGAAAAAGTTGAGGGCAATCACTCTTCCATGATCAAACCACAAGACTTCTGGTCCAGGAAAGTTAGCCTACATTTGTAATAGTAAAACATTTGTCTTTTTAAAAAGAGATAAACATGGCAACAGAAAAAACATTTCTATTTTCTAATTTTAATTTGGAACATGGATAACCTCATATGTGAACTTTAGCAGCATTAGGGAACTGCATGCATGCAACCCAAGGGAGATGCAGCATGTAGAGCCAGTATGGTGTAGTAATTAAGATACTGGCCTAAAGACGGTTTGTTCTAGTCTAGCCTTAGGTATGAAAGCTGTCTGGGTAATCTTAGGCCAGTCACTTTCTCTCAGCCCAACCCACCTCACAGAGTTGTTGTTGTTGTTGTTGTTGTTGTGAAAACAGGAGGAGGAGGGTATTATATATATTTGCCACCTTGAGTTATTCATAAAAAATTAGATGGAATAAATATCAAGAGTAAATAAATTAAATATTTAGCTGTTCTTGGAATGCTAGTCAATAATGTCTTCTGGCATCCCTATCTTATTCATAATCTTTCCTCCCATTTTAGACATTCATAAGATGTCACTGACAAATGTTAATATTTAACATCACTCAGAAATCTTTCTGAACAAAACAAACTAATAATGCTTCCACCCAACCCCTACCTCTAATAACTATTTCATAGCCCCCACCCCACCCCCACCCCCCCCGAATATACAGTGTTCTCTGGCAGCAGCTTTTTCTCTCCTTCACATTTCACGTTTGCAGGTACAAATGTTACTTTGCAAATGTAACATGTTAAGAAATCCTCAGCAAGTATTTGTTAAGTACACGCAAACACTTACTTTTTAACATTAGCTTCTCCATTGGGGATCCGTCGCAGCTTCTTCTTCTTAAGGATTTTGACAGCTCTCCTACAGAGAGTTTCAGAGTCCAGCATCTCTTTGACCTTGCCGTAAGACCCTTCCCCAAGCAGGTCCCCCATCAGATATTTGCCTATGAGTTTGGCCCTTTTCCGCCGCGGCTGGTAGATCACTTCCGTAGAGTCAATCCGGTGGATGAATGTGTCCATGCCCACTGACATCAATTCACCTTCCACAAACATGCCCAACTGCTGAGGCTCCTCTAGATCCATCTTGGTTTTTTTCTCCTAAGCAAAAATGTGTTATAAATCCAGTTCCTGATATATCCAATACTTTTTTGTACCCAAAATCTTTGACTGGAAAAAAAAAGTTTTGGTGGAGGCAAATAAGAATTTTCCAAAAGGCTGTACAGTTTTAACTCAAAATGAAAAATAAAAACCTATGAGAACTTTTCCATCAACTTAGAGGGATCCCACAGAGATCCAGCACCACATTCCAACTTACAGTGCCTCTTTTAAAAGAGCATGCGGAGGGGAGGGGGGAGAAATCAATGCAGCTGTTTGCTCAATTTACACTTAGCTTTAACTTTTTGATCTTGTCCTGCTACTCCCAGTATTTGAAATCAGTTTGTCTTCCTTAGTAAGTCCAAACTATTATTTTTCCTTGAGACCTAAGTCATCTTCAAAAGACTGTCCACGTTTGAAATCAAAATATCAGAATTGCTATTTTTTAGGGGTGTGCCATTGCTGAGCAAGAAACAACAGCTCCTGTTTCCAAAGTGTGGTGTGGAAAATCAAGACACGACTTCTGCTCTCCCAAGATACAACTTGTGTGAAGGATCCTTTCAGCCGTTGGGAAGCTGAAACCAAGTCTCTTTAAAGGAATTTTCAATACTGATTTTAACTGCTTCTTTTTCACCCTTGACAAAGGTTCGAGGCCTTCTGTATCTAGTAAGGGGCATCCTTCAACCACCTGGGGTCTACCTGACACATGATGTGTCACCCCACTGCTTCAGGTATCAAGGCAGGCAGGCAGTGCAAACCTTACTCAGTTTTCCAGAGAACTACGGACCCACCATAAAGGGGGCTGGATGTGATTAAGATATCTTGAACAACACTTCTTCAGATTAAGTAAGTTCCCTGGAAAAGGGAAAGAACTTCTAAGTTTTTTTTTAATTTGGCAAAAATCTATACTTTAAAACCATCAATTCAGAAATCTAACTTCAGTAAGCACACTTCAAATTATTTATTAATACCTGGTTCTGGCCTTTCTTGCTGTTGGAAATAATAAACTCCCCTTGTCACTCACACACACACACACACTTTTTAAGCTAAATATTAAACAATGACCTCAAAGGGCCTATCAAGAAGGCTATTCCTAGGTAACAATAAAAAGAAACCAGCTCCTACTCTTAACAGCTTGATTGTTTCCATAAATTCAGAAAGCAAGGCACATGTCAAACATGTGAGGAAAATGTAAGTAAATCAACCCTATCTTTCTTCAACAAGGCTTTTTTCAGTGTCCTGTTACCCCTGCCAATCAGAACAATATTAATACGAACAGATGCCCTTAAACAGGGCTTACCTTTCCCCAAGTTTAAGGCAGTGAGATATCCCTTTCTGCCATAACCCAATTTAGCAGGAAATATAACTGCCCTCTAAAAAAAAAAAATTCAATTAATGACTTCCTTTACAATTGAGTGGATGCTGTGGAAATCAGCAAAGTTCCTTACATCCAAAATGCACACTTAACTCTAAAGATCTCCTCCAAAGGAGAATAGTTTTTTTAAAAAAAAAAACCTGAGAAAATTTATAATACTTTTATCTGCCTGCAAAAGCGAGGTCCATTGAAGGAATTCTTAAAACTGAACATGTAAAAATAACAATTTGGTGCTTTTTTTTAAAAAAAAAGATTGCTCATTGCTGTCCATCCCATTCAGAAAAGAAAGCAAGTTAAGGAAGGGGCTTTTTCGTTATATTTTTCTATTTCCAGGGAAAGGTTTGTCTCATTCAAGAAGGGTCATTAATAGGCATCTCCCACACAAAAAAGGGGGGGAATAATTGCAGATTTTCTCCCCCCCCTTGCACACACACACACACACACACACAAGTGCCTACAACATATGAAATTGGAGGGCGAGTGAAAATATTTCCTGGCTAAGGGGGGTCTCTTTTTCCTCAAATTAAGGGGGCTCAACTCACAGACCACCCCAAAAACTCCCTTCTTTTACCTCAGCACACACATATACACACCGCCCACCTTTCCCAAATAACTCCCCCCCCCCCGACCTCCCTGTCACTCACTCGCCTGAACGCCACGACAAGGACGGGCTTCTCCCCAATGTGGGGGTTTCCCCTAAAGGCTCCCCCCCACACACACACACTTCAAGAAAGAGAAGGCCGCGACGTCTCACTCATCTGAGAGACAAGACAAAACAAGGCAAGCAGAGCCGGGAAAGGGAGCCGCTCTTCTCGTAGGCTTCCCCTCCAACGAGCCTACGGAGGAAAAGGGGTCGCCTCCCCACCTAGCTGCAGCGTTGGGAGGGGGGCTGTTTGCTCCCCTTCCGACTCCCAACGTCAAACCAACGTCGCCCTCTCCTTGCCTTCCAGCCGCCGCAGCTAACACGCCGCCGCCATTTTGTTTACCTCCCCCCCTTGCCCCCCGCGCCCTCATTGACGCTCAACCGGTTCCTCCCTCGCGCATGCGCGCGCGACCAAAAAAAAAAAAGGGCGGAGCGGCGTCCGCCCTCCCCTCGCCTCTCGTTCTTCTTATTTTTCCCACCCTGCCTTCACCTCCCTCCTTCTCTGATTGGCTCGAAGGGGTCCTCTGAGGCGGTTCCCCTTTTCCGGAGGAGAGGGCGGTGACTGGAAGAGGGCGGGAAGGGGGTGGGACTTGACCGAGGGAGGCGGAGCGTAGGGGGAAATACCGGACGGGAGGTGGGGTTGGAATGCAGTAATGGAGGGAGTTGTCATGGCGACGGGAGAGGCCGCTGCGCCGGAGATGCCTTCTCCAACCTTGTGCCCTCCGGATTAATCCTGTGGCCAGTAAGATTAGCAATATGGCGTCTGGATGATCAATTCGTGTGGATGGCAGTATCATAAAGACAGGAGCGCTGTGTTCACACTACTAGTTGAATCATAGTTATCAAACTAGCCACCATTAGTTGGGTTCACACAATCCACTAAGCCAAAGCCAAACCACCATCTTTATGGCTCAATGTGTTGCAGCGGCATCCCAGTTGAGATGGGAAAGAAACATAGTTCACGCATCATGCTAAATCTGGGAATCCTTAACTGCAGTTTATGGAACCAATGACACTTAACTGTTTTTATGATACACTAAAAGTAGCGATGTCCAACCTTAGCCACTTTTGAGACGTGTGTACTTCAACTCCCAGAATTCTCCAGCCAGCTTGATGGGCTGGGGAATTCTGGGAGTTGAAGTTCTCAACACTTAAAAGTGGCCAAAGTTGGACACCCCTGCACTAAACCATGAATGGTGGCTTCCCAAAGCCAGTGGTTGAAGTCACACAAAAGGCTGAACAAAATCTGGATTATGCTAAGTGTTCACAAAAGGAGAGAGCACACTTACATTCGTATTTTTTTATTCATTTATTTTGGAAAAGTTAGAGAGCTGCCCATCCCACATACAAGGCATGACTCAGAGTGGTGTACAAAGTACGGTAACGTACAACAACAACAAGGCAAAATAAGAAAAACCATTAAAAATAATAAAAGCCATTATTGTGATATAAATTGTAACGCAATTATGATCATCTTCTCCTATTAGTTTTGGGGAAAATTAAGTCTCCTAGTCATGCTTCTATATAATGCGGGGAGAGGGGGAATAGGATGGAAATTCTAGAATGTTTTTCAAGATTCCTGGTCTAATCTATAGCCTTGAATATTCCTTAAGTGAAGATCTTCACAACTCCATGGAAAGGAACATTGGTAGTTGTCAACATATGACTATGACTGAGTCAGCAATTATGGTCATAAATCATCACAGTCATTAAGCTGCTCACCAGGGTTGTCGGCTCAACCCTGCCAAGACCGAGTGGCTGTGGGTACCGGCATCTCGGCTCAAACAAGATATTCCATCTCTGGTTATAGGGAGTGAAGTGTTACCCCCTGTAGACAGGGCGCGTAACCTGGGCGTCCTCCTGGATTCACGGTTAAATTTGGAAGATCATGTTATGACCATGACCAGGGGGCATTTGCTCAGGTTTGCCTGGTGCGCCAGTTTCGCCTTTATTTGGACCGAGATGCCCTACACACGGTCACTCATGCACACATCACCTCCTGTATTGACTACTGCAATGGTCTCTACATGGGGCTGCCCTTGAAGACCACTTCAGCTGGTGCAGAATGTGGCCGCGCGGGTAGTGATGGGAGTGTCCCGACACTCCCATGTTCCACCTCTCCTGCGCGACTTGCATTGGTTGCCGGTTGCCCTCTGGGTGAGATTCAAGGTGCTGGTAATCACCTATAAAGCCCTACATGGCTTAGGCCTAGGATACTTGGCAGACCATCTGCAGCCAGCAACAGCTTCCCATCGCCCGGTGTGCTCTCACAGGGAGGGCCTACTTAGGGTGCCGTCACCCAGACAGTGTCAGCTGGTGACCCCCAGGGAGAGAGCTTTCTCTCTAGGCGCACCCACCCTTTGGAATCAACTCCCTCTGGAGCTCTGGGTGGCCCCCGACCTTCGCTCCTTCCGCTGTGGGCTGAAAATGTGGCTATTTCATCTAGCTGCCCTAGACTGATGGGGTTTTTAATAGAACTTAAAGGGGTTTTATTGGATTTTTGTCAATTTTATCATGGACTTTGTTTTTAACGGTTTGTTTGTTTTGTTTATTGTTGTGAGCTGCCCTGAGTCCTGTGGAGATAGGGCGGCATATAAATCCAATTAAATAAATAAAATAAAATAAATAAATAAATGTGATCCTGACCGATTTTAGGATCTTTTTTGGAGCGGTTGTTACACAGGTGTCAAACAAATGCTATAGTTGTGTAGGAAGTTAGCACCCACCCCTTTCCTAGAAGAATGGAATATTTTGGGAAATATTAAAAAGGCAGAATATTATGTTTCCCTGGATGAGAAATGGAGAAGCATGTTTTAAAGATGAAGCAGCTCCCATCTTCCTGCCTCCTCCCCTTTGTCAATGGGCCAGAGGCAGAAACTCAATCTTTGTCAATGGACCATCATCTGCAACACAATAGGACCCATTTAGCAACAGAAACTCACCACATGGCACCTGGGAAGATTACATCAGCCAGCAAGATTAACTAAGACCCCCCACCCGCCCGGTTTTCTGCACTGCTGCACATGCGAAGGACAGCTGATCATCACGTGCGCACCAGAAACCCAGAAGACAAACAGGCAAGGCTGCATGTGCTGGGCGACATGGCTTTGCGTGCCACTTTGGCCATGTCTGCCATAGGTTCGCCATCATGGGTCTAGCTTGTGAGGATAGTTTATGGTTCAATGAGTTGCAACACCACTAGAATTACTGGGAGCCAGGCAGTATCCAAATGCAATAAATTAAATAAAAATAAGGGCTTATTGTTAAACGTGATTATGCAAACATGATTGTATTCACTATGAGCAAGTGTGATGTTCAGACAACTCATGCTTTATTGCTTGTGTGAAACCGAGCACTGAAATCTGTATGACGTAAGTACATTGTGATTAAGTTTAACCATGAGTTTGACTAATTCCTGGAAACGTAATTTACTTGATTTTAATGACTTTTCAGATAATTAAGGATGGATGCACCCCTATCTACAGTGACCCTATCCCCTGGTGCTGCCAACTTCAATTATCCACACTTTCTCCTTTTCAATTACTTATATCTGGTGTATTATCTGGTGGCATTTAAATTTGGAAATTTCATAATATTTTAACCTGCTCATTCTCGACTACTTTTTAAACACTTACTAATTTTTCATTACTGGCACATGATAGTTTTTTTTACAGATGTTCCGGTAAATCATTTTGGCAACTATGTACTCGTTGTTTAGAATCACTTTGTGCAATCTTCTTGCACAAGCTGAAGTACTGTTTCTTCTGCTTCTTTGCACAATCTGCACTTTGAATCATTTGACTTTTTCCCCCCCAGTTCTGGCTTTGATGGCATTAATTCGAACAGCTTAGTCTTGCACAACCAATATCAAGCATTCAGTTTCTTTTTTTTCTTTTTTTTTTGGTTCCAGTTGTAAACCATTGCCTTACAATTTTGTATTTTTTAAAGATTAAAAATCATTATTATAATTTGTCACACAGTAAGCCAAATGTTTAGGCTGGATTTGGCATTTTTGTGCATCTATCAAATCTTGGCCAAGACCCTGAGATAGCCAGATGCTGTATGATGGTCTTAAAGTTCTCGTTACAGGATGTCAGCTATTCCAAACAAAGCTGCCTTTTGCAATTGACTGATGGGGATTTTGTCAATGCCCGATGGTGTTTTTATTGCTTTGGGATTACATCCAAATTGCCTGTTACTATTGGTACAGGTAGTCCTTCATTTATGACCATAATTGAGCTTAAAATTGATGTTGCTCATTGAGAAATTTGTTAAGCGAGCTTTGTCCCATTTTACGACCTTTCTTGCCACAGTTGCTGAGTCAATCACTTCAGTTGATAAATTAGTAACACAGTTGTTAAGTGCATCTAGTTTTCCCATTGACTTTGCTTGTCAGAAGGTCGTAAAAGGGGATCACATGATCCCAGGACATTACAACCGTTATAAAGGTGAGTCAGCTACCAAGCATCCGAATATAAATCATGTGATCATGAGGATGCTGCAATGGTCAAAAGTGTGAAAAATGGCCACAAATCACATTTTTCAGTGCCAGTGTAACTTCAAATGGTCACTTAATGAACTATACTATTTTTGCTTTTATTTATTTGTTTGTTTGTTTGTCTGTCAGATTTATACGCCGCCCTTCTCCCGTAGGATTTGGGGCGGCTCACAACAATAAAACAACCCGACAATAGATAAAATTAAATAATATTAAAAACCAATTTAAAATCCCCAAATCCCCAAGTTAAAATCCACGGCAGATCAGGGAAGTTGCTGAAAAAGCCATGTCTTTAGGTTGGCGCGGAAGGTGTGGAGGTCGGGGGCCATCCGGAGCCCGGTGGGCAACCCATTCCAGAGGGTCGGTGCGACCACAGAGAACACCCTCATCCTGATTATTTTGCCATAATCATTCTATTTGCAAGTCTTTGTATATTATGAATTTCCTCAGTTCTTCCTCTTCTCTTCTGCTGACCCCTTGCACTGCCACATCCACTATCCAGAGTTTTTATCTTAACCATTTTTTAAGCCTGGGGTGTTATGTGGCTGGTGCTTGTCTGTTTGAATGCTGAAGTCCCAGAGCCATTTAACTTATTTATTTTCCATTATTTTGTCTATTTTGTGGACCCACCAGTTCTTGCTGACAGATAAATAGTATTATTATTATTATTATTATTATTATTATTATTATTATTATTATTATTATTATTATTATTATTGCAGATCTTTGGTTACCACATTACAAAAAAAGATGTTGAGACTTTGGAAAAAGTGCAAAGAAGAGCAACTATGATGATTAAAGGCCTGGAGACTAAAACATATGAAGAGCGGTTGTAGGATTTGGGTTTGGCTAGTCTAGAGAAAAGAAGGACTAGGGGAATATGATATTCCAGTATTTAAGAGGCTGTCAAAAAGAGGAAGGGATCAATTTATTTTCCAAAGCACCTGAAGACAGGAGAAGAAAGAATGGATGGAAAATTTTCAAGGAGAGAAGCAACTTTGAATTAAGGAGAAACTTCCTTAACAGTGGGGACAATTAACCAGTGGAACAGCTTGCCTCTAGAAGTTATGGGTGCTTCATCACTGGAGGTTTTAAGAAGAGACCGGACAGCTATTTATCTAAAATGGTATAGGTTCTCCTGGTTGAGCAGGGGGCTGGACTAGAAGACCTCCAAGGTCCCTTCCAGCTCTATTCTGATTCTAATAGTATCTGCAATACCGGTAGTCCTCGACTTAACAGTTCATTTAGTGACTGCTCAAAGTTACAATGGCACTGAAAAAAGTGACTTTTCCCACTTATGACCGTTGGTGGCATCCACGCGGTCACATCATTTACATTGGGATGCTTGACAGCTGACTCACATTTATGACGGTTGCAGTGTCCCAGAGTCATGCGATCCCCTTTTTTCGACCTTCTGGCAAGCAAAGTCAACGGCGGAGCCAGATTCACTTCACAACCGCGTTACTAATTCAAGGACGGCAACGTTTCACTTAACAAATGTGGCAAGAAAAGTCGTCAAACGGGGCTCACAAAACTCACTTAACAAATTGCTCACTTACTCAGCAGCATGAAATTTTGGACTCCATTGCGGACTACCTCTGCTTTGTCATCTTTGTGGTCAGTCAGTATGGTCTTCCCGCAGCGACTAAACACATGGTCCACTGTTCCTTCAGCTTCTTTGCAGAGATGGCATTTGCTCTCTGTTGCTGCCTTCTCCATTCTGGCTTTGCATGCATTTGTTCCTAAGGCTTGGTTTTGTGTAGCCAGAATTAGCTCCTCTGTATCTTTCTTCAATTTTCCTGCTCTTAGTCATTGCCTGATTTATTATTATTGTCATTCAGTGCACAGTCAGCCAGATGTTTAGACTATAGATTTGGCACAGAGGTGGGATTCACTTACCTTCCCTACCGGTTCCAAAATGTGAGCATGAGTGCGCATGCATAGTAGTGGTGCATTACATCCGGGCCTGTAGGGGAGCCTCCCGTAGTCACCGCTACCAGTTTGCGCGATCCGAAGAGAACTGCTTAACGCATTGTAAGCCGCCTTGAGTCTCCAGAGAAGGGCAGCATATAAATCAAACTAATAATAATAAACTGGTGAAATCCCACCACTGATTTGGCATTATTATTACAGTTTGTCACACAGACAGCCAGATGTTCAAACAGGATTTGGCCAGAGGTGGGTTTCAGCAGGTTCTGACCAGTTCTGGAGAACCGGTAGCGGATATATTGAGTAGTTCAGAGAACCGGTAGTAAAAATTCTGATTGGCCCCACCGCCATCTATTCTCTGCCTCCGAAATCCCAGTTGATCGGGAGGAAATTAGGATTTTGCAGTAACCTTCCCCTGGAGTGGGGTGGGAATGGAGATTTTAAAGATATCTACAAGACCGCCTTCTGCCATCTATTACCTCCCACCGGCCGGTACGCTCCCACAGAGAGGGCCTCCTTAAGGTGCTGTCAGTCAAGCTGTGTCGCCTGGCACCCCCAGGGGAACGGCCTTCTCTGTGGGGGGCCCCTGCCCTATGGAACGAACTGCCCCCGAAGGATCCCCGACCTCCGTGCCTTCCATCGTGCCTTTAAGACCCTGCTATTTCATCAAGCTGGTCAGGGGGAAGGATGAGTTTTAATCAGGTATTTTAACTTTGGGGTTTTAATAATATGGCCTAACTATTGAATTATTTTAATTGTTTTTAACTTTTGTGTTTCTATTGTTTTTACTATGGGCTGTACACCGCCCTGAGTCCTTCGG
This sequence comes from Masticophis lateralis, assembly GCA_030761175.1. NCBI lineage: Eukaryota > Metazoa > Chordata > Lepidosauria > Squamata > Colubridae > Masticophis > Masticophis lateralis. The sequence goes on from JAUDYJ010000001.1 coordinate 343,661,939, forward strand.
GAGAAGGGCGGTATAAAAGTGCAATCAATCAATCAATCAATCAATCAATAAATAAATAAATGTATCCTTCCCCTGCCACGTCCACCAAGCCACACCCACCAAGCTATGTCACACCCACCAAGCCACACCCACAGAACCGGTAGTAAAAAATTTTGAAACCCACCACTGGCTTTGACATTATTGCGCCTGAAAAAGACGTTTAGGAGAAATTATTTCAAAATTAATCCCAGTTTGCCTATGAGAAATATTCCGTTCAATCCTCCAATTCAAAGAAAAAGTCAGGAAAAAGAGGAAGAAATATTACCTTTATGTCTGATGCTGAAAGCTGCTGTCAACCATAATACATATAAACCCCTTCCTTTTTCATATTCCTCTGACCTCTTCTCCTGAGTTGCAACCTGAACACTAAATTTAGCAGGTGTGAAATCTCAGCAATGCACCCTGGCTTGCTTCAACTTGGTTTTTCAAAGATGCTTTTCTTGGAGGGGGGGGCAGGGGTGAAATCTACTTACCTTCCCTACCAGTTCGGAACTGCATGTGCCATGTGCGTCACATGTGTGCATGGACCCTTTGCGCATGGGCAAATCCTTCTACACATGTGCAGAGGGTAAAAAACAGGTTACTTCTTGGTTAAAACCAGGAAGTAACGACGACCAGGCGGGTGGGCAAAGCCTTGCGCTGCCAACGCTACCAGTTCTCCGAACCACCCGCCAGCATTGTTACCGATTCGACTGAACCGGTCCGAACCAGTAGCATTTAATCCCTGGGGGCAGGCACTGTTCTTGTGGCTTTTTAATAACTGCAGGACTGGTGGGCTAAACCAGATTGGAAAAGGCAAGAAGGAATTTTTGTTTTATTAGGGCGAGAAAACACCTGCCCTTGCTGCCCCAAACTGTGATCATGAATGAGATTTCATGTGCTCATGAATGCGATTTCCAGCGATTTAAAGCAGAGTTGAAAACAGAGGACAGAAGAATCCAGGGTGGGCAGACCCAGATTACAAAGGTCACTAAAACCTCTGGAAGGAGGTTTCAAAGTATTTCTAGCAGGAGTACCAGATTCTTTGGCACTCAGCTTTGTTCCCTAAGCCAGTGATGGCTAACCTTTTTGACATCACGTGCTCAGGTGGGGGGGGCATGCCCACACCCATATTCTATATGTCCCACCCTGCACATGTGCGCACAACCCCCCTCCCCCCCACTCCTGGTACGCGATGGCCGGTAGGCCCGTTTTTCTTTCTCACCTGGTTCCAGATCCTCTCAATGCATCTGAGGAAGGTGAAAAAAGCCTTCCCCACCCCCTCAAAGGCCCTCCTGAGGCCTGAAACGGCCCATTTCCCAACTCCCGGTTGGACAGGAAGTGACATTTTTTGCTGTCCCCAGCCTCCAGAGGCTCTCTCAGATTGACCAAGCTTCTTGAGAGAAGGAACACAAAAGAGGTTTCCAGGCTCTGTGCCTGGACCAGGCACTATCTCTTGGGCCTCCCACCTGGAGGCCTCACAGAAGCAGACGGGTTGCCCGAGAGGCAGGTGAGCCTCCTCCCACCCAGTGGACTGTGGCATTTAAAATTATGAATTTGGCGGTCCCTGAGGTCCAAAAGGTTGGAGACCCCTGGACTAGAAAACCTCCAAGGTCCCTTCCAACTCTGTTATTCTATTCTATTCTATTCTATTCTATTCTATTCTATTCTATTCTATTCTATTCTACTCTACTCTACTCTACTCTACTCTACTCTACTCTACTCTACTCTACTCTACTCTACTCTACTCCATTCCCATTCCCATTCCCATTCCCATTCCCATTCTTATTCTTATAAGTCCTTGTCTTATGTCCACAACTGAATCCAAAATTTTACTTCCCTTAACCACTATCTTGCTTAACAATGAAAATTTTGGATTCAGTTGTGGACATAAACTGAGGACTACCTGTATTATTATTGTTATTTATTGTTTTAAAGTATATTATTTTAAAGTACATTGAAGTATTACTTTAAATGTTGGTAGGCCATCCAGAGTCTGACAAGATGGGTAGCACATACATTTAATATGTAAATAAATAATATTATCTGCAAAAAAAGAAGAAAAAAGAATAGAATAGAATAGAATAGAATAGAATAGAGTAGGGTAGGGTAGGGTAGGGTAGGGTAGGGTAGGGTAGGGAGGGTAGGGTAGGGTAGGGTAGGGTAGGGAGGGTAGGGTAGGGTAGGGTAGGGTAGGGTAGGAAGGGTAGGGTAGGGTAGGGAGGGTAGGGTAGGGTAGGGTAGGGAGGGTAGGGTAGGGTAGGGTGGGTAGGGTAGGGTAGGGTAGGGAGGGTAGGGTAGGGTAGGGTAGGGTAGGGTAGGGTAGGGAGGGTAGGGTAGGGTAGGGTAGGGTAGGGAGGGTAGGGTAGGGTAGGGTAGGGTAGGTAGGGTAGGGTAGGGAGGGTAGGGTAGGGAGGGTAGGGTAGGGTAGGGAGGGTAGGGTAGGGTAGGGTAGGGTGGGTAGGGTAGGGTAGGGTAGGGAGGGTAGGGTAGGGTAGGGTAGGGTAGGGAGGGTAGGGAGGGTAGGGTAGGGTAGGGTAGGGTAGGGAGGGTAGGGTAGGGTAGGGTAGGGTAGAATAGAATAGAATAGAATAGAATAGAATAGAATAGAATAGAATAGAATAGAATAGAATAGAATAGAATTCTTTATTGGCCAAGGGTGATTGGACACACAAGAAATTTGTCTTTGGTGCATACGCTTTCAGTGTACATAAAAGAAAAGATACATTTGTCAAGAATCATTAGATACAACACTTAGTGATAGTCAGAGGTTACCAATAGGCAATCAAAAATGCTACCGGTTCGGACCGGTTCGCCCCAATCAGTAGTAATAAAAGCTACCAGTGCGGTGAATCGGTAGTAAAAAAATGCTACCGTTTCAGATGAATTGGTATTTCCTATGATCAGCTGTGCCGCACGATTTATATTTGCTAGAAAGCAAGGAATCCTGCTTTCTAGCGAATCTAAATTGCGTGGCACAGCTGTTCCCCCACCCCCCCGCTGTTCTACTTATCTTAGAAAAGGCTTCTTAATCCTCCTTTTTCAGTGCTGCGCAGTAGGGCCTGCTGTGCGCATGAGTGCGGAGCGCATGTTTGACACACACTGTGCCTTTGCACACACAGCGAACCAGTAGCAAAGCGAATTGGTAGCAGACTTCGGAGCATTTCACCCCTGAATCAAATCATACTAGGAAACAAACAGAACAATATAAATCATAAAAATACACACAAGGTTGTTAGAGTCATAAGTGGGAGGAGATAGGTAATAGGAAGGAGGAGAACAATAATACTAATACATTCTTAGTAAATAGTTTGACAGTGGTGTGGGAATTAGTTGTTCAACAGAGTGATGCCGTTTGGGAAAAAACTATCCTTGTGTCTAGTTGTCCTAGTGTGCAGCATCGTTTTGAGGGTAGGAGTTGGAACAATTTATGCCCAGGATGCAAAGGGTCTGTAGCAGAGGTGGGTTCTACTTACCTTTACTACCTGTTTGCAATGGGGTGCATGCACAGATGCATTTAGATGACATCGGGGGGGGGCAGAGCCTCACTCCGGTTTTACTACCGGTTCTATAGAACCGGTCCGAACTGGGGGCAACCCACCACTGGTCTGTAGATATTTTCACAGCCCTCTTTTTGACTCGTGCAGTATACCAGTCCTCAAAAGGGAATTCATGTTTCACGGTTCCAAGGGAGGCAGAAAGATTTCCTCTCTGGGAAACCAAAACAATGTTTTGCTTTTCTCTGCCCTTTGAGTTGCACTGCAGATAATTTGAGTGAACAACAACAACAAAAAAGTCCAGAAATATATATCATACCTCCTTTTGCATCCTGCTTACTGTACGTCAGGCACACACCACTGAGAGGCAGTCAAGATACGCAAGGACTAAGAAGCAAGTCCTCTGGGTTTTTTCTCTTGCAGAGTAGAAGAAAGGAGAATGGCCTCTGTCTCAGCACTCTAATTTTTCTTCTGCGTATGCCATCTCTTGGTCTTGCTGCAACTCCACCATTCTTTCCCTCCATTGTTTTCGAAAGCCTGTCACCAAGAAAGTCCAGTTGCCTCTTGGAAAAGCACATTTGGGACCCCCTGTTGCAGTGGTGGGTTTTAAAAAGTTTTACTACCAATTCTGTGGGTGTGGCTTGATGGGCGTGGCAGGGCAAGGATACTGTAAAATCTCCATTCCCTCCCCACTCCAGGGGAAGGTTACTGCAAAATCCCCATTTTCTCCCGATCAGCTGGGACTCGGGAGGCAGAGAATAGATGGGGCCAGTCAGAGGTGGTATTTGCCGGTTCTCTGAACTACTCAAAATTTCCACTACCGGTTCTCCAGAACTGGTCAGAACCTGCTGAAACCCACTCTGCTCTGTTGATGCAGCCCAGGAAGGCATTGTAAGATGACCAAATTTTTTACAATGAGAAGGAGGACATGTGCGTGTGTGCTGTGTCGTGTTTCGGTAAGAAGTAAACAAAGCCACTTGCGCGCGGCGCACTCTCTCAAAACAATTCTCCCGTGCGGAGCGCATGCGTCTCATAATCGAATCGTCATGTCAAATACAAATACATCACATCACACGCAATGGATCGGATCGGCATCGATCGAATACGGAGATTTACAGATTAGTCTTCAAATATTGAAAAGGAGGACATGTAGGAGGGCACTTTTCGAGGGAGGACAGAACTTACAAAAGAAGGACTGTCCTCCCTAAAGGAGGACGATGGGTCACCTTACATTGGCTTTTTGGACAGTTGGAGCGCACTATTGGCTCCTATTCCATTGATGGTCCAATTGGACACCCAGATCCATGTCCCTATGCTTTTGGACAGATGTGCGGCTTATTCATCTATATCTCAGAAGACTTTGGAATTAGAGGACCCTGGAAATCCAAGCCTTGATACTGTATCTTTGTTTATCTTGATTTTAGCTTGTCTTTCTGAAGACAAACTATTTTTATTTTATTTTATTTACAGATAGTTTTTGATGTTCGACCACAACTGGGATCATAATTTCCATAGCTAAGCAAGGCAGTTGTTAAGTAAGCCGCGTCCCAATTTATAATTTTGTTTTGCCGTGCTTGTTGAGCAAACCATTTAACAACAGAGCCTTGGTGGCGCAGCAGACTAAAGTGCTGTTAAGTAACACCAGCTGCCTGCAATTACTGCAAGTTCAAATCTCACCAGGCTCAAGGTTGACTCAGCCTTTCCATCCTTTCAAGGTAGGTAAAATGAGGACCCGGATTGTGGGGGCAATAAGTTGACTTTGTATAAAAAAAAGAACACCGCTTAAGGGGGACCGAAAGCCCTACTAAGCAGGTATGTACAAAAGTATGAAGGCTATTGCTTAATGCATTGTAAGCCTCCCTGAGTCTCCGGAGAAGGGCAGCATATAAATCGAACCAATAAATAAATAAATAAATAAATAAATTGCTATTAAGTGAATCAGGCGGTCATGAAGTAAATCTGGCTTCTCTCAACGACTGCTTTTTGGAAGCCAGCTGGGAAGGTGGTCAATGGCAATCATGCAACCCTGGGATGTGGCAACCTACATAAAGACATGTCAGCTGCCTTTTCATTGAAACAAAACTGATATTATATATGATCACAGCAGCTCGGTTATTGATTGGTGAATATTGGAAAAAAGATATTTTACCTACTATTGAAGAATGGACTTTGAAGGTGGCCAGTTTTGCAGAAATGGCAAAGATATCAGCATATTTAAAAGACGGGACTCAATAAATTTTTGTGTGGGAATGGAAGAAATGGATAGACTATGTGCAGAATAAATACCAAACAAAGAAGTATCAGATAGCTTTTAGCTGAATGTTATGTAGAAATTTATAGTATATACAGGGTGCAGAGTAGTTGGGGGGAATTATGATATGATTTGGATTTCACCTTTTAATATTTGGGATAGATTATGTGTAGTATAAAGTACTATAACAGATAGCTTTTATATGATATGATTTGGATTTTACCTTTTAATATTTGGGGAACTGTAATTGTTAAGGTTATAAGGGAAGTCAAGGGAGGGATGGGTCAGGGAGGGTTAGGGAGGGGAAGGGGGGGAAAGGGGAAAAATTTGTATTTGTAAAACTTTTTCAATAAAAAAAAAAAAGATATGTCAGCTGCCCAAATGCCCTAATTTTCTGATGCTGCAATGCTCAAAAGTGTCAGGAGGACTGGTTGCAAGTCGCAGTGCGGTTGTAACTTTAAATGGTTGCTAAAGGAATGGTTAAAAAATGGAGGACCACCTGTGCATGTAGTCCTTGACTTAAAGCCACCATGGAGCCCACTGTTTCTGTTGCTAAGTGAGTTTTACCCCTGCTTTACAACCTTTCTCGCCACAACTGTTAAGTAAATCCCTGCCGTTGTTACTAAGTTAGTAACATGGTTGTTAAGTGCATCCGGCTTCCCCATTGATTTTGCTTGTCAAAAGGTCGCAAAAGGGAGATCACGTGATCCCGGGACACTGCAACCATCATAAATATGAGTCAGTGAATTTTGATCGCGTGACCACGGGGATGCTAAAACCGTCATAAGTGTGAAAATTGGCCCTAAGTCACTTTTTTCACTGTGGTGGTTGTAATTTTGACCAGTCACTAAATCCATGATTGTAAGTCAAGAACAAAAGGGACACGGTGGCTCAGTGGCTAAGATGCTTAGTTTGTCGATCAAAAGGTTGGCAGTTCAGCGGTTCGAATCCCGAGCACCACATAACAGGGTGAGCTCCTGTGACTTGTCCCGGCTTCGGCCAACCTAGCAGTTTGAAAGCATGTAAAAAATGCAAGTAGAAAAAATAGGGACCACCTTTGGTGGGAAGATAACAGCGTTCCGTGCGCCTTTGACGTTGAGTCATGCCGGTCACAAGACCATGGAGACGTCTTCGGACAGCACTGGCTCTTCGGCTTTGAAATGGAGATGAGCACCGCTCCCTAGAGTCGGGAACGACTAGTACATACGTGCAAGGTGAACCTTTAACTTTACCTTTAAATCAAGAACAACCTATATTATTTTTGTACGCTCTCGCACCATGGCCAGGCTGCAGAGCAACCTAAGGGAGGAATCAAACCCAAAGCTGCCTATGACAGACTACCTGGAAATACTCTCATTTCCTGGAATCTGCTGGCACACCTCAAAAGCGATGCAATGAGTCTCCCCCCCCTCCGAAAAAAAAAAAGCCTCCTTCATCATCATCTTTTGGTGCCAAGGTGTCCCCTCGGCTTGGGTGATCCATTTTTGGCCTCTGATTGAAAGTTCTGGAAACTGCTCGTGAGTGAACTGCTGGGAAATCTACCTTCCAGGGGTAAGCTGGTTCCCAGAAGAGGGGAGGGCTGGATTAACTGGACTTGGCCGGAGAGGGTGCAAACCGCCAGGAGGCAGGAGCTCAGCTGCAACGGCCTGCATCGGCTGCATCTGAACAAGATACGGCCACCCTCCACCCACCCCCACCCCACCCCGCCTCCTGAGAGCCAGCCTGTCTGTCTCTTTCTGCAGGATATGGAGCCGGGACAAAAAAATATCTCGCCAGGCAGCTGCCTCTGCAAAAGCTGAAGCCAGCTTGTAGGGCAAGCTAACCTTGCAGCCTGTCTTGGAAGAACCCAAAAATGAAAAGCGTCCTTTGGATCTAGTGCAGCGGATGATCCTCCCTCCTAGGATAAAAGGCTGGATGGACCATGACATTTGATTTCCAGATTGCAGAATAAGGAAGGGACCTTGGAGATCTTCTAATCCAACCCTTGCTCTAGCAGGAGACCCTATACCAAGGATCTGCAACCTTAAAACACTCAAAGAGCCATTTGGACCCGTTTCCCACAGAAAAGAAAACACCAGGAGCCACAAAACCTGAGTGGGCGTGGCTAACTTGACATCACTCACTTCCACCAGTCACATGACCCCTCTAGCCATGCCTACCCATCCGGTCATTAGGGAAGAGAACTGGCTGTTAAAAAATACCAGGAACCACAAAACCCTTTTAACATCTCTTTCTACCCCCCTCCCCCCTCCCTCTTTCTTCCCCTCTGTATCTCTCTGTCTCTTTTTCCACCCATCTCTCTCTGTCTCTCTCTGTCTCTGCCCTGGCCACTTCTCTGTCCCCCGCCATCGCCCTTACATTCTCAGGCCAGGCGAGGAGTGACTGGGAGGGCGAGGGGCGGGGTCAGCCAGTGGGATCACCCCAGTGGTGAAATCCAAAATTTTTTACTAGGGGCTCTGTGGGCATGGTTTGGTGGGCATGATGTGGCTTGGTGGGCGTGGCAGGGGGAGGATACTGCAAAATCTCCATTCCCACCCCACTCCTGGGTGAAGGATATTGCAAAATCTACATTCCCACCCCACCCTGAGGCCAGCCAGAGATGGTATTTGCCAGTTCTCCGAACTACTCAAAATTTCTTCTACCGGTTCTCCAGAACCTGCTGGATTTCACCCTGGATCACCCAACAGGGAGCCACAGCAGAGAGCCCAAAGAGCCGCATGCAGCTCCGGAGCCACAGGTTGCTGACACCCGCCCTATACCATTCCAGACAAATGGCTGTCCCATGTCTTCCTAAAAACCTTCTGTGATGGAGCAGCCACAATGTCTGGTCGAAGCCACACATACACACACACACACACACACCGATGAATTGTTCTCATAGTCAGGAAATTTCTTCTTAATTCAAGGTTGGATCTCTCTTTCACAAGTTTCCACCCGTTGCTTCTTGTTCTGCCTTCGGGTGCTTTGGAGAATAGCTTGACTCCCTCTTCTTTGTGGCAGCCCCTGAGATACTGGAAGACTGCTATCATGTCTCCCCTAGTCCTACTTTTCATTCAACTAGACCAGAGATCAGAAACCTGTGGCTCTTTCACCCCTCTGCTGCGGCTCCCTGTCAAAATATGCATCACAACCACCAATGTGCATCACCCATCGGCACGCAATTTATTGATCTTTTCAATCTCCGGTAGGCCAACCATGGATAAATCCAAGAAAACTTTCTGAAGAAAACAGAACGTTTCATTCAACTACGTATGTTAGTTTTGTGGCCGCTCAAGAAATAGTCAGGCATGGGAAGGGTTTTGTGGCTCCCGGTGTTTTCTTTTCTGTGGGAAATAGGTACAAATGGCTCTTTGAGTGTTTAAGGTTGCAGACCCCTGAACTAGACATACCCAATTCCTGCAACCGATCTTCATATGTTTTAGCCTCCAGTCCCCTCATCATCTTTGTTGTTCTTTAAGATGGATTTTTATTTGTTTAATTAATGTAGCTGTTGGGGGCCAGGATTGCTTGTACAGGTAGTTCTTGACTGACTGACTTAAGAGCTGTGGTGGCGCAGTGGTTAGAATGCAGTACTGCAGGCTACTTCTACTGACTGCCAGCTGCCAGCAGTTCGACAGGTCAATTCTCACCGGTTCAAGGTTGACTCAGCCTTCATTCCTTCTGAGGTCAATAAAGTGAGGACCCAGATTGTTGGGGGCCATATAGGCTGACTCTGTAAACCACTGTTGTGGCCCCGTCCTCTGAGCCTATCCCATTGGAGGAAGGAAGCTCTGAGCATGAGGAAGAGGAGCCAGCCAGATCTCCCAGCCCCCCCCCCCCGGCACCGTCTCAGGTGCCAGCTGAAAGAGAGCAAAGTAGTGGGAAAACAGGTGTCTCAGATGAGAGTGAGGGAGAGACGTCATTCCTGGACGCACGTCAACGAAGGCAAGATAAGCGCTTGCAGCAGCTGAGGAGGCGTGCGAGGGAATAGACCTGAGTCACTGGACTTGAGTCACAGGACCAATGAGTCACTGGACCACACCCCAGAGACTATATAAGAGAGGGTGGTGGTCAGTGATCCCTGTGACGAACAAAACTCAATCTGGTAGTCATTGTAGTCTGAAGCTGCTAAAAGAACGGATTTTGGCAAAGCTACGTATGTGATTTTCTTTCTGTGAACAATTAAAGCACTTGGCAGACGGTGTGAATATCGCTGCCAAGTTGGAGATAAGGACTGTGGTGTGTGCCAAGTGCTTCTTTAACCCTCGACTGGCTGTGTTTTTGTGGGTGTGTGTAGAGGGGGACAGATCAACCACTTAGAGAGGGCTCTAAAGCACTGTGAAGCGCTATATAAGTCTAAGTGCTATTGTTAAGTGTTACGTACTTACTTATTTACTTATTTTAGAACATTTATATAGCTGCCTATTCGCTCAGCAGAGACTCCTAGCCGGCTTACAAACAGTAAAAACACAAAATAGGAAAAAAAACACCCTAAAAATAAAAAAAAGATAAAAAACAATAATCCCCCACCCATCCATCCTGGCCACAGCCCATGATTAAATGAGTTATGGGCTTATGACTTACAACTGGTCACTTAGCAGATGTTCAAACCTAAGACAGACACCCCCCCCCCAAAAGCTACTTGGGACCTACTTTGGAAGTTGAGACATCACTTCCTCCCCCCACCCCGTGGTCATGTGGCTGCAGTTTGGATGCTTGACAACCGGCCTACTGCCTTTATGACCATTTGCAGTGACCCATGGTCACTTGGCCATAATTTAGGACTGCTTTGCCAGAAACTAAGGTTTACTCCTGGTTTCTGGCAGGGTTTACTCCTGGTTTCTGGCAAACAATGCCGAGAGCAAACAATGGGTTTGCTTAACGACCAATGCATTTGCTTTAAGACTGAAGCATTCTTTATATGATTGAGGCATTTGCTTAACGACTGCCACGGTTGTAAATATGAGAAAGGGCCATAAGTCACTTTTTTAACGCCGTTGTAACTTTGAACGGTCACTAAACGAATGGCTGTCCGTTGAGGACTACCTGTATCTCAGGGAGAGGGTGGAGGGAAGATCATTCCACAGAAGAGGCCTTGCAACTTCACTCATTGTCCATATTTGTGTTTTCAGTCCTCATTTATTCTCCCCGTATGACTCAGACACTGGAATCTATTTCTAGCCTGCTGGCCCCTCCCTTTTACACAGTAGTCAATCCACATCGCTTCAGCTCTCATTCATGCCTGGCTGATCTGATCTGGTTTGTCACCCACAGATCTTATCTCCCTCTTTTCCACTTCATTCAACTGCCCTATATGTTTGTTTGTTTTCTGATGTATCCGACTCTCAATAGCACAAAGTCTGTGTCAGGGTTCCGACAGATGCCCTAATTAAATCATGAGTCTCGAGCCGAGCTTCCAAAGAAATCCAGTTGTTTATTAGGAGCTTCATGTCTGCACATTCCCAAGTGAAGCCAGCTCTTACCCTACGTAATTTACGCTCCAATTATGACCCTGTTTCCCCCCTCCCCCCAGGGTGTGTCATCAATCACATTCACCAAGGGAGCAATTTTATGGGTTGTAGAGATCACTCCCTTCAGGTGCTGTAGGTAACCCTGGGATATAGCCTTGAGAGAGATAAGTGTGGAATATGCATCTGTATTTGGCTGCTGTGCCAATTCAAGAAATTTCTTGATGTTCTCGACAAAGGGAAATATTTGTAACTCAGGGTTGAAATGAGGGGTCCTCGGTGCCCTCTGAGCTTGTTTTCTTGCAGACATTTAATTACCCAACTAGGTAACATCATCAAGAATGAGGATATTATCTAATTTGGGTAATGAAAGTTTGCAAGGAAACAGCCGAGCACACAAAGCACCAAAGACCCCTTAGAACAAGATCTTCATATCATCTAAACCTGGGTCTCCAACTTTGGCAACTCTAAGACTTGTGAACTTAGAATAACAGAGTTGGAAGGGACCTTGGAGGTCTTCTAGTCCAACCCCCTGCCCAGGCAGGAAACCCTACACCACTTCAGACAAATGGTTATCCAACATCTTCTTAAAAATTTCCAGTGTTGGGGCATTCACAACTTCTTTAGGCAAGTTGTTCCACTTATGAATTGTTCTAACTGTCAGGAAATTTCTCCTTAGTTCTAGATTGTTTCTCTCCTTGATTAGTTTCCACCCATTGCTTCTTGTTCTAGCTTTGCTGGCTGAGGAACTCTGGGAGTTGAAGTCCACAAGTTGCCAAGGTTGGAGATCCCAGATCTGAACCAGTGTTTCTCAACCTTGGTGGCTTTAAGATGTGTGGGCTTCAAGACTTGGTGGCTGAGGAATTCGGGGAGTTGAAGTCCATACATCTTAAAGCCACCAAGGTTGAGAAACATGAATCTCAACATCTCCAGTTCAACCACCTTGAGATTACGGGAACAGCCAGCCAGGAAGTCACAATTTAGGATCAACAGGTAAAAGTTGTACTTTGACACCTGATGCAATAATCTGGAAAGTACCTTTTCCCTGGTCTCCTATTTTCGGAGTACATATTGCTGGTACTTCCTATTTTTTTCTGTATGGCCCTACAGAAAATGCCCCATTTTTATAGAGCCTGGAGCTTCCTTATCTGGTTGCTAAGTTTATGCTTATGTTTATTCTCTGAGATGAGCTGTTCCTCTCTTGCGGAAGAGAGAGATTCTGGGCGTCATTCTGGGCTCAATTATGGCCATAAATCAAGGACTATCTGTATGACAAAGAAAGTGAAGGGGAGCTAACCTTGACTCTCCCTCTCTACTAGGGATGACTCCAATTGGTACTCTATTTTAACTTCAGACTTGCGAGATTCTGTTGAAAGAGTCTTACATTAAAATAGAATTAGCTCATCTAGTCATGGTCCCTGCCTTGTTTACCTGAGAGGACTTGCCTGTGGCAGCTCCAGCCCTCTAGATTGATCTCTCCACAGAGACTGATGTCCTTCCTTCCTTCCTTCCTTCCTTTCTTTTCCTCCCTCCCTCCCTTCCTTCTTTCCATTCTTTCTCTTTTCTTCTTCTTCTTCTTTCTTTTCCTTCCTTCCTTCCTTCGCTTCCTCCCTCCCTCCTTCCTTCTGCCCATTTTTTCTTTTCCTTCCTTCTCCTTTCTCCCTCCCTCCCTCTCTTCCTCCCGTTCTTTCTTTCCTTCTTGTTTTCTTTTCCTTCCTTCCTCCCCCTACCTCTCTCTTTCCCTCCCTCCCATTCTTTCTTTTCCTTCCTTCTCCTTCCTCCCTCCCTCCCTCCCTCCCTCCCTCCCATTCTTTCTTTCCTTCTTCTTGTTCTTTCTTTTCCTTCCTTCTCTCCCTCCTTCCTTCCTCCCATTCTTTCTTTTCCTTTCTTCTCCTCCCTCCCTTCCTCCCATTCATTCTCTTTACTTGTTTTTTCTTTTCCTTCCTTCCTTCTCTCCTTCCCTCCTTCCTTCCTTCCTCTCATTTTACTCCTTCCTTCTTTCCTTCCTCTTGTTCTTTTCCATCCATCCATCCATCCATCCATCCATCCTTGCCCATCTCACTTTTACATGACTCTAGGCAGGTTGCAATAAAATACATGAAATTCACAATATAAAAATAAAATAAAATGAAACCCAGAGCAACTGAACTTTATCCATTCAGGGCATTCCCACAGCCAGGGACAGGCTCTATCTCGAGCCCCAGGCACAAAACCAGGTTTTTTAAGGCTTTGTGAAAGGCCAAGAGGGAGGGGGCCAACCTAATATCGGGGCGGGGGGGGGGGTAATGTTCAAAAGTGTGGGCTCTGCCAGCCAGCGCTCCTTAGTTGATGGTCCCTGAATTTTGACCATACTGCAATAGTCTTAAGTATGAAAAACTTGGCAGTCACTTTTTTCAGAATTGTTATAATCCTGAATGGTTGCTAAATGAGCTATTGTAAGTCGAGAGTTCCCTGTAAGCAGGGGTGGCTGCTGGGGGTTCGCAGAGGTTCGTGAGAACCTCTAGCTAAAATTCTGTGCAGTTCAGAGAACCCGCAAATCCCACTCCTGGCTGGCCCCACCGACCCCGCCCCTCCAGGGGTGGGTTCTACTTAACTTTACTACTGGTTTGCATTGTGCCTGCACGCATGCGCAGATCACGTATGATGACATCCAGGTCAGTGGGCGGAGCCCCCTGCCGGTTTTACTACCGGCTTTTGCGAACCGGTCCAAACCAAGGGCAACCCACCACTGCTCCCTCCCAGGAGTCCCCTCGCAGCCCGTTTTGGATGCAGATAAGTACAGGGCATGCATCAAATCTCGGGGAGGGTGAAAAATGGGCCTACTGGAAGTTCGGTAAAACCGGAAACGTGCCTGTTTCTGGCCTCCAGAGGGCCTCCGGAGCCTGGGGAGACCATTTTCACCCTCCCGGAGAATCAAGGAAAGCCTCCAGAGCCCAGGGAGGGCAAAAACACCCCCACCCCACCCCACCCCTGTGGTGCAGGAGGCCAACTAGGCGACGTCCACCATGGCCATACCCACCCAGCAACTGGGCAGAGAATCCCTTGCTAAAAGTTTTGAAAACTCATCCCTGCCTGTAAGTATTGGATGCTGGAAATTAGAAATTAATCTTAAACAGGAACCTTGAAACAAGATATTTAAAAAAAAACAAAGATGAAAGTGAAACTCAGTGGGTGATGACATGAGCCTCAGAGAAGGCAGAGTGACTTGAGAGGCTTTGTCTGAAGGAGAGAAGACATCGGCAAAAATAACCCAGTGAAGGGATTCATAATCTCAGGTAAGCCTGCAAACTAAATGTGGATGAAGAGGCCCCTCAAATCCGAACAGGTAGGAAGTGGGTCTGGGTTTGGTAAGAAGTTTTCAGTTCCCGGCGGTTTCATAACAGCTGATAAAAATTATTCTTCCACGCCTGCTCTTTACTAAAACCAAGTGCCGACAAAAAGGAGGGAGGGAGGGGAGCAGTGAGGTGGTATGTTAAAAAATGGAGAGACCTGTTGTGTATGACCGTGTCTGTCCTCATCTTAGAAACATGTGGATCTTAATTTTTTATATTTTTGGGGGCCTGTCGCTTTTCTTCCCTAAGCTCAGATATTTTTAGACTTCAGATATGATCTCCGAGCTCGGTTCGAACCGTCGCGAAAACACCTTCAGAGCAAATTTGACTTGAGATTTCCTAGAAGTGAACTGAACTCAGGGGGGTCGGTTTAAAATGAACTTTCTTTTTCTCGTCTCCAGACCCAGAAATGGGAGGAGGCTACCAGAGCTACAGAAAGTGGCTGCTGTAGCCATCTTGCCTCAGTTTCTCTTTTGTTTTCACTTTTGGATCTTGCTAACGGTGCCGTAGTAGGTTTCACTGCCGGATTTGAAGCTGCTCTGTTTATAAATACGGCATCTAAAATTCACCGCCACTCTTTTAAAAATATATATATATATTGTTAAGAAATATTAAAATGTTTGGGTTGGTTCAGCAGCTGCTAATAGTGACGGAGGGGTAGTCTCAGGATAGAATCTAGACTGTGTGGTTCAACTAGCACTGGGATACAGTACTCAAGTTTTGATGACATGACAATGGGGATGCTGCGTATGTTGTAAGCACGAGGACCAGTCATAAAGTCCTTTTTTACTACGGTTGTAACTGCAAATGGTCACTAAACGAAAGGTTGTCAGTTGAAAATTACTGTATGCTAGAAGAAGAGGTGCCTCTTGGTTTCTACGGTGTTTCCCCGAAAATGAGACCCCAGTCTTTTTTTCTTTTGGGCTCTGAAATAAGCACTAGGGCAGTGATGGCTAACCTTTTTGCCGTTGTGTGCCAAAAGCGGAGGTAGGGCGAGGGAGGGGGGGTCATGTGGGTGCGTGCCCACACCCATAATTCAGTGCGCCCCACCCCGCACGCATGTATGTGCGACCCCCCCATGCTCCCCTCACTTTTGGCACGTGATGGCACAGTGGGCCCAATAGGCCTGTTTTTTAGCCCTCGCCAGGCTCCAGAGACTTTCTAGGAGCTGGGGTTGGCAAAACACGGCCTTCCCCACCCTCCTGGAGGCCCTCTGGATGCTGGAAACAGCCCGCTTCCTGATTTCTAGTGGGCCTGGAAGGCCCCGAAAATCAGTTGGCTAGAGCGCGCATGTGCGCTGGAGCTGAGCTAGGGCAACGCTTGCGTGCCCACATATATGATTCTGCGTGCCACTTTGGCATGCGTGCCACAGGTTCGCCATCACGGCACTAGGGCTTATTTTAGGGGATGTCTTATTCCCCCCCCCCATGTACGGGAGGCCCACTTCTTCCGCTTGCTTATGGTGGGGCAGGAGGCTGTGTGGTGCGTCAGTGCTGCTGCTGCGAGGCAGGGGGTGGAGGTGCCCCATGCGCCCCGCGCTGGCTTAACTCAGGGCCCCCGCATCCATGCCACCTACATCCCGCTTTGCTTCATGGTGGCGGCTCTGGCAGCCTTGTCCAGCAGGATTCCACATAGCCGCTGGCTCACTTCTGCTTCCTCGCGGCCGCAACAGGGTAGAAGGCCGAGCGACATGCCAGTGCTGAGGTCAGGAGGCAGTTGTTGAGTCGTGGATGGCCTGGCTGTGGGGGCCCTGAGGTAAGCCAGTGTGGGACACGGGAGGCAGATCCATCCACCCTCACCTCACCTCATCTCATGTCGGTGGCACCGGAGCAACCAGACGGAATGGGTGGGTGGGTGGATGCACAGGCACTTAAGTAGGGTTTACTTTGGGGACAGGACTTATATTATGCGCATGTGTAAAAAACATGCTAAGGCTTACTTTTGGGATAGGTCTTATTTTGTGTAAAACAGGGTAGGAGTGAATCCTGGTTTGCAGTCAAATATTTTGCTTTCTGTTAAGAGAATTATTTTTTTCTGAGCTGGGCATCGGGCGAACTTGAAGCTCTATTACAGTTGACGCACTTGGTGTCCAGTTTCTCAATTTAGCCGTTCTCAGATGACACTTCTGTTTTATTCATGAACTCCTGCCAGTTCTTCCGATTCATGAGGAGGTGTATTAGATGCAAATACAGGGAATCCTTGACTTACAACAGTTCACTTAATGACGGTTTGAAGTTATAACGGCACTGAAAAAAGTGACTATTTTTCACACTTACGACCATTGCAGCATCCCCATGGTCATGTGATTTATATTAGGAGGTTTGACCACTGACTCACATTTATGACGGTTGCAGTGTCCTGGGGTTGTGTGATCCCCTTTTTTTTTAAATTTGATTTATATGCTGCCCTCCTCCGGAGATTCAGGGCGGCTTACAACGCGTTAAGCAATAGCCTTCATACTTTTGTATAGTTATACAAAGTCAGCTTATTGCCCTCACAAACTGGGTCCTCATTTTACCTACCTCGAAAGGATGGAAGGCTGAGTCAACCTTGAGCCTGGTGAGATTCGAACTTGCAGTAATTGCAGGCAGATGGCTTTACTTAACAGTGCTTAACAGTACTTAGTCAGCTGCACCACCAAGGCTCCTTTTGCGACCTTCGGACAAGCGAAATCAATGGGCGAGCCAGATTCACTTAACAACCGTGTCACTAACTGCAGGGATTCACTTAACAAAATGGGGCAAGAAAAATCGCAAAATGGGGCAAAACTCACTTAGCAACATGAATTGTGGTCGTCAATTGAGGACTACTTGTACAGGTAGCCCTCGACTTACAATCAGAATTGAACCCAAATTTTCCATTGCTAAGCAAGATAGCTATGAATTGAGTTTTGCCCTATTTTACCTTTCTTGCCACCGTTGTTAAAAGAGTCGCTGCAGTTGTTAAGAGGGTAACACACTTGTTTTAATGAATCTGGCTTCTCCACTGATTTTTGCTTGTCAGAAGGTCGCAAAAAGAGCCTTGGTGGTGCAGCTGACTAAGTACTGTTAAGCACTGTTAAGTAAAGCCATCTGCCTGCAATTACTGCAAGTTCGAATCTCACCAGGCTCAAGGTTGACTCAGCCTTCCATCCTTTCGAGGTAGGTAAAATGAGGACCCAGTTTGTGAGGGCAATAAGCTGACTTTGTATAACTATACAAAAGTATGAAGGCTATTGCTTAACGCGTTGTAAGCCGCCCTGAATCTCCGGAGGAGGGCAGCATATAAATCAAATTAAAAAAAATGTTTATGGGCACAAATTTGAAGGCAAGGCAGATATTCCGAAAGAGGAGGGACGCCACTTAGAAATGTAGAAAATCACCTCATATACCGTTCCAACATATTGTGTTAGGAGTGATTTGCCTCCAGATGTTGTGGGTGCTCTTAACGCTGGAGGCTTTTAAGAAGAGATTGAACAAGCATTTGTCTGAAATGGTATAGGGCAAGGCAGTGGAGAAATCTCAAATTTGTTACTACCGGTTCTGTGGCCATGGCTTGGTAGTGGGGGTAATGTGACTGGGTAGGCGTGGCCAATTCTTTTTTTTTACTTTTAAAACCATTTTTTACATGTAAAACCATGTAAAAAAAATGCTTTCAAAAGGCTCTGACGAGCCCAGCTGAGTTGCCTGATCGCGAGAGGGTTTTTAAAAAACCCACTGCCGATCAGGCAACTCAGCTGGGATCGTCAGAGCTTGGCTCGTCGGGGGCATTTAAAAGAAAAAAAAACCTCTGATGATTGCGGGGCTCAGCTCGGCATGGGGGGTTGGGGGCAGGGATTTTTGCTACTGGTTCTCCAAACTGCCCGCTCCCATCCCTACCTACTCGCCCGAGCCGGCCCAAACCAGGAGCATCTCACCCCTAGGGCAGGGGTGTCAAATTTGTGGCCTGTGGGTTAGATGCGTCATGCGCTGGCCATGCCCACCTCCAGTTTAGCAAAGGAGGTGGGGAGTCACAATACGTCACATGATGACGTGACGATGCACGTTTGACATCCCTGGTGTAGTGTTTCCTGCTTGAGCAGAGAGTTAGACAAGAAGACCTCCAAGGTCCCTTCCGATTCTGTTATTTTCCTATTCTATTATTCTGAATGAGTTCTTTCATCACTTATCATTTGACACACCTAGGGATCTAGTAAGCACACTCAGGAACCTTATGTGTAACATGCAGCATTTCCTAGCATCCCGTAATATTCTTAGCATGATCTTGTTAATACTTGTCATATTCAGGAGGTGTGCTTCCCACATTATAATGATTTTGCGAGTTATTAAAGTTCAGATCTATGTACGATTCTTGTCCTTGGCAGGTTTGAACCGGTTCTTATCAGATTCTACGTTCCGTCATGGAGAACTTGCTTTGTTAACTTCAAAGAACTCAAAAATATTACTCAAAGACATCCCTAGTTACTGAAAACATTACTCAAAAAGCCTCTCCCCCTTTCCTGCTACCATTAAAACTGAGGAGTTGCTGGTGCTCTCTGAGCTTGGTTGTTTTCTTGCAGAAGTTTAATTATCCAATTATGTAACGTTATCTAGCACGTAGGCTCTAGTAAGTGGAATAGAATAGAATAGAATGCTTCTTTGTTGACGATAGTAACAGTAGATTAGTGGGAAAAATAACAGGCTGTTAATTATGAATATGTATGATTACATCTTCTCTTTCTTATGCATAAATCATTTTCTCCTCCTTTTCAAATGTACAAATATGAGTGCATCCTTTGCTCTTCAAGAGTTCCTCTGAGTATTATCTGGAGAGAATGCATTCTTAGAGGGTGCACTCTTAGCAAATAATTCTGCTGTGAGATTTAATTATCACTGTTTGATCCTGCATTTGACTCATCAATTGCTTTGGGAGGATTAAGGATGAAATACAATATAATAACAGAGTTGGAAGGGACCTTGGAGGTCTTCTAGTCCAACCCCCTGCTTAGGCAGGAAACCCTACACCACTTCACACAAATGGTTATCCAACCTTCTTCTTAAAAACTTCCAGTATTGGAGCATTCACAACTTCTGGAGGGAAGTTGTTCCACTGGTTAATTGTTCTAACTGTCAGGAAATTTCTCCTTAGTTCTTGGTTGCTTCTCTCCTTGATCAGTTCCACCCATTGCTTCTTGTCCTGCCCTCAGGTGCTTTGGAGAATAGCTTGACTCCCTCTTCTTTGTGGCAGCCCCTGAGATATTGGAACACTGCTATCATGTCACCCCTAGTCCTTCTTTCCATTAAACTAGACAGACCCAGTTCCTGCAACTGTTTTTTATGTTTTAGCCTCCAGTCCCCTAATCATCTTTGTTGCTCTTCTCTACACTTTCTAGAGTCTCAACATCTTTTTTACATCATGGTGACCAAATTGATGTTTGCTCCTTTTATATAGAATTGCCATGCCAATGTCAGTGGGGATGTGGTTTTCTCCTTGATTGTTTTCCTTTTTGTGGAAAGTAATCAAGAAAACTCATTTGGTTCCCTGTGTTGTCTAGATCTGGAAGAAGTGTTTTGTATTGTTCACTGTTTCTTCTGACTTGCAGACAGAGAGAAGTGTAGCTGCAAATAGCATTGCTTCCATTTTACACCTTTAAAAAAAAACTTGGCGATTTTAAAGTAGGTGGACTTCAAATCCCAGACTTCCCCAGCCAGTATTGCAGCTGGGGAATTCTGGGAAGTGAAGTCCACAGATGTTAAAGTTGCCAAGTTTTGAGAAACATTGCTCTGCCTGGCTGCTAAGGGCTGAAACTTAACTTGATGCCACCTAATCAGTTGATCAATATTATATAAACCATGATTTATTCATTATAAGTCTGTAGCCCTAATAAGGAGCCTCAAACTTCCATAGGTTTCATTCCCACTCAATACAAGTTGTGCCCTGCATACTTTATTGGGAGCATTATATATCCTAGTAAGCTTTGCTGACATTGCTCATAACATTAATACTGCAAAGGTTGCGGGTATATAAATCATGCAATAAATCAACAGCATTTCTCAAACTCTCCCATTTTCTGGCAGCGCCCCGCCCTCTCCTCTCTAGCCCCGCCCCCAATGGTCTGATTTCCGCGTTTCTCATGAAATCGGAAGCAAGGAGATTAAAAAGAACGGACAAAAGTTGCGCATCGACGACCGGTTTCTATTCCACGACGAGGTATTTAAAAAGAGCCCCTCTAGCCATCTCTCGGTGGAGTGAGTCTTGCTCCGTCTTTCCCGCTTTAGGCCTCCCGATCGCTCAGGGCATTTGACTATCCTTGCCCTATCCCCGTGAGGAACAGTTTCCCCCCCCCCCCCCAGTTTTGAGTGGGGAGCTCCACTCATCCTGTCGATTGGGAACCAGGCGTCCGGGTTGCCGCGTGTGCGTCAGCTGTGGACTCCCACCTTTGGCGCGCGCGCGCGCCTCTCATTGGACAACTCGGGGCTACGTTCCTATGTCAGCACCTCGGTTCTCAGGGGAGAACCGGAAGTCTTGTCGTAGTCATCGGGCTTTCCCCTTCGCCTCTCCCCCGGGCCGGAAGTCCAAGATGGCGGCCGCATACCCGGAAGTTGGTCAAGGCCAGAGCTGCCGCTGCCGAGCTCGAAGCCGGCAGCCTTAAATCCGCCGCCGCCGCCGCCGCCGCCTCGCGGCTTTTGGTTCTCCCCCCACCTCCCGGCCGAGGGTCCCTGTTCGTGTGTTGGGGGAGAGCGCGAAGACCAGGTGAGCGGGACTCCCCCTCCCTTCAGTGACCTCACGAGCCCCCTCCCACCGGAGCCCCCCCTCCTTTCTGGATGACGGGGGTCCCTTCCCTCAGGAGAAGCCCCTCCTCCTAAGAGACCCCCCCTCTATTTGACCCCCCCTTTATCTGAG
This sequence comes from Masticophis lateralis, assembly GCA_030761175.1. Classification (NCBI taxonomy): domain Eukaryota; kingdom Metazoa; phylum Chordata; class Lepidosauria; order Squamata; family Colubridae; genus Masticophis; species Masticophis lateralis. The sequence continues at coordinate 343,683,345 of JAUDYJ010000001.1, forward strand.
TTTCGGAGAAGGCCTCTGAAATTGGGGAGGGGGTTAGTTAGCCCTGCGCCCCTCCACTCCTTTGGCTCCTGGCTCGCCCCTTTTCTCTTGGCCGCTCCCCCCCCCCGGCAAGATCCCGGGGAACCTCCCCCCCCCCAAACACTTCATGATGGGGTTCCACTCGGAGGCTGTTATCTCGTCCAGGCTGCCAGGCAAAGTCCCAGCAGAGAAAGGGAAGTTTTTTTGGGGGGGGGGTGTTCGGTTGCCCACCATCAAAAGAAGAATCGCTTCCCTTTAGTTCAACCTGTTAGCACACTTTCAATCCCCTGCTCAAAAAGTTTGTGCGGGATTACAGTTCCCACCATCCCCAGCCAGCATGGGAGGTGTAGTCCAACTCCCCCCCCCCCCTAATATGTTTGTATGGAGGGGTGGAAGGAGATTGTGTCAATGTTTGGGGAAGGGAAGGCAAGCCAATGGTTGTTTTTTGGGGTTGTTTTTTGGTTTTTTTAGAAGGATCCAGTTCTTTGGGGCAAAGCTGGGAATATGTCTGGGATCCCCTAAGTGAGATTGGGGGTTCCTCCTGCCCTTCTTTGCCTCTTTCCCCTCCTCCCTTCCTCTCCCTCTTTCCCCTCCTCCCTCCAGCAAGCCTCAAATAGACTCCCCCTTTCCCCCTGCTGCTCTTTGCTTCCGTCCTTCCTGTTGTCACCTCCTGACGGGACACTGGCAAAAGAATCCCTTCTTCAAAGCCATACATCACGACAACTTTCATGAGGTTGTAAGAAGAGCAAAGAGTGCTGGATCAAGCTGATCCGAGTCTTGGATTCTTCTGTTCTCAGATCTTTTGGCGAGGCCACCCTTCCTGTTCCAGCTCTTAACAACGGGAATGTGGAATATGTGGGCTGGGATGTTAGAGTTAATGGAAAGCCAAAACGATTAGGCTGCCCTGAAAGCCAGCAGCTTTCCCACCTCGATGTCCATCAGTAGATTCTTTGTGCAATAGCAAATTCTGTGGTTTAGGACATTTTGTCTGGGGGTGGGGTGGGGGGAAATGGGTGGGGTGGGGAGGAAACCCTCTTTTCATTCTTGACTGTCTCATCATGCAACGTGTTGGACAGCCCTGTTGGATTCTAGCTTGCCCAGGCAGGAATACAGTAGTACTTTCTGTTTCTCATTTACCTATCCTATTTTCCTCTCTTCCTGCTGCTGACTTCTGGGACCTTGAGGGTACATTTGCTTCCTCGTTCTTTTTTTCCCCTTCAGGTAGGTTTTAAGGGAAGGATTTGAGGGAGTGTATTGGACGTGAAGGCAGGACAAGAAGCAATGGATGGAAACTAATCAAGAAGAGAAGCAACCTAGAACTTAAAGGAGAAATTTCCTGACAGTTAGAACAAATTGCCTCCAGAAGTTGTGGATGCTCCATCACTGGATGTTTTTAAGAAGAGATTGGGAGACCATTTGTCTGAAATGGTATAGGTTTTCCTGCTTGAGCAGGGGTTGGACTAGATGACCTCCAAAATCCCTTCCCGCTCTGTTATTCTGAATTTCTCAGGATCCCCCTGATCTTGGTTGCTGGGACATTCTGCTCATTATGGCCTCATTGTATTTAGAGGCTGCCTGGTTGAACTGTTTTACCTCTGTACTGTGCCAGATAAATTGATTTGACCTCCTTGAGGTTGCATTCCAGTTCAGTTGCCCTCTCTCAAATGTTCAAGTACCACAGTTTTCTGTGGCATCTTCTTTGTCTTCCCTTAGGATGATATTCTTTATACCGCTTATTTAATGGTGTATAACTACGGTGCATCCTCTCTGTATCTGGAGGGCTGATTGTGATAAGAGTCCCCCTTCATCCTCAGATCTCTTGGGAAGGGAAGGAGATAATCTTTCTGGGTTACAACACCTCAAGGGGATGTTTGCTGGGATAATTGTGTGTGTGTGCGTGCGTGCTAGAAGGGCAGAAAGCATTTCCCCATTCCTGAACAGAGGTCTTTGCTCCACCTGATTGAAAGGATAAGGAAGTGAATGAAGCCATAGAGAACGCTGCCTTATCTTTGCTAGTTTCTCTCTTACCTGTGTTTCTCCCTTGAGGCATATTCATTTTGGGAATAAAGGGTTTTGTTGGATGAATTATGTGGGCAGGTTTCTTGAGTCTGCAGAAATAATTCTTCCTGCTTTTTCAAAGTTTAGTCCTGTCAAGTTCTTTTTAAAAGCAAAGAGAATAGTCCACTTTGCTGCTGCTTGCTTTCTTTTTGTATGTTTGATTTTGTTTTCTTGTTTTTTTGCTGCTGGACTGGTGGTATCCAGATGTTGCTGAGTTACAGCATCCAGTAGACCCGGTTGGCGTGACTGAACTGACTAATGGCAAAGTCTGTCGGAAATCGTCGCCCGGCGACAATTTAAAAAGGTCATCAATTGCTAACATACGGGATGGAAACTTTTGTGTCTTGCTAAGGTGCGGTGCCTCTGCTTTCCTACCTTGGTCGCTGATTAAGGAAGAGACCGTTTTCTGATGGAAGGCAATCAGGGACGTGCCTTTTTTCAAAAGAAAGGCTTGTCTCAAGAGGCATCAAAAAACTCCATGTTGCATCCCTGGCCTGAGAACAAATGAGAACAGTTCTTCCTTCTTTTGTCCAGCACCTTCCAATTCATTACGGTTGGTTATTCTCTTGCACCCTATCAAAGGTGGAGATTTTACAGGTCGTCCTCGATTTATAACCATTCTTAGCCTCGGTGGCGCAGTGGTTAGAATGTAGTACTGCAGGCTACTACTGCTGCTGCCTGCCGGCTGCCTGCAGTTTGCAGTTCGAATCTTGTTCTTCTGAGGTCAGTAAAACAAGGACCCAGATTGTTGGGGGCAATTCTGCTGACTCTGTAAACCGCTTAGAGAGGGTTGTAAAAGCCCTGTGAAGAGGTCTATAAGTCTCAAGGTGCTATTGCGATTCGTTTAATGGCCGTTTGAAGTTACAACAGCACAGGGGAAAAAAAGAAGGGACTTTCAGCATCCCCGTGGTCATGTGATCAGAACTGACCGTTTTGATCAAAAGAAAAAAATATACAGTACTGTAAGTATTTTTGTTGCTACCGGTACATGGAAACCGCTTCTGCACTTTGTGCTGGGGGTAGGGGTGGTGGGGAAAGAAACTTTGATTTTGGGTTTTACTGATAAGATTGATTTGTTGTTCTAGAAACGGCTAGATTATATTATTATGGAAAAGGAAAAAGTTGATGCTTGATACGAATGCTTTATTCTGCTGCAACAGAAGGGAGTCGGAAGTCAAAGCCTTTTTCTTCTCTTTTCTCCCTCCCCTCCTCACTTTTCTTTCCTTGTCTCCTCCCCACTGTGTCCCACTATTTGCTTCTGTATTTTTGTATTTTATTCTATAACAATAAAACGTTTTATTGAAACAAAATATGCATTTCTGATGGTTGCAGTGCTCCAGGGGTCATGCGATGAGCCCCTTTTGCGTCCTCCTGACAAGCAAAGTCAATGGGGAAACCAGATTCACTTAAGAATCCCTTAAAAGCAGGGATTCACTTAACAGCCATGGCAAAAAAAAGGGGGGGTCATAAAACGAGTCAAAACTCACTTAACAGCTCCCTTGCTGAGCAAAGGAAATTTTGGGCTCTGTTGTCATAAGTCGAGGATTACCTATACTATGATCGTTAAGCAAACCGCTGTGAGCCGTTTTTGCCAAAAAACTTCGAAGTAAAATGCCAGTTTGGTTTAAAAAAAACCAGTCACATGACCGTCATAAATACAGTGGTCGCATAACTGTGACGGCAGGGCAACGAGTTGTAACTTCGAATCTGCATTGTCAGATTCGAACTAACTCCCCTTGGAGCTCCGGTTGGCTCTTGACCTTCGCACCTTCCACCGCGAATTAAAAACTTGGTTATTCAAGTTCCCTGACCTGGATTGATGGGGTTTTTATGGGTTTTAAATTTTATTCAGTATTTTAACATATAACGGTTTTGTGAATTTTATTGTTGTGAGCCGCCCTGAGTCCGTTGGAGATAGGGTGGCATATAAGCTAAATAAAATAAAATAAAATAAAATAAAATAAGTAAGTAAGTAAGTAAGTAACCCCCAAGGAGGTCTGTTGTAACTTTGGTTAACTAAACCAGGAGTCTCCAACCTTGGCAACTTTAAGCCTGGCAGGCTTCAACTCTGAGAATTCTGGGAGTTGAAGTCTGCCAGGTTTAAAGTTGCCAAGGTTGGAGACCCCAGCACTGGTCGTAAAGCGAGAACTACCTGGATTGGTTTACCTGTGTGTTCCGAATTTCAGATCCTTTTGTTTCTGTTTGACCCCTTTCTCCTTTTCAAAACACCCCCCCCCCCCCCCAATCGTTGTTGAGTTCCATTGAAAATCTCAGGGAATACCCAGGGTAGTAACTATTCTGAGTCACTTCCTGGAATCCTATTGAGGTTGCCTAGGGCCAAGGGTGCGACTTTGGGCTCCCTCTGATATCTCACCTGTCTCACAAAGGAGTCTTGGGTGGGGCAGCTGACTTTTTTGTGTTTTTTTTGCCCAGGTAACATCAGGGCAATGGAACTTAAGGCTCTGGGAAGGTGTGCCCTGGATGCTGACCTATTCCTCAGTTGCTTTGGTATGCTTAAGCGTGGGTAGTTCAGTTTTATTTATTAGCAAAATGAGAGGAACAGACCTTGCTCCAGTTTTGCCTCTCGGTCTGTAAAATCCCAGCATAAGGCTGTGATGGCGAACCCGTAGCACAGGTGCCAGAAGTGGCATGCAGAGCCCTGTCTAATGGCACATGCGCCGTCGCCCCAGGTCAGATCTCCGTGGCGTTTCTTTCGTGAGCATCTGTTTCCCTATAAAAGATGAAACAGAAGCTCACGAAAGAAAAAGAAACTTGCCTCTTGGCACATTGCCAATGTTGGGATGCCCCGCCTCCTGCTGGCCAGTTGGTCTTTAGATCTCTGCTGCGCATGCGCGCATGGTCCAGGCATGCGCCTTCACACTTTTCAGTTTGGGCACACCCGCATGTGCCGTTTGGGCGCTTGGTGTCTAAAAGGTTCGCCATCCCTGGGCTAAGGGGTATTGCGGTTCTGCTCTTAACTCTGTGTCAAGAGCATAGAATCAGGTTATGGTGGATTAGAACTAGTTACCGTATTTTTCGGTGTATAAGACGCACCATTTCCCCCCTCTAAAAGGGGGTGAAAAATTAGGTGCGTCTTACACACCCAATGTAGCTCCGCCTACCCACTTTGGCCTCTGCCCCCCCCCCCAGCAGTTACCTCCTTGCAAGCAAACAGCAAGAAAAAAAAACAGCTCCTTTCAGCTTCAGCACAGCCTAATTAGCACAAGTTGATTGGATCGGCCTCCCGACTCTCAGCTGTTTTGCGCAGGGCTCTGCTGCTTGCTGCAAAGTGGTAAATTGCTGGAGCAGATTTTTTTTTTCCTTCCTTGTGCTAATCAAGCTATGCTGAAAATGAAAGTAAAGCAGGCTGTTTGCTGCAAGGAGACAAAATTGCTCAGAGGCAGAGGCAGATTTCTTTCCGTACATACCGTTATATATGCAGGTAGTCCTCAACTTACAATAATTCGTTTAGGGATCGTTCCAAGTTATAACGGCCCTGAAAAAGTGAACGATGATCGTTTTTCACACTTAACAACCATCGCAGCATCTCCATGGTCACATGAACAAAATTCAGACGCTTGGCAGCTGACTCGTATTGATGACGCTTGTAGTATCCCGTGGAGTTGCATGATCACTTTTTCTAACCTTCCGACGAGCAAAGTCGGTGGCGAAGTCAGGTTCACTTAAAAACCGTGATCACTTACTTTTAACAACTGCAGTGTTTCGCTTAACAACTGTTGCAAGAATGGTTATGAAATGGGGCAAAATTCAAGCGTCTCACTTGGCAACAGAAATGTTGGGCTCAATTGTGGTAAGTTGAGGATTACTTGTACCATACTATGTTTCCAGCAACGGGCAGGCCACTATATTTTATTTTATTTCTACTTTATTATGTTTTATTCAGTGGTTGATTTCAAAACTTTTTACTACCGGTTCTCTGGGCATGGCTTGGTGGGCGTGGCAGGGGAAGGATACTGCAAAATCTCCATTCTCTCCCCGCTCCAGGGGAAGGTTACTGCAAAATCCCCATTTCCACCCGATCAGCTGGGATTTGGGAGGCAGAGAATAGATGGGGGCGGGGCCAGTCAAAAGTTTTACTACCAGTTCTCCGAACTACTCAAAATTTCCGCTACCGGTTCTCCAGAACTGGTCAGAACCTGCTGTAACCCACCTCTGACTTTAATAGAGTTGTGTGCTGCCCATCTCGTCTAGAGGCGGCTCTGGGCGTCACCTCTTAAATCAATCCATTAAGATACCTAGCATTTTTCCCCTCTCCTTTTCAATTTGGCACCAACTGTGCTGTTCGGTGGTTTCTAAAAACATTTGGCTGACCTCATCTATGCTCAGAAGCTAAATAGGGTCAGGCCTGGTTAGTGGTTGGAAGAGAGGCCATCAGAAAATGACCAACCAGTCAACTAGACTATGAAATCAGGAAAAAAAAACACACATTTTAAGAGAAAAAACCCCCCACATCTTACCAAAAAACAACACGAAATCTCCAGGAATTGGATTGACTCATAGGAGACTTAACAAAAAGGAAAAGGCAACCATTAATTTACTGATCTAGAACTGATCAAGATGCTCAGCTCAGCCTTTCCCTCTTTAATGGGTTTTTTGATGGTATGGAACAAAGCGAAGAAAGCTGTCGGAGAGCATGAGAGGGCCAGAAATGGAAAACAATGTTCTTTGGACATTCCATGCGATGTTTTGAAGGAAACCAAGCAATTTGCCTGATGGAAAAAAAACCAGACTTCATTTGGAAGTAGCTGGAGGTACTTTAATTTGGCTTCCACCGGTGAGTGGGTTATTAGATTCAATGGCCTAATGATCTCCTTCCAGTTCTCTGGTTGTGTTCCTATGACACACTGACACATTGGCTAGCTTATCTTATTTTAATGCAGGCTAGCGCGCTGGCCCAGATGGACAACTTTAAAACTTGTGGACTTCAACTCCCAGAATTCCTCAGCCAGCTTGTCTTAAAAGTTACCAAGTTTGGAGACCCCTGGCCTAATGTGTTGTATGAATCCAAAAAGTGACTTCACATTTCAGTATATTGTGTGAATCCAGAAAATTGGATTGACTGAACCATGATTGATTTAAACTTGGGTAAATGTCTTATTTGGCTACTGAATTTACTTAACACTTTTGGAAACGTTTGAATTGGGTTATTCCATTAAATCAATATTCTGAGTTCACACTAAACACTAAAATGGAGGCTAACCACATGACTTCCTTCCTTCCTCCCTCCCTCCCTCCCTCCCTCCCTCCCTCCCTCCCAAGTTACCTAAACCAATTTTGTGCTTTTTCCTCTTCAAAATCCAGTCCTAGAATGTTTTAATTAAAAAATTGAATTGTCCCAAAGCAGGTCAGCACCTGACCAACCATATCTGGATCCAGAAGCTAAGTAGGGTCAACCTTGGTTAGTGCTTGGATGGGCCACAACTAGTGAATATGATAGCTAAAACCTAGACTGGGGAGTCAAAATACCACACCCAAAGGCTGCAAAGACAAATTATTTCCATGCCAAGAAAAGGGTGGTTTTATTGGAGGAATCATAAGAAGTCAAGTTTGAATTTGTAGCTTTACTTCACTTTGAACGCAGTACTTGTATCCTCCTAGTAGTTTTGGGAGATCATCTAAGCCCAAGATGGAAAACCTATAGCACGCAAGGAGGTCTTATTTTCAGGGAAACAGGGAATTAACCTCTAAGCCACAGGCTCTTCTCACTTTGTCGGCTATACCAGGGGAGAGATTACGTGTGTTTTTTTAAAGTCAGGGTAACCTGCCTACCTAATTATGAGACGGAGCTTCCCGAAAGCGGAACAGTGTGCTACATCCCATAATTGGGCAGGTCAGGGTGCCCTGATAAAATACACTTAAACACTGTTCTGTTGCTTAGTAAGCCTGACAATTCTTGTCTATGGAGATGCTCAGTCATCCAGTCATGGTTGTCCCAGAGGTGATTTTTCAAAAGGCAACTGGACTTTTGAGAAGGAAGTCCAGTTGCCTTTTGAAAAAGCACCTCCGGGACCGGTCAATTCTTATTAAAAGCGAGGCCCTGTTGGCGTTCTCCACGAAACATTTCTACAACCACAAGCAATCGCAGCCATCCCTTCTCAGACAGGGACGAGCCAAAGGAAGGGCTTACGCTGGCTTGAACCTCTCCCCCTCTCTGCTGTTCTTGCCCACGGCCTTTGAGGATAGTAGAACCTGTGAATCTTGCTTGGCTTAGCCGCCGGCAAGGGCACGGAGGCATAGATAGATCAGCAAAACTTGGCAAGGGGAGAAAAATCGTCTCTGCGCGACTGAGATTTGAATGTATGATTTTCCCCCCCACTCCAAATATTTCCTCTCGGTCCTATGGGGCAAAGATTTAAATGGGGGTGGGGGTGTTGGGAGGGAGGGAGCGGCTCGCAGGCTACCTCCCAGCAGTTGTGCAATCGTGGCGTGTGTGCATGGGAAGTGGGTCGACTCCGCAGAAATCCCAGAGGCTTGCTTCTGAAACGGGGATTGGTGTTGTACAGGTAGTCCTCGAGTTACGACCACAATTGAGCCCAAAATTTCTGTTGTTAAGTGAGACGTTTGTTAAGTGAGTTTTGCCCCACATTAACGGCCTTTCTTGCCACAGTTGTTAAGCACAGTTGCTAAGCAACTGCAGGTGTGGAGTTAGTAACACGGTTGTTAAATGAATCTGGCTTCTCTATTGACTTGGCTTATCCAAAAGTTATCACAGGACCCCGGGACACTGCAGCTGTCATAAATATGAGTCAGTTGCCCAGCATCTGAATTTTGATCACAACAATTGTAAGTGTGAAAAAAGGCTCATAACTCACTTTTTTCAGTGCCATTGTAAATTCAAATGGTCACTAAATGAACTGTTGTAAGTCGAGGACTATCTGTACTGGATTCAGGGGTGTGTGCCTAGGGTGATTCGCTTTCAGCCGAAGGGAATTCAGAAGGCGAGGTTGTAGGTGTCCCATTCCTGGACTGGAAGGCCTTGCTTGCAATCACTCACATTTTAGTCACTTCCTGGTTGGATTACTGCAGTTGAACTTTATATGGGGCGGCCCTTGAAGACCAGTCCCGTTTACAACTAGTCTGCAAATCAATGCAAGTAGTCCTTGTTCAAGTGACAACCCGAAGTTATAGTGCCACTGAGAAAAGTGACTTAACGACCATTTTTCATGCGTAATGACCGTTTGCAGCATCCTCATGGTCATGGTGCCTGGTGGAGCAGTGGACTAAAGTGCTGTTAATTAGCGCTTAGCTGCCAGCTGCCTGCAATTACTGCAAGTTCGAATCTCACCAGGCTCAAGGTTGTCTCAGTCTTCCATCCTTCCGAGGTAGGTAAAATGAGGAGTGGATTGTGGGGACAATAAGATGACTTTGTATAAAAAAGAACACCGCATGGTGGGGGGGGGGGTGAAAGCCCTACTAAGCAGGTATATACAAAAGTATGAAGGCTACTGCTTAACGCATTGTAAGCCACCCTGAGTCTCCGGAGAAGGGCAGCATATAAATTGAATCAATCAATCAATAATGAATAAATAAATGTGATCAAAATTGGGGCCCTTGGCAACTGGCTCGTATTTATGACGGTTGCAGTGTCCTGGGGTCATGTGTTCCCTTTTTGCGGTCTTCTGACCAGGAAAGTCATCAATGGGGGAAGCCAAATTCACTTAACAGTTGTGTGGCTAACTTAACAGCTGCATTGATTCACTTAACAACGGTGGCAAACAAGGTTGCAAAATGGGGCAAAGCTTCCTGATCCATTGTCTTGCTTGGCAGGGAAAAGTTTGGGCTCAATTGTAGTCATAAATTGAAGTTTACTTGTAACATACCCACACATTATTTAGTGTTCAACCCACGTTGCGTCTTTATTGTGTGAGCTGCGCAGGCTTCTATTTTCCTTCCGGGTGCAATCCAAGGTGCTGGTATGGGGAATTCTGGGAGTTGAAGTCCACACATCTTAAAAGTTGAAATACAGGTAATCCTCGCCTTCCAACAGTTCATTTAGTGATGGTTCAAAGTTACAACGCTACCGAAAAAATGTGTCTTAGAACTAGTGGTGAACTGTAAAATTTGTTACTACCGGTTCTGTAGGTGTGGCTTGGTGGCAGGGAGTAATATGACTGAGTGGGCATGGCCAGCTTAAAGCCTCTGATGATCCCAGCTGACTTGCCTGATCGGCAGAGGCTTTTTTTTTCCTTTTAAAAGCAATTTTTCTATAACCTCTTTGGCCAAGGGGTTGTAGAAAAAATGCAACCGGGAGCATTTCACCCCTGCTTAGAACCATTTTTCACAGTTACAACAACCTTTGTAGCATCCCCAGGATCACGCGATCGAAATTCAGAAGCTTCCTACTTATGGCCGTTACTGGGTCCCAAGGTCACGTGATCGCCCTTTTGCGCCCCTTTTTGACGAGCAAAGTCTCAATGGGAAAGCCAGATTCACTTAACAACCGAGTTACTAACTTATCAACCGCAGCGATTCGCTTAACAAATGTGGCAAGAAAGATCAGAAAATGGGGGCAAAACTCACTTAACAACAGGATTTTAAGGCTCAGTTGTGGTCATTAAGTCGAGAACTACCCGTATTGAGAAATATTGGTGTATTGAATGGTCAGAGGTGATGTTTCTGATGCCCCTTCACTCCGATGGTCAAAGGTTGAGTCTTGCACACACTTTCTATTCAAACAACTGCTGTCTCCTTGGGTTGGAGGTCCTCCCCTGGCCAAGGGGTCATGCTAGCTGCAGCAATGCCACAAATAGGGCAGGGAAGCCCGTTGTGTTCAGCTACCATTTTCGTTGGTATTTCCTAAGAAATGAGGAACCTCCCTTCCTTCCAGCCAGTCAGTCGTTCTGTTGCTTTCTTCATCCCCTTTTCCTGTTGTGACTCAAAAGCCGGTACAGCAGAAACTGTTCAGAAGCTGAGAGGGATCTGATCACATCATGGTGGCTGCCATCTTGACTTTTTTGACTCCCATCGGGATGTGGAGGGACAGCTCAAAACAGCCTAAGTGGTCTCCTTTGCTTCTGATCGGAGAGCACCAGGCAGCGTGGTGCACTAAACATTTAGAATAGTATAGAATCACAGAGTTGTAAAGGACCTTGGAGGTCTTCTAGTCCAACCCCCTGCTTAGGCAGGAAACCCTACACCACTTCAGACAAATGGTTATCCAACATTTTAAAAACCTCCAGTGTTGGAGCATTCACAACTTCTGGAGGCAAATTGTTCCACCGGTTAATTGTTCTCACTGTCAGGAAATTTCTCCTTAGTTCTAAGTTGCTTCTCTCCCTGATTAGTTTCCACTCATTGAATACAGAATAATAGAGTTGGAAGGGACCTTGGAGGTCTTCTAGTCCAGCCCTCTGAAATTTCTCCTTAATTCTGAGTTGCTTCTCTCCTTGATTAGTTTCTTGGTGTCTAGTAGGCTGTGCAAGTTGCAGTTGTGAAAAATGAACTGGCGTGGGGGGGGGGGGGGGGGATTAGAAGTCTTGTTTAAGTCTGATTTATCTAGTTGGCGATAAATTGTAAGCAACTTCCTTCCAGAATTGCTCATTTTCTGCAAATTTTTAATGTCGGCGTATTGGCGTATGTGTTAATTAGGTGGGGAAGTTGTTCTGGATTTATGCTGCTGATAAAAATGGCTTTCGATTGTTGGCAATTGATGTTAAGTTTCTTAGGAAGTTTGTGGTTTTTTCTGGAAACGGAGCCGTATGCTGAGGACGAGGGATTCATTTAAACGGCCTGGCCTTCTGGGTAGAGAACTGTAACGTAAGATCAGTGATAGGCTATGTTGGCTCAAAAGTGGGAAAGGCCCTGGTTATCAGGGAGATAACCTGGGTTTTAGAGGTAGTCCTTGACTTACGACCACAATGAACTCCCAAATTTCCGTTGCTAAGCAAGTCAATTGTTAAGTGAGTTTTGCCCCATTTCACAACCTTTCTTTAACAGATTAACAGAGTTGGAAGGGACCTTGTAGGTCATCTAGTCCAACCCTCCGTCAAAGCAGGAGACCCTATACCATTTCTGACAAATGGCAGTCCAGACTCTTCTTGAAAGCCTCCAGTGGTGAGGCTCCCACAACTTCTGAAGGCACCTTCTGTTCCATGGATTGATTGCTCTCACTGTCAGAAAATTTCTCCTTATTTCCAGGTTGAATATCTCTCCTTGTTCAGCTTCCATCCATTGTTTCTTGTCTGGCCTTCAGATGTTTTGGGAAATAGCTTGACCCTTTTCCTCTCTGTGGCAGCCCCTCAAATATTGGAACACTGCTATCATGTCTCCCCTGGTCCTTCTCTTCACTAGACTAGCCATGCCCAGTTCCTGCAACCGTTCATCGTATGTTTTAGATGAATCCCCACAGTTGTTATGTTAGTAACAACGGTTGTCCAATGAACCTGGCTTCCCCATTGACTTCGCTTGTCGGAACGTCGCAAAAGGGGATCACATCACCCCTTCACACATACGACCATCATACATATGAACCGGTTGTCAGGCATCCGAATGCAAGTCACGTGACCAGGGGGATGCTGCAGCAATGGTCGTAAGTGTGAAGAACGGTCCTCAGTCAGTTCTTTTTCCAGTGCACTGGAATTTCAAGCGGCCGCTAAACAAAACGGTCGCAAGTCAGGGACTACCTGTGCTCTATTAGAACTCTGGGCCACATCGTGAAAAGGGGCTGATTGGTAGCCAGCTCAGAGCAGGAGGAGGAGGAATTTCTGTCTTCAAATAATTAATTCAATTAAAGAATAATATATCTTGGTCTTTTACCCAGCGATGGCATTCAGCCGGTTCGGGTAAACTGGTAGTTAAATCGCTAGCTGGCCCCTCCCTGCCCTGCCTCTTCCAGGAGTCCCCACATGCCCCATTTTGGCTCCCAGGTAAGTGCAGGGAAGCCGCCTACGCCCAAAACGGTGCGCGGAGGGGGTGGCGTCTCCCCCCTGGGAGGTGGGAGTTTTTGCTCCAGGGGGGTGCAGGAGGCCGAGTGCTTCCTGTCACACTCTCTGGCCACGCCCACCGTGGCCACGCCCACCCAGCCCATCATTAGGACAGAGAACTGGTTGTTAAATTATTTGAATCCCACCACTGCTTTTACCGATGGCACCACCAGGGCCGGATTTTCCTATAGGCTAACTAGGCTTCAGCCTAGGGCCTCAAGATCAAGAGGGGCCTACATTCAAATTGTTAGCAAAATTAAAATTACACTATTCTAAAAACAGTGAACACTAAAACACTGAACCGAAAAAAATGGGAGGTGAAAGAGCCTCATAAGTGGAATAGCCTAGGGCCTCTTTTCATCTAAATCCGGCCCTGGGCACCACCTTCCTTTGGGTTTCAAAAAAGACAGGCAAATCTATGGAAGCCCTGTTTGGCAGTAGCCGGGTCTCCGTAATACAGCCAGCTGGAGTGTTTCTGCGGTTGTCAAATGAAAAGTTAGCGGTTGCCTCTCCTGGGACATAGCATGAAGCTTCGAGAGGAAGTCATTTGAAGGAGGTTATGGTTTGCATGCTACCCAAATCAGTTTCTTATTTATTTCTCCGAAAAAGGGACCTCGGCCAAATAGGAGATTAGTTCCTCAACCGCTTAGAATAGAAAAGGGAGCCAGCAGTGAAATAAAGGGCTCCTCGGTCTGGAACTCCAACGAGTAGCTACTCTCTCCTATAGGTAGCATTCGGCTACCTCAGTATTTCCTCACGTTGGCAACGTTGAGATGGATTCTGGGAGTTGAAGTCCACACAACTCAAGATGGCCAAGGTTGAGGAATATTGGGCCTGATGGGGATGGGGATGGATTTGATTTATGTCGGGTCTTCAGAATCCAAGTCAGAGATGGACCTATAGACTGAACCAAGTGAATAGTTTAGAAGTAGGCCATGCGGTAATTTGTCAATATAGCCAGTTTGGTCTAGTGATTAAGGCACCAGGCTAGAAACCAGGTGACTGTGAGTTCTAGTCCCGTCTTAGGTATGAAAGCCGGCTGGGTGACTTTGGGCCAATCACCAGGAATCAGTGAATTCTAGTTCCACCTCAGGCATGAAAATCTTTCTGGGTGACTTTGGGCCAATCACCAGGAGACAGTGAATTGTAGTCCCACCTCAGGCATGAAAACCTTTCTGGGGGACTTTGGGCCAATCACCAGTAATCAGTGAATTCTAGTCCCACCTCAGGCGTGAAAGCCCACAGGGTGACTTTGGGTCAATCACCAGGAGATGATGAATTGTAGTCCCGCCTCAGGTGTGAAAGCCCACAGGTTGACTTTGGGCCAATCACCAGGAGACGGTGAATTCTAGTCCCACCTCAGGCATGAAAGCCTTTCTGGGTGACTTTGGGCCAATCACCAGGAGGCAGTGAATTCTAGTCCAGCCTCAGGCATGAAAACCAGCTGTGTAACTTTCGATTAGCCCCTCCCTCTCAGCCCAGCCCGCCACTCAGGGTTGTTGTGGGGATATTTTCCTAGTTGTTGTGGGGATATTTTCCTAGTTTGGAAGATGATTTGTTGGATATGTTCGCCACCTTGAGTTACTTGTGAAAATAATGAAGGCTGGATATATACATGTGTGTGTGTGTTTGTGTAATATCCCAAGGATTCAGCAGTGTGTTCTTCTGTTGGGTGTTAAGCTAGAAATAGAGGCTTGTTCTCCAAAACCAGGATGTCTTTTTCCTGAACTTGTCAGGCTGGTGAACGACTAAATCCTGACTTTCATGCCTGAGGAGTTGTTTTTTCCCCCATCCTTTGGAGATTTACTGTTTTGGGGCTGCAGGCAATCTCTTGTCTTAGTTTTGTGAAGAATGTCTCCTGCACACCTGGTCTTACAAAGGTGGGATTGTTCCTTGACCCGGCAAGGCGCGAGGCATGCCTTCAATGAAATGCTTTATATAATGTTCTCCCCGTTTGGGGCCAGTGGCTTTTAGGCATCAGAAATCCTCGACTTACGGCCATAATTGAGCCCCAAATTGATGTTGCTAAGCGAAACACTTGTTAAGTGAGTTTTGCCCCCATTTTACACATTTTCCTGCCACCGTTGTTAAGCGCATCATTGCATTTGTTAAGTTAGCCCCATGGTTCTTAAGTGAACCTGGCTTCCCTGTTGGCTTTGCTTGTCAGAAGGTCACAAAAGCGGATTGCACAACCCCAGGACACTGTAACCGTCATAAATACGAAGCCGTTGCCAGGTGTCTCGTCTGAATTTTGATCCTGTGACCATGGGGATGCTGCAACGGTCGTAGGTGTGAAAAATGGTCATAAGTCGCTTTTTTCAGCTCCGTTGTAACTCTGAATGGTCACTAAATGAACTGTTGTAAGTCAAGGACTGCTTGTAATTTCAAGAGTGCAGCAAAGCACGTTGGCGAAGCAGAAGTAGCCAGAAAGGAAACAAGGAAGAATTGGAAGAATTCTTGGAAGATGGCCGACGATGGAATTAATCTTCCTTGCCTCAAGCAAGTTGTAAAAATTTCCCCTATCAGAACTGTAGATTGAGCTGGAGGGACAAATTATCTGCAGGGTAGGGATCCCAGCTCACCCATCTACAGATAGTCCTTGGCTTACGACCATTCGTTTAGTGACCGTTTAACATGACAACAGCACTAAAAAAAAAGTGACTTATGGCCAATTTTCTCACTTTAGGACCATGGCAGCATCCCTGTGGTAATATGATCAAAACTTTATTGAATTTCTATACCGCCCTTCTCCTGAAGGACTCAGGACGGTGAACAGAATAGGATTTCATATACATATAATTTTTTTTTTATATATATATATATATATATATATATATATATATATATATATATATATATATATATATATGTGGCAAGAAAGGACGAAAAGGTAGGGCAAAACTCACTTAACAACTATCTTGCTTAGCAACGAAGGTTTTGGGCTCCATTGTGGTCGTAAGTCAAGGACAACCTGTAGGGGGCACTTTGCAATAGAAACGTTACCATTCAATCTCTGGCAGAATTTCCCAATTGATGGGAAAACATCCCATCTTCCTCAGCCCCCCAGATTTATCCACCCAGCTGGGTGGATAATTGTGGGGGGACCGAGGAAGATGGCTCATCTAGACTGACACTGAATCACATTTCATATGTGAAGGAACTGCTTGCCATCCTATTCATCCTATTCAGAGCCTCAAAATTCAGATTACGTTCCCACCGTTTAGACCAGGGGTGTCAACTCAAATCCTGTGAGCCGGATCCAGGCTGCGGGGTGCTTAGATCTGGCCAAGGGTGGGCTTCAAAAATTTTAGCAAAGGATTCTGTGCCCGGTTGCTGGATGGGCGTGGCCATGGTAGGTGTGGCCTAATTGGTCTCCTGCACCACAGCGAGGGCATACGTTTTTGCCCTCCCCGGGCTCCGAAGGCTTTCCTTGAGCCTCCGGTAGGGTGAAAACAACCTCCCCAGGCTCTGGAGGCCTGCTGAAGAACTTCCCTTCCCAAACTTCCAGTAGGCCCGTTTTTCACCCTCCCCGACCCTTTGCGCACACCTTCAATTAGCTGCAACCAAAAACAGGCCGCGTGGGGACTCCTGAGAGGGGTGGGGTGGGCGGGGCCAGCCAGGAGCAGGATTTGGGGATTCTTCAAGTTGCACAGAAGCTTAGCTAGAGGTTCTCCCGAACCCCTGCGAACCCCCAGCAGCCAATCCCTGGCTTTGGCTGACAGAGCTGCCCTGAAAACAGCGAAGGACCAACCTGCAGTGCCTCTGCCAGGAAAAATGGAGCTCGGGAGGGCAGCAAATGGCCCTCCCAAGCTCCGTCTTTCCTGGCAGAGGGTTGCAGGAGGCTGTGACAGCCGAAAACGGAGCTTGGGAGCCCATTTTCACTGGCAGAGCGCTAGGCTCACCGCAGGCACTCTCGACAGGAGTGACATCAAGCTGCCCACAGCCCCTCCTCCAGTCCCCCAAGATCAAACAGAGCCCTGATGCGGCCCTCAATGAATTTGAGTTTGACACCCCAGTTTAGACCGAATCTCTGTCCACCCTCGTGTTTTCCAGCAAAGAGAACCGAAATCCCACTTAGAATAATGCTGTGGTAAGAAAAACTCAGTCCTGGGAAAAATGTATCAGGAATGCAATTTCTTTTTGCAGGTCCTGTTTTTGTTCTTTCTTGGCCTAAAACGCTGCCTTGTTTTGCAATACCAAATGATGTTGTTATTTTTCTGGCTTAGTGGTCACAAGAAAGCACAGGACTCTTCAACTTCATCCTTGGGATCTGGAAGTGTTTTTGGTTCTTGCGGGATGACGCAGAAGCTGCAGCTTGTATAAAATTCACTGGGTCATGGGCAGCATCTGGAATTCAGAGAATCCTAGATCTAAAAAGTTGCTGCCAGGACAAAAAACAAAACAAAAAAAACCCTCATGGCGAAGTTCAGATCAGGACATTTAAAACCTTGACTCTTTGTGGTGCTGAGCGGCACATAGTTTTTGGTTGCTCTATCTTACAACTGCCAGCCCTGGATGAAGCGGAGCCAAGATGGCTAACTAGGCTGAGCTAAGGCAAAAAAAAAAAAAATATTATTCATCAAAATTATGTATTTAGCAGATTTAAACACCGCCCATCCCACTGTCCAAATGACTCTTGAAAATGGAAGTTTTGTTTACTTTACATTTGTGTGTAAGCCATGAATTCAGTACATGATGATTCCCATTAGTGGAATGATTTTATATCGCCTTAGATTTATTATTTATTGTTTTGGAGGTCTCGGGGATGATTCAGTGCCCATGCCTTAAATAAATTGAGACCCAAATTATTCCTTGCATGTATTTTATCTGCCTGGGTATTAAACTTTGCTGTAGGAAATCTCTTCATCCTCCATTGGAAATTAACATTTTTTTCTGTAAACAGGGCATTCTCAGTCATCATCCAGGTCATGCTTGTCGCAAAGGTGCTTTTTTTTAAGGAGGCAACTGAATTTTCTTGTTATTTCTTTGAAGACCTTTCGCTTCTCATCTAAGAAGCTTCTTCAGCTCTTGACAGGATAGTGGGGAATGGAAGGATTTCTATTCCTTGCAGGCAGCCAGTCATTTGCATCCTTTGAGAGCAAAGCTGGCTGGGAAATTCTGGGAATTGAAGTCCACTCATCCTAAAGGTTGAGAAACACTGTACTCAAAGGAAGTAAACAACTACGAAAGCTAGATTTTTTTTTTTTTTTTTGCAAGTTTAAATTTCTAGGAAGCTGCATTTCCTAACTTTGCCGTGCATTTTGCAAGGCTGCTCTTGTCTTACTGCCAAATCATTTGCAAAGCGCTGGTCAGAGCTACAGCTAGCAAGAAGAGAACTGATAGCTTGAAGTCTGTGACAGACTGCGAGAAATCCTCCACTTATGACCACAATCAGCCCACCATTTTCATTGCTAAGCACGACTATTATGACCTTTCTTTGTCATAGTTGTTAAGCGAATCACTGCACTTGTTAAGCCAGTGACAGTGATGGTTAAGCGAATCTGGCTTCTCCGTCGACTTTGCTTGTCAGAAGGTCGCAAAAGGGACATGACCCCCCGGGACACTGCGACGGTCGTACATATGAGTCAGTTGCCAAGTGTCTGAATTTTGATCATGCGAATGATCAAATGGGGATGCTGCAACGGTCCTAAGAGTGAAAAACAGTCATAAGTCACTTTTTAAAATGCAATTGTAACTTCAAATGGTCACAAAATGGGATGTTTCCAGCCTCCGGAGGGCCTCCGGGGGGGTTGAGGAAGGCTGTTTTTGTCCTCCCCAGGCTCCTAGAAAGCCTCTGGAGCCTGGGGAGAGTGAAAAACGGGCCCACAGTGCCATCACATGCCAAAAGCGGGGGAGCACAGGGGGAGCACATGCGCAGGAGGGCGGGGCACGGGTGAGCATGAAATTATGGGGGGGGCACACACGCACGATCCCACCGTTCTGCCCCCGCTTTTGGCACACAACAGCAAAAAGGTTAGCCATCACTGATATAGGTAGTCCTTGATTTACAACCACTCATTTCCCAACTTCTGGTGGGCCTGGAAGGCCCAAAAATCAGCTGGCCTGCGGGCACATGTGTGCTGGAGCTGAGCTAGGGCAACACTCGTGTGCCCTTAGAGATGGCTCCGCATGCCACCTGTGTCATGCGTGCCACAGGTATCACACGGGGCCATCTCTGCGGGCATGCAAGCTGACACCCAGGTCAGCTCCACTGCGCATGCCTGCGGACCTCCCGCAGGCCAGCTGATTTTGGGGTCTCTTCCGGGAGACGCATGCGAATGCCTAGAGGGTGGGTGCCCCATTTTTGGTTCCAGGAGGCTTCAGGGAGGCCTGCTAGCACCAAAATGGTCGTGTGCGCATACGCAGGGTGTGGGGGTAACACGGGTCATGCACCCATGCGCGGGGGGCGGGCGGAGCGGGGGTCGTGCATGCATGCGCGGGTGGGTGGGCCCTGAGAGGGGACATTGCATTATGGGTGTCGGCAAAAGCGTGCACCCTATTGCACATCTTTAGCACCCGAGGAAGAAAAGGTTCGCCATCACAGGCCTGTAAGATTTTGTCTCACCTGAGATTATCACACTAGCCCTCAAATATAAGCATAGCTCCTGCTTGTTTAGTTATTTTGGGGAGGGGGAACTATGATGAATTGACCAGTCTGTGTCTTGCCTTTTTGGCTGTCCCACTCACGAAGGGCTGCTTCTGCATTTGTTAGTCTTTTATTCTTTTCTTTTCTTTTTTTTAACTTTGCCACTTTGGAAACAGAAGTTTGGAGGAGGAAGTTAGAGCTGAAAAGCAGCAGAGCTGAAAAGATATCCATCTGTGTTGCTTTATTAGGAATTTGTGAGTAGCTGCTTCCTCCTGCGAGCGGGTGAGAGGGCAGCAGTGCTGAGTTCTTGAGAATCTGGGTGCTGGTGTTGACACTCACATCTGTGTAGGGCAGTGTTCCTCAAACCTGGCAACTTTAAGATGCACGGACTCCATCTGTGTCCATCTGTGCAAAATGGTCATGCGTCGTTTTTTTTTTTCAGTGCCGTTGCAACTTTGAACCGTCGCTGAACGGACTGTTGTAAGTCGAAGACTACCTGTATTCAATTCAATTCGTTTCGTTTCAATTACTTTTATGACGGGTGACCACGTTTTTGTCGAAATGATTGCAACTCTGGATTGACTTTCATGACTTCGTTATTATTGGCCGCGGTTCCATTGAAATTAGCTTTTTTATTTGGTGAATTGTCCGGCGTCGAGTTGACTACGGCGAGTTGGCCGTGGCGAATTGTCCCACTTCGGGCTTATGATGCCCTATCACCGTGATGGCGAACCTATGGCACGGGTGCCACAGATGGCACATGGAGCCATATCTGTAGGCACGTGAGCATTGCCGTAGCTCAGCTCCAGTGCGCATGCATGCGCTGGTCAGCTGATTTTTGGGCTTTCTGGTCCCACTGGAAGTTGGAAAATGGGCTGTGTCTGGCCTCCAGAGGGCCTCCAGGCGGGTGGGAAAGGCTGTTTTCGCCCTCCCCAGGCTCCTAGGAAGCCTCTGGAGTCTTTCTGGGGAAGATGAAAAACAGGCCTACCAGGTCCATTGTGTGCTAAAGCGTGTGTGTGTGTGCGCGCGCGCATGCACGGGGGCAGGGCGCATTGAATTATGGGTGTGGCACGCGCGTGGGCAACCTCTCTGCACTCCCCCGCTTTTGGCACGTGATGGCAAAAAAGTTAGCCATCACTGCCCTCTCGTGTCACTTTTTTGCTAGATTTGCAGAAGCCGTAAAAATGTCTTTAATTCATTTATCAAAGGTAGTCAATCAGAATGGAGCTGGAATTGACCTTCTAATCCAGCCCCCTACTCAAGCAGGAGACCCTTTCTCATTTCAGACAACTGGCTGTCCAGTCTCTTCTTAAAAATCTCCGGTGATGAAGCACCCACTACTGACAATCCAGTCCCCTGGTTAATTGTCCTCACTGTTAGGAAGTTTCTCCTTAGTTCTCGGTTGCTTCTCTCCTTGATTAGTTTCCATCCATTGCTTCTTGTCCTGCTCTCTGGTTCTTTAGAAAATAAGTTGACCCCCTCCTCTTTGTGGCAGCCCCTCACATCCTGCTATCATGCCCCCCACCCACCCCAGTCCTTCTTGTCTCTAGACTGGCCATACCCAATTCCTGCAGTTCAGGGGTGGGATTCAACTTTTTTTACTACAGGTTCTGTGGATGTGGCTTGGTGGGCATGGCAGGGGAAGGATACTGTAAAATCTCCATTCCCACCCTACTCCAGGGGAAGGATACTGTAAAATCTCCATTCCCTCCCCACTCCAGGGGAAGGATAGTGTAAAATCTCCATTCCCTCCCCACTCCAGGGGAAGGATACTGCAAAATCTCCTTTCCTTCCCCACTCCAGGGGAAGGATAGTGTAAAATCTCCATTTCCTCCCCACTCCAGGGGAAGGATACTGCAAAACCTCCATTCCCTCCCCACTCCAGGGGAAGGATAGTGTAAAATCTCCATGCCCACCCCACTCCAGGGGAAGGATACTGCAAAACCTCCTTTCCTTCCCCACTCCAGGGGAAGGATACTGTAAAATCTCCATTCCCACTCCACTCCAGGGGAAGGATAGTGTAAAATCTCCATGCCCACCCCACTCCAGGAGAAGGGTACTGCAAAACCTCCTTTCCTTCCCCACTCCAGGGGAAGGATACTGTAAAAGCTCCATTCCCACCCCACTCCAGGGGAAGGATACTGCAAAACCTCCATGCCCACCCCACTCCAGGGGAAGGATACTGCAAAACTTCCATTCCCTCCCCACTCCAGGGGAAGGATACTGTAAAATCTCCATTCCCATCCCACTCCAGGGGAAGGATACTGCAAAACCTCCTTTCCTTCCCCACTCCAGGGGAAGGATACTGTAAAATCTCCATTCCCACTCCACTCCAGGGGAAGGATAGTGTAAAATCTCCATGCCCACCCCACTCCAGGGGAAGGGTACTGCAAAACCTCCTTTCCTTCCCCACTCCAGGGGAAGGATACTGTAAAAGCTCCATTCCCACTCCAGGGGAAGGATACTGCAAAACCTCCATGCCCACCCCACTCCAGGGGAAGGATACTGCAAAACTTCCATTCCCTCCCCACTCCAGGGGAAGGATACTGTAAAATCTCCATTCCCATCCCACTCCAGGGGAAGGATACTGCAAAACTTCCATTCCCACCCCACTCCAGGGGAAGGATACTGCAAAACCTCCATTCCCTCCCCACTCCAGGGGAAGGATACTGTAAAATCTCCATTCTCACCCCACTCCAAGGGAAGGTTACTGCAAAATCCCCATTTCTTCCTGATCAGCTGGGACTCGGCAGGCAGAGAATAGATGTGGGTAGGGCCAGTCAGAGGTGGTATTTACCGGTTCTCCGAACTACTCAATATTTCCGCTACCGGTTCTCCAGAACCGGTCAGAACCTGCTGAAACCCACCTCTGCTGGAGTTGTTGTTCATATGTTTTTGTCTCTAAGCCTTTCATCATCCTAGTTGCTCTTCTTTGCACTTTTTCCAAAGTCTCGCCATCTTTTTTGTAAATATGGTGACCAAAAGTGGATGCAGAATTCCAGGTGTGGCCTTACTAAGGCTTTATAAAGCGGTACTAATACTTCATGTCTTTTTGATTCTATGCTTCTGTTTATACAACGAAGAATTGTATTTTGGCTGCTGCCGCACAGGGCTGACTCATGTTTAAGTGAGTGTCCATTGCAGGGGTGGGTTCTAAAATTTTTTACGACCGGTTTTGTGGGTGCGGTTTATTTTGTGGGTGTGGTTTGATGATCATGTTACAAGCAATTCTTTAGCATTTAGTAGAGGTATTGGTCTACCAGGCTTTTAACTGCTTGCAGAGTTGTACCGGTCCACCCATTTGTTTTTGGAGCGCACTGGTCTACCACCACACTGCCTTTTACTGCTAATCAGCTGTAGGGTGGCCCTTTGAAGCGCCACAGCAAGAGTTTAAACAGTTTTTTGATGCTCTGCCACCACCGAGAGCATCGGAAACCGCTTTCAGGCAGCTTGGCCTCAATTGCCAATCTACCACCACCAAGCGGTTTACAAGGAGTGGATCGGTTCTAGCCGATCAGTTGTTAGGCTTCTTGGCTTCTCAATTTAAAGCGACGATGTCTTGTTTTTTGTTTTTTTTTTCTTCTCTTCTTTGTCAAGTGAGCCCTGATTTTTTCCTTCTAGCCGATCAGCTGGGACTCGGGAGGCAGCAAATAGATTGGGGGCTGGGCCAGGCAGAGGTGGTATTTACCGGTTCTCCGAACTACTCAAAATTTCCACTACCGGTTCGCAAGAACCGGGGAGAACCGGTAGCAACCCACCACTGGTCCATTGGGACTCCAATGTCCCCTCTCACAGTTACTGTTTGTGAGCCAGGTTTCGCCTAATCTGTACTTGTACCCACTCTAAAATCTAACATAGCTGCACCTCTGGGAAATGAAAAATAGAGTTTTCCTCCTCCTGCTATCTGAAATTGTGACTGTCCCCCATGCCTTTGATGGCATAAATTACTAGTGATGAGGATCTCTCTCTCTCTCTCTCTCTCCCTCCCCCTCCCCGAGACTGCTCCGAGGTCCGTGCGGCCAAACCTCTATAGCCATTTGTCAGAGTCAGCCAAAAGTTTTATCAATGCAGCTAATTGAATGCTGCCTCTTCAAAGAACCGCTCCTGCCTGTTTAAATGCGCCCTGGGTAATTGGATACGGCCCCACAGGGATTGTATTTCGGTGTCATAATGGAAATATTTTGCAGGGAAGCGTTGGTTAATGGTTAGGACGCTGGGTCAGCAGAGTTTTAGCTGTGCGCCGGCTGCAGGCTTCCTCAGTTCAATTTCAGTTCCTTACCCAAACTAGCTAAAATCATTAGCACTGATGACCTTACCTTCAGTAGTTTGGGTAATGAAAGGAGCCTGGATAGCTCAGCAGAATAATGCATTGTGATTTAATTCCAGCTGTCTGCAATTACTGTAAGTTCCAATCTCCCCAGGCTCAAGGTTGACTCAGCCTTCCATCCTTTCTAAGGTAGGTAAATTGAGGACCCAGTTTGTGGGGGCCATAAGATGACTTTGTATAAATATACAAAAGTATGAAGGCTATTGCTTAACGCATTGTAAGCCGCCCTGAGTCTCCGGAGAAGGGCGGCACATAAATCTAATTTAAAAATAAAATTAAATTAAAAAATGTCTACAAGAATACAAGGAAGCTCAGAGAGCACCAAGGACCTCTCATGTCAACCCTGAGCTCGAAATATTCCCCTTTTTAAATTTCAATTCAGAATAGAGCTGGAAGGGAGCTTGGAGGTCCTCTAGTCCAACCCCCTGCTCAAGGAGGGGACCCTATACCCGGGGTCTGTAACCTTAAACGGTCAAAGAGCCATTTGGACCCGTTTCCCACAGGAAAAAAAAGAAAAAAACACACCGGGGGCCACAAAATCCTTCCCGTACCTGAGTATTTCTTGAGCAGCCACAAAACTAGCATATGCAGTTGAATTAAACATTCTGTTTTCTTCTGAAACTTTTCTTTTCTTGGATTTGTCTATGGTTGGCCTACCGGGGGTTGAAAAGCTCAATAAATCGCGTGCCGGCAGATGTCACACATTGGTGGTTGTGACGCACATTTTGAATGTCCTCATCGTTAAAAAGGTTTTCCTTAATTCCAGATTAGTTCTGTCCTTGATTAGTTTCCATCCATTGTTTCTGGTTTTGCCCTCAGGTGCTTTGGAGAATAATTTGACCCCCCTCTTCTTTGTGGCAGCGCCTCAAATACTGAAATACTGCTATCAGTCACCCCTAGTCCTTCTTTTCTCTAGACTAGACTTACCCAGTTGCTGAACATGTTCTTTAAATTTTTGTCTCCAAGCCTTTAATCATCTTAGTTGCTCTTCTTTGCACTTTTCCCCCAAAGGCTCAATATCTTTTTTGGATTGTGCTGGCCAAAACTGGATGCAGGATTCCAGGTGTGGTCTTCCTAAGCAGTTCTTGAGCTGATGTGACTTCACTCTCCTTTGAAGGAGCCTCACGGATAGTTCAGCAACCAGCTTTGGGTTGGAGATTGTGTGGGGGAGAGAACGTTCTCAGACACAGTCCTTGATTTATAGCCATTCCATTAGTGACCATTCCAAGTTACAATGGCACTGAAATAAATGATAAATAGAATAGAACAGAACAGAACAGAACAGAACAGAAAGGAATAGGAATAGGAATAGGAATAGGAATAATAGGAATAGGAATAGGAATAGGAATAGGAATAGGAATAGGAATAGGAATAGGAATAGGAATAGGAATAGGAATAGGAATAGGAATAGGAATAGGAATAGGAGTGGAGTGGAGTGGAATAATGGAATGGAATGGAGCGGAACGGAACGGAACAAGAATGGAATGGAATGGAATGGAATGGAATGGAATGGAATGGAATGGAATAGAATAGAATAGAATAGAATAGAATAGAATAGAATAGAATAATGGAATGGAGCGGAATGGAATGGAATGGAACGGAACGGAACGGAACGGAACAGAACAGAATAATGGAATGGAATGGATTGGATTGGATTGGAATGGAATGGAATGGAATGGAATGGAATGGAATAGAATAGAATAGAATAGAATAGAATAGAATAGAATAGAATAGAATAGAATAATGGAATGGAGTGGAGCGGAGCGGAGCGGAGCGGAACGGAACGGAGCAGAAGAGAAGAGAAGAGAAGAGAAGAGAAGAGAACAGAATAGAATAATGGAATGGAGCGGAATGGAATGGAATGGAACGGAACGGAACGGAACGGAACGGAACAGAACAGAACAGAATAATGGAATGGAATGGAATGGAATGGAATGGAATGGAATGGAATGGAAGGGAAGGGAATTCTTTATTGGCCCAGTGTGATTGGACACACCAGGAATTTGTCTTGGTGCATAGGATCTCAGTGTACATAAAAGAAAAAATACATTCATCAAGAATCATAAGGTACAACACTTAATGATAGACATAGAGTACAAATAAGCAATCAGGAAACAATATCAATATAAATCGTAAGGATACAAGCAACAAAATTACAGTCATACAGTCATAAGTGGGAAGAGATAGATACTAGGAATGAAGAGAAAAATAATAGTAATGCAGACTTAGTGAATAGTTTGACGGTGTTGAGGGAATTGTTTGTTTAGCAGAGTGATGGCGTTGGGGGGAAAAAATGTCCTTGTGTCTCATTGTTCTGGTGTGCAGTCGTTTTGAGGGTAGGAGTTGAAACAGTTTATGTCCAGGATGCGAAGGGTCCGTAAATATTTTCACAGCTCTCTTTTTGACTCCTGCAGTATTACAGGTCCTCCACGGAAGGCAGGTTGGTAGCCATTGTTTTTTCTGCAGTTCTAATTATCCTCTGAAATCTCTGTCTGTCTTGTTGGGTTGCAGAACAATATGACCCTTTTTTTGTTTGCCCAACAGCTTCCCTGTGGTCATGTGATCAAAATTCATAAGCTTGGCAACTGTCATGTCCTTACGACGGAGGCAGTGTCCCCGGCAATCACATAATCCCCTTCTGACAAGCCAAGTCGGTAGAAAGCCAGATTCACCTCACAACCATCTTATAACTTAACTGCAGAGGTGGGCTTCATAGAATTTAACAATCGGTTCGCCCAGAATCGAAAATGGGAGCACGCCTTGCGAACAAGCATGCTGCCTCAAAAACACAGTGATTGTATAGGATGGGATAGCTTCCCTCACGCACGCACCTTATACACATGCGCGCTGCATTAAAAACACAGCAATTGTGTAAGACGGGATAGCGCCGAGGCAAGCGGGCGGGCCTAACCGCTTCCCGTAATTACCCTGTTTCCCCCAAAATAAGACATCCCCTGATAATAAGCCCAATTAGGCTTTTGAGCGCATGCCAATAAGGCTAAGCGCTTATTTCAGGGTTCAAAAAAATATAAGATAGGGTCTTATTTTTGGGGAAACACAGTACTGGTTTGCCTGAACCTGTCAGAAACCGGCTGAATCCTACCCCTGCTTAACTGTGGTGATTCACTTAAGATCTGTGTCAGCAGCTGTTAAATAGCACTTAGCTGCCAGCTGCCTGCAATTATTGCGAGTTCAAATCTCACCAGGCTCAAGGTTGATTCAGCCTTCCATCCTTCTGAGGTAGGTAAAATGAGGACCCGGATTGTGGGGGCAATAAGCTGACTTTGTGTAAAAAGAACACCGCTTAGGGCCCCCCGAAAGCCCTACTAAGCAGGTATATACAAAAAGTATGAAGGCTATTGCTTAACGCATTGTAAGCTGCCCTGAGTCTCCGGAGAAGGGCGGCATATAAATCGAACCAATAAATAAATAAATAAGAAAGGTGATAAAATGGGGGCAAAACTCACTTATCAACCATCTTGCTTAGCAACGGAAAGTTTGGGCTCAATTGTGGTCATTAAGTTGAGGACCACCTGTACTGTTTTCTTCCCCTCTTTGAATCTGTCCGTGTAGGCCGTTCAGCCCTTCCTGGTCCGATGGTCTCCGAGTGCATTGATATTGTTTGAAATTCTGGTTTACAGTCCTAATACATCTGGGAATAAATCTTCCTTGGCACTCGAGCTAATCTGCATTACGTATCTCTTCCTGCTGCAGGCTTCAGAATTCCAAGAATTTGATTTTTTATCAGGGCCCAGAATTAAGAAAATAATCAAGGTCTTGGCTTTAAAAATAGGAGAACTCAGAAGCTCTTGGTTGTAGCTTGTAGGTCAGAGGAGTATTGATAGTCGTGGACTCAGGACGAGTGAAAATATTTTGGGTCTGCCATGCGTGCAAAGGACAGCTGATCATTGCACACGCATGTGCACCAGAAACCCAGAAGACAAACAGGCAAGGCTGTGCATGCTGGGCAACCTGGCTTTGCGTACCACTTTGGGCACTGTCAGCCTCCGCTTTTCTCTGCTTTGGCTGTCATAGTAATGGAGGGAGGGGGGTAGCTAGTTGGGCTATGTATGGGCAGGAAAACGAAACCGATTCTTAAGCTTATTAGTGAACTGGCGAAGCTGCTATCAGATCAACGGACACCGCATTCCTGATTAATGTCACTGCCAGACGTGTACTCCCACCTGACCTCTGGGAGACCTTTGGATTGGGTGGACAATGGGAGGGGATGCTTTCTATCTGTCCTTTCGCGCTTTTTGCCTCAGAATCCTGCTTTCCATGGTTGCGTTCACTTTATATCGAGTAAAAGTACCATGCTTTATTTTATAATGAAGTCTGGGTTTTTCTTGCCTGGATACTGAAGGAAGCATACCTGACATTAAGCAGGATTCTGAGGCAAAAAGGGGAATTGTGTCCCATAGGTTCGCCATCATGGGTATAGGGGTTTCCTGCCTGAGCAGAGGGTTGAATTAGAAGACTTCCAAAGTCTGTTCCAACTATATTATTCTGTTTCATTACACCTGATGACAACTATTCTTGGAAGTGCCCCCAGTTCTCAGAAAGATTTGGAGGCCACACCAGATGGGCGTGTTCTCTTGTGGCCTCTGGAAGTGAAATATGTAAAGAATTGTCTCTCTTTTCTTTGTGTGTGTGTGTGTGTGTGTGTGTGAGAGAGAGAGAGAGAGAGAGAGACCATTCACACAAAACCACCCCCTCTCCACCCACAATCCCGCCAATCTGCGAAGCCAGAAAATTTGGGGGCTGCTATCCTAAGGAATTCATGATGAAACTGAATGTGAAAACAAGATGGTGAAAAAACCCGAAATCTGTAGAAGGCCAATCTCCATAAATATGAGTCAGTTGCCAAGCTGTGACCGTGGGGACGCTGCAAGGGTTGTTAAGTGTGAAAAACAGTCATCATTCCCTTTTTCCAGTCCCGCTATAACTTCGAAAAATCAACTAAACGAACTGCCGTAACTCAAGGACTGCCTACTTACGACCACAATGGAGGCCAACATTTCTGTTGCTAGGTGAGGTGTTCATTAAGTGAGTTCTGCCCCTATTTTACAACCTTTATTGCCATAATCGTTAAGAGAATTGCTGCAGTTCTTAAATTAATAACATGGTTGTTAAGTGAATCTGGCTTCCCCTTTGATTTTTTTTTTAATTTGATTTATATGCCGCCCTTCTCCGGAGACTCAGGGCGTCTTACAATGCGTTAAGCAATAGCCTTCATACTTTTGTATATTTATACAAAGTCAGCTTATTGCCCCCACAAACTGGGTCCTCAATTGACCTACCTTAGAAAGGATGGAAGGCTGAGTCTCACTTTGAGCCTGGGGAGATTCGAACTTACAGTAATTGCAGACAGCTGATGTTAATTACAATGCTTTAGTCTGCTGAGCTACCAGGCTCAGTCTGGTAGTTCAGATTTTGCTGGCTAAAAGGTCGCAAAAGGGGATCATGTGACCCCGGGACGCTGCGACTGTCATCAACATGAGTCAGTTGACAAGCGTCTAAATTTTGATCACGTGACCATGGGGATGCGGCAGCGGTCGTAAGCATGAAAACTGGTCGTAAGTCATTTTTTTCAGTGATGACGTAACTTCAAATGTTCACTAAACGAACTGCTATAAATCCAGATCTACTTGTACGCAAATTTTCTAATACACGATCCTGTAGTAAGCAGTCAGATAGAGAAGCAGGTCTCTGCCGCCTGCTGGGAGGTATAATTGGGCAATTAAAAAAACATCCCTATCGCAGCTTGTCAAAAAGACCCAGCCTTTTATTGCTTGTCATCCTTTATTTATCGCAACGAATGTAAAATTAGCGGTCGCTTGCGGGAAAGCGAACGAGATACCAGAAAACCAAAAATGAGATAGAAGCCGCCGCCGCTGTGTAGGGTGGCTGGAAAAAACTGATGTGAAGCTATTGGCACATCGTTGGATCCTTCTGGTTTTCAACCACCCCACAATTTCTAAGTCTTAAGTAAGCAGTTCTTCTTCCAACCCCCGCCCCCACCCCCTCCTGTTTTCCCAAGTTTGTAACCGCATTTGATAGGAAATCTAGAGCCGGCGATTCCAGTAAGAGCTGCAAAGGACGAGCTTCACTTACTTACGGTTTCACGGAGGGTAACTTATTACGGAGGGGAGAAAATCAATAAAGGAGACGGAGAGAAACCTTCTTCTGCATTAGCTTGCTGTCCCTACAGCTGGGAGCGGTTAGGGTTTTCACTGGAGGGCTCTGGCCAATAAGTAAAAGCCAGTCTAGAAGGGGTTAGGGTTAGGGGGTGTGTAGGGGGGACAACAATGGTGATTGAGAGGTGTCCAGTGTTTGATGGGCAGTTGTCTGAATCAGCAACCTGCAACCATTCCAGCAGTGATAGGATTCAAATTTTTTACTACCAGTTTTGTGGGTGTGGCATGGTGGGCGTGGCAGGGGAAGGATACTGTAAAATCTCCATTCCCACCCCACTCCAGGGGAAGGTTACTGCAAAATCCCCATTTCCTCCCGATCAGCTGGGACTTGGGTGGCAGAGAATAGATGGGACCAGGGCCAGTCAGAGGTGGCCTTTACTGATTTCTCTGAACTACCCAAATTTTTCGCTACCGGTTCTCCAGAACTGGTCAGAACCTGCTGACACCCACCTCTGGGTTCCAAGGACCGAAGAAAAATTGCCTTCCATGGACTTGGGTGGGTGGGGAATGGTTTCTTTGTGCGCAACCTAGAACTCACACACACACACACACACAGAGGCACAGATGAAGCTTCACTCATTTGCCTGCTGCTTCTGTGACCTGTTCCCAGGAGGCCACAGACTGGTACCGGCCCATGGCTCGGGGGTTGGAGAGCCCTGATTGGGAACCCCAATCAAGGAGAGAAGCAACCTGAAATGAAGGAGAAACTTCCTAACGGCGATGACAATTAACCAGTGGAACGGCTTGCCTTCAGAAGTTGTGGGTGCTGCTTCATTCCTGGAGGTTTTTAAGAAAAGACTGGACCAGGGGGGTCAAATTCAAGGCCCGCGGGCTGGATTTGGCGTGTGGGGTCTTAGATCTGGCTCTTGGGGCTACCCTGCAAACAGCGAAGGACTGGCCTTTTACTGGCCCTCCTGAGCTCCATTTTTGCTGGCAGAAGGCTGCAGGAGGCCGTCACAGCCGAAAACAGATCCCAGATCCCCACAGCCCCACCTGGGACACCACAAGTGCCCCCGATACGTGTAACATCAAGCTGGCCCACCCTGGCCACGTCCCCCACCTTCCCCGAGGTCAAACACAACCCTGATGTATTCTGTCCCGGGGTCATATGAGCAGCCTCTGTATATGTGTATATATCTATATCTACAAGTTTCCAGCAAGCTACCAACAAGCCACGTCAATGGGGAAGCCAGATCTACTTAATGACCGCATGATGCAGTGAACAACCGTGAGGAAAAAGGTCATAAAATGGGGTAAAACTCATTTAACTGCCTTGCCTAGCAAACTGAAATTTAGGGTTCAATTGTGGCCGTAAGTCAAGGACTACCTATACCCGTGATGGCGAACCTATGGCACGCGTGCCACAGGTGGCACGTGGAGCCATATCCGTGGGCACACGAGTGTAGCCCTAGCTCAGCTGCAGCGCGCATGTGCACACCAGCCAGCTGATTTTTGCACCAGAGGGGCCTCCAGGAGGTGGGGAAGGCTGTTTTCACCCTCCCCAGGCTCCAAAAAAGCCTCTGGAGCCTGGGGAGGGCAAAAAAACAGGTGTACCAGCCCCACCTGTAACCTTTTTGCAGTTGTGTGCCAAAAGCGGGGGAAGTGCAGGGGAGTCGCGCGTGCATGCGCAGGGGGCAGTGGGCAGTGGGGGCATTGAATTATGGTTGTGGGCACATGCGATCCACCCTGCGCTCACATGCGACCCACCCTGCGCTCCCCCCACTTTTGGCACGCGATGGCAAAAATGTTAGCCATCACTGCCCTATACCTTTCCAAACAACAGAGGCAGCTGTTCTAAAGATCAGAAAGCCTGGCCTAAATCTAAAACTGTACAGTCTCTAAAATAAAGGAAATTCTTTGGGATTATGCTCCTCAGCAAACAAGTTCGGAATAAAAGAAGGGTCCTCGGAGGCCTTCTAGTCCAACCCTGTTCAAGCAGGAAACCCTACGCCAGTGATGGCTAATCTTTTTGTCATCGTGTGCCGAAAGCCGGAGGAGAGCAGGGGGTCGTGCGTACGCGTGCCCACACCCATAATTCAGTGTGCCCCATCCCCCCGAACTCCCCCTGCTTTTGGCACGCGATGGCATGGTGGGCCCAGTAGGCCCATTTTTCACCCTCCCCAGGCTCTAGAGCCTTTCTAGGAGCCTGGGGAGGGCGAAAACGGCCTTCCCCACACCCGTGGAGGCCCTCTGGAGGCCAGAAACAGCCAATTTCCTGACTTCCAGTAGGCCCAGAAGGCCCGAAAATCAGCTTGCCAGTGCGCGCATATGAGCTGGACCTCTAGCTAGGGCAAAGCTCGCATGCCCACCAATACGGCTCTGCGTGCCACCGGTTCACCATCACAGCCCTACGCCATTCCATGCAAATGGTTGTCCAAGCTCCTCTTAAAATCCTCCAGTGATGGAGCACCCACAACTTTGGAAGGCAAGTCGTTCCACCGATTAATTGTTCTCACCGTCAGGAAATTTCTCCTCAGTTCTAGGTCACTTCTCTCCTTGATTAGTTTCCACCCATTGCTTCCTGTTCTCCCCTCAGGTGCTTTGGAGAATAGCTTGACTCCCATTTCTTTGTGGCAGCCCCTGAGATATTGGAATACTGCTATCATGTCACCCCTAGTCCTTCTTTTTATTAAACCAGACAGTGTTGGTGGACACTGGCCTGTCACCCAAAATGTCATGGCTGTATCATCTCTGACACACATGTCATAGGTTTGCCAATATTGATCAGATTTCGAAATTATCCTGGGAGAAATGTTTAAGAAGTTGCTTACATGTTAATTGCTAAGAAAACATGATGGATGTATCCATGAAAAGTCAAGCTCAGTTTGTAGAAATGTTTAAAAAAAAATCTGTCATTTTTTTGCCAAGTGTTTAGCAATTTCCGGTCAAAAGGGGACTTTTCAAGAAAATGTTCCAAATAATTTTATTTTTATTTTTTAAATAACACTACAGTTGGAAGCAATTTTGTGAATGTTTCATGCGTACAGTTGAGATCAATTTTTCTTTTATTTCCAGTAGAGGAGACTGCAGTTATGTTGGATTTCTTGGAAATTTTTTCCAGTGTCCTCAATGGTCTGGAATCTAAATTAAGCATTATTGATGCCTTTTTTTTTTGGTAAAATAATTTAAAAATTACCCCAGATTAATTTTGTTTGCTACACAAACAGCTTAACTTTTCTTCCTTTAGCCCACAGCGTTTCTAAGAATACGGAATATTTTTTATTCAAATTAGATGACATGCGCTAAATGAGTTTCAAATAGCCCAGCAAATCAAGATTTATTTGGAAATTGTAGCTGTTCCAACATATTATTTCAGTTAAACAAATGCTATTTTGAAAAGTTGCCAAAGTGATTATTTCCCTTTGTGATATATTTTAGATGGGAGAAAATGATACTTTGAAAATGAAGCTGTATAACCAATGGTGGGATTCAGCCAGTTCGCACCTATTCAGGAGAACCGGTTGTTAACTTTCTAAGCAGTTCGGAGAACCAGTTGTTGGAAGAAATCTTATTTTGTTTTTTTCCACTTTATACAGGGCTAATCCTGTAAGGAAGACAGGAAGGAAACATTCTGGTGGTGTTTCTAGCCTAATCTTTACTGCCCTGCTTACAGAAACTGCCTCTCTGGTTAACCCTTGTTACATTGTAACAGCTAAGGCAGAGCGCCCACCGACGTTAGTGACGTTGTGTTGGCCACGCCCACACGGTCACATGACCACCGAGCCACGCCTACCCATCTGGCCATTAGGGCAGAAAACCGGTTGTTAAATTATTTGAATCCCACCACTTCGTATAACTCATAGTACAGGTCATCCTCGATTTACAACAGTTCATTTAGTGACCATTGAAAGTTACAACGGCACTGAAAAAAGATGTCCGCTTTTCGCACTTACGACCATTGCGGCATCCACACGGTTACGTGATCAGATGCTTGGCAACTGACTCGTATTTATGACAGACTGCCTGCAATGCACATTTGCTCTGTTCCTAATCTTTTCCCTTTCTTTTTTTTCCCCCCTCAGGATATGTTGCAGAGGAAAGGGCCAAGATAAGGGATCTCCCAGAGACCGACCGGCTTCCGATTCCTCCATGAAGCAGCACAAAGCCTGATGCCCACTTTGCCCCTCACCATGGACAGGGGGAGGAATTACCACCCGCCATGTACGCACCAGCAGCCCGGCAATACACTGTATAGGACACCCACCCTTCAAACCCAGCTTGGCTTGCCTACCACTGAGGTGAGTGTCCCTGGGAGATGAGTCCTCAGATATACGGGATTTAGCCACAGGTCAGCCTTTTTTAAATTAGCCCTCACCGCAAGACTTGGTTCACCTCTTGCACTAGGTCCTCATTTAGCTGGGTGCCTACGTTACGCTAAGCCATAAACCATGGTTTATAAGCCACAGCCATTCAGGTTCACACATTATGCTGTTATTTCTTAATCTTGGACACTTTTAGATGGGTGGACTTCAATTCCCAGAATTCCTTAGCCAGGAGTGTTTCTTGACCTTGGCCAGTTTTAGATAGGTGGACTTCAACTCTCAGAATTTCTCAGCCAAAAGTGTTTGTCAATCTTGGCCACTTTCAAATAGGTGGACTTCAACTCCCAGAATTCCACAGCCAGGAGTGTTTGTCAATCTTGGCCACTTTCAGATGGGTGGACTTCAACTCCCAGAATTCCTCAGCCAGGAGTGTTTGTCAATCTTGGCCCCTTTCAAATAGGTGGACTTCAACTCCCAGAATTCCACAGCCAGGAGTGTTTGTCAATCTTGGCCAATTTCAGATGGGTGGACTTCAACTCCCAGAATCCCTCAGCCAGCCACCCCCTCTGAAAGTGGCCAAGATTGACAAACATTGATCTAAATTCACCCTCAAACACAGTTTTGCTTACGGCATTGTGTACCCAGTCAGCATTACCTTCTAATACTACATTTATACTCCTGAGATCAACTGGAAGTGGCTCTCCAATTTATGCACGAAAGCACATGCCTTTTAATGGGGAAGCAGCGCCAGTTCTGCGGTCCATAATGGTGTTCTTTATTTATGGTTTGGCTTGTTTATGAGATGTATACGCTGCTGTTACTCTGGATGGCTTAATAAATAAATGTATATGTACCTCAGTGGTGGGTTTCAAAATTTTTTACTACAGGTTCTGTGGGTTTGGCTCGGTGGGCATGGCTTGGCGGGCGTGGCAGGGGAAGGATACTGTAGAATCCCCATTCCCTCCCCAATCCAGGGGACGGTTATTGCAAAATCCCCATTTTCTCCCGATCAGCCGCGACTCAGGAGGTAGAGAATAGATGGGGTGAGGCCAGTCAGAATTTTTACTACCAGTTCTCCGAACTACTCAACATTTCTGCTACCAGTTCTCCAGAACTGGTCAGAACCTGCTGAAACCCACCTCTGATGTATATGACCGCCCAACTTACTTACAGTGTCTCTGGGCGGCTTACAGAATTAACCTCCCCAATGCAAAACCACCTCACCCCGGGGTCTCCAGGCCTGCTGTCAAAATCATGTCTTGAGGGTTTTTTGAAAGGTTTGCTTACCAACCATTGCAAGAACGGTCCTAAAACAGAGTGCAACTCACTTAACAATCGCTTTGCTAGCAATGGAAATTCTGTGGTCGTTAAATCGAGGATTACCGGAATTTGTGAAATAAAGGCGGGATCTTCTGTAACAAAGGACTTCAGTTTACCATCCTTTGCTCTACATTCTGCTGTTGCTGTTCCAGTCATTCTGTGCTCCCAGTTGCAAGTAGATACTCAGCAACCCTTGTAAATTGAGTACCTACATAGTTGTTTATTTATAAAATTAATTGGCCGCCCATCTTACTATGAGGTAATTCTAGGCGGTTTACAGACATACATACTGTACACATTAAAACCTAAATAAAACCAAACATTGATTGAGTATGTACTGTATGTATGTACTGTATGTATGTGTGTGTGTGTGTATTTAGTTATTTATAAATTTTTTATTGGCTGCCCATCTTACCATGAGATAACTTTGGGAAAAGACATAAAAAATACATACACATTAAAACCTAAATAAATTAAAACCAAAGTTTGCCTGCCTGCCTATTTTTAGATAGATAGATAGATAGATAGACAGATAGATAAATGATACATAGATGGTAGCTAACTAGCTAGATAAATAAATGATAGATAGATAGATAAATGATAGCTAGATGACAGATAGATAAATGATAGCTAGATAGCTGATAGATAGATAGATAGATAGATAGATAGATAGATAGATAAATAATACATAGATGGTAGCTATATAAATAGATAAATAAATGATAGATAGATAAATGATAGATAGATAAATGATAGATAGATGATAGATAGATAAATGATACATAGATGGTAGCTAGCTAGCTAGATAAATAAATGATATATAGATAAATGATAGCTAGATAAATGATAGATGATAGATAAATGATAGATAGATGACAGATAGATAGATGATAGATAGATAGATGATAGATAGATAAATTATACATAGATGGTAGCTAGATAGATAGATAAATAAATGATAGATAGATAGATAGATAAATGATAGCTAGATAAATGATAGCTGGATAAATGATAGATAGATGATAGATAAATGATAGATAGATAGATAGATAGATAGATAGATAGATAGATAGATAGATAGGCTGGGCAGCCAATAAATTACACACACATACACACACACACACACACACACACACACACACCGTTTCCCCAAAAATAAGACATCCCCTGATAAACCCAATTGGGCTTTTGAGTGCATGCGCTAAAATAACCCCCCCCCCACCCCGAAAGTAAGCCCTTCCCGAAAATATTTAAACACGTGCGCAGCCGGTCCCTGCCATTTCCTCTGGTTTCCACCATGTGCCCCAAAATAATAAGACCTCCCCAAAAATAAGGCCAAACACTTGTTTCGGGGTTCAAAAAATATAAGACAGATGTGCGTGTATGTATTTATGTATGTGTATATATATGAATATATATATGTGTATATATATGAATATATATATATATATTGTATATGTCATGGTTTACAGACATAAAAAATACATACACATTAAAACCTAAATAAATAAAATTAAAACCAAAGATTGATTGATTATTTGTTTGTTTGTTTGTTTGTTTATTTGCTGCTCATTATACCATGAGGTAAATCTGACTGGTTTGCAGACATAAAAAATACATACACTTCAAAATCTAAATAAACTGAAGCCAAAGATTAAAGTGAAGGAAATGTGGGG
Source organism: Masticophis lateralis (assembly GCA_030761175.1). Taxonomy (NCBI): domain Eukaryota; kingdom Metazoa; phylum Chordata; class Lepidosauria; order Squamata; family Colubridae; genus Masticophis; species Masticophis lateralis. Next base: position 343,720,732 of record JAUDYJ010000001.1, read on the forward strand.
AAGGTGAGGATGGAATTGGGCGGGGGAGGGGGAAGATGGGGGGGATCTGTTATTATTCAATCAACCTCCTCCATTGTGCTATTCCCCCACTGGAGCCCCAGGCCTTTAGGCCCTTACGAGAGGATGGGAGGGTGGGGGCCAACCTCACATTGTGGGGGGAGCAAGATGTTCCAGAAGGCTGTAGCCACAGCAGAGAAGGCCCTGCTCCTAGACTTCAACAGCTGGAATAATTCGGCTGACGGAAGCCATAGTATGCCTTCTCTGCCCGCCTGGGTGGGATGGGCTAGTCCTAGTGGGGAGAGTTTTTGTCATTTTCTTCTCCCCAAATTGTTTTTTTTTTTAATATTTCTGCAAACTTCTGGCTTCTTTCAATGCTTCCCTTGCTTCTCAGAAGCATTGTCTCTGCATTACGTCTTTGTCCTTGAATTGTCAACTACGGATACCGCATGAATTGGACTCTGAAAAGGCTTTGAACGTCCCTGAATATACCGCACGTATTTTGAAACCTGCTTTGTCGTTCTGCAGAATTCTGCTTCCGGTTGCTGGAGTTCATCCCTGTTTGCACCTCCTTCGTATTCAGCACCATTTTTCCTGAATGAAAACCAGTAAGTGCATTTGTGGGAGATCGCAAAACACTACAGAAGAGAGCTTTAAAGGGACCTGGGAGGTCTCCTAGACTAACCCACTGCTAAAGCAGGGGACCCTATACCCATGATGGCGAACCTATGGCATGGGTGCCACAGGTGGCATGTGGAGCCATATCTGTGGGCATGCGAGCATTGCCTTAGCTCAGCTCCAGCGTGCATGCGTGTGCCAGCCAGCTGATTTTCGGACCTTTTGGGCCCACTGGAAACAGGAAACAGGCTGTTTCCGGCCTCCAGAGGGCCTCTGGGAGTGGGAAAGGCCGTTTTCGCTGTCCCCAGGCTCCTAGAAAGCCTCTGGAGCCTGGGGAGGGTGAAAAAAGGGGCTTACCTGGCCCACTGTGCCATTGCGTACCAAAAGCGGAGAGAGTGCGGGTGTGTGTGTCATGTGCACATGTATGGGGGGGCACATAGAATTATGGGTGTGGGCATGTGTGTGCGTGACCCCCCCCCCCGCGTTCCCCCTGCTTTTGGCACTCGATGGCAAAAAGATTAGCCATCACTACCCTATACCCAGTTGTCAAAATTTGTGTTGATATACAAAAACCAAAATGGCTTGGGAACATTTTGAACGAGAAATAAATAAAAATCAGACCTAAAAGATAAAGAAATAGAGCGTCTTATCTCCACAGTGGTACCTCGGTACAGGTAATCCTCGATTGACCACAGTTCATTTAGCGACCGTTGCAAGTTACAGCATGACTGAAAAAAGGGACTTAAGACTATTTTTCACACTTGCAACCGCTGCAGCGTCCCCGGGGTCATGGGATCAAAATTCGGATGCTTGGCCACCGGTTCATAATTTATGAGGATCGCAGTATCCCAGGGTCATAGGATCCCTCTTCTGCCACCTTCTGGCCAGTCAGTGGGGAAGCCAGATTCAGTTAACAACTGTGGCAAGAAAGGCAAAATCCACTTAACACCTGTCTCAAATCTAAATCCAGATTCTGGTAACTAATTGATACCATCTAGATCAGCTGGAAGGGACACGGTGGCTCAGTGGCTAAGACACTCAGCTTGTTGATTGAAAGGTCGGCAGTTTGGCGGTTCGAAACCCTAATGCCGCGTAATGGTGTGAGCTCCCGTTACTTGTCCCGGCTCCTGCCAACCTAGCAGTTCGAAAGCATGTAAAAAATGGAAGTAGAAAAATAGGGGCCACCTTTGGTGGGAAGGGAACAGCATTTTGTGCGCCTTTGCCATTGAGTCATGCCGGCCACATGACCACGGAGATGTCTTCGGACAGCGCTGGCTCTTCGGCTTTGAAACGGAGATGAGCACAGCCCCCCCAGAGTCGGGAACGACTAGCACATATGTACGAGGGGTACCTTTACCTAGATCAGCTGGGATAATGAGAGATCTCTTCTTCCTTTCTGTCCGTAATCATTCAAAGATTAATTCTGAATCTTTTCAAGCATCCCTTGTCAATGCTAGCGAAATACAGTCATCGTTTTTTGAAACATTCAGGTAGTCCTCCACTTACGAACAGTTCGTTTAGTGACCGTTCAAAGTTGCAATGGCACTGAAAGAAGGCGCTGGTGCCCATTTTTCACACTTACGACCATTGCAGCATCCCCATGGGTCGCATGATCAAAATTGTCCTGGGGTGTGTGTGTCTCGTGATCCCCTTAGTGACTTTTGACAAGCAAAGTCAACAGGGAATCCAGATTCACTTAACAACCATGTTGCTGTGATTCATTTAACAACTGTGGCAAGAAAGGTCGCAAAATGGGGCCAATATCTCACTTAGCAACAGAACACGTTGGCCTCAATTGTGGTCTTATGTCGAGGACTATCTTAACTGCTTTGAAACCGATCGAATTTGATGCTCAACACATTTTGACACAAAAACTTTGTCCTGATATTCCTCATTTGTTTGGCATTCAACCCACAATCTAGAATTTGTCGATGTCAGCTGCCTTGTGACTCTCTATATTATTCCTTATGGGAAAAAACTTATTTGGTACTCCTTATTTTTGGTACTCATTGCATCTCCTGAAACCAATTAAGGATGAGTACCAAAGTATCACTGTATAAAGATTTTGTTGCAGGAGTCTTATGGCCTGGTGGCTCAGTAGACTAAAGCATTGTGATTAACACCAGCTGTCTGCAATTACTGTAAGTTTGAATCTCACCAGGCTCAAGATTGACTCAGCCTTCCATCCTTTCTAAGGTAGGTAAAATGAGGACGCAGTTTGTGGGGGCAATAAGATGACTTTGTATAAATATAGAAAAGTATGAAAGCTATTACTTAATGCATTGTAAGCCACCCTGAGTCTCCGGAGAAGGGCGGCATATAAATAAAATTTAAAAAAAAAATGTAGAGAGATACAATCCAGTAATAAATGTCTATGGAGATTCTCAATCATCCAGGTCATGGTTGTCGCAAAGGTGCTTTTTCAAGAGGCAACTGGACTTTCATGGTTTTTCTTTGAAGATGTTTCGCTTCTCATCCAAGGAGCTTCTTCAGTTCTGCCTTCAGTCTTCCAGCACTGAAGAAGCTTCTTGGATGAGAAGCGAAACGTCTTCAAAGAAAAGCGACAAAATCCAGGTGCCTCTTGAAAAACCTTTGCGACAATCCAGTAATAAGCATGCTATATGTAGGAAGATATAATCTCTGGGTGTTTATATAGTCCTTGAGCTATGGCCATTCATTCAGTGACAGTCCGAAGCTGGATGAATGGGGGTTATAACTAATGGTAGGTTTTTTTTAAAAAATTTGATTTATATGCCGCCCTTCTCCGGAGACTCAGGGCGTCTTACAATGCGTTAAGCAACAGCCTACATACTTTCGTATATTTATAGAAAGTCAGCTTATTGCCCCCACAATCTGGGTCCTCATTTTACCTACCTTAGAAAGGATGGAAGGCTGAGTCAACCTTGAGCCTGGGGAGATTCGAACTTGCAGTAATTGCAGGCAGCTGATGTTAATAACTGTTAATAACAGTGCTTTAGTTCGCTGCACCACCAGGGCTCCTATAGCTAATTTCATTTTCATTTCATTTCATTTTATTAGATTTATATACCGCCCTACTCCCGAAGGACTCAGGGCGGTGAACAGCCTTAAGATAAAACACATAAATACAAAAATTTAAAATAGAATAAAAATGAATTAAATAATTTGGCTGAGACAAATTTAAAACCCTCATAATTTAAAACAAATTAAAATTCCCATTTAAAAGGGGGAAAAGACTTAGGTCAGGTCGGCTTGATGGAATAAATGAGTCTTGAGCGCGCGACGGAAAGTGCGCAAATCCAGGATCCTCCGTATCTCCGGGGGGAGCTCGTTCCAGATGGTAGGTGCTCCCACAGAGAAGGCTCTCCCACTGGGGGCCACCAGTCGACATTGTTTGGCCGACGGCACCCGGAGGAGCCCCTCTCTATGGGAGCGTACTGGCCGCTGAGAGGCTGTTGGTGGTAGCAGGCGGTCCCGTAGATAACCAGGTCCTAAGCCATGGAGCGCTCTAAAGGTGATAACCAAAACCTTGAAGCACACTCGGAAGACCAATTATTGGGCTTCCAGCTGTCCCAGCACCCACATGGTGTGAGACTTGCAATTTCCTGCCGGCTTCCCCACTGACTCGGTTATGGGAAGCTGACAGGAAGCTGCCTTCCGTAACAACTGTAGGTAATCCTCAATTTATGACCACAATTAAAAATTCCTTTTTTATGACCCTGTAATCCCTTAATTCGGGCTAAAGTCAGGGTGACCGAATGAAGCTGAGCATTTACTGACCGGATGCCCTTCCTGATGCCATGTGAAATTCACAGCAGATTTTTTTTTTCTTTGCACCCTAGGAAAGGAACTGTGGTTTGGATGTAGTGGTTCTCTGCTAGTCAAGCCTCCACAGATGAGTCCAGTCATGGCCCAGACTAATTACAGATAACCCTCGGGTTATGACCACAGTTGGTCCCAAAATTTATGTTGCTAGGCGAAACATTTGTTAAGTGAGTTTTGCTCCATTTTACAAGTTTTCTTGCCAAATTGTTAAGCGGATCATTGCATTTGTTAAGTTAGTAAGACGGTTGTTAAGTGAATCTGGCTTCCCCATTGACTTTGCTGGTCAGAAGGTCGCAAAAAATGATCGTGTGACCCCAGGGCATTGCAATCATCATAAATACGAACCAGTTGCCAAGTGACTGAATTTTGATCGTGTGACAATGCTGCAATGGTCATATAAGTGTGAAGAATGGCCCTTTTTTGGCGCCGTTGTAACTTTCAACGGTCACTAAATGAACTGTTGTAAGGCGAGGACTTCCCACGCAAGACAGTGCTAGTTAATCCTGCAAAGGCTACGCTTTGAGCAATGTTTTTCAACTTTGGCCCCGTTAAGATTGGTGGACTTCAACTCCCAGAATTCCCCAGGCAGCATGGCTGCCTGGGGAATTCTGGGAGTTGAAGTCCACCCATGCTATTGCAACCTGTTCAGCAGATTCCCAATTTATCTTTCGGGTAAACTGCTGAAAACAGTTGATAATCCAGCTAGCCGACAACAAGACCAGCAACGGAACAGCTTCTCGTGTCTTTCGAACTCGGCACCGCTTGAAAAGCATTTGCAAACGGTGCTTTGCCATCTAGGTCTGGGCATTGGGAGGCAGAGACGAAAGAAAGGCTTCAGTGGGGCAGCCTCAGCTCTATTTGCAGCTGGAGAGCTGCAGTGGACACCGCCTATGCTTGGAACAGAGCGTATAGTTCGTTTTTTCTCCAAGAGTATTACTGTAAATCCTACTTTCTGAACCCTCTTGGGGGATTGATAAGAGAGATTCCTCTTCTGCTTACTCCTACTACTTCTGTTTGCTGCGTATTGAGTAGCAGATGGTAGATGAAGGTTATTGATTAGGATTCAACCTTCCCTTTTCTCTCCCGTGGCTGTTCTCTCCCGGCTTTGCTCAACGCCAGCGGTGGGGCTTAACGTAATCTCGGGTTCCTTTGGCGCAGGTCGAGAATTCGGAACTCTGCACTACAGGCAGTCCTCGACTTACGACCGCAATTGAGTGAGGCCAGGTTTGGTCGAGCGAGACATTTGTTAAAACTTCTGTTGCTAAGTGGAACGTTTGTTAATAGCAATAGCACTTAAACTTATACAGCACTTCATGGTGCTTTATCGCCTTCTCTAAGTGGTTTACAGCAGAGGTCCCTAACCTTTCGGACCTCAGGGACCACTAAATTCATAATTTTAAATCCCGCGGACCACTAATGTGATCTGCCTAATGACCGGCTGGGTGGGCGTGGCAAAGTGGTCATGTGACTGGGTGGACGTGGCCAACTCGATGTCCCTCACGTCGAGGGGCGCCTTGCCAGCCTCTACTCACCGCTCCTTGCCCGCCCGCCCGGGCTCCTTAGGGCCCCAACAGGAAGCAGTTGTAGGAGCTAAGCAGCCACCACAAGAAAGAGCTGGCAAAACAGCTCAGTTCAAATTGGATCTGGCCGAGAAGGAGGCTCAGCAGAAGCCCCTCACTGAGGACTACGAGCATAGGCTTTTGAAACAGAGGGAAGACCTGCGGGAGTGCAAAGTCAGGTACAGGTGCCTGGAGGCTCAGCGGACTGAGATGATCAGCCGGTTTCAGGCCATGATGCAGTCCCATTGGAACGAGGCCCTCCACCAGTGGTGGGATTCAGCTGGTTCACACAGGTTTGGTAGAACTGGTAGAACCAGTAGCTAACGTTTTGTGCAGTTTGATGAACGTCATGTCTGGCCCCGCCTCGCTTCACCCCTCCTCACCCAGCCACTCCTTGCCTCATCGCCCACCTGTTTGCCCAGCCACCTGGCCGCTCGCCAGGCTGGGTGGCGGGGTGAGTAGCTGGGCGTGACAAGGAGTGCCTGGGAGGAGAGGGGTGAGGCAGCGTCAGGCCGGGCATGGCGAGGAGAGGCTGGGCGAAGTGAGGTGCCCCTCAGTGTGAGTGATGTCAAGTTGGCCACACCCAACCAGTCACATGACCACCCAGCCACGTCTACCCAGCCGGGCATTAGGGCAGAGAACCGGTTGTTAAATTATCTGAATCCCACCACTCTCTCTGATTCTTCGCCACCAGTGGCACTTTGCCCAAAGCCCTGGCACCAGGAGGCCAAAGCAGATCCCAAGTCCTGCCCCCCTCTGACCCGCACAAGAAGACCCCAAAGGGGGAGCCTCTCTGCAGCAACGCAAACCTTCATTGCACGTATCCGGCCCATGGGCCAAGGTTTGAGGACCCCTGATTTAGTGCAATCTAAAAAATGCAAATCGTTTTTCTGCGGACCACCAAAATTTTGTTGGTGACCGCTGGTTTACAGAGTCAGCCTATTGCTCCCAACAATCCGGGTCCTCATTTCACCGACCTCGGAAGGATGGAAGGCTGAGTCACCCTTGAGCCTGGTGAGACTCGGACTGCAAAACTGCAGGCATCCGGGAGTCAGCTGACGTAGCCTGCAGTACTGCATTCTAACCACTGTGCCACCACAGCTCAGTTAAGTGAGTTTTGCCCCCCTTTTATGACCCTTTATTGCCACCGTTGTTAAGTGAATCAGTGCAGTGGCTAAGTTAGTAACCCGGTTGTTAAGTGGCTTCCCCGTTGATTTTGCTTCTCAAAAGGAGCCTGGATAGCTCAGCAGACTAATGCATAGTCATTAACTCCAGCTGTCTGCAATTACTGTAAGTTCGAATCTCGCCAGGCTCAAGGTCGACTCAGCCTTCCATCCTTTCTAAGGGAGGTAAATTGTGGACCCAGTTTGTGGGGGCAATAAGCTGACTTTGTATAAATATATACAAAAGTATGAAGGCTATTGCTTAACGCATTGTAAGCCGTCCTAAGTCTCCGGAGAAGGGCGGCATATAAATCAATTTTTTTTAAAAAAAAGGTTGCAAAACGGGGATCATGTGACCTCGGGACACAGCAACAGTCATAAGTATGAACCAGTTACCAAGCATCTGAATTTTCATCACACGGCCATGGGGATGCTACAGAGGTCGTAAGTGTGAACAATGGCCATAAGTCACTTTTTTCAGTGCCGTGGTAACTTTGGACAGTCACTAAGCGACCTGCTTGTAAATCAAGGACTACCTATATGGCAGTCCTCAATTTACAACCATTTGTTTAGCCGTCATTCGAAGTTAGCAAGAGGGTTATAAGTGTGAATTTTGTCCCCTTTCGCGACCTTTCCTGCCACAGTCGTTAAGTGAACCCCTGCAGTTGTTCAGCTAGTAACACGGTTGTTAAGTGAATCTGCCTTCCCCATTGACTTTTCTCGCCAGAAGGTCGCAAAAGGGGATGACGTGACTCCAGACACTGCAACCGTCATAAATATGAAGCAGTTGCCGAGTGTCCGAATTTTGATTACGTGACCATGGGGATGCGACATTGGTCGTAAGCATGAAAAACAGTCATAAGTCACTTTTTTATAGTGCTGTTTTGACTTTTGACGGTCACTAAATGAACGGTTGTAAGACGAGGATTATTTGTATGAGAACATAATATATAACAATCATCCTGCATCCTGATTTTAGCTATTGTCTATCCACTGCAGAATGAAGGCCTCTTCCTCCTACTTCCAACCAATACGGTCCTGAGCTTTCTTTTGCCAATTGGGCCCACAATACAATTAGTCCTTGACTTATAACCACAACTGAGCCCAGAATTCATGTTGCTGAGTGAGACATTTGTTAAGTGAGTTTTCCCCCATTTTACGACTCTTCTTGTTACCTTTGTTAAGTGAATCACTGCAGTTAAATCAGTAACAACTTCCCCCTTGACTTTTTTTGTCGGAAGGTCACAAAAAGGAATCACGTCTCACACACACACACACACACACACACACACACACACACACACACACACACCCTGGGACACTGCAAACCGTCCCAAATGTGAACCAGTTGTCAAGCATCCGAATGCAAATCACGTGACCACGAGGGATGCTGCAGTCCTAAGTCACTTTTTTCGGTGACATTGTAACTTCGAACGGTCACTGAACGAACTGTCGTATGTTGAGGACTGCCTGTTTTTTTGCTGACGTCAAGGAGGTTAAAAACATTTAAGAAGTAAAACGCAAAAACCAGTGGTGGGTTTCAATTTTTTTTTACTACCGGTTCTGTGGGAGTGGCTTGGTGGGCAGGGCAGGGCTTGGTGGGTGTGGCTTGGTGGGTATGGCGGGGAAGAATACTGTAAAATCTCCATTGCTTAGGACCTGGTTATTTACGGGACCGCCTACTATCACCAATAGCCTCCCACTGGCCAGTACGCTCCCATAGAGAGGGGCTCCTCCGGGTGCCGTCGGCCAAACAATGTCGTCTGGCGGCCCCCAGGGGGAGAGCCTTCTCTGTGGGAGCACCTACCATCTGGAACGAGCTCCCCCCGGAGATACGGAGGATCCTGGACCTGCGCACCTTCCGTCGTGCACTCAAGACTCATTTGTTCCATCAAGCTGGCCTGACCTAAGTCTTTTCCCCCTTTTAAATGGGAATTTTAATTTCTTTTAAATTATTGGGATTTTAATTTTTTCAGCCAAATTTTGTTTTAGTCTATTTTAAATTTTGTATTTATATGTTTTATTTTATGGCTGTACACCGCCCTGAGTCCTTCGGGAGTAGGGCGGTATATAAATTCAATCAAATCAAATCAAATCAAAATCATTCCCACCCCATTCTGGGGGAAGGATACTGCAAAATCTCCATTCCCTGGCCAATCCAGGGGTAGGTTACTGCAAAATCCACATTTCCTCCCGATCAGCTGGGACTCAGGAGGCAGAGAATAGATGGGGGTGGGGCCATCAGAATTTTTACTACCGGTTCTCCAAACTACTCAAAATTTCCGCTACCAGTTCTCCAGAACTGGTTAGAAACCCTGCTGAAACCCACAGATTGCTAAATCAAACAGGTTCTTCCTGCACTTCCCCCGGTTGCGTTGGGAATCCCGGCCGGCTCGAGGAGAGAGAGATAGCTAAACACATTTTCATAAATCGATCCGCCCTGGTTTTAGGGTCCTGTCTCTTCAGGCTTGAAGAGACAGGACCCCAGGCTGGTCTGCTGGAGAAACGAACACAGGAGCCGTTTCTCCAGCAGACCAGCCTTGGGGTTGCAGCAGCCTTCCTGCAGGGGTCCCCATATGCCACGAGCCGCTCTGCAGGATGTAAGGCTTGGCGCCCTGCCTGGCCTTTGTGGTTCAGCCCATCCCATAGCAAGCGCTGCCGTCCTTTTACTGGAAAGATGAGGCATCCGAACCGGGGACGTTCCCATCAGCCAGGTTGGCAGAGTAAAAGCAAAACTTAAGGTGGTGCCATGTGTCAAGCTTTGTGGGCAGAGGTTTCGGCCGAGCAGACTCACTCTTTTGACGGAGAGGATTTTAAAGGGTGGAAAGCCAGCGTCAGTGTCCTCCTCCTCCTCCTTATCGTGGCTCCAGCCCCCGCTCTCCCGGATGTGAACTGGCCACTGCTTATCCTGCTTTGCGTAAGCCGAGGCGGCGGCTTTGTGTGCGTGTCTCTCTCCCTTTTTGAAGGAGGACTCTTCAGGTGGCTGGTCCTCACCGTTGCCTGGAGGCGGAACTCATGAGTGTGTGCTTAGGCGACGGATGTGTGGGCAGGAGATCTAAAAATAATGAACCTTAACACAGATCTTGTGGATCTAATGAAGCCCAGGCCACTTCTCTGACCCCCACCTAACCAGATTTAATATTGAATCTTGAAGGCTTGGCCTGCATTTATCCGGCTCTCAAGTTAAGCACCCGGAGTTTAAAAGAGAGATTGGTTGTCCAACATACCCACTTCCTCCTTTGTCCTCAATTTAACAACAGTTGTTTTAGTGACCATTCAAGGGGAATGAAAAAGCGACTTATGACTGTTTTTTTATAATTATGACCTTGACGGCGTCATGTGATCAAAATCGAGATGCTTGGCAACCGGTTCATACTTATGATGGTTGCAGACTCCCAAGGTCACTTGATCCCCTTTGGCCGCCTTCTGGGAAGCGAAATCCATGGGGGAGCCCGATTCACTTAACAACTGGGTTTGCTAAGTTATCAACTGCAGTGATTCACTTAACAACGGAGACGAGAAAGGACCGTAAAATGGGACAACACTCAACAAGTGTCTCACTTAACAACAAAAATTGGGGGCTCAATTGTGGTCAGGAGATGAATTTTGTTCCATTTTACAACCTCCTTGCCACAGTTGTTAAGTGAATCCCTGCAGCTGTTAAGTTAGGAACACGGTTATTAAGTGAGTCTGGGTTCCCCGTTGACTTTGCTGGTCAGAAGGTCTCAAAAGGGGATCACATGACCCCAGGACACTATAACGGTCATAAATGTGAGTCAGTTGCCAAGCGTCTGAATTTTGATTATGTGACTATGGGGATGTTGCAACAATTGTAAGTGTGAAAAATGGTCACAGGTTACTTTTTTCAGTGCCGTTAGCCGTCACTAAATGAACTGTTGTAAGTCGAGAACTATCTGAAATGCCAGTGTGCAAGCTTCTGAATTTTGATCATGTGAACATGGGGATGCTGCAATATTCATAAGTTCAAGGACTGGTAATAAGTCATTTTTTCAGTGCTGTTTAATTTTGAACGGTCGCTGAATGAATGTTTGTAAGTCGAGGACTATCTGTTACGTTTCGGCGAATGTAAATCCGGATTCTGATAATTAACTAACTTATACCATCCAGATCAGCTGGGATCTCTTTTTCCTTCCTGTCTGTAATCAATCAGATGCTTTTTCCCTTTCGAGGGTGAGGACTAGCCTCTTGGTGAGTACATAATTGCAAGCGACTAAAGCAATGGTAGCTAGTAATTTCAAACTTCTGTAAAGCTGCTGATTGTCAGTAGAAGGTAAGGGTAGAATCAGGTCATCTAAAACTTTGGGGGGGCATTTGCGTGAGTGGTAGAGATGTGCCAAAATATTTAAATGCGATATCCTTCCAAGCATTCATTGTCAATGCTAGTGAAATATAGTCACCCCTTTTTTTTACACTCAGGTAGTCCTTGATTTACAACAGTTCATTTAGCGACCGTTCAAAGTTACAACGGCACTGAAAAAAGTGACTTATGACCATTTTTCACACCATGACGTGTGATGAAAATTCAGACGCTTGGCAACTGACTTATATTTATGACGGTTGCAGTCTCCCAGGGGTCACGTGATCCCCTTTTGTGACCTTCCGACATGCAAAGTCCACGGGCAACCCAGATTCACTTAACAACCATGTTGCTGACTTACCCACTGCTGTGATTCTCTTAACAGCTGCGGCCAGAAAGGCCTTAAAACGGGGCAAATATCACTTAACCACTGTCTCCCTTAGCAAGAGAAATTTTGGGCTAAGTTGTGGTCGTAATTTGAGGACCATCTGTATAATATACATATAGAAAGGCATAGTTTTTAGATATTTAAATTTGGCTGTGTCTTCTTTGTTTTTCAATTTTGATTGTGGCTCTGTGTTCCTTGTTTTTCCACTTTATTTTCTCTTTTGCTCTATTGGTTTGTTTTGTTTAGTTTTGTTTAAATAAAAGCCACACTCCACCCCTGCCTTTGCAGCAGGGATGGGCTCTAAAATTTTTTACTACCGGTTCTGTGGGCGTGGCTTATTTTGTGGGCATGGCTTGATGGTCATGTGACAATTCTTTAGGATTTAGCAGAGGGGCTTTTAACTGCTTGCAGAGCAGTACTGGTCTACTCATTCGTTTTAGAAGGCATCGGTCTACCACCACACTGCCTTGTAACACTGATCAGCTGTAGGGCGGCCCTTTGAAGGCCTGTGGCAAGAGTTTAAACAGTTTTTTTCCTTCTAGCCAATCAGCTGGGACTCAGGAGGTAGCAATAGATTGGGGGTGGGGCCAAATAAAAGGTAAGAATAACGGGGGGGGGTGCGGACAGGGGAGGAGAAGAACCGGTTCAGTGATGTCGTATCGTCACCGCTACCGGCTTGGCCGAACTGGGCCAAACCGGGAGGAACCCACCACTGCTCTGCAGTCACAGGGCAAAGCGCTTTCAAAACGACGTCTCCGATCCGATAATATTTTCCGTTCCTTTACAGGCAATATTTTAATACCCCTTTGAATTTCTACACTAATTCCACCAATGGGCAGCTCTTCCCAGATCCTAACTTCGCACCTCAAGGCCTTGCTGATTTCTTACCCAGAAATGGCGACTTCGCTCAGGTAAGGCCAAACTTTTTTTTTTCTTCTTTTGCGAAGGCGAAGCTTTGCAGGTAGTCCTCGACTTACGGCCATTTGCTTAGTTTGAAGTTAAAACAGCGCTGAAAAACTCACCATGACTGATTTTTACACGTGTGACCGTTGCAGCATCCCCCCACGGGCACGTGATCAAAAATTCAGTACGCTTGGCAACTGGTTCATATTTATGACCTTCTATTGTAAGTGCTCCAACGCTGGAAGTTTTTAAGAAGAGATTGGATAACCATTTGTCTGAAGTGGTATGGGGTTTCCTGCCTAAGCAGTGGGTTGGACTAGAAGACCTCCAAGGTCCCTTCCAGCTCTGTTATTATAATAACATTAGCCATTAATCTCTCCTGTAACCTTCCGAGCTGGCTTCCAACAAGCAAAATCGATGGGGGAAATTGGATTCACTTAACAGCCGTGTGATTCATTTAAGTGCATTCGTTCGCTTAACAACTGTAGGACAAAAGGTTGTAAAATGAGGCAAAGTTCACTTAACAACTGCCTTGCTTAGCCATGGAAATTTGGGGCTCCCTTGTGGTCATAAGTCGAGGACTACATTGCTGTTTTGTCAAAAAAAAAAAATCTACAAAATGCACCAGCCAGTCAATAGGTTCTGCTCTACCTAAAAATTTGATGCTGATGAAAATCAGGGATTTCAAGAGGAGCTGCTTCCTGTCATCTTCTGAGACTTACCTGTTACGTTGCCTAATTCAGGGTCAGCAACCTGCAGCTCTGGAGCCGCATGTAGCTCTTTGACCCCTCTGCTATGGCTCCCTGTCATTCAAATTATGTGTCACAACCGCCAATGTGCGACACCCACTGGCATGCGATTTATTTATTTATTTATTTATTAGTTCAATTTATATGCCACCTTTCTCCGGAGACTCAGGGCGGCTTACAATGTGTTAAGCAATAGCCTTCATACTTTTGTATATACCTGCGTAGTAGGGCTTTTGCCCTCCCCACCCCAAGCGGTGTTCTTTTTTATACAAAGTCAGCTTATTGCCCCCACAATCCGGCTCCTCATTTTACCTATCTTGAAAGGATGGAAGGCTGAGTCAACCTTAAGCCTGGTGGGATTTGAACTGCCGAATTGCAGGCAGCAGAAGTAGCCCGCAGTCTAACCACTGCGCAGCTCATCAATGTTGGTATTCGGCAAAAACAGAGTTACATGACTGCGAGTTGCTACAAACAGCCATAAATGTGAGCGGCTGTTGGAAGTTTGAATTTGGATCTTAAGTAACTTCCCCCCAGGTAGCTCTGTCAAAGCATCAGTGGGTCGCTAAGCAAACCATTGTAAGTCAAGGACTACCTGTAGAAAAAAATAACTTCTATTGTTTTTTTTTTACTTGAGCCTGAGGTTTCTCACTGGGACTATGGTGATCTCATTGGTCTTTTGCTTTGACACTTATGAACAAACAGGCAGATTTGAGGGTGTGTAACCAATTACCTGGAAGCAATTAAAGTTCGCTTAATTGTAAGCTGCGGATCAAGGCACCGGTCCAAGGAAAACAAGGGCCTTACCGTTAACGGCTTGTCATTTGAACGACTTATGCTGTTATCAGGAGAGCTGATATAATCCTTGTAGGACAGGGAAGGGATAGCCCAGTTTTCCTTTCTCCCAGCCGCTTGAACCACCATTTTTCAACAATCCCAGACATCTACAGGTCCTCGATTAGTGACTGCCTCATTTAGCAACCATTCGCAATTACGACGGAAAAGTAACTTTCCAACCAACTCCTCACATTGACCATCTGTGCAGGTTGGAAAGGAAAGGAAAGGAAAATGGAAGTAAAACCTTAAGCCACGGTCACAGTTTCATTTAGTGACTGCTTTGCTTCATGACCAAGTTGCTCGTCCCAATTATAGTCACCTAAACGAGAACTACTATGTTTCTCTGAAAATAAGACGGGGTCTTATATTAATTTTTGCTCCAAAAGAGGCATTAGGGTTTATTTTCTGGTTAGGTCTTATTTTGGGGGAAATACGGTACTAAATGCATCCATCTGGCTGACCATCTTAACCAGAGTTTATTGTGGGGGTAAGGCTTAATATTACGAGCATCCTGAAAAATCATGCTAGGATTTATTTTCCTAAGTTGGGTCTTATTTTCAGGGAAACAGGGTATCTATATGTTAATTCTCGGAATAGCATAAATCAGAGGTGTCAAACTTGACTTCATTGAGGGCTGCATCAGGGTTGTGTTTGACCTGGGGGGGGGCAGTGTGTGTGGCCAGCGGGGGCATGGCCATCTTGATGTCACTCGTATAGGGGGCATCTGTGGTGGCCGAGCGCTCTGTCAGCAAAAACGGGCTCCCGAGCTCTGTTTTCAGCTGCGACGGCCTCCTGCAACCGGAGCTCCATTTTCACTGGCAGAGGTACCCCGGGCCGGTCGTTTGCTGTTTCTGCGGGCCAGATCTAAGCATCCCACAGGCCAGATCTGGCCCACCAGCTTTGAGTTTGACACCCCTGTGATAAATGTTCTAGTATGCATGTGTGCTATTACCCTATCTTGTTTCATCTATTTCATATTTTCCGGCACGAATATGAGAAGACAGACCAGGGTCTAGATATGTTATGGTGATTTGGATTGCTATTTATTGATTGATTGATTGATTGATTGATTGGTTCGATTTATATGCCGCCCTTCTCCGGAGACTCAGGGCGGCTTACAATGCGTTAAGCAGTAGCCTTCATACTTTTGTATATACCTGCTTAGTAGGGCTGTTGGCCCCCCCCCAAGCGGTGTTCTTTTCTATTTATTGTTTATTTTTATCCCACCTTTATTAATGTATACGTAACTCAAGGCGGCGGATATACATAACATCCTTTCTTCCTCCTCTTTTTTTCCCCCACAACAACAATCCTGTGAGGTGGGTTGGGCTGGGAGAGAGTGACTGTCCCCAAATCAACCAGCCAGTTTTCACTCCTAAGGCGAGACTAGAATTTACCTTCTCCTGGTGATTGGCGCAAACATCCCCAGCCTGCTTTTGTCCTGTCCCCTGGTGATTTATCCAAAAATCACCCAGCTGGTTTGTAATTTTTTTTAAAAAAAACTTTTCAATTAAAAAAAAAATCACCCAGCTGGCTTTTAAGACTAAGCTGGGACTAGAACTCACCATCTCCTGGTGATTGGCCCAAAGTCCCCCAGCTAGCTTTCATGGCTAAAGTGGGACCAGAACTCACAATTTCCTGCTTTGTAGCCTGGTGCCTTAACTATGATAAGTAGACCAAACTGGCACTCTGAATGTATATTACGAAGATGTATGTAGTATCTTTTTCATATTCTTATGTAACAAAGCTTCAACTTTCCCAGGCAGTTTAGGGAATCCACCGACCCACAACCAGTCTCTAAAGAAATCAGATTTTAGTTCTCATCCTGTCCTCTGGAATATTTTATTTATCTATTATTTTATTTTATTAAAGTTCTTGACCGCCTGTCTTACGACAAGATCCCTCTGGGCAATTTAACAATATTAAAAAGATAAAAAAAATATTTTATGAAAGCTATACACAATAAGAACAAAACAATAATTTAAAAAACTGGATGTTGATTTCTTTGTTCTCCTGTATAATCCACCATCGGGCACCGTCTCTGAAGGAATTCCTGTTTGGCTTAAAATGCACTTCCTTCCATCTAGAATCCGTGGGGGTGGACAATTCAAAATTGGAAGTTTTCTTTTTTGGTCTTTGAGCTTCAACTGCTGTCTGGGTAGAGCCTGGGATCTCTTAGATGGTTGGAGTTTGTTTCTCAAGTGATCGTTGTGATCTGACAAACAGGAACCTGACACTTCAAAAGTGACCTGTGCAATTGGCTGATGCAATCACGGAGAAACAAGCTATGGCTTCCCGTAACACTGTAGTGGGTAGACTTGGGGGGGGGGCAGTGTATTTGTGCTGCCTTGCTTAGATCCTGCTTGTAAATTTCTTAACCTTTCAGAAATGTTGACCTCCAGATGGATTGAACCAAATGCTTTTCATGTATGGCCACTTTAAAATGCCTGGACTTCAACTCCCAGAATTCCTCAGTAAGCCACGCCGGTTGAAAAAGTCCTGGGATTTGAAGTCCACACATTTAGTGGCCAAAATAACAGACAGACAGAACAACAAGAGTTGGAAGGGACCTTGGAGGACTTCTAGTCCAACCCCCTGCTCAGGGAGGAGACCCTATATTCATGATGGCGAACCTATGGATCCATATCGATGGGCACACAAGCATTGCCCTAGTTCAGCTCTGGCACGCAGGTATGTGCCGGTCAGCTGATTTTCGGGCCTTCCGGGCCCACTGGAAGTCGGCAAATAGGCTATTTCCACCCTCTGAGAGCCTCCGGGGTGGGGGGGTGGGGAAGGCTGTTTTTGCCCTCCCCAGGCTCCAAGAAAGCCTCTGGAGCCTGGGGAGGGCAAAAAACAGGTCTACTGGGCCCACCGTGCCATTGCATGCCAAAAGTGGAGAAAGCACAGGGGTGTCACGTGCGCATGTGTGTGGGGGCAAGGCATACTGAATTATGGGTGTGACCCCCTCCCATGCTCCTCCCGCTTTCGGCACACGAAGGCAAAAAGGTTAGCCATCACTGCCCTATATCATTTCCATCAAATGGTTGTCCAGTCTCTTCTTAAAAACTCCCAGTGTTGGAGCATTCACAAGTTCTGGAGGCAAAGTTGTTCCACTGATAAATTGTTCTAACTGTCAGGAAATTTCTCCTTAGTTCTACGTTGCTTCTCTCCTTGATTAGTTACCTTATTGGAGAAGCTTAAGATGTGACGATTGGGGGGGGGTTTCCCCCCTCCCCTGATTTTACAAGGCCTTTTCTGGGAATCGGACTTTCTCATTTTGCTATTAATGTTCAGTATTGTCTCTCTCTTTTTAGCCTGGCGGTTTGCTGAATTGATTGTTTTTCCTCCCACTAAGAGTGCTCTGGATTGGTCTTCCCTAAGCTGATCAAATACTTATATCCCAAAGGTGCTTTTTCAAGAGGCAACTGGACTTTCTGTTTTTTTCTTTAAAGACGTTTCGCTTCTCATCCAAGAAGCTTCTTCAGCTCTCTTGGATTAGAAGCGAAACATTTTTAGAATAACCGAGTTGGAAGGGACCTTGGAGGTCTTCTAGTCCAACCCCCTGCTTAGGCAGGAAACACTACACCACTTCAGACAAATGGTTATCCAACATCTTCTTAAAAAAGTCCAGTGTTGTAGCATTCACAACTTCTGGAGGCAAGTTGTTTCACTGATTAATTGTTCTCACTGTCAGGGAATTTCTCCTTAGTTCTCAGTTTTGTTTTGTTTTTAATTTGATTTATATGCCACCCTTCTCCGGAGACTCA
Organism: Masticophis lateralis; assembly: GCA_030761175.1. Taxonomy (NCBI): domain Eukaryota; kingdom Metazoa; phylum Chordata; class Lepidosauria; order Squamata; family Colubridae; genus Masticophis; species Masticophis lateralis. The sequence goes on from JAUDYJ010000001.1 coordinate 343,738,832, forward strand.
GGGCGGCTTACAATGCGTTAAGCAATAGCCTTCATACTTTTGTATATTTTACAAAGTCAGCTTATTGCCCCCACAAACCGGGTCCTCATTTTACCCACCTTAGAAAGGATGGAAGGCTGAGTCAACCAGTTGCTTCTCTCCTTGATTAGTTTCCACCCATTGCTTCTTGTCCTGCCCTCAGGTGCTTTGGAGAATAACTTGATTCCCTCTTCTTTGTGGCAGCCCTTGAGATACCGGAAGACTGCTATCCTGTCTCCCCTGGTCCTTCTTTCCATTAAACTAGACATACCCAGTTCCTGCAACCGTTCTTCATATGTTTCAGCCTCCAGTCCCCTCATCATCTTTGTTGCTCTTCTCTGCACTCTTTCTAGAGTCTCCACATCTTTTTTACATCATGGCAACCAAAACTGAATGCAGTATTCCAAGTGTGGCCTTACCAAGGCATTACAAAGTGGTATTAACACTTCGTGTGATCTTGATTCTAAGTTCATCTTCAAAGAAAAACCAGAAAGTCTAGTTGCTCTTGAAAAAGCACCTATGGGACAACCATGACCTGGATGACTGAGAATCTCCATAGACAAATATACTCCGCCAGTTTCTAGCTTGCGTGGTGAAAAAGCTGGCAGGAACTGGACTTCCAATCCCATCATCCCCACCAGTAGCTGTGCAGCCTGAAGGGGATTGGAAGCGGCCTTGGTCCAAGGCAAGGCAGAGAAAGCTGATGTTGTTATAGCCCAGTGATTGTTCTTGTCCCCCTTTTGGGGCGGGGGGGGGGGGGGCGGGAGGGATCTGTTCTGCCTGACCCCAAGATTATTTTCCTCATTAGCTGATATGCTAAAATTGGCCCAGTGTTCTGATCGTCATCACTTTATTTTTGACCAGGTCTATTTTGTGCGATGATGATTAATCCCCAGAGTCATGTACATTTCGGCTGTAGATTTTGTTGGTTGACATAAATTTGGGTTTACAGCTCATCTTTCGATTTACAACCCAAAACTGAGCCCAAAATTTCCAATGCTGAGTGAATTTTGTTAAGTTGTTAACTGAATTTTGCCCCGTTTTATGACCTTTCTTGCTACAGTTGTTAAGTGAATCACCGCAATTGTTAAATGAGTATTATTTGTTTATTTATTTATTTATTATATTTCTATACCACCTTTCTCCCGCAGGAGTCAAGGCGGTGTACAGTCAAGAAAAAATAAAAGATACATAAACATCATAAAATTGATAATTAAAATTATAACATAGTTTAGCCCAAATTAAATAAAATCCAGAATTAGATAATATTTTAATCATTCCCAGTTAACATGCTTAGCCCCGCCTGATTGAACATCAGGGTCTTGAGAGCACAGCGGAAAGCACGGAGATTAGGGATGTTTCGTATATCAGGGGGCAGTTCATTCCAAAGGGTTGGAGCCCTCACCGAGAAGGTCCTCCCTCTGGGAGTCACCAGTCGGCACAATTTGACTGACGGTACCCTGAGTAGTCCTTCCCTGTGAAAACGAATTGGTCGGTGGGAGGCTATTGGTGGCAAAAGACGGTCTCGTAAGTACCCAGGTCCTAAGCCATGGAGCGCTTTAAAGGTGATAACTAACACCTTGAATCGCACCTGGAAGACCACCAGGAGCCAGTGAAGCTCGCGTAGGAGAGGTGTTACATGGGCGCAACGAGATGCGCCCATAATCACCCGCGCGGCTACATTCTGGACCAGTTGGAGCCTCCGGGTGCTTTTCAAGGGGAGCCCCATGTAGAGAGCATTACAGTAGTCTATACGGGAGGTGACTAGGGCATGAGTGACTGTGCGCAAGGCATCCCGATCCAGAAAGGGACGCAACTGGCGGATCAGGCGAACCTGATAAAAAGCTCCCCTGGCCACAGAGTAACACGGTTGTTAAGTGAATTTGGCTTCCCCTTTGACTTTGCTTGTGAGAAGGTCACAGTAGGGGATCGCATGACCCCAAGGACACTGCAACCATCCTAAATACATGCCAGTTGCCAAATGTCCAAATTTTGATCACGTGAGCATCCCCATGGTCCTAAGTGCGAAAAATAGTCACTTTTTTCAGTGCTTTTGTAACTTCAAACCAGTAGTGGGTTTCAATTAAGTTTGCTACCAGTTTGCTCATGTGTGCATGCTTGTAATGCTTCTGTGCATGCGCAGAAGCCTCCGGGTGGGTGGGCAGAGCCTTCTGCCGTCGCCATTACGGGGTTCGCACGATCCGGGGCGAACCGGTAGCAACCCACCACTGCTTCGAACGGTCACTAAACGAATGGGTGTAAGTCGAGAACTACCTGCATTTATTTTATCTAAGTAACAGGAAGAACTAAATAGGAAACCACTCTCCCCCCTCCCCCCTGCATTTTGGGGGTTTGCTAAGCCTATTTGTCAAAACTGGGCCAGTTCCCTCCATTTTTCTGTCTGGAGGACCTTCTGAGACAAGGGCCCCTTAGCAGAGTCCCTCACGCTTCCTAGTGCAAATTCTCCTCATTTGGGTCTCATTTTTGACAATACAGCTAGTCCTCAGCCACAAGTGAGCCCGACATTCCTGTTGCTAAGTGAGAAATTTATTCAGGGGCGTTTGCCTCACTCTACGACCTTTCTTTCCACAGTTGTCTGTGGCACCTTGGCAACTTGGCAAAGCCGGCTGGGGAATTCTGGGCGTCAAAGTCCGCCAGGCTTAAAGTTGTCAAGGTTGGAGACCCCTGGTCGATGGAGATTCTCAGTCATCCAGGTCATGGTTGTCCCACAGGTGCGTTTTCAAGAATTGAAGAAGAAGTTCTGAAGAAGAGCTGAAGAAGCTTCTCAGTCTTCAAAGAAAAACCAACAAAGTCCAAGTTGCCTCTTGAAAAAGTACCTTGGGGGTCTTACCACCGTTGCTCAGTGAACCTCTGCAGTCGTGAAATTAGTAATAGGGTCATTAAGTGAATCTGGCTTCCCCACTGACTTTGCTTGTCAGAAGGTCGCAAAGGGGGATCACATGACCCCGGGACGCTGCAACCGTCATAACTGTGAGTCAGCTGCCAAGTGTCTGAATTTTGATCACATGACCAGGGGGCTGCTGCAATGGTCATAATTGTGAGACACGGTCATAAGTCACTTTTTTGGGGCAACCTTTGAACAGTCACTAAGTAAAAACTGTTATAAGTTGAGGACTATCTTCTCTAGCTTAGAAACACCTGCGGGGATCCTTATTCCCATTGAGTTACTCAGATTCTACTCCTAGATGGCTGCAGATGGTCTTGGCTGCAGAATCGCTTTCTGAATCATAAGTTATTTTGCAAACATAGCATAAGAACTTAGAGATAACTCTTGCTGGCTGAAAACCCCCCATGGTGCTCCTAGCGGTAGTCATGACTGTGGTTGATTATGGGAAGAGGTGTGAGCATTGGTGGTGGAGGGCTTCTGAGAATATGTACAGTGGACTTCTTACCCCTGAATGATTCGAGTCAGATGTCGGAGCCAGGATTTTCAAAAAAATATGTTCCTTACCACCTATCCTGCCAATGATCACATTCAGGGTTCTCTCCTGAACTTTTAAATTAGAATTAATTCAATTAAATTAGGAATTGCTATTTTTATGTATGCCCAAAGATGTCCTACCCGCTGTGAACTGAGCAATCAGTCCCAAATTCCTCCCCCTTCCTTCCTTCCTTCCTTCCTTCCTTCCTTCCTTCCTTCCTTTCTTTCTTTTGTCTGTCCAAATTTCTTTCAGTAAGTGAAAGAAATTTGGACAAATTTTTTATTTGTTAAGTGAGCTTTGGCCCATTTTACCACCGTTCTTGCTGCAGTCGTTAAGTGAATCCCTGCAGTTTTTAAGTTAGTAACACGGTTGTTAAGTGAATCTGGCTTCCTCATTGACTTTCCTGTCAGAAAGTTTGCAAAAGGGGATCACAGGACCCCTGGAGAAGGCAACCGTCATAAATATGAGTCAGTGGCCAAGCGTCTGAATTCTGATTGTGAGACTATGGGGATGCTACAATGGTCATAAATGTGAAAAAGAGTCATAAAGTCCCTTTTTTCAGTGCCATTGTAACTAAATGAACTGTTGTAAATTGTGGATTACCTGTTGTGGCTATTGTCAAATAGTACTTATCATGAGAAAGTAAAGGCACTCCTTGACTTACAACAGTTCATTTAGTGACAGTCCAAAGTTAGAATGGCAATGAAAAAAGTGACATATGACCGTTTTCACACTTACGACCTTTGCAGCATCCCCAGGATCATGTGATCAGATTTCAGACGCTTAGCAACGGACTCATGTTTATGACGGTTGCAGGGTCACGTGATCACCTTTTGCGACCTCCTGACAAGCAAAGTCCACGGGGAACCCAGATTCACTTAACAACCGTGTTGCTGACTTACCCACTGCTGTGATTCGCTTAACAGCCGGGTTACTAACCTATCAACTGCAGGGTTTCACTTAACAACTGTGTCGAAGTCCACTCCACACCAAAACTTGCCGGAACTGGCAAGCCGAGCATGAATCGGCCTTCAAACCTATCAAAGTTTAGGCCTTCATTCTGTCCGCCGCAGTGGAGACTTTTCTGGGTTACCTCTAATTCCCCAGGTACTTTAATTCAGAGGTGGAAAAGTTTGCTGAGTTACAGGGAATTCTGGGAGCTGAAGTCCACGCATTTTAAAAGTTGCTAAGCTTAAGAAACACGCTAGATTAGACATTACTGGAAGAGCTGTTCATCAGTGGAACATATTACAGCTTGTAGTGGTTTCTTCCCCTTTACTTCCCTTTTTTTCTCAGTTTAACATTTAATTGAGTTATAAAATGCTGTAAAATACAAAATGCAAAAGTAAATGGAAAAGCAGTGGGGAGGAAAATGGGGAAGAGAGGTGAGGAAGGAGAAGGGAAAAAGGAAAGGAAAGGAAACATTGACTTCCGACTCTCTCCGTTGCAGTAAAATAAGGCATTCACATCAAATCACAACTTTTTGCTTTTTTTTCATAATAATATGAACCAGCCCTTTCTGTAACGCTCTATCAATCTACTCGGTAAAACCCAAAATCAAAGTTTCACTCTTTTCCACTTCAAGCGTGAAGTTCAGAAGTGAAGGTCCTTGACTGCAGCTTTTCAAAGAGACGCTGGATCGTAATCTGTTTGAGGTTGGTGTAGGCAATATTTCTCAATCTTGGCAACTTGAAGATGGGTGGACTTCAATTCCCAGAATTCTCCTGCCAGGGTGACAATTCTGGGAGTTCACCCATCTTCAAATTTGAGAAAGGTTGAGAAAGCTTGCTATAGGGCAGTGATGGCTAACCTTCTTGCCATCGTGTGCCAAAAGCGGGGGAGAGTGCGGGGGGGGGGGGAGCGCGTGCGTGCCCACACCCATAATTCAATGTGCCCGTCCCATGCATGCACGCGCGACCCCCCCCCCCCCTGGTGCTCCCACTGCTTATGGCCCAGTGGGCCCAGTAGGCCTGTTTTTTGCCCTCCCCAGGCTCCAGAGGCTTTCTAGGAGCCTGGGGAGGGCGAAAACGGCCTTCCCCAACCCCCCGGAGGCCAGAAATGGCCCGTTTCCCAATTTCCAATGGGCCTGAAAGGCCCGAAAATCAGCTGACTGGCATGCGCATTCATGCTGGAGCTGAGTTAGGGCGACGCTCACATGCCTACAGATATGGCTCTGGATGCCACCTGTGGCACGCGTGCCATAGGTTCGCCATCATGGCTATAGGGGGTTGAGTTTGATGACCTCTTAGTTCCCTCCTATGATTCTATGAAATCTGGAGGACACCACATTGAAGTAACTTCCTGTTTATAAGTGGAAATAAATCCAAAATTGAAAGTAGGGCGTCTGTATTTTGCACCCCTCCAACCGCGCAATTTTATGCCTAATCCAATAATTTTTCCGAGCAGGGATTTTTCTAGGCCGGTTAGAAAGTATTGCAAAGATACTGGTGGTTTTGCATCCAAAGCAGACAAGGAACCCAAAACAGCCCTTTGTAAAGATCCTAACATTTTTGTAAAAGCTTGTTTTAAAAAATGTACTCTTTGATTATAGCCGATGGCTTTCCGACTTTAAACACAGCAGAAGTAATCCTGCTTTTACAAACTCCTTTTTTATGAGGGAAGTTGATCTCACGCCAAGGTTACGCAATGCCCGGCTATATACGCCCCCAAAGCAATAGGACCCCAGGCAAAATAAGTTATTTAAATTATTTTCCTCTATTGTTAAATGAAATTCCAAGGAAAATATGCTGGTAGTCCTTGACTTAAAGGTAAAGGCAAAGGTTCCCCTTGCACATATGTGCTAGTTGTTTCCGACTCTAAGGAGCGGTGCTCATCTCCATTTCAAAGCCGAAGAGCCAGCGCTGTCCAAAGACGTCTCCGTGGTCATGTGGCCGGCATGACTCAACGCCAAAGACGCATGGAACGCTGTTACCTTCCTACCAAAGGTGGCCCCAATTTTTCTACTTGCATTTTTTACGTGCTTTTGAACTGCTAGGTTGGCAGAAGCTGAGACAAGGAACGGGAGCTCACCAGTGGTGGGATTCAAGTAATTTAACAACCGGTTCTCTGTCCTAATGATTTCTTCCAACAACCAGTTTGCCAAACTGCCCAGAAAGTTAACAACTGGTTCTCCCGAAGTGGTGCGAACTGGCTGAATCCCACCACTGGAGTTCACCCTGTTACGCAGCACTCAGGATTTGAACTGCTGAACTGCCGACTTTTCTGATTGACAAGCTCAGGGTCTTAGCCACTGGGCCACTGCGTCCCTAGTCCTTGACTTCAACAGTTCATTTAGCGACCATTCAAAGTTACAACGGCACTGAAAAAAGACCCTTTTCCACACTTACGACGTAGCATCCTCTTCGTCACAGGATAAAAATTCGACCGCTTGGCAACTGATTTGTTTTTATGACAGTTGCAGTGTCCCCGGGACCTTGTGACCTTCGGATGAGCATAGTCAGTGGGGGAGCCAGATTCACTTAACAACATTGTGACTAACTTAACATCTGCAGTGATTCGCTGAACAACGGTGGCAAGTAAGGTTGTAAAATGGGGCAAAACTCACTTAACAAATATTGCACTTCCCGACAGAAATGTTGGGCTCCATTGTTGGTCGTAAGTCGGGGACTACCTGCAGTCAGTATGGTGACATGCTGAATTTTCTTCTTTTGTCTGATTAAACATCAGAACTGCAGGTCTCTGGAGTTATTTCCAAGATGGTGATCATATTCAACTCCGGCGCCTGAGCTTAAGAACTTGTCGTTCACTAGAAGTCTAAATAAACTTGACTTATATCTTAAAAAAATATATTGCCCATGCTGTTAGAGCATAATGATTCAACATTAGCAACTTTGAGACCTGTGGAACTTCAACTCCCAGAATTCCCTAGTCAGTCTGGAGAATTCTGGGAATTGAAGTCCCCAGTTGCCAAGGCAGAGCTATTCGTTTGTACACGTTCGTGGCTCATGCAAAACGATGCCCCATCATTTCTCTTCTGCAGTTATTGGAACCATTAATCACAAACTACGCACTTTTTTCTTTCCTTTTTTTTTTTTAAAGTTCCTTTGTTCCGCTTTAGGTTCACCGAGGACTCAAACTCAGGTTAATTCAGGTCAGGGCACGCAGCTACCTCCCTTCGGGGTCCGGGTGCGAGGGACTCCTAGCTCCATGTGACACGGTTTTGAATTCTGCACCTCGTGGGTTTTTTTTTAGGCTGGTTTCTCTTTTGGTCAGCTTTTCGGCAAGCCTCGTGACCCTTCTAATTTTAACCTTTGATGCTAGTTTGCTGGGGTGGGGTGGGGGAAATGTCTGAACCAAATAAAGGAGGGGGAGAAAAACCCCGAATTTTAGGAAGCCAAGAACTCCAGAGTCTTATGGCAAAAGGGAGAGAAAGAAGGGAGCAGCTGGGATTGGAGCTGGTAGAGAAGGAGAACAAACTTTCTGTCTTTTTTTTTTATTATTATTATTTTTAATTCCAGCCCTTGGGTGCATATCTGCCGTGTTTACAGTGGCTCTGTGGTTTAAATTACACAGCAGTACAGTAATTCTGTGCTCATTGCCAGTAATTTCACTGACTTACCAAGCAAGCTTTATTTCCTGAAAATCAGCCGGGCAGGGCTTTTAGAGGAAGAAAGCGCCCGTCCCCTTGATGACTAAACCAATCACTACCAGCAGAGAATTTGCTTCTTTTTTTCTCTCTCTCTCTCTCTTTTAGTGGTGGTGGTGGGGGAAGAGAAGAACCGGCTTTCTCCCAACATCGTTTGACATTAGATTCTTCTCTTCCTTCTCCTTCTCCTCCACTGCCACCATCTCCTTCTCCTCCGTCCCCCTCCTAAGATCCTATTCTCGGCGTGGTCTTCTCTCTTTTTCGAAGTTCATGCCAGATCTTCACGCTCCGTGGCTCTTTCGGGGCTGGATCCTGACACGTGAGCTGTCATGAATCTAGCTTTGCCAACCTTCACGGTAGGAAACGACCACTTAGCCACTTTGCCGGAGTCCAGCCTGCTGCGTCGGTTTTCGTTGCATGCCGGCTTAACATGTCCCAGGTGCAGTTCTGGCTCAAGTACGCTTCACTCTTCAAGGTAATTTTTCCAACCTTCCCTGTTGAAGGAAGAAGGATGGCCGTGGATGTGTGCGCACATGTTTTGGGGTTGGTATTTTGGGGTTTTTTCCTTTGAAGAGGGGTCGGTTGGAGGGGAAACGGAGGTGGTGGCAGACAGGTGGTGAAGCTCTGAATTCTCCGTTCACTTTGTTTCCTTGGGTTGCCTTGCCGTGGTCCGGTGCTTTTCAGGAGAGGCATCAACGGTCAAATGTTCAAAGAAAAAGACAGGGAGAGTTTTCTGCAGAGGGTTTTTTGTGTTTTTTTGCCCAGTGATTTTTATTTGGTAAAGAAAGTCTCAGAGAAAAACATGGCTTTTTGGTTCTGAAAAAAGTTAAGCCAGCTTGGTTTGTTTTTTGAAATATTTCACCCACCCCACCCACCCACCCCCGGAGCTAGGATTAAGGGAAACTCTGCATCAGAGAAAAAGGCACGAAAGCGTGTGTGCTGGTTGTTTGCTTCTCTGGATTTACACATGGATTTAGTTTAAGGTCATCTCCCCCAAAATTGCAGGGACTCTTCAAAAGTTCTTCCATGTGTGATGGGTAGAAGAGGAAGCTTAGTCAGGAAATTGGAATGATTGGAAATGAGAACGGTTGTAAAAATACCCTCAACTTCAGTTTGCCTTTCTTGAAAACTCTTGCCTATATAAAATCAGTATACATTCTAAACATTAGAGCATTTTTCTGTTTCTATTTCTCTTTGCTTGCCATCAGTGAATGAAAGGTGTGATGCCAATAAATTATTCTCCTTTTAAGTCCTTTTGTTGCTGCTCTAGATGAGTGGGGTGTGCTTATATCTAGAGCACCATTTCAGGTAAATATTCGTGCCAAAACTCTGATTGAAGTAATGCAGAACCCTAGTGACATATCGTACAATTGGGTGTCATAAAAATAACTGGATGCCAATCCTTGTTTTATCCCTACCTCTTAGCCTGGTCCATCTTACAAGACTGTTGTGAGAATAAAATAGGATCTCTTGCTGCATGCATTAGATAAAAAGAATGAGAGTTGTAAAAATTGGACAGAAGGTTTTTGATCTCGAAATACTCAGTTAAAGCACTGGTTCTCAATCTGGGGGTCTGCTGATCCCTGGGTTGGGGGCACAATCATGTCACAGGAGGTTCGCAAATTGTTTGTTAATTCCGGTGCTTTAAATTTTGAGTTAAGTCTTGGGGTTCCGTGGCCACAAAAGGTATTTAAAGGGATTCCATGATGAAGAAAAAGTTAAGAACCCCCCGAGTTAAAGCATCACTTGGAAGGTCTCTCTTTTTGTTAAAAACAACAACAACAATATAAAACAAAAGCAGATGAATTAGCTTTTGAGAATTATTCTCAAAGACAGAATTCTCAAGACAGAATTATTCTGTCTTCTAGTTAGAAGCCTTAAAGATGGTTTTAGAGAAAGCAGATTAAAAAGATTAAAAATTGAGCAGAGAAGCTGCTCTTCTTAATTTAGGCTAACTTTGATTAAATTTCTATTAAAATGATGCAGGGCTTAAATTTGCTTAGATCCGGAGGAGGAGAAAGGCACGATCAAAAGGCATACTTTTTTATTTATTCTTTGTTCCCTGGAGATTTACATAATTAACAAGATAAGGGCGATTATGTTTAATAGCTGCTTGAAGCTTCTCTCTGGCCGCGAGCAGCTCTGAAGGATTGTTAAGTTTCTAGCACGCGTTGGAAAACTAATTGGCTATTGAATGTTGATCTCCACCCTGTGCCTTTCTTAAATCCCTTGAAACAGGTGCTGGCTCTGAATCTCTGTGAAGTATGCAACTGGCATCGGAAAGAATGTCTTTAGCTAAGAATCTCCCAATATAAAATTATTTCAATCATTTGGCTCGGCCACAAAGCTCCGAAAAGGACTTGGCAGTAGAGAATGGAAATGTGACTTTTCCCACCTCAACATCTTCCCTGCTTAATAACAAGTCTCCAAATTGCTCACCGATTTCAGCAACCAGTGCCTCTGAGTTTCATATGCACCCCTGATTTTTTTTTGAGCCAGAAACTTGGCATGCCCAGTTTTAGCTAGTTTCTTCTACATTTCGTCAAGCTTTGTCAGACTGCAGTCTGTCTGGGATGGGGAAAAAATAGGAAGTTCTCCGGAGCGGGAAGCAGCCAGGAAGCACTTTTTGAGGAAGGGTTTAAAACACAGCCCCTTTTCCCCACTTCCCCAAAATGCCCCCTTTCCTGAATTTCCCTCCTAGTTCTGTTTTTTTTCAACCTGGGGCATCTGATTATGGTGTTCTTGCTGTGACTAGCGAGCACTTTGTTCTTGGAAAGCAGTAACGACAAAGGTGAATTCCATGAGAATTTATTCTTAGGATGCTTTTAATGTGGCTTCCTTGCAGCCTCACAGATTACATGCAATGGAGTATACAGTATGTAGAGCTTTCTACATCACTAGGGTCTGAAAAACGGGATTAGAATAGAATAGAAAAACAGAGTTGGAAGGGACCTTGGAGGTCTTCTAGTCCAACCCCCTGCTTAGGCAGGAAACCCTACAGCACTTCAGACAAATGGTTATCCAACATCTTCTTATAAATTTCCAGTGTTGGGGCATTCACAACTTCTGCAGTCAAGTTGTTCCACTTATTAATTGTTCTCACTGTCAGGAAATTTCTCCTTCGTTCTAGGTTGCTTTTCTCCTTGATTAGCTTCCACACATTGAATATAGAATAAGGATACACCAGTTGTGTCCCTTTCTAGATCGGGACTCCCTATGCACGGTCACTCAAGCACTCGTCACTTCCCGCCTGGACTACTGCAATGCTCTCTTCATGGGGCTTCCCTTGGGGTGCACCCGGAGGCTCCAGTTGGTCCAGAATGCGGCCACGCGGGGGATTATGGGAGCGACGGGGCACTCCCATGTGACACCTCTCCTGTGCGAGCTGCACTGGCTTCCTGTGGTCTTCCGGGTGCGCTTCAAGGTGTTGGTGACCATCTTTAAAGTGCTCCATGGCTTAGGGCCGAGGTATCTATGAGACCGCCTTCTGCTGCCAATAGCCTCCCACCGGCCAGTTCGCTTGCACAGAGAGGGCCTCCTCAGGGTGCCGTCGGCCAGACAGTGTCGGCTGGTGACCCCCAGCGGGGAGAGCCTTCTCTGTGGCGGCACCTGCCCTCTGGAACGACCTACCCCCAGAGATACGCACAATACCAGACCTCCGGATTTTTTGTTGGGCCCTGAAAACACATCTATTTCATCTAGCCGGGCTGGCTTGATCCCATCCTTGCGGTTTTAATTTGTAATTGGTTTTAACTGGGTTGTTTTAAATTGATGGCCAAGATTATTTAATGTCTTTTAAACTGTTTTTAAATTTTATATGTTGTGTTTTACCGTGGCTGTTCACCGCCCTGAGTCCTGTTAGAGAAGGGCGGTATACAAATTAAATAAATAAATAAATAACAGTGTTGGTAGGGACTTTAGAGGTCTTCTAGTCCAGCCCCCTGAAATTTCTCCTTAGTTCTAAGTTGCTTCTCTCCTTGATTAGTTTCTTGGTGTTTTTTAGGCTCTGCAGGTTGCAGTTGTGAAAAATGAACTGGCAGGGGTGGGGATTAGAAGTCTAGTTTAAGTCTGATTTATCTAGTTGGCGATAAATTCTAAGCATCTTCCTTCCAGAATTGCTCATTTTTTGTAAATTTTTAATGTCAGCGTATTGGCGTATTAGGTGGGGAAGTTCTTCTGGATTTATACTGCTGATGAAAATGGCTTTCGATCGATTGATTGGTTGATTGACCCTAACCCTGACTAGGTGGCTCAGTGGCTAAGACACTGAGCTTGTCGATTAGAAAGGTCGGCAGTTCGGCGGTTCGAATCCCTAGTACAGGTCTCCTGCGTGAACAGTGGGTTGGACTAGATGGCCTCCAAGTTCCCTTCCAACTCTTTTACTGTTACTGATTGATTCCACCCTTATGACAGGAGACTTATCTAATTGTTGGTTTGTTGGTTTGTTCGTTATTTACTTATTCCGCCCTTATGACAGATAGTCCTCTGCTTACAAGCAGAATTGATCCCAAAATTTCTGTAGCCAAGCAAGACTCATTTTGCCTCATTCTACAACCTTTCTTGCTGCCGTTGTTAAGTGAATCCGTGCAGCTATTAAGTCAGTAACGTGGTTGTGAAGTGAATCTGGCTTCCCCATTGACTTTGCAGGGCGCAAAAGGGGGATCACGTGACCCAGGGGCGCTGCAACCGTCATAAATATGAACCATTTGCCAAATGTTCAAATTGTAATCACGTAATCGTAGGGATGCTGCAGTGATTGTTCAGTGTGAAACAATGGTCATAAGTCCCTTTTTTTCCAGTGCTGTTGTAACTTCGAACAGTCACAAAATAAATAGTTGTACGTTGAGGACAGAGGGGCGCGGTGGCTCAGTGGCTAAGATGCTGAGCTTGTCGATCGAAAGGTCGGCAGTTCGGCGGTTCGAATCCCTAGTGCCACGTAACGGGGTGAGCTCCCGTGACTTCTCCCTGCTTCTGCCAACCTAGCAGTTCGAAAGCAGGTAAAAAATGCAAGTAGAAAAATAGGGACCATCTTTGGTGGGAAGGTCACAGTGTTCCGTGCACCTTTGGCATTGAGTCATGCCGGCCACATGACCACGGAGACGTCTTTGGACAACGCTGGCTCTTCGTCTTTGAAAGGGAGATGAACAACACCCCCTAGAGTCGGGAACGACTAGCACATATACGTAAGGGGAATATGTTGAGGACTACCTGTATACACCATTCATAGCATTACCCTATTCCCTTTGGGAGTAAGGAACGTGATGCCAAGACACAAGGAATAGAATGGAATGGGAGAGGGAGAGGGAAGGATAGGAATAGGATAGGATAGGATAAGATAGGATGGGATGGGGTGGGATGGGATGGGATGGAAAGGAATAGGAGTAGGAGTAGGAGTAGGAGTAGGAGTAGGAGTAGGAGTAGGAGTAGGAGTAGGAATAGAATAACAGAGCTGGAAGGGACCTTGGAGGTCCCTTCCAACCCCCTTCTTAGGCAGGAAACCCTACACCACTTCAGACAAATGGTTATCCAACATCTTCTTAAAAACTTCCAGTGTTGGAGCATTCACAACTTCTGGAAGCAAAGTTGTTCCACTGATTAATTGTTCTAACTGGCAGGAAATTTCTTCTTAGTTTTAGGTTGTTTCTTTCCCTGATTAAGAAAAAATTGAAAAGAGCAAGCCAAATCAATTCATGAGAAAAAGATGAGGAAATATAGCTAAATTTGCCATATGCTGTACTCACCTCCATTTTTTTTTAGGGTCATCATCAGCAACCTGAAATTGAATCCGAGCCAATTCTTTCACGGCAGACACTTCATATCCTCATCCATTGATTTTTTTTTTAACCTACTTCTTCTCATTTTAGCCCATTCACATTCAAGTGTTTTTTATATTTATCCTGGAATAGCCAACTCTTCTTTCAATAAAACAAAATTGGCAATAGCGCGCTGTTAAAACTTACCCAATTTAGCTTTATGTTTCCACAAACAACATCGCTTGCCAGAAATTGCACGCTATCCGCTGTTTGTATTTTTTAAAAATTTCTTCACCCATCCTCCTGTCTTTAATAAACCTTCCACCAAGGCTACCCAGATTCATTTTCTGAATTTATTTGTAATTTTAACCTTTACAACTCCCCACTTGTGTGAGACTCAACAGTTAACATTGATCGTTTTTTTTCCCCGTTCAGTTGTGCCCAGTTCTTGAAGTGTACCTGGCCAAGTCCCTTCTGGTTTCTTGGAAAGGTTTTTGTAGAAATGGTTTACCATTGCCTCCTGCTTAGGGCTGAGAGAGACTGACTGGCTCAAGGTCACCCAACTGGCTTCATGCCTATGGCAGGACTAGAACTCACTGTCTCCTGGTGATTGGTCCAAAGTTAGCCAGCTGCTTTCCATGCCTAAGGCAGGGCTAGAACTCACCATCTTCTAGTGATTTGCCCACCCAGTCAGCTTTCAGGTCTTATTTGTAGCTCTGAGTTGAAATAAGGGGTCGCTGGTGCTCTCTGAGCTTGCACCAAGGACCCCTGACTCATATTTATGACGGTTGCAGAATTCCGGGATCATGTCTGGTTGCAGAGTTCCGGGAGCATTACAGTAGTCCCGTCTGGACTACTGTAATGCTCTCTACATGGGGCTCCCCTTGAAGAGCACTCGAAGGCCCCAACTGGTCCAGAATGCAGCCACGCGGGTGATTATGGGGGCGACACGGCGCACCCATGTAACACTTCTCCTGCACTAGCTGCACTGGCTCCCGGTGGTCTTCCAGGTGTGATTCAAGGTGTTGGTCACCATCTTTAAAGTGCTCCATGGCTTAGGACCTGGATATTTACAAGATTGCCTTCTGCCACCGATGGCCTTCCACCGGCCAGTACGCTGTCCCAGAGAGGGACTCCTCAGAGTGCCATCTGTCAAATTATGTCAACTGGCGATCCCCAGGGGGAGAGCCTTCTCTGTGGGGGCTCCCACCCTATGGAATGAATTGACCCTGGAGATACGTATTATCCCTTAAGACTTTACTATTTCAACAAGCTGGTCTGACAAAATAATGAATTTTAGATGGGTGTTTTAGTCTTGGAGTTTTTAAAAATAGGGCCAAATCATTTAATACATTTTAAACTGTTTTTAAATTTTGTGGTATATGTTGTTTTTACTCTGGCTGTGCACCGCCCTGAGTCCCTCGGGAGAAGGGCGGTATAAAAATTTAAATAATAAATAAATAAATAATAAATGTGATCTCATCTAGCGATCTTCTGACAAGCAAAGTCAATGGGGAAGCCAGCATCACTTAACGACTTTGTTACTAACTGAACAACTGCAGTCATTCACTTAAGGACTGTGTCGAGAAAAAGTCGTAAAACGGAACAAAGTTCCCTTAACAAATGTCTCCCTTAGCAACAGAAATTTTGGCCTCCGTTAAGGTCATAAGTGGAGAACTACCTTTACTTGAAGCATCATCGCAGATTGTTTGACAAAGATATTAGAGAGGATTGGCAAGTCGACAAAAAATACCTAGTCCTCAACTTACAACTACAAGTGGGACCAGAATTTCCATTCATAAGCAAGATGTTATCAAGTGAGTCACGCCCGATTTTTATGATCATTTTGCCAAATCGCTGCAGTCGTTAAATTGAACGACATCGTCATTCAATGAATTTGGCTTTTCCCCCATTGTCTTTGCTTGTTGGAAATCAGCTGGGAAAGTCACAAACGGTGATCACATGACCTTGGGATGCAACCATTATAGATTGGATTAGATTAGATTAGATTAGATTAGATTAGATTAGATTAGATTAGATTAGATTAGATTAGATTAGATTAGATTTCTTTATTGGCCAAGTGTGATTGGACACACAAGGAATTTGTCTTTGGTGCATATACTCTCAGTATACATAAAAAGAGAAGATGCATTCATCAAGAATCATAAGGTACAACACTTAATAATAGTCATAAAGGAACAAAAAACAATCAAATCATATTAGGAAACAGTCAATATAAATTGTAAGGATACCAGCAACAAGGTTCCAGTCATACAGTCATAAGTGGAAGGAGATGGTAATAGGAACAATGAGAAGATTAATAGTAGTGCAGACTTAGTGAATAGTTTGACAGTGTTGAAGGAATTAGTTGTTTAGCAGAGTGAGGGCATTCGGGAAAAAACTGTTCTTGCGTCTAGTTGTTCTGGTATGCAGCGCTCTATAGTGTCGTTTTGAAGGTAGGAGTTGAAACAGTTTATGTCCAGGATGCGAGGGGTCTGTAAATATTTTCACAGCCTTCTTTTTGACTCATGCAGTATACAGGTCCTCAATGGAAGGCAGGTTGGTAGCCATTGTTTTTTCTGCAGTTCTAATTATCCTCTGAAGTCTGAGTCTGTCTTGTTGGGTTGCAGAGCCAAATCAGACAGTTATGGAGGTGCAGATGACAGACTCAATCATTCCTCTGTAGGACTGGATCAGCAGCTCCTTGGGCAGTTTGAGCTTCCTGAGTTGGCGCAGAAAGAACATTCTTTGTTGTGCTTTTTTGATGATGTTTTTGATGTTAGCTGTCCGTTTTAGGTCTTGAGATACGATATATGCAATGCCAATAGCACTTAAGACTTATATACCGCTCCATAGTGCTTTACAGCACTCTATAAACAGTTTACAGAGTCAGCATATTGACTCCAAACGGTCAGAATCAAACTCCTGGCAGTGAGCATTCGAGCTGCATTCTAACCACTGCTCTACCAGGAGTCTTGAGAGAGAGAAGAAAAGAGAGAGATTATAGATAGACCGGAGATAGGTAGGTAGGTAGGTAGGTAGGTAGGTAGGTAGGTAGGTAGATAGATAGATAGATAGATAGATAGATAGATAGATAGATAGATAGATAGATAGATAGCAGTAGCCATAGCCATCGCACTTAGAAGCCTTGGTGGCGCAGCAGACTAAAGTGCTATTCAGTAGCACCAGCTGCCAGCAATTACTGCAAGTTCGAATCTCACCAGGCTCAAGGTTAACTCAGCCTTCCATCCTTCTGAGGTAGGTAAAATGAGGACCCGGATAAGCTGATTTTGTATAAAAAAGAACACTGCTTGGGGGGGCTGAAAGCCCTACTAAGCAGGTATATACAAAAGTATGAAGGCTATTGCTTAATGCATTGTAAGCTGCCCTGAATCTCCAGAGAAGGGCAGCATATAAATTGAAGAAAAGAAAGAAAGAAAGAAAGAAAGAAAGAAAGAAAGAAAGAAAGAAAGAAAGAAAGAAAGAAAGAAAGAAATTATATACCGTGTCACAGTACTGTTACAGCCCTCTCTAAGATGTTTACAAAGTCAGCTTATTGCTCCTAACAATCTGGTTCCTCATTTTACCGACCTTGGAAGGATGGAAGGCTAAGTCAACTTTGAGCAGGTCAGGATTGAACTGCTGGCAGTCGGCAGAGTTTGCCTGCAATATTGCATTCTAACCACGGCGCCATCATGGCTCCTATATATATTTATTTATATGTAATACTGGTATATGTAATATTTATATATTATAAGTGTATGCGCTCAAGGTTTGATCATGTGATCATAGAGATACTGTAATTGTTGTAGTGCGAGAACTGGTCATAAGTCAACTTCTTCAGTGTCATTGTAACGTCGGTTGCTAAACGGATGGTCTTAAGACGAGGACTATCTGTATTTGCCTCCCTTTCAATAGCAGAGTTATATGGAAAAGAGTTGGGCGACCCAATTATAGGAAATTTCAACTACATTCAGAAATTGTTTCATTTCTCCACATGGGTGTCTTCATCTTATCATTGACATAACAAACCCTTGCTTGGTGGGATAATACTGGTGAGGATAATAATTGAGCCTGAGTGGCATAGGAGGCTAATGCCTCCTACTAAGGCAGCAATTAACATCCAGCTGCCTGCAATTACACCAGTTCGAAACTCACCAGGCTCAAGGTCGACTCAGCCTTCCATCCTTTCTAAGGTGGGTAAATTGAGGACCCAGTTTGTGGGGGCAATAAGCTGACTTTGTATAAAATATACAAAAGTATGAAGGCTATTGCTTAACACATTGTAAGCCGCCCTGAGTCTCTGGAGAAGGGCAGCATATAAATCAATTTTTTTAAAAAAAATACATTTTTGTATAATCTGTTACAGACAGCCGTTCTGCAAATTGCCATTTCTTGGAACTTCCGGCCCTAAATTTACTCTCTCAGCAGAAATAGAGGAAATTTGAAAAATCTGGCCTTGTGGATGTGTGCCAAATATTCTTTTGCTCTTTACTTCGTGATGGTCAAAAGACCAGCAGATTAAAAGATTAACCTACCATCACATGCAAGTGTGATCATACATTCAGGACAAATGCATCCAAAATAGTATAATAGAAATGATTGCCTGTTATTTCAAAAAGCCCAAAACAGCCTCAAGGTTCTTTTAATAATTGCACCGACCAAAACAATCTTAGGATTCTTTTATTGCAGCGTCTCAACCTGAAAGCACAAGGATTTATATGCTATTTTTCCAGGATACCTGAATTTTTGTATTTCCAAGGATCCTGAGACCAATTGGGTTTAGCGTTTAAGGCACCTGACCTGGGCTTGAAATCAGGAGACTGTGAGTTCTAGTCCCGCCTAAGGCATGAAAGCCAGCTTGGTGACTCTGAGCCAATCACCAGGAGACTGTGAGTTCTAGCCCTGCCTTAGGCATGAAAGCCAGCTTGGTGACTCTGAGCCAATCACCAAGAGACTGTGAGTTCTAGACCCGCCTTAGGCATGAAAGCCAGCTTGGTGACTCTGAGCCAATCACCAGGAGACTGTGAGTTCTAGCCCTGCCTTAGGCATGAAAGCCAGCTTGGTGACTCTGAGCCAATCACCAAGAGACTGTGAGTTCTAGACCCGCCTTAGGCATGAAAGCCAGCTTGGTGACTCTGAGCCAATCACCAGGAGACTGTGAGTTCTAGCCCTGCCTTAGGCATGAAAGCCAGCTTGGTGACTCTGAGCCAATCACCAAGAGACTGTGAGTTCTAGACCCGCCTTAGGCATGAAAGCCAGCTTGGTGACTCTGAGCCAATCACCAGGAGACTGTGAGTTCTAGCCCTGCCTTAGGCATGAAAGCCAGCTTGGTGACTCTGAGCCAATCACCAAGAGTCTGTGAGTTCTAGTCCCGCCTTAGGCATGAAAGCCAGCTTGGTGACCCTGAGCCAATCACCAGGAGACTGTGAGTTCTAGTCCCGCCTAAGGCATGAAAGCTAGCTTGGTGACCCTGAGCCAATCACCAGGAGACTGTGAGTTCTAGTCCCGCCTTAGGCATGAAAGCCAGCTTGGTGACTCTGAGCCAATCACCAAGAGACTGTGAGTTCTAGTCCCGCCTTAGGCATGAAAGCCAGCTTGGTGACCCTAAACCAATCACTAGGAGACTGTGAGTTCTAGTCCCGCCTTAGGCATGAAAGCCAGCTTGGTGACCCTAAACCAATCACTAGGAGACTGTGAGTTCTAGTCCCGCCTTAGGCATGAAAGCCAGCTTGGTGACTCTGAGCCAATCACCAAGAGACTATGAGTTCTAGTCCCGCCTTAGGCATGAAAGCCAGCTTGGTGACCCTAAACCAATCACTAGGAGACTATGAGTTCTAGTCCCGCCTTAGGCATGAAAGCCAACTTGGTGATTTCGGGCCAGTTCCTTTCTCTCAGCCCAACTCACCTCACAGGGTTGTTGTTGTGGTCAAAACAGAAGGAGGAAAGAATATTATGTGTATTCTCCACCTTGAGTTATTTACAAAAATAATAAAGATGGGATATATACAAACAAACAAACAAACAAACAAACAAACAACAAATGACTTTTTAGTCACTTTTTAGACTTTTTAAGCCACATTTTAGATTTTTTAGTTGGATTCATCCTAAAATAAATGAATTTTTTTCTTTGGAGACCTTAAACTGGGAAATGGAGACCAGTAATGAAATTTTATTTAACCTTCGTAAACCTCTGAAGACCTACCTATCTCCAGAGCTTTGGGTCAGGCAGCTGGTGATGATGTGGTGTTTTTTTTTTTTTTTTGAGGAGGAGTTATTGTTTAACTGGGCTGTCATGAGTTTACAAGAGACTGCTGTGAGTTGGTCAGCTCTATAAATCATTAATAAAATAAGAATAAGGTCTCCAGAGGTGCTTTGCAGAGTGAGATGGGTGATATATATAAATATTTATTTATATTAATAAATAAATACATTTGCCGTTAAGGCTCCAGGAAGTGGGTTCGAAGCTACCCAGATCCATGGTGGCTGTAATGATGGAATATCATCCTACAAAGAACGAGACCATGTGTTCCTCTTTCTTATTTGTTTAGCAACTGTTCAAAATTAAAACTGCACTGAAAAAAGGTCCTCGTACTTAAGAACATCGCAGAATTCCCAAAGGTGCTTTTTCAAAAGGCAGCTGGACTTATTGTTTTCTTCCTTAAAGACATTTTGCTTCTCACCCAAGAAGCTTCTTCAGAACTGAAAAGTCTCCCTTTTAGAGAATAATTTCAGTCATGCCGTTCTTTACTCACTTAGTCAGAAATAAACAACACTGAACACTGGAGAACTTAGACAATAGACAGAACTCCATTGTACCCTTCTCATTCTCACAATCTACTTTATAAAAATAACATAGGAGGAGTGCATTTTAATTGGTGTTGATTTGCCAAGTAATTCTCTTAAGGCAGTTCTTGTTAACTTCTTCTTGGATGAGAAGCAAAATGTCTCCCAAGGAAAAACAAAAAGAGTCCAGTTGCCTTTTGAAAAATCACCTTTGGGACAACCGTGACCTGGATGACTGAGAATTTCAATAGGCATGGCACCATTCCCACAATTAGAATGGGGATGGGGATGGGGATGGGGATGGGGATGGGGATGGGGATAGGATAGGATAGAAGATAGAACAGGATAGAGAATGGAATTAGAAATAGAATAGTATAGAGATAGATAGATGATAGATAGATAGATAGATAGATAGATAGATAGATAGATAGATAGATAGATAGATGATAGATAGATAGATAGATAGATAGATAGATAGATAGATAGATAGATAGATAGATAGATATAGAAAGAATAGAATAGGAATAGGAATAGGAATAGGAATAGGAATAGCAATAGGAATAGGAATAGGAATAGCAATAGGACAGGATAGAACAGAACAGAACAGAACAGAACAGAACAGAACAGAATAACAGAGTTGGAAGGGACCTTGGAGGTCTTCTAGTCCAACCCCCTGCCCAGGCAGGAAACCCTACAGCACTTCAGACAAATGATTATCCAACATCCTCTTAAACACTTCCAGTGTTGGAGCATTCACAACTTCTGGAGGCAAAGTTGTTCCACTGATTAATTGTTCTCACTGTTAGGAAATTTCTCCATAGTTCTAAGTTGCAATCATATAATCAAAATGTAGGTGTGTTTCAACAGGCATGTATTCACGACAGCGGTATCCTGGAGTCATGTGATTACCATTTGCCATCTCCCCAGCCGGTTTCTGACAAGCAAAGGCAATGGGGAAAAGTCCAGTTCGCTTAACGACCATATGATTCACTCAGCAACGGCAGTGATTTACCTAACAACTGTGGCAAAAAACATTCTTAAAATTGGACACGGCTCACTGAACCACCGCCTTGTTTAGCAGTGAAAATTCTGTTCCCCAATAGTGGTCTTAAGTTGAGGACTACCTATAATGTGGTGCTGAGAAAAAATATCAATTGCAGTTTTGCAAGAGCTGGCTGTCAATCAAAGCAAACATGGTTGCAGTGAACAGTCTCAGGAAAGGATCCCAGTTCCAGAGTGAAGAAACTGTTTCAATTTGCGTTAAGAAAATCTGACTGTGGCAGTGTTAGTGATCCCCTGTCTGGTGTCATTTTGTCAGGTGTTAAATTCCAGTGAAGATTATTTATTCTTCATACCTGTACACAGGGACCTTGACTTACGACCACAACTGAGTTCAAAATTTCTGTCGCAAAGCAAAACATTTCTTAAGTGAGTTTTGCCCCATTTTACGATCTTTGTTGCTCCCGTGGATAAGTGAATCCCTGCAGTTATTAAGTTAGGCACACAGTCGTTAAGCGGATCTGGCTTCTTCCCATTGACTTTGCTTGTCAGAAAGTCGCAAAAGGGGATCACATGACGACGCCAGGACACGGCAACCGTCATAAATACGAGTCGGTTGCCAAGCATCTGAATTTTGATCACGTGACCCCCCTCGGATGCTACAATGGTCGTTAAGTGTAAAAAAAAAAAAACCCGGTCACAAGTCACTTTTTTCAGTGCCACTGTAACTTTGTTCGGTCGCTAAACAAACTGTTGTAAGTCGAAGACTACCTGTAGTCCACTAAATTGGTGCTAGATAAAAATGAACGAAATTCAAGATGGATAGGACTTGATGGAACATTTGTGAGAACGTAAAGATTCCAAGCTGATCACTCTCTTGATTCCACCCCCGTCTGTCCTACTGTACACATTTTCTTCACTTGACAAGATTTTTTAATTTTTATTTGATTTATTTGTACCCCGCCTTTATTATTTTTACAAATGACTCAAGGCAGCAATCATATCCAACATTCCTTCCTCTTCCTATTTCCCCCACAAGCACCACCCTGTGAGGAGTGTTGGGCTCACCCAGCCGGCTAAGATATGACTCGAACTCACTGCCTTCTCTTTCTGGCCTGGTGCCTTAACTACTAGACCAAACTGCCTCAGTGACTAGTGGTTTCATGCCAGGAGATGTGCTTTGAACTAGGGACAAGGTTACGTCTAGAATTCTCCGTTAGCCCTCAAGCTAATAGTGTGGCTTCCGTTTGTTCGCATTAAGTTTAATGGAGCTTAAGCCCTCAAACTAAATTTATTTAAGCCACCAAGCTAATTTGGCTGCTTTAATTCATTTGCATTTGATAGCTATTGATTCACACCATTCTGCCTCAGCTTTTCCGCTCTGCCTACCTTATCTGGGGTCAGAGGTGGGTTTCAGCAGGTTCTGACCAGTTCTGGAGAACTGGTAGCGGAATTTTGAGTACTTCCGAGAACTGGTAGTAAAAATTCTGACTGGTCCCGCCCCCATCTATTCTCTGCCTCCCGAGTCCCAGATGATCGGGAGGAAATGGGGATTTTGCAGTAATCTTCCCATGCCACGCCCATCAAGCCACGCCCACCAAGCCATGCCATGCCACGCCCACCAAGCCACACCCACGGAACCAGCAGTAAAAAAAATTGAAGCCCACCACTGTCTGGGGTGTGTTTTGTGTGTGAGCTCATGGGCATATTCAACTCACAAAAAGACTTTAGACATGGCCGGGTTTCACTTACCTTTACCACCGATTTACCCCGCGGTGAGCATGCTCGCTTCACCCATGCGCTTTGCTCGCTCGCACGCCTTCCGCGCATACGTCTGGCCCCAAAAAACATGCCTAAATAGCGTGACTGTAGAGCAGAGGTACACGACCTTGGCAACTTTTAAGATTTGCGAACTTCAGCTCCCAGAATTCCCCAGCCACCTATGTTAATCCTGGGAGTTGAAGTCTTAAAAGGTGCCAAGGTTTTTTTAATTTTTTTAATTTTTATTGATTTATTTTGTCGAGTACGTATTAGGTAATATTAGTATAAGCGTGAATTGAATACATAAAATGAATACAATTAAAGGGGACATTAGGACAGGGATGGTAGGGATGCTGGTGCACTTATGCACGCCCCTTACAGACCTCTTAGGAATGGGGTGAGGTCAACAGTAGGCAGTTTTAGATTAAAGTTTTGGGGGTTTGGGGATGAGATCCCTGTTGTAGACAATGCCTTTGCTTTCATCCAGGAAACGTGAATGCAGCGTAATGAAATGTGGTCAGTGGTTTGTTCCATGCTCACAATCCATTAGGGTCCAATATTTTAGACTATTTTAGTTAAGAGCCGAGGTGGCGCAGTGGTTAGAGTGCAGTACTGCAGCTACTTCAGCTGACTGCTAGTTCAGCAGATCAAATCTCACCGGCCTAAGGCTGACTAAGCCTTCCATCCTTCCGAGGTGGTTAAAATGAGGACCCAGATTGTTTTTTTAAAAATTTGATGTATATACCGCCCTTCTCCGGAGACTTAGGGCGGCTTACAATGCGTTAAGCAATAGCCTTCATACTTTTGTATTTTTATACAAAATCATCTTATTT
Organism: Masticophis lateralis; assembly: GCA_030761175.1. Lineage (NCBI taxonomy): Eukaryota > Metazoa > Chordata > Lepidosauria > Squamata > Colubridae > Masticophis > Masticophis lateralis. Next base: position 343,763,031 of record JAUDYJ010000001.1, read on the forward strand.
ACCCCACAAACTGGGTTGTCAATTTACCTACCTTAGAAAGGAAGGAAGGCTGAGTCAACCTTGAGCCTGGTGAGATTTGAATTTACAATAATTGCAGACAGCTGGTGTTAATCACAATGCTTTTTAGTCTGCTCAGCTACCAGGCTCAGCAGACTAAAATTGTTGGGGGCAATATGCTAATCCTAATGCAATATGCTATATGCTATATGCTAACTTTGTAAACCAGTTAGGGAGGGCTGTAAAGCACTATGAAGCGGTATAGAAGTCTAAATAAAAAAAAAATATTATTCAAATAAATAAATCATTACAAATAAAAAACCAATAGCAACGTCAGGGATTAACCTTCCCCAGCCGGGTGCGTTTAAGGTGATAGAAAGTACAACTACATCTGTGGCCAGCACAGGTGTAAACAGGGTTGTGTAACATAACTGAAAAATATCAAGCTAGGTCTGATTTCTAGATGCTATAAATCAGGGGTCTCCAACCTCGGCAACTTTACGACTTGTAAACTTCAACTCCCAGAATTCCTCAGGCTGAGGAATTCTGGGAGTTGAAGTCCACAAATCATAAAGTTGCCAAGGTTGGAGACCCTTGCTATAAATCACTCGCCTTTCAGCTTCAGGAATGTTCCAGGGATATAGGTAATCCTCATGCTGCTGTAATAAATGATGGGTAATGCTGGTTCGTTTGTTTTTCTACTAACCCTCCAGGATTCTGCATACCTCAATGAACTCTCCAACAATTCCCTCTTCTCCTCCCCCGCTGACTCCCTCTCGGATATTGCCGATGCTCAGGAATTCCTGCCTGCTGACAGCCTCAACCAGGTGCCAACGATATGGGACGTCAACGTCAATGTGCCACAGCAGAACCATATGGAGGTCAGCCCCTGATCTCTCTCTTTTTCTTTTTTGCTTTTGCTTTCTCCTTCTCCTCTTTCTCTCTTTCTCTTTCTCCTCTCATTCTCTCTCTCTCTCTCTCTCTTTTTTCTTTCTCTTTCTGGTCGTCATGATGTAAAAAAAAAGTTGAGACTCTAGAAAGAGTGCAGAGAAGAGCAACAAAGATGATTAGGGGACTGGAGGCTAAAACATATAAAGAGGGGTTGCAGGAACTGGGTATGTCTAATTTAATGAAAAGAAGGACTAGGGGAGACATGATAGCAGTCTTCCAATATCTCAGGGGCTGCCACAAAGAAGAGGGAGTCAAGCTATTCTCCAAAGCACCTGAGGGCAGGACAGGAAGCAATGGATGGAAACTAATTAAGGAGAGAAGCAACAGTTAATAGAACAATTAATCAGTGGAACAACTTGCCTCCAAAAGTTGTGAATGCTCCAACACTGGAAGTTTTTAAGAAGAGATTGGACAACCATTTGTCTGAAGTAATGTAGGGTTTCCTGCCGTGTCAGAGCGGCAATCAGTCCCGTTACCTTGTGTGGGGTAATTGCCCTCATTTTGAGTTGGATCGTGGCTTTTATCCTTCTGCATACTTTGATCAATAAAACCGGAATACATCTTCTAATTAAACTCATATTTATTCTAAGAAAATAAAGACATCTCACTATCAAAATTAGATTACATGTTGGCAAAGAATCCCCAGCCTGGCCTTAGCTGGCTGGAGAACAAAGGAAAGTTTTTAGAAAAAGTACAAAGGAATGCATGGCATACGCAGTAGGTGCTGATAAGAAATATGACTACGGTAAGTCTGACAGTCCAGAAATAATAGCTCTGCTGGTAAATAGAAAAATGCAGTGGGGGTTGGACTAGAAGACCTCCAAGGTCCCTTCCCAACTCTATTATTCTAATTCTTTCTCTCTCTCTCTCTTTCTCTCTCTCTCTCTCTCTCTCTCTTTTTCAGAATAGAACAGAACGGAATAGCAAAGTTGGAAGGGACCTTCAAGGTCTCCAGCTCAGGCAGGAATCCCTACGCATTTTGAGACAAGTGTCTGTCCAATCTCATCTTAAAAGCCTCCAGTGTTAGAACACCCACAACTTCTGGAGGCAATTAATCATTCCACTGGTTAATTGTTCTCACTGTCAGGAAATTCCTCCTTAGTTCTAAATTGCTTCTCTCCTTGATTAGTTTCCATCCATTGCTTCTCGTCCTGCCTTCGGGTGATTTGGAAAATAGGTTGACCCCAGGCCTCTGTCTCTGTTTCCCTCCCTCCTCCCCCCCCCACAACCTGGTGTTGGATTCTCTTCCTTGGTTTTGGAATTGTAACATGTACAATTACTGTATTTTCCTGCGTATAAGACTACTTTCTAACACACAAAAATCTTCTCAAAAGTCGGGGGTCGTCTTATACGCCGGGTCTCATTCTCCTGTAACCAGGCAGACCAGCCCATAAGGCTCTGACGAGCCTTAAATGGCTCTGAGGAGGGTCGTCTTATACGCGGGAAAATACGGTACCATAATTGTACTGTAATACGATATTGTGAAGAGCACGCTTAGTCTTGAAAGAAACAATCATAGAGCTGGATCCTCCAGTCCAAACTCCTCCTGATTTTGGGCCAGGCACTCTATCTCGGCCCGGCCCACCCAACAGGGTACTTGTCAGGGGTGGGTTCTACTTACCTTTACTACCAGCTCGCAAACGGGATCTGCATGCGCAGATTGCTGATGATGACATCCGGGGTGGTGGGCGGAGCCTCGTGCTAGTTTTACTACCGGTTCTTGCAAACTGGTCCGAATCGGGGGGCAACCCACCACTGGTGCTTGTTGTGGAAAAAATAGGAGGAGGAAGGAGTATTAGGTATATCCACTGCCTTGAATTACATACACAAAATAATAAAAGCAGGATAGAAATACGTAAATAAATAAATAAAGAAATGAATTATTTTCTTGAAAATCTCCAGTAAGATTTGCTGACTTTGTAAACCGCTTAGAGGGGGCTGTAAAGCACTGTAGAACAGAACAGAACAGAACAGAACAGAACAGAACAGAATAGAATGCTTTATTGGCCAAGTGTGATTGGACACACAAGAAATTTGTCTTGGTGCATACGCTCTCGGAGTACATAAAAGAAGATACATTCATCAAGAATCATAAGGTACAACACTTAATGATGGTTATAGGGTACAAATAAGCAATCAGGAAACAATATCAATATAAATTGTAAGGATACAAGCAACAAAATTACAGTCATACAGTCATAAGTGCAAGGAGATGGGTGGTCGAAACGATGAGAAAATTAATAGTAGTGCAGACTTAGTAAATAGTTTGACAGTGTTGAGGGAATTGTTTGTTTAGCTGAGCGATGGCGTTCAGGAAAAAACTGTTCTTGTGTAAAGCAGTATATAAGTCCAAGTGCTATCCCTATAACAACTATCCCTATTAGTTGTTATTATTTATTATTTTTACAAATAACTCAAGATAGCAAACATATCCATCTTCCTCCTATTATATCCCCCACAACAACAACCTTGTGAGGTGAGTTGGGCTGACAGAGCATGATTGGGTTGAGGTCATCTAGCTGGCTTTCATGCCTTAAGGTGGGACTAGAACTCCTAACCTCCTAATGATTGGCCCAAGGTCACCCAACCGGTTTCATGCTTAAGGCAGGACTAAAATTCATAGTCTCCTGGTGATTGGCCCAAAGTCCCCCGGCAAGTTTTCATATGTAAGGCAGGATTAGAACTCGCGATCACCTGCTTTCTAACCTGGTGCCTTAACCCAGGGGTGAAATGCTCCCGGTTCAGACCGGATTGTCCAATCTGGTAGCAATGGCGGCGGGTGGTTCGGAGAACTGGTAGCAAAAATCCCTGCCCACCCCCCCATGCTCAGCTGAGCCGCGTGATTATCAGAGGCTTTTTTTTTACTTTTAAAAGCATTTTTTCTACAACCTCTTCTGCCGAAAAAGTGCTTTTAAAAGTTTTTTAAAAAGCCTTTGATGATCGCACGGCTCAGCTGGGATTATCAGAGGCTCTTAAAAGCATGTTTTTTCTGCAACCTCTTCGGCCGAAGAGGTTGTAGGAAAAAAAAAAAGTCTTTAAAAGCCTCTGAGGACCCCAGCTGAGTTGCCTGATCGTCAGAGGCTTTTAAAAGCAATTTTTTTTCTGCAACCTCTTAAGGTTGTAGAAAAAAATGCTTTTAAACGTAAAAAAAAACCAGTTGGCCACGCCCACCCAGTCACATTACCCCACACTCACCAAGCCACGCCCACAGAACCAATAGTAAGACATTTTACATTTCGCCACTGCCTTAACCACTAAAATCGAAACTGGTTTAATAACTCTTAAAATCGGGAAATTCATCATGATTTCAAATTTGGAGCTCTCCCTTGGTAAAAGCTTTCCACCATTCTTGGAATCAGATACATTTTCTTTCCATAAATGCTTGAAATATTGCCCTGCTTGATGAGAAAAAAAAACCCTGCCTTTTATTCAAAAATCAATCTTAAGATTGCCGACTCAGCCATCCTTTCATTTGGGGCGGGGGATCTCTCCATGTGGGGCTGTGGGGTGATTAGCCAACCGATTGAATGCTGCTAGGCAGAATAAAACATCAACAGCTGGATTACCTGTAAATTTGGAGTTCGTCACTCTTGCAAATACGCAAAACTTCCCCTACTTTTCTGTCCAACTTCCTGCTGGTAATTGTGACTCAGACTTCCAGTAATGGAAGAGAGCTTGTAAAAAAAAAATGTATTTATGTTTTTGAAAAAAAAAGGGAAATAATTACAGTATGTTTGTGCTTTTAGGGTTTATCCAGATTTCGGTTCAGTTTCAGGAATGCATTTTCATGCTTTTATAGATAATCTGCATCTGGTTTTACAAGCTGAAGAAGAATTTCTGAAAAAAGGCTTTTTAAAAAATTTTAGCAATTGTGTGGCTGGTCTTTTTTTTTTTTTTTTGGTTTTGTTTTTTGGGCAGTGTTGCTTCAAAGTCTTGGGCAGTAGACTTAAAAACTACTGTGTGGTTTTGATTACTCAAAGCAGTGATGGATGAATTTAGTTACCGGACCCTTTTTCTTGTATTTGTGGTTAGATGCACATGCTTCCTCTTAAATACAGATAGTCCTCGACTTACAACGATTTATTTAGTGACAGTTAAAAGTTACAGTGGCACTGAAAAAAGTGACTTATCATCATCTTTCACACTTAACAACCATTGCAGCATCCCTGTTTTTCACCCAACCACAATTGAACGCAGAAGTTGCATTGGTTCCCGGTGGTCTTCCGGGTGCGCTTCAAGGTGTTAGTTACCACCTTTAAAGCGCTCCATGGCTTAGGGCCTGGGTACTTACGGGACCGCCTTCTGCCACCGATAGTCTCCCACCGGCCAGTATGCCCCCACAGAGAGGGACTCCTCAGGGTGCCGTTGGCCAGACAATGTCAGCTGGTGACCCCCAGGGGGAAAGCCTTCTCTGTGGGGGCACCTGTCCTCTGGAACGACCTGCCCCCGGAGATACGTAGGATCCCAGATCTCCCGGCTTTTCGCCGTGCCCTTAAAACTTCTTTATTTCATCAAGCCGGGCTGGCTTGACCCCCCCTTAGATATTTTTAATTGTAAATTGGTTTTAATAGGGGTTTTTTAAATTTTATTGGGCCAAATTCTTGTTTAATTCTTTTAAATATTTTTAAATTTTGTATGTGATGTTTTTTACTTTTGGCTGTTCACTGCCCTGAGTCCAGTAGGAGAAGAGCGGTATAAAAATCGAAATAAATAAATGAATGAATGAATGAATGAATGAATAAATGGCACTGTTGTAATTTTGCCCCATTTTACGACATTTCTTGGCAGAGTTGTTAAGTAAATCCCTGAAATTGTTTTAAGTTAGAAACACGGTCGTAAAGCGAGTCAATGGCTTCCCCATTGACTTTGCTGGTTAGACGGTCGCAAAAGGGGATCACGTGACCCCCGGGACAGTGCAACCGTCGTAAATACGAGTCATTTGCCGCGCATCCGAATTTTGATCACGTAACCAAAAGGATGCTGTAAATGGTCACACAAGTGTGAAAAATGGTCGTAAGTCACTTTTTTTTCGGTGCCCTTGGAATTTTGAACAGTCGCTAAATGAAAAGTTGTAAGTCGAGGGCTACCTTCAGTTCAACATCACACCGAACAAGTGCTGTTTTTGTTTATTGCGCTGTTTTGGCGGCTCTCTAGGTGGCTCAGTGGCTAAGACGCTGAGCTTGTCAATCAGTTGGTCGGCGGTTCGAATCCCTAGTATAGGTTTCCTGTGTGAGCAGGGGGTTGGACTAGATGACCTCCAAGGTCCCTTCCAACTCTGCTACTGTTTTCCTCCAATTGCACATTAACATGTGTTATAAATAGCATGAATAGAGAATAATAAACTGAGCATCTGAATGAGAGAATCTTCAAATCTCTTCCGGTGCCAACATTTAAAAAAAAAAATCCCATATCCAAGAAGCATAAAAGTATACATAAAAGTAAGATGGGTTGCAATTTATTTATCTAATTTACTTACCCCCCCCCCTTTTAGAAATGTGACTCTGGGCTGCGCCCAATAAAACAAGCAATTAAAATACTCTAAAACAACCCTCAGAACCAATTAAACAATAAATATAAACAAGGCCCCAGGAGGGAGGATATGACGGAGTCTCCTGCATTGGGCAACTTAACATGCAATGGAAGAGGAAGAATGGAGGGGGAAAGAAGAGGAAGGAGAAAAAGAGATTTGGGGCAGCAAGTCCCTCTGTTGATAAATAGAGAGAGATTACCGATACATTCTTGATATTTTTTTCTCTGGTCAAGTGCTGGAGAGGAAAAGGTGGTGGGTTCTTGGCAACGTAGATATCCCAGGGCTGTTGACATTTGGAGCCTGTGTGTTAATCCCGACAGGACAGAGTACAAGAAAGCAAATCCTTCTACAATATTGTCCACCTGGCAGATGGAGGGGGCTTGGTGGGTCTTCCCCTTGTCAGGATTACGTCTACAGAAATTGAACAAATGAATGAATAAATGAACAAATGAATGAATTGATATAGTACCCAGAGTTGCAATAGGCAGGATAGATAGAAAGATAGATAGATAGATAGATAGATAGATAGATAGATAGATAGATAGATAGACAGACAGACAGACAGACAGACAGACAGACAGACAGACAGACAGACAGACAGACAGACAGACAGATTGATTAATGGATGGATGGATGGATGGATGGATGGATGGATGGAAGGTAGATAGATAGATAGATAGATAGATAGATAGACAGACAGCCAGACAGCAGTAGCAATAGCAATAGCAAATAGCACTTATATACTGCTTCACAGTGCTTTTTACAGCCCTCTCTAAGCGATTTACAGAGTCAGCCTCTTGGCCCCAATAATCTGGGTCCTCATTTTACCGATCTCGGAAGGATGGAAGGCTGAGTCAACCTTGAGCCTGGTGAGCTTCGAACTACCAAACTGCTGGCAGCCAGTGATCAGCAGAAGTAACCTGCAGTACTGCACTCTAACCACTGCGCCACCACGGATGGATGGATGATAGATAGATAGATAGATAGATAGATAGATAGATAGATAGATAGATAGAAAGAGATAGAAAGAAAGAGAGAGAGAGAGAGATTGATTCTCCACTGGAATGAGCAACAAACCTATATCTTCCTTCTCCTCAGGGCAATCAAGAATCAAGCAATCGATCAATTGATCAACCAAAATCTGTAGGTGTGCATTTATTTATTTATTAAGTTGATATGCTGCCCATTTCACCATCAGGAGCAACTCTAAAACTTTCCAGCCAAATAACAATTAATGATTAGTGTTCAACCACTAGTTCATTCAGCTTTTTGCTGGGATGCTCTCAGGACTTCTGGGAACTCTTGGGAGCGGGTTTTTTTTTTAAAAACTTGCCTAAAAATTCTAGGGGTGCATATGTGCCTTTCTGCCCTCAGAACAGCTATAGCACCTCCAAATATCCAACTGAAATAGACAATCACAAAAGTGGCAATAGAATAGAATAGGACAGGACAGGACAGGACAGGACAGAATTCTTTATTGGCCAAGTGTGATTGGACACACAAGGAATTTGTCTTTGGTACATACCCTCTCAGTGTACATAAGGAGAATAAAATACATTCATCAAGAATAATAAGGTACAACACTTAGTGATAGTCACAGGGAACAAATAAGCAATCAAATCATATTAGGAAACAAATAAAAACAGTATAATTGAAAGATACAAGCAACATGATTATAGTAATAAGTGGGAAGAGATAGATAGTAGTAAGGAAGATAAGAAGAATACTAATACAGTCTTAGTAAATTATTTGACAGTATTGTGGGAATTAGTTGTTAAGCAGAGTGATGGCATTCGGGAAAAATCTGTCCTTGTGTCTAGTCCTTGTGTCTGACACAATGAGAAAAAAACCCCATTTCTCAATCTAGAGGTCTCTGGTACCTTCCCATCCATTGATTAACAGGATTAGCTTCTGCACCCCAATGAGGCTGGCTGGGATTTGCTCTTAACATGGTTCTAATTTCCATATTTCTTTTTCCGTTCAGGTCTTGCCTCCTGATTTGGAAAATCTAGAAGGTTTACAGGGAATAGAAAATCACATCACTGCCACTCAGGACATCCCTCGTCTTTCAAGCATTCAGGTAATAAAGGTAATGAAGACAGGGCAATCATTATCACAGGTAGTCCTTGACTTACAATAATTCATTTAGTGACCGTTCGAAGTTACAACAGCACCGAAAAAAGTGACTTGTGATTGTTTTTCACACGTACAACCATGGTAGCGCTCTCATGATCAAAATTCAGACACTTGGCAGCTGACTCATATTTATGACGGTTGCAATGTCCCGGGTCATGTGACCACAAGCAAAATCAATGGGGAAGCCAGACTCACTTATCAACCGTGTTACTTAATAACTGCAGTGATTCACTTAAGAAGCGTGGCAAGGGAGGTCGTAAATGTGGCAAAACCCACTTAATTAATGTCTTGCTTAGCAACAGAAAATTGGGGTTCCGTTATGGTCTTAAGTTGAGGACTACCTGTATTATGGTTGAATGCATAGTCAGCCAGATCCAGACTGATTGTATTTGGCATTTTTATTCATCTATGGAGTTCTTCCCAAGGACCTGAAATAGCCAGATATGGATATTTGATGGTGTTAAATGTCTCATCGTAGGATCTAAGCTGTTCGAAGTAAAGCTGCCTTTTGCAATTGACTGATGAGGTTTTTGTCAATGCCGATGGTTGTAGTCTATAAGAAAGAATAAATGAAGAATAAAAAAGGGACATGGCAAGTCAAAGCAAAGGATTACGTGGGTAGCACACACACACACACACACACACACACACACACACACAGTTGAAGCCCAAGGAAATATCAAAAAGAACTGACAATTGTTAAGAGCAGGAAAGTTGAAGAAAGAGAGCAGAGAGGCTAATTCTGGCTTCCAAAGACCAAGCCTTAAGAAGAAATGCATACAAAGCCAGTTGAATTAAGAAGACAGCAACAGACAGCAAGTACTGCCATTGCAAACTTACTTGATCAATCAGTCGTACAGACCGACAGCAAACAATGGCCTGGCAAAATAGCCACAATGGGTGCATTGGAAGATCTGCAGGAAATTTACCTGCAGTGGTGGGTTTCAACCGGTGTTACCGCTGGTTCGCATCATGCACGCGCTCCGTGCAAGCATAGTGTATTGTGGAACAGCTGAGATGCGGCAATCCACTCTACCGCGCCTTTCAGCTGGGCTAAAAACGACCAAATATAAGGTATGTATAACGCAGGGGCGAGTGGGAGGACCAACCTAACCGTCAGAGAGAACCGGTTCGCTCTCAGTTCACCATCGTTGCTACCAGCTCACCCGAACCAGGCTGAACCGGCAGAAACCCATCACTGCCTGCAAGGAAGAACTATGGGTCCACAAAAATAGAGGAAGTAATAGAAAATGAAGAAGTTAAAGTGCTGTGGGAGTTTAGAATGCAAATAAACAAGCACACCAGACTTAACAATTGTTGAGAAGGACAAAAAAAGTCTGGATAGTGGACCTCAGCAAATATGTAGACAGCAGAAGAGAAGAGAAAAAAACTGGAGAAAAATCAGAAAATATAAAGATATGCAAATAGAAAATAAAATGACGTAACTTTATTGTGGCCATTAATCAGCAAATCGAAATACAACTTTGGCAAAAGAAAGCAAAGGTAGCCTTGTGCGCAATCCCAAAACTGGAGCACTGCTTGAACACCATCGGCATTGACAAAATCCCCCTCAGTCAATTGCAAAAGGCAGCTTGACTAGGAACAGCTTACATCTGACAACAATACCTTTAATACCATAATATATATCGTATTATGATATATCTATTCTTCATTTATTCTTTCTTATAGCCTACAACCATTGGCATTGACAAAAACCCCATTGGTCAATTGCAAAAGGCAGCTTTACTTCGAACAGCTTAGATCCTACGATGAGACATTTAACACCATCAAATATCCATATCTGGCTATTTCAGGCTATAAAAACGAAAACCACTCACGCATTAATCACGAAATCTCCAGAACCGTAAACCCTACAAACTTGAAATCGGCCACGTATCTTCCTCTTGGCTCCTAGGTGTTCACTAAGAAAAATGACCATCAGAGCATTAGTATTTCCTATATTATTCCTAACACGCTCTGATGCTAGTATAATATATAATAACAACTGCCTATCCCAGATGCTTGGGAAGGACTCCAAAAATACCACCCACCCCAATAATAAGCCCAACCCTAATTTTTGGGGGTGGCCCTAATATTACCCCTACCCTGAAAATTGGCCCAGGGGGGATGGGTGTGGCCAGCACGAGTGGGGCAACTGTCTGGCTGCACCTGCAGACCGCTGGCCCCTTGGGGCAGCGCAAATACCGCTTTTGCCCTTCTCTTTCTGGGCGCAGTGCTTCTACTTGTTGGGCTGCTTCCCCAAAGATGGCAGCTCTGCGGCCAGCTGCTTTGCTTTTTCCCACTTTTTGGGAGGAGAACGGGAAGCATTTTGGCTTCCGGAACGAAAGGAAAATGGGGGTTTGGGGGGGGGCGGTGTTTCCGGCCATCCTTCCCTCTGTCTGTGCTGAGATTGAGGAATGGATGGCAGGCAGGAAAATTCCCCTCCCCGTTTTCGGCCCGTTCGCCAAAAAGCCTCCATTCCAAACACTGGAGGTTCGGAATGGAGGCGACGGTGCATGCACAGTGCATCCAGCTCACCGAGTCTGGCCTGCTGCACCTCAAAAAAAGGAAGACCGCTTTGAAAATAAGCCCAAGTGCTTATTGTCAAGTCTAAAAGAAAATAAGACTCCGAGAAAGGCGGTAATAGTAATAACAGTAATCATAATAATAGAAGAAGCATGATATTTCCTTCTTGAGTCGGAGATTTGATCCAGCCCCCTTTTTTACTCACTTCCTGATTTTGTTATGAGAAATAATGATATTTCCAGTTCCTTAGTAGAAGTCAAGACTTTTCAACAGTAGGTTTCCTGGTGCTTTGGGTTATACCGTTCAGAGAGTAATAACTACATCACGTGCATTCTTTCCCACTTCCTATATTTTGTTAAAAGCCCATGAACATGTGTTTTAAAACCAACCGCTGCCGAAACATTGTTTTGTAGAGGATCTAATTTAAATAAGGTCAGGCATGAACCATTAGGTCCACCTGTGAAGGTTTCAGTTTCAAGCCCACATACAGGAATCTTCTCGGACTAACAGTTTGCACCTGTGTAAACTAGGTAAAATTCAAAGGCAATCAAGGGAAGTTGGACTTTGTCCTTTTGTGACTATGTAGAGACTCTAAGCCTGTGATGGCGAACCTGTGGCACGTGTAGCCATATCGGTGGGCATGCAAGCTCAGCTCTGGCACGCATGTGTGCGCCGGCCAACTGATTTTCGGGTCTTGTGGGCCCACCAGAAGTTGGCATTTCCGGCCTCCGGGGGGCCTCCGGGCAGCCTCCGGGCAGCTGGGGAAGGCCATTTTTGCCCTCAGACTCCTAGTAAGGCTCTGGAACCTGTGGGGAGAGAGAAATGGGCCTACTGGGCTCTCTGGGCCATCACGTGCCAGGAGTGGGGGGAGTGTGGGGAGGTCCTGCATGCATACACGGGAGCAGGGCACATAGAATTATGGGTGGGCATACACGTGCATGACCCCCCCACACACTCCCGCCACTCCTGGCACATGATGGCAAAAAGGTTAGCCATCACTACTCCAAGCTAATTTCCCGCTTGACTCCACCCCCTCTCAATCTCTCTCCAAATCCCTCCCGTATCTTCACCTCTGATTCTGGGAGTATCACTAATAGATCACACACCTGCTCTGTTGCCACATTGCTACTCGCCTGTCTGACATTTCTGTTTTTTCATTCCATTTCAGTCCCAAACTCAGGTAGAAGAGGAAGAGGAGGGTGATGATGACGAAACAGAGGAACTGGGTCACACAGAGACGTACGCCGATTATATCCCTTCCAAATGTGAGTGGGTCAACCCCAGGCATTTTCTCTTTTTATATATTTGTGTGTGTATGTGTGTGTATTATTGGTTTTCTCTTTACATTCAATATGTGCTTAATGAACGGCATACTGTCTGGGTCCATTCATTTACATAGGAATACTTCTTAAATTCCTAATTTCTACCCCTGCGGTCCAACCATTGATAAAACAAGTCCCAAGTTTGAAAATATTCTGTGTCGTCGTTTTCTTTTAACTTCAGTGTTAATCTGTCCCATTTCTGCACCGTCCAATATTTTTTTAATTATATCTTCTGTAGGCATTTTCTCGCTTTTCTAATGTTGTGCAAATTACAATTCTTGCTGCTGTTAAAACATGTAGCATCACATACACCTTCCCCTTTATCATATACAGTATTTCTGGTATTATGCCTAACAAAAATAATTCTGGCTTAAAATCCCAGGCATTTTCTTATGTTGGTAGTCCAGTCTTCCCCAGCTTGGTGCTCCCAGATCTATTAGACTTCATTTCCCAGAATCCTCAAGCAGCAAAGCTGTGGCCATTTTAAGGAAGGGAAATTTAATCTTTCTAGAGCAAAGATTCTCAACCTTGGCCACTTTAAGACACATGGACTGCAACTCCCCGAATTCCCCAGCCAGCCATGAAGTCCATGTATCTTAAAGGGGCCAAGGTTGGGAAACCCTCTTTTAAGCAACCGATGAAAGGCAGGGGCAATGTTGCGTTATTCAACTTCCTGACTCTGCAAATATTTGAAGCCTAAACTGTGTGGGTGGTAGTGGGTGGGGCAGGTTGTGTGAGTAGGAAATCCCCCAGAACTCCTTACAACCAAATCACCATTTCCCTCTTAGCATATCTGTAAACAGGATAACCATAAGTGCTTCCTTGGTTTCAACATGATAGCAGCATAACAAGGGACAACAAAACCAGGGACTCAGTCACAACCTGTTTTGGAGAGCCTACATATTCCTTGATTAAGATTCTTTACTTCAGACTCTGCATTGAGCCGAAGGTTGGACTTGACAGCTGCAGGAATTCCTTTCCATCTGCAGGATTTGGTGATGCAGGGAAGTAGATTTGGGGATCAACAAGAGACTTCCATCTCATTCCGTCTCACGCAATTTACTTTGAGTAGACTCGTACGTTGGGCACAGTCAAGAGTGTAGTTTGCATGACTTTGACCCTGGCATAATGTGTGAAACTAGTCATTTTGCCGCTTGCGAGATGTGGGGTTATCGCAAAGATGGACAGCATAAGAAGGTTGGTGGAAGGAAGGCAGAATGGCTTTCAGATCTTCTGTGGACATCACTGGGAGTGGTGGGACTGAATTTTATGGACCCAATTTTATTTATTTATTGTTTATTGGTTCGATTTATATGCCGCCCTTCTCTGGAGCCTCAGGGCGGCTTACAATGCGTTAAGCAATAGCCTTCATCCTTTTGTATATTTATACAAAGTCAGCTTATTGCCCCCACAAACTGGGTCCTCAATTTACCTACCTTAGAAAGGATGGAAGGCTGAGTCGACTTTGAGCCTGGGGAGATTCAAACATGCAGTAATTACAGACATCTGGTGTTTAGTTACAATGCTTAGTCTGCAGAGCTATCCAGGCTCTTGCAGTAATTGCAGGCAGCTGGCAGCTGGCAGCTAAGTGCTATTTAACAGCACTTTAGTCCACTGCTCCACCAGGCTCCAGGAGGGAGAATTAGTTTAGGGTAGCAGTACTAGCTTTTTGGACCTAGTATCAATATGCAATAGCACTTAGACTTATATATCACTTCACAGTGCTTTTAAAGCCCTCTCTAAGTGGTTTACAGAGTCAGCCTCTTGCCCCCAACAATTTGTGTCCTCATTTTACCAACCTCGGAAGGGATGGAAGGCCGGATCAACCTTGAGCCGGTCAGGATCGAACTGCTGGCAATCAGCAGAGTTAGTCTACAATAGTGCATTCTAAGCACTGCTTACCAGGGCTCCTGATGAGCTAAACTGCTCATTTCCTCACTTTTTACACACACACGACTTAGTGTAATGCTTGAACAAAGACTCAACAAAGACTTGAACTTTTGACACAAGAGGTGGGTGTTTGTTGAAATTTGTATTTGGGGTTTTATTTCTGTAAACCATCTGTAGTCACTGCAAATGAGTTCAGGCAGCCAGATAAGCCACCAAGGGGTGATTTTCTCCATCTGGAAGGATAAGGGATTGAGGAGGGCTAAAATCTGAGGTCAAGATTTAGCGGACTTTCCCTGTGCAAAGCAGCCATGGGTGAGGTAGAAAATACTCTTTAATCCCTGACTTCCTGATTTGGTAAACTCCTGTCTTAGATCATTGTTTGTCTTCTGGGCACGACTGAAGAGGCTGTTGACCCTTGCAGTTAATGCCCTGGCTAGCAGTTATGGAGAAACCATTAATGGATTGATAGGAGATTCGAAGGCTCAGAATAGGGCAATTAACAACAGCCAGAGACTATTTCTGACTGGAAGGCAATTCTTGTGATCCGCCCGCAGCCTGCGGAGCTGGCAGCGGAGTCGGACGGTGATGAGGCTGAGGAAGAACATGGGGCAGACCTGGGGAAGGCCTGGATGAGGGCTCTGCGTCGGAGGCAGAGATGAGGCCAGGGCCATCAGAGAGTGAGGTGTGGACTCCGGAGGCTCCACAGGCTGACACTAGAGAGGCAGAGGAACAGGAAGAGCCTCTTCCTAGTGCACATATGAGAAGAGCTGCCTGAAGGCAGGAGCAGCTAAAGCAGAGAGGACAACTCAGGAGTAAGGCCAAGAGATGATTGGCCCCTCCCATAAGGCTTAAAAGACCAGCAACGGCTCTTGGCCTCTTTGCCGGAAAACAGCGTTGAGAGATTTGCTTCTTGTTTCACTGTATTCATTTCTTGTCGGCGTCTTCTGCTTCTGAATTTTTGCCAAGAGAAGCCTTTGGCAGTTTGCCTAATTATCCCAAGGTCGGTGATAAACTAAGGAATGGTGTTTTGAAGAATTTGCTTTAATTTAGTTTGGATTACGCTGAGAATGAATTAATCCTCAGCTGTTCTAATAAAGTCTGTTTGTTTTCAAACAGTTTGTATTTAAGACTAACTACTTGGGCCTGGGTCACAACAGCAATGGTGGCCAGAGATCAATTCAAAATGGACAGTGATTAATATATCTAGCTATATATTAGCTATATATATATATGGCTAAGGGCCCCAAATTCCTCCCTCAAATAGGGTTTTAATTGAATTGTTGGCTTGAATGGTCTAATACCGTGATGAACCTATGGCACGGGTGCCACAGGTGGCATGTGGAGCCATATTGGTGGGCACACGAACTCAGCTCCGACACACACCAGCCAGCTGATTTTCGGGCCTTCTGGACCCACCAGAAGTCAGGAAACACACTGTTTCCGGCCTCTGGAGGGCCTCTGGGGGAGGTGTGGAAGGCCGTTTTTGCCCTCCCCAGGCTCCTAGAAAGGCTCTGGAGCCTGGGGAGAGCAAAA